>OU461584.1:19323852-20523852 GCA_911812115.1 Pristionchus exspectatus | reverse complement strand
TTTAAAAAAAAGAGTACCTTTCCAAACACATCCTCGGGCTCCTCATACTTCCAGATGAATGTGATTTCGGGGAAGGCGCCGACTGTCTAAAACTCAGAAATCAGATGAAAAACAATGAAAATCGAATAAACTGAAATAATAACTTACCGTGAGGATTGACTGCTTGACTGCTTCCGGAAGATACATGGACTTGGCGACGGATCCGAACGATAGAAGAATGTTCCTGGACCTCCGTGACAGCACCTCATTCCAATACTGAAAATGTTCAGAAATTGGAAAAAATAAATTAGGGATACGTATACGTTTCCCGCCTCATCGTTTTCTCAACAAAAAATTGGTGCGAGATATGTTTCACATTTCTTACATGACTTCTACCTGATCTGTTTTTAATTATTTTTGAAAAATTGATTATCAAAAAATCACAATTTTGAAGCACAAATGACAGTACCTTATCGAGTGGCTTCGGTGTCTTGGCCCCAATTCCTCCGATAGGAACAACTCGATTGAGCGTGGGCGCAGCGAAATCGATCAATGGCTCGGAGTTGACCAGAGTATACGCGGCGTGTGAGGAGATTTCCTGATGCATTTGATTTGATATTGAATTTCCAATACTGATTTCGACCATACCTGCATGCGAGGAAAGTCAGCGTCGAATCTTTCGCGATACAGCTCCTCGATCTAGAATGAATAATCGGTCAGTCTACTAAATTTAAATAAAGTTTGCAATTCACGAAAATTAAACTTACCATCCATCGGCCCGGATAGAACAGTGCGTGAAAGAGGAAATTTGCGTAGATGTTCTTAGCTCGATCGAGGATTGAGTGCACGTTGAATGTGTACATGTATGCACCTGAGAAATTGAATGACGTCAACCGATATTTGATCTTTCTAAATACATTTCTAAGATAACATACTAGGATTGTAGCTGAGCGAGACCGGTATGCCAAACTCTTCGAACATGAGCCCAAACGGAGATGCTGCTCCGGAGGTTATAAGAGACTTCGGCTTGACGAGATGCGAGTAGGCTGAGCAAAGTTGACCTTTGATCTCTAAGAAACGCAAAAAAGAGCGCTCACCGACTCCGCACATGTCAAAGTTCTCCACGATCATCACATCGAAATTCTCGGACTGAAAATAAAGGACAGTTTTAGAAGAAAACAACAACAAATCACCTGTAGCTTCTTCAAAACCTCCGTCTCCTCAAGGACAGCTCTGCATTGGTGAATGAACTGACTCGCGAAGAGCTTAGGCTGCTGAAATTATGATATTATTCAAAATTTATTAACTAAAATAAAAAACAGTTTACGTACGAAGAGAATTGTGGTCGGGTCAAAGAAATTCATGGAGAAGAAATTCGCCTTGCGTGCAGCCATCTTTCCGAGTAACTGAAATGTCAAGTTTATCAAATCGAAGGAAGTTTTTTTTTGTCCAAACACAAAATATCTCTTGAAAAAACAACAATAATTTACCTCCTTGTTTGTTTGTGATTGATTCACGAATATCTTCTTGCTTTTCTTAGTTCCATCTTTCACGGTTGGATCAAGAATAGGAATGAAAGAGGTCTGCAAAGGACATTTTCAAAATTAAAAAAAAAATTTAAAAAATAAAATTAGTATTAACTGTATTCTCACCACATCATGCCCAGCATCTACCAGAATATCCGCGATATTGCCAAGAAAATTTGAGTGAGAGTGGCCATATTGCGCATTGTACACGAGAACCTTGTAGGAGGCAACTTCGGAAGTTAATGCTGCCACAATAACAATAAACAGAATCCGCATGCCGGCTCTGAAAGAAACGAAGCCATTAACGAGAGAAATGAAGCCACAATATGGCGAACTAAAAAATAGAAAGGAAGAACAGTGCTGTCATTTATAAACTGCGTAAGCGCACGTATCCACGGTTCATTTCTCTACCCAAAATGACAAATTGACCTCGCAATGGCGTTTCGAGGCACAACTGTGCGTTAATTCAAACTAAACGCTACAAACTATCAAGCATCACAATCTCAATGGATTTGACGATTTAGCGAATGTGAATAAATGTAGGGTCAATGGTGTGTCATCATTTGTAGGGAGGGGAGGGTGTGTTGAAATGAAAACATATGCAATTGATATCTTATCAAATTATTTACGCGAGAGAAACAACAACGAGAATGGAGGAAGAGGATTTCTATGGCACCACAAGACACTTCCGATAGATGGGCCCGGAAAGAACCCCTCCGGCATTGCTCAGGTCTCATATTTGTAATCTGAACGGAGACACATTTTGCGCCATTGTACCCTTGAATTTTGCATATTACTCCGAATAAGATTAATAATTTATTCACTGCATACTAGACTTTTCGGTTCCTAATCTGGATCTAAAATCACTCCTTCTTGCTCTTCTTCTCTTCTTTCTTCGCTCCGCAGCATTTCTTGTAGAGACAACACAAGAATTTCTTTGTGATGTAGAGAGACAGAAGGGAAAGAGCGACGAATGCAGCGCAAATGTCCTGAATTAAAATTATGTTTTTTTCTATTAGAGGAGCAATCGATCAATCAATGCAAGATCTTTCGAGATGTACATATATGTAAGGTGTGAAACACATTTGTCAAGATATCGCCATGCTATTCCCACATGCAAGGGAGACACTTACCAGATTATGATATTCAACGAATGTCATATCGTATGATTGTGGACGAAGCGCACGCGATGGACCGTACTCAGCAGCGAATTCGATCGTCCTGCAAATATTTTTTTTTGGTTTGTATTTGTGTTTGTATTTTTTTCAATATCAACTTACTTGATCAACTGTTCCTTGGACGAGAATGGCTTCTTGGCGAGCATTGCACTCACTCGAGCGGCGTTCTTGCCGTATCTTAATTAGCAGTTGCAATTTTGAAATTTAATTCTAATCAGGGAAATATGCTAACTGTCATTGTCAAATCAAGAGATGTAAGTCTATAGAAAAAAATTAAACGCACGAATCATTGCTCAGGACGTCCTTGATCGCAGCGATGACGACCTCCGGTTTCGGGAGGTCGAATTTGTCGAGGATCTGCAAGATTGTAAGTAAATTTTGTGAAAAAGCCTAATTAGTAGTGACTAAGAAGTGCTATTTATTTTCGCTTCATTGACGTCATAGACACATGCCTTTCCGAATCCATTGTGCTGCATCATTCCCGCGTTTCGCATTTGATCGCCGAAGATGGGGATGAAAATGCCTGGAATAGTCACTTGAAGGTGAGGTATTTTTATCATGGGATGCACGAATGTATCAATTTCACAGATCATTCTCGAATTACATTGGCAGGCTGAAACATATTAGGTTCAATCTTCGAATGTCTCGTCGGTCAGTCGTGCAAAAGACGAGCAGCGATTGCCCCCTCACTAATATTCACCTGGTTTGCCCCGGAACGCCGTTTCCTGGGTGCTGCCCATTCCACCGTGGGTGATGAATAGTGTGAGTCTCTTGTCTCCGAGGAGGTCATTCTGAGGCATCCACGAGGATAGGACGAGGTTCGGGTGGGCGGCTGAAGCGGCCTGGAAATGGTTTCCTGATTGGCGATACTTTTGCTTTTAGGTCACCTTTTATGCTGAAACTTGTGGTAATTTTCCATTGAAATAAGAAAAATGTTTTTATGATCTCATGCACTGGAGTTGTTTTCCAATTATGTGGCTCTACTGATTGCTCATTGTTTCATTCGCATTACTCATCTTGTTCTAATTCCCCTATAACTCCCACTCCCCACCCCCACAATCATAACATCGTGCGGATAAATATTATTATTATTATTATTATTATTATTATTATTATTATTATTATTATTATTATTATTATTGTAAGACAGAAAGATACCTTTCCGAAGTCGTCCTCGGGCTCCTCATACTTCCAGATGAATGTGACGTCAGGAAAGGCTCCGATCGTCTTCAAATATATTTATTTAAAAAAAATTAAATTTAAAATATCGCCATAAATACTGCTCACAGTTAGAATTGACTGCTTGATCGCTTCCGGGAGGTAGACGGACTTGGCGATGGAACCGAAAGAGAGAAGAATGGTCTTCGAACGACGGGAGAGCACTTCGTTCCAGTACTAAAATTATTTTAGATGAGCAATGGAGTTACGTTTCACATGCGGTACAAATGAAAAGGCGATGAATGAAATTGATCGATTTCATATTAAATGGAAATATAATCACAAACCTTATCAACCGGTTTCGGGGGCTTAGCGCCGATTCCTCCTATCTGAATCACTCTATTCAGAGTGGGAGTGGCGTAATCGAGAAGCGGCTCGGAATTGGTGAGGGTGTAGGCAGCGTGCGAGGAGATTTCCTAAAAGATGGTAACGATTGAAAAAAATAATTAATTATTGTAAAGGTTTATTACCGTCATGCTGGGGAAGTCGGCTCCGAATTTTTCGCGGTACAGCTTCTCGATCTGTAAATTGATGAGATGAGATGAGATGAGAATAAGATGAGAATGTTGACATCGACGTCTTGGGGTGTAGATTTATGATTGATGTTCTAAGGAAATGGAATGGAAAAGGAAAGGAATAAATGTATGTATGTATGTATATTCTAAGGAAAGGATGACCGACCATCCATCGGCCCGGATAGAATAGCACGTGATTGAGAATCTCCGCGTAGATATTCTTCGCCCTGTCGAACATTGAGTGCACGTCGAAGGCGGACATGGCCGAACCTGAGATCAGTGAATGGGCACATGCTGTGGCTATCAGTCTTTTTCTATGGCATTGAAAATTGCTCCAGCCATCTTTTCAAAGTATTTATGTTACGTTTTTTAGATTGATTTCTAGCTGCAAACTTACTGGGATTGTAGCTCAACGAGAGCGGGATGCCGAACTCCTCGTACATCAGGGAGAACGGGGACGAAGCGCCAGTGGTAATGAGGGACTTGGGCTTGATGAGGTGGGCATAGCCTGGAAATTGAGTCGTTGAAAAAACTTTTGATAATATGGGAAATTATCTCACCAACTGCGCACATGTCAAAGTTCTCCACGATCATCACATCAAACTTTTCGGCCTGCAGTGAATATAATTCATCCGGAACCGGAAAATAGAAAACCAACTGTACCTGCAACTTTTTGAGTATCTCGGTCTCCTCGAGGACTGCTCGACACTGGTAGAGGAACTGGCTGGCGAAGATCTTGGGCATCTAAATTAATTGTGTTATTACCTTAGTTTGTTCATTGAAATGCTGACTTTGACATCAAAAAGTGCGTTCAGAAGTTTGACGATTTTATGTTGGCGATTGATGATGAATCATAAGTGCTATCGACAGTTGCTCGGTAAGAATAACAAAAGAAAACTCACAAACAGATACATAATCGGGTTGAAGTTGTTCATGGAGAAGAAGTCCGCTTTGTGAACGGCCATTTGGTCGAGCAACTAAATCCTTATTTTTATTATTTTAGTAATTTAAAGATGATACTCTCGTATTGTGATCTCACTACCCAGTTGGGTGTCTACGACTCAATGGACCGAAACATCCAACCGCATTTCTTTAGGAAGTCTTTCTTATCAGTCTCCTCCCAGCAGTATCTCTACTTATTTTCATTTCCAAAAACATGTTTCTTTTGTAACTCGCACAATTTCGCCATTTCGAACTGTGGACCGATAAGCGGCTTTTCTTCTCATTCAACAAAGCTGTCTTCGATGCAAGACACCTACTTTTCGGGAATAATAATTGAAATTATAACCTCCTTTGTCTCCTTGGCCTGTTGCACGTACACTTTCTTGCTCTTGCTAGTGCCGTCTTTCACGTCCACCTCGATGATCGGGATGAAGGACGTCTGGAAATGTAGTTTTGATGTTTTATGCAGTTTTATGGCACAATCATCGTGGAAAAACGGCTTAGTTCGGCAATGTGAATCCCGTGAAACATATTCCAACAAGAGTACAAACATACAAGAGCGTTTAACTGTTTCAAAATAAACTAAATAGGTCAAAGTCCAAATATCACTTACCACATCATGCCCTGCATCCACTAGAAGATCAGCGATGTTTCCGAGGAAGTTCGAGTGCGAGTGGCCATATTTCGAATTGTACACGAGAATCTTGTGGGAGACTGCTTGAGAAACGATTGCGACCAGGAGCAAAAGCGATGCTAACCGCATGATCAATATGGAAAAGGTGTCACCTACAAACGCAAATGTGAAATTAAAACGATAAAATCAAAAAAAAAGAGAGTGGAAAATATGAATCTTGCAAGATGCGGCAGAGGCGCAAAGAACAATAAGAAGAAATTCAGCATGGCGTGTCTGGAAGGGTTGAGAATGAAATAATAGGTTTCAAGCAAAATTTATCTGATTTACAAGGATGAAATGTTCGTTAAGTGTGGGTTTTGTCTCCAAAAATGATAATAGACTGGGCTTTGACGAAATGTTGCGGGTGAATTCACAGGGGGATCATGACGCCCGATAGCTCTCTGGTTTCTTATCAAGCGTGTTGATAAGAGCGATTGTGCTGCCCGAGGTTCAAATCTCTATCGAACAGGCTCGATTGTGTAGTGTGGCTACAGTGATGAGACAAGACACAACTGTGCATTCGTTCTTGTTCTTTACGACTCTCGTTTCATACTGTTCAGATGAAGCGAAGCAATCGATTTCGTCTACATTTATAATGAGGTCAATTGTGTGTATCTCAAACAAGAGAACGCTAAACTGAACAGCTATCAACTTTGAGTGCTTAGATAATTTGCTCACCATTGTGGCTCAATTGCTCTAATTCGTGGGTGAATCGAACGCACTCGCTGATGTGTGCAGTGACGTAGACGTGCGCATTACGGGTCGCAGTCTCTTCATTTCACGTACTCTCTCGCCAGAGTGTGTGAAATTATCTGACGGTGGCCCGTACCGCTCCGCAGTGAAGATAGAAGCACAGTTGTGCTTCTTGAAATTCGTGAAATCGTGCTGTGTAACGACAAGGCCATAACGATGAAGCTATGGAGTTTCCCACAACATTCGAACATTCGAGGAAAATATTCGCATATAGTAGTTGTTCAGTAAAAGAATTAATATAAATTATTTATTCAGGAAATAGAAAATGCCTAAAAATTAGCCTAATATCACTCCTTCTTGCTCTTCTTCTCTTCTTTCTTCGCTGCGCAGCATTTCTTGTAGAGACAACACAAGAATTTCTTGGTGAGGTAAAGCGAAAGAAGGGAGAGAACGATGAAAGCTGCGCAGATGTCCTGAAAATCAAGAATTATTTTTTATCACGAATTCACCGGCAATCAATCAGGAAGTTGAAGGATTTATGAATTCTATACGTAGGGGCCACAACGTAGATTGCCGAATTGTCACAATCCGGTCAAATTTGTGTCCAAACTGTCCCTCATGGACCCAATAACATCACCCTTTTTACCGTTTGTTGATATCTTGTCTCTGAGCTGCGCTACAGCCCGAGAAGAACGCGCGAAAGGCACCGTTGGAGAGGGGGAAAGGCGAGACGACATGGAAAGGGGCGGAGCCTATTCTGCCTATTTCCCTCATCTCAGCCGGCCATAGTTTCACCAAGTCGAGCTTGCGCTTTGCGACGCTCAAAGTCGAAATCGAAGGAAGGTATAGGCAAGAGCGTGCGCTAGTCCCACCGGGTAAAAACAGCGGGGAGAGCGAGGCGGAGGGAGAGAGAGTGTGGTGTGTCTCTCCCCCCTCTCCTCTCATTTGACTATCCCCTCTGGCGCTCACACTGTGTTTAGCGTGAGTAGGAAGCGAGGAAATACGCGCGTACTGAAACCTTTAAAACAAAGTCACAAGCTTTTGAAGCATGCTAAAATTCTGTTTTTTTCACTAAACTTCCTAAAATATTCGTATTTGTCGAAAAATTGCTGCCCAACCAAAAAGTGCACACTGCAACCCATCAAAACGGCCTATTCCCATCGTTTAGGTTCAATTTTGACCTACTCAGTGAAGATGTGCACATTTTGGGCAGTGCTCAATCGATTGGGAATCCCAGTAGCTATCCAGCGCACTTTAGAATGAGTGATTTGGTCAAGAATGAACCTTGTGACTTTGATTTCTCGCGTTTTGTGGAGAGTCGTGTCTCATCAAAGTGGGCGGAGCTTGTGGCCCCTATCTATACGCACTGTGAAACATATTTTTGTCGATTAATTTGAAGAAGTGAAGCACTCACCAGATTATGGTACTCGATAAAGGTCATATCGTACGATTGCGGTCGAAGTGCGCGCGAAGGACCGTACTCGGCAGCGAATTCGATCGTCCTGAAATTTATGATTAAAATGTATGATCATTATTTCGATAGTGTTTGTCTAACTCAAACGAGTAGTTCTCGCACGAAACTCATCAAAACGCGTCAAACACTTTTCCACTTACTTGATCAACTGTTCCTTAGACGAGAACGGTTTCTTGGCGAGCATCTTACTCACTCGTGCGGCGTTTTTGCGGTACCTAAAAAGTAACCATCTCATCCTATCCCCTGTTATAGCCAGGGCGACTTTTATTCGAAAAAGTATCTCACGAGTCATTTCCAAGGATTTCCTTGATTGCTGCAATGACCACTTCCGGCTTGTGAAGCTCGAATTTGTCGATCACCTAAAGTATGCAACCTTTTTTTCAGGCACTTTCTCATTCGTGACTACCATTTTTGGGCGACTAAAAGCATTTCAGTGCTTTCATTTCGATAATGGTGGTTCACTCGCCTTTCCGAATCCATTGTGCTGCATCATTCCGGCATTTCGCGGTTGATCGCCGAAGATGGGGATGAAAATGCCTGAAATCGATTTCTCTAAAATTATTCTTTGTTTCGAGCGATAAACCAAGAAAAAATCGAGCTGCGCGCTGTCTCGAACAAGAAATATAACATTTGAAACATATTGTTCGGGCGGTCAAGATAAGCGACAATTATTACCCGGTTTGCCTCTCAACGCTGTCTCCTGGGTGCTGCCCATGCCTCCGTGAGTAATGAATAGCGTTATTCTAGCGTCATTGAGGAGGTCGTTCTGAGGCATCCACGAGGAGAGAACGAGGTTGGGATGGGCTGCCGTTGCCGACTGAATTGAGCTGTTGGAATGTGGACAACAACGTTACACTATCCGGCTATTCGAAGAAGAGGATATTGTTCATGTTGTGATTGAATCTTTGACAGATGAAGTAGGAACCGATAAAACCAAACCTTTCCGAAGTCATCCTCGGGCGCTTCGTACTTCCAGATGAAGGTAATGTCAGGGAAGCTTCCAATTGTCTGAATTATGAATCAATATTTTCTATATTTATCGAATTTCGTTTTTTTTTATCATACAGTTTCGGTGCTTACCGTGAGAATCGACTGCTTGATAGCATCTGAAAGGTAGACGGACTTGGCGACGGATCCGAATGAAAGTAGGATGGTCTTTGAACGACGAGAAAGGACCTCGTTCCAGTACTGAAAAAAATGCATTTTCGATTTGAGTATGTTTCACGCTGCACATAAAATTTCGACAACTAGTTCGCAGTCCTTCATTTCTGCTGAAAAAATCAATAAATTTCACAAACTTAATTAGATTCGAATATCACTGACCTTGTCAAGCGGCTTGGGTGCCTTCGCTCCGATGCCTCCAATGGGGATAACTCTACTGAGTGTGGGTGCGGCGAAATCGATCAGCGGCTCAGAGTTGGTGAGCGTGTAGGCAGCGTGCGAGGAGATTTCCTTCATTTTTGACGATTATTTGATTCTTTTCAGTGACGTTAATCAAATGAATCCCAATGTACCTGCAGACTGGGGAAGTCAGCTCCAATCTTCTCGCGGAAAAGATCCTCGATCTGAAACAAATTGTTGTCCGTGACGTGTAATTTCGTACCAAATCTCCACACAAGCAGATAATTTCTAGCAAAATTTCCGAAATTGTCTACCAGTAATGGTTCATGTATTTTCCATAAAACAATTCGTGTCAGTCAGACAGACATCGTGTCAGACATCGGCGGACCTCCGTTTCTACGATCACCTATTATAATGCCAAAACCTGTCGTGATACCACCATACATGCAACGGAATAAACATTGAATTGAATTGAATGGAGTCAGTTCAGTATTCACCATCCATCGGCCCGGATAGAAGATTGCGTGCATGAGGAAGTCCGCGTAGACATTCTTTGCCCGCTCGAACATGGAGTGCACGTTGAGGGACGACATGTACGAACCTGAAAATCGATTAAAAATTATTAATATCGAAATTTCAAATTGAAATCTGATTTATCAAAATAAATCATAATAGGCAGAAACTGACTCGGATTGTAGCTGAGCGCGAGCGGTACGCCGAATTCCTCGAACATGTAGGAGAATGGAGATGAAGCGCCAGAGGTGATGAGGGATTTGGGCTTGACGAGATGGGCATAACCTGCAGATTGTCTCTTGACGAAAACGAAAGTGGAAAAAACGATGAGATTAAAAAAAATGAACTGATAGAATCGAGACTGACCGACACCGCACATGTCAAAGTTCTCCACGATCATCACATCGAACTTTTCTGCCTGAAATTAACAATATTTAGTTTAAAAATTAGCCAATTACAATAAATCTAGTACCTGGAATTTCTTGAGGATCTCCTTATCATCAATAACAGCCTTGCACTGGCGCACGAACTGACCGGCGAACACTTTGCTCATCTGCGATTATTATTATAGTAATTATTTCATTTTTTCGCGGCACAATTACAACTATTTAGCACAGAGTTATTATCCCCAAATCGTGTTTATTCTGATCCTGAGTTCTGAAACAAAAATCGATGATACTCACCATGAAGGTCAGAATTGGATCGAAGTTGTTCATGGAGAAGAAGTCGGCCTTGTGCTCCATCATCTTGTCGAGGAGCTGGAAAATCAATAGAGCACACTATTTGTATTTTTCCAGTCCACCAAATCAGGCAAGATGTACATTTTTGCACATTGATCATTGTTTCGCTGCTCTCCCTCCTGGGTCTCTTGGTCATAAGGACGTCATCAAAACAGTGTCCACTTTTATCAAAACAATCAAATTGATAAGCGCGATCAGATGATGGTTGAAATGACTGTATTTCATGCAGTGGTAGCCCCACACCAAGACTCAGGGCGAGGTGGGGAAGAATTTCTAACCGACCTCCTTCGTTTCCTTAGACTGCGCTAGGAAAACTTTCTTGCTCTTGCTCGTGCCATCCTTCACGGTAGGATCGATGATAGGGATGAAGGAGGTCTGAATTGTTTAGGATGAACATTTTTGCAACCAATTTTATTTTGATTTTTTTTTTGAAAAGAAAGAAGTTTATTACTACAGCAATGAAAATGCCCTTAATGTATAGCGTTTTTGAAACTCATTTCACAATGAATGGATCACAATGAATATTTCTATTGATAAATGCGCTGGAGTGACCATCGATAACCCACCACATCATGCCCGGCGTCCACCAGAATATCCGCGATATTTCCGAGAAAATTCGAGTGTGAATGGCCGTACTGCGCATTGTACACGAGAATCTTGTGAGATGCGACTTGAGAGGCGAGAGCGATTAGCAGGAGAAGGGATATCAACCGCATGATTAGCCTGGAAAGTTTTTTAAAAAGTTTTTTTTAGTTTTTTTAAAAGTTTTTTATTTTATTTTATTTTTAAAACAATAACAGTAAATCCGATATTGATGCGGTGCAATACATTCCACATAAAGACCGTTTAACGCGAGAAGAAACAATTACTTCTGGAAGAGTCAACAATAGCGACTATCAAAATGGTATTGACGAAATAGCGCGTTGAAATAGCCAGAAGTGACGAGACTCTCGACTTGCTGTTAGAATCCCTTATAAAGTGCGCCGATAAGGAGAGTGGGAGCAATGGTCCAGAATTTTCCTTCGTGCATTTCACTCTTCCTTTTCAGATTAGGCGAGAGAGCACGGGAATCGAAGAGATCGGCTTTATAAAGAAACTGTCGGGCCGAATCTCTGCACAAAAGGGTACCACACACACGTATACCACATAATGATGCAACCCGGGCACAGTTGTGCTTTTATTCACTTGACAAGCTACAAACAATCCAGTGATTGTTGTCAAAACAGCGAGACAAATGTGTGCAATGTTCGTGACACGTTCTTTACGATTGTCTTAAATGTCCACAAAAGTGAAAATTTGTGTGAACTATGCAGAGTATAGTGCTCCGTACGGATGGTAAGATTAGGAAATCACGGTTCACAAAATCACAACTTGATTAGATAGCACCAGTAGCCATCAATAGCGAACACATCGCAAACAGAGAGCATTGAAAGGCTTGAACTAGATGGCATAGTATTTCGAACGACTGAATCTTAAGATTCCACAAGACCAACACTTCATACAATGACATTAATAGTTTCCAATTAAAGAAGCACCGTTTCAATAGAGTAACTCTGGACAACTTTTTGTGTAATAGAACAGTGAATAGATGGAACTCTCTTCCTAATAATGTAATCACTTCTAGGAACAGTGCTTCTTTTCGCAAACACATTACCTGATTTATGCCTACTTTCGCTAGCCATCCTAGATCGAATTTTCTTTGTTGCCTATGTTGCAACATCGTATCTCATGTATCTCGTTTCCCCCGTACCCTAAACTGTTTATTTGCGTTAATTACATGATAAAATTATTATTAAAAAAAAAATTATTATTCGTGTTCGCTAATACATCACAAACTACGAATATGACAAGGCTATTGCAATCGTGTGTTCGGACTGGTTAGAAACGAGGAATTCGCGCTCCCTAAGATCAACAGTTGATATGATAGCAGCAATAGTCTTTATTACTTTGTAGTCGAGAGACACTAGGCACATATTATTACGTGCCTCTGACATCCAGACTCGCTTATAGAGTTCGAAATACGGGTAATCGTCTCTTCATTTTACGCACTCTCTCACCGGTCAGAGAGGCGAGAGAGTACATGAAATGAAGAGACGATTACCCGTATTTCGAACTCTACTCGCTTATCATTGTGATGATTGATGCCAAGCGCAGTCGGAACAACACAGGTCAATGCTAGTCTTGAGATGAGAATACCAGCAACACGGCAGTGTTTCATTTTGTATTGATGACAAAAGCAGTCCAGAAACATCCATCGCAACATTCACAGTGCTCGTGCCTCCGATTTATCGCCTGAACTTCTTATCAATGTGCACAACGTAACGAGGAACTGATACAAAGTCCGAACGAATGTAGATCACGAGTCACTGTTTGTTTTGAATTGACATAATTAATGACACGAGGTATAGAGTACGAATTGCAGCGACGATAAATTGAACAAAGTTGAATTCAAGATTACATGTAGACTGAGTGAAACCTATCGCTTCATCACGGTAATTCTCATTCCGTTGACCGGCTTGAGCGTAGCCTCGACTGAGTACTTTTGCGATTCGAGTGGCCTGCAATATTGCTCGAGAAATGAACATTGACTTTTCAACCGAACTTGCACACAAACTATCTCAAAGTCTGTGATAAAGTGTGCGTGCCTCGCAAATCTCATGCCGGCTCATGCGTTTTGAACATTCTACTGAACTGTTCCCTATTTGGAGCAGTGCAACTCCATCATCGACTTCACAAATTATACTACTGTATTCTGTTGCGTGTATCTTACGAAGAGCTCACCTGTCTGTGACGAATCGGAACCGCCTCAGCAACCAGGACAGCACTATCTTGATCTCGTACTGCGCGAATTTCTGGCCTGAAAGTTTTGCTTAAACCAATTTTTACCAAAATCAGGTCAGTTCACTGCAGTGCTCACCTCGGTCAATCGCACATTATGGAAAACAACACAGAATGGGAGGTAAAATGTGGAAGTGTGGGCATAAAAGAATCATCGAAAACTTATCGATGTAGTTCCCCTGTCAAAAAAAAAATTGATGGATGTAGTTCTATGACTTGCCCTCCTACCACAACGAACTCATTGGCGTACGATCAGCCTGCGTATTTATCGTGCGATGATCTGGAGAATGCAGTACTAAAACTGACCGATGCAGTTCCTCGGTCCGGCCGAGAACGGGATGAAATCGTACGCGTGTCTCATCGCCACGTTCTCAGGCAGGAATCGATCGGGATCGTAGACGGTCGGGTTGGGATAGATGGACCTGAAATATTTATCATTCGGCGGAGAAGAAACCCCGCTGAACTGCTGCCCAGCTTATCCTTGGCCACATCAATTAGTGAGCATAATTTCATACCTAGTCTTATTTAAGCTTATTGAACAGCAGAAAACACACACGCATGAACCCACTCATTATGATGTATTACTATGGGCGCGATGGAAACGCTTGCGCCTCGAGGGAGGAGATGATCACCTAGAAATACATAATTAAAATAATAATAATTTTGTTTATTTTTATTATTTTGTTGTCATAAATATCATATCACAGTGCAAGGAATAATTATTTCTAGAACAGAAAGGAGCGTACTACTGACAGTGGAGAGAATCACTCAATTTATATAAAGGGTGAAACACATTGTGACTCGTTAAACAATGCGTAGTGAATAATTGAATTTTAAAGCGACATCGCACCCATTTGCAGGTCGTTCTGTAGCTGCCTGTGAACAGCTGGCACGGGCGGATAGAGTCGCTCGGCCTGGCAATTAATTTTAGTCATTTTCAATTTTTTCAGTTTCATCTCGCGATAGGACTTCAACACTATTCCTGCGCTTAGGTAAACAGTTTGTGTTGGCCAATTCATTATGTAAATATTTTTCAAGAGCAAGCATAACTGTAATTTTGGTACTGTAGATTTAACTCATATCGATTACCTCCTTGATGCATCTGTCCAGATAGTTGAGACTCCCAAAGTCCTCCTTGGTGCACTCTCGATCCGGGTCGTCGCCTGGAGCAATCAATTAGTCTCAGATACGTTTCACATAGTGTATAAGGTTTGTGAAGAGCTCGCTCGAATAATGATGGCTTGTTCTTTGGTGCATAACATAAATAAATACTGTATTGTAAATTTAATACAATCACGGACGAACTTCCTTCCAGTACAAAACTTCCAGTGATTGTTGTCAAAACAGTGCACTGTACAAGGTCCGTGATCGTATAATCACGTTCTCTCCGGCTGTCTTAAATTTCCGCCAAGGTGAAAATGTGTGTGAACTCTACAGAGAATAGTGCTCGTACGGGTTAGGAATATCAGGAAATAGCGGTTCACAATATCACAACTTGATTAGATACCACCGTCTTCAATAGCGAACACATCACAAACTACAGTCAAAATGACATAATGTGAACCGTTTATGATAAGTTATGATAACTTATCATAAGATGTCATAAAACCATGATTGCTCAGCGGAGCCTGAATGGATCACGCTGAAATTTTGTATGGTAGTACAGTTCCTGTGCCCCGTCAAACTGACACTCTCACAAAATCGATATTTCGCACGCGTCGCGGTCGCGCGTTACGCGCGTGTGAGCCCCGAGTGGGCGGAGCCTGGACGAGAATTCGCGTTTAAACTAAAATCTCATTCTCAGGAGTGCAAAACACCCAAATATTAATAAAAATCGAAATTTCAGAGTGTACGACTAATAAATGAGTAAATTCGGCTAAGCTCCGCCCACTTGGGGTCATCGCGCACGCAACGCGCGACCGCGACGCGTGCGAAATATCGATTTTTTGAGAGTGTCAGTTTGACGGGGCACAGGAACTGTACTACCATACAAAATTTCAGCGTGATCCATTCATGCTCCGCTGAGCAATCATGGTTTTATGACATCTTATGATAAGTTATCATAACTTAT
The DNA here is from genome assembly GCA_911812115.1 of Pristionchus exspectatus. Lineage (NCBI taxonomy): Eukaryota > Metazoa > Nematoda > Chromadorea > Rhabditida > Neodiplogasteridae > Pristionchus > Pristionchus exspectatus. The sequence continues at coordinate 20,508,151 of OU461584.1, read as the reverse complement.
CATAAACGGTTCACATTATGTCATTTTGACTGTACGAGTATGAAAAGGCTAAGAACACCATCATGTTCCGACTAGCTAGTAATGAAGGAATCATGCTCCACAAAATCAACACTTGATAAGTTACCACCAGTCTTTGACAGTCTGTAGTCGAGACACACTGGGCACACAATCATACGCGCCTCTAACATTCAGACTCGGTTATCACTAGGGTTGGCTATTCGGTGTTTGCAACGTTGCAATAGAGGGGAGGGAGGGTTGCAACGTTGCAACGAGAGGAAGAGGGGAGGGGGAGGGATGCAACGTTGCAACGAGAGGGCGAGGGGAGGGGGAGGGATGCAACGTTGCAACGGCCATTGCAACGTTGCAACCCTCCCCCTCCCCTCGCCTCCTCCTCTACCCCCTCTTCCCAACCCGGCGCGACTAGAGCGCACGCGCATCTCATCTCAAAGCTTCATAAGGCAATGTGCCTGACTCGCGGAAGCTTTCGCTATTTTTTTGTGAATGAAATTATAATATGCTGCAATGATAATTATTCCAACCATACAATACTGAATCAGCTTTACTTTGCTGCTCGATTTGCATTTCCGCTGAGATATCCACGAAAAATTGAGCATTGCACAGAACTTTCTTTGAAAACACTCAGTGGTGATGAAATCAGTGGAATATCGAGATGAAAAATGGTTTTAATTATCGTTTGCACATTAATTTCCGTGAAATTTGAAGCGGGAACTGTTTTCCGAGCTCGGAAGGTACCGAATCGTTGCAACGTTGCAACGTCCATTGCAACGTTGCATCCCTCCCCCTCCCCTCACCCTCTCGTTGCAACGTTGCATCCCTCCCTCACCTCCATTGCAACGTTGCAATGTCGCAACCGTTTAGCCAACCCTAGTTATCACTGTGATGATTGATGCCAAGCGCAGTCGGAACAACACAGGTCAATGCTAGTCTTGAGATGAGAATACCAACAACACGGACAGTGTTTCATTTTGTATTGATGACAAAAGCAGTCAAGAAACATCCATCGCAACATTCACAAAGACAGTGCTCGTGCCTCCGATTTATCGCCTGAACTTCTTATCAATGTGTGTGCACCGTAACGAGGTACAGATACAAGGTCCGAACGAATGTAGATCACGAGACAATGTTTGTTTTGAATTGACATAATTAATGATACGAGGTATTCAAATAGAGTACGAATCTATATGAGCGTGGTTGCTTAAGAATCGAACAAGGGTTGGGACAGCGATTTTTCAAAAATTTGAGAATAAAGGTTCTTGAGGGTGCTGATGATCATGGTCTACTTCATTTTGCTCCAACTCGACCGGTGCAGCCGTGCTGCAACCTTGCTGCAAGGCACCTTTTTTCCATATCTCAGCTTTCCGTCGATGAAACTGAACAAAAATTTAACAGCGTATGTAATCGACCACGCTGATTCCAACCATGACACTCACGTTTTTCAAAATGCATTGGATTCATATATAAAATTTCGATTTCGAACCACAGGCCTAAGTGGAAGCCGAAATTAATTTTAAACGATGCGCCTTGTTGAGAGGATCATTTTACATATGCGGAGTGTAGGGTTTAGAGAATCCGTTTTTTCGCTATCTCTCGTTTTGTCTGAGAATTTTTGCATTCATTCCTTCTTATTCTCCTCGCGCACCGCGCTCAGCGCGCGATGAATGAGGAATGAAATGAGTTTCATTTGCTTTCTCACTGCCTTATCAGGCTCAGTGAATTTTGATCTCTGTGTTTTTGAGTTTGACTGTTCAGGAGCTCTAATCCTCCGAATTTGACTAAGCAGAAGCACTAATCCTCAGCCCTCGATACCTCGATTAACGTGCTAAACACTCATTGCATATGCGCACTACTTCGCTTTGCATCGGGCTCGGCCCTATTTAAATGGAGATAATGGAGAATATTGAAGATGAATATGAGGCCGTTTGCATAAGAGTCGGACAATAGTTGGCACAGCTTAAAAATCTCGATTCTCTGAAACAGCGTGTTTTGGGGTTCTTGGGGGTACTGATGACGATGGGCAACTTCATTTTGCATGTCGACCTCCTGTTGGCTCCAGATGGTGTGACGTCGAAAACAGTTTTTCTAGTATTTCTCAGTTACCAGAAGAGCTAAAATTAAGCGAGTTTGGTTCCCGGGGTAGAATTCGATGCTAATCACGGCTGACCACTTCATTTTTCATGAATTACGAAAATAATTTTGTAATAAGAAACCGATGCAAGCCGAGCCCGATGCAAAGCGAAGTAGTGCGCATATGCAATGAGTGTTTAGCACGTTAATCGAGGTATCGAGGGCTGAGGATTAGTGCTTCTGCTTAGTCAAATTCGGAGGATTAGAGCTCCTGAACAGTCAAACTCAAAAACACAGAGATCAAAATTCACTGAGCCTGATAAGGCAGTGAGAAAGCAAATGAAACTCATTTCATTCCTCATTCATCGCGCGCTGAGCGCGGTGCGCGAGGAGAATAAGAAGGAATGAATGCAAAAATTCTCAGACAAAACGAGAGATAGCGAAAAAACGGATTCTCTAAACCCTACACTCCGCATATGTAAAATGATCCTCTCAACAAGGCGCATCGTTTAAAATTAATTTCGGCTTCCACTTAGGCATGTGGTTCGAAATCGAAATTTTATATATGAAACCAATGCATTTTGAAAAACGTGAGTGTCATGGTTGGAATCAGCGTGGTCGATTACATACGATGTTAAATTTTTGTTCAGTTTCATCGACGGAAAGCTGAGATATGGAAAAAAGGTGCCTTGCAGCAAGGTTGCAGCACGGCTGCACCGGTCGAGTTGGAGCAAAATGAAGTAGACCATGATCATCAGCACCCTCAAGAACCTTTATTCTCAAATTTTTGAAAAATCGCTGTCCAAACTATAACACATGAGTTACTGATTCTTACGCAACCACGCTCATATTTGTTGATCAGTGCAACAGCGATAAATTGAACAAAGTTGAATTCAAGATTACATGTAGAATGAGTGAAACCTATCGCTTCATCACGGTAATTCTCATTCCGTTGACCGGCTTGAGCGTAGCCTCGACTGAGAACTTTTGCGATTCGAGGGGCCTGGAATATTGCTCGAGAAATGAGCATTCACTTTTCAACCGAACTTGCACACACATATTCTACTGCACTGTTCCCTATTTGGAGCAGTGCAACTCCATCATCGACTTCACAAATTATACTACTGTATTCTGTTGCGTGTATCTTACGAAGAGCTCACCTGTCTGTGACGAATCGGAACCGCCTCAGCAACCAGGACAGCACTATCTTGATCTCGTACTGCGCGAATTTCTGGCCTGAAAGTTTTGCTTAAACCAATTTTTACCAAAATCAGGTCAGTTCACTGCAGTGCTCACCTCGGTCAATCGCACATTATGGAAAACAACACAGAATGGGAGGTAAAATGTGGAAGTGTGGGCATAAAAGAATCATCGAAAACTTATCGATGTAGTTCCCCTGTCAAAAAAAAAATTGATGGATGTAGTTCTATGACTTGCCCTCCTACCACAACGAACTCATTGGCGTACGATCAGCCTGCGTATTTATCGTGCGATGATCTGGAGAATGCAGTACTAAAACTGACCGATGCAGTTCCTCGGTCCGGCCGAGAACGGGATGAAATCGTACGCGTGTCTCTTCGCCACGTTCTCAGGCAGGAATCGATCGGGATCGAAGACGGTCGGGTTGGGATAGATGGTTCTGAAATATGTATCATTCGGCGGAGAAGAAACCCCGCTGAACTGCTGCCCAGCTTATCCTTGGCCACATCAATTAGTGAGCATAATTTCTTACCTATCTAGTCTTATTTAAGCTTATTGAACAGCAGAAAACACACTCGCATGAACCCACTCATTATGATGTATTACGATGGGCGCGATGGAAACGCTTGCGCCTCGAGGGAGGAGATGATCACCTAGAAATACATAATTAAAATAATAATAATTTTGTTTATTTTTATTATTTTAGCATATCACAGTGCAAGGAATAATTATTTCTCTAGAACAAAAAGGAGCGTACTACTGACAGTGGAGAGAATCACTCAATTTATAGAGAGGTTGAAACACATTGTGACTCGTTAAACAATGCGTAGTGAATAATTGAATTTTAAAGCGACATCGCACCCATTTGCAGGTCGTTCTGTAGCTGCCTGTGAACAGCTGGCACGGGCGGATAGAGTCGCTCGGCCTGGCAATTAATTTTAGTCAGTTTCAAATTTTTCAGTTTCATCTCGCGATTGGACTTCAACACTATTCCTGCGCATAGGTAAACAGTTTGTGTTGGCCAATTCCTTATGTAAATATTTTTCAAGAGCAAGCATAACTGTAATTTTGGTACTGTAGATTTAACTCATATCGATTACCTCCTTGATGCATCTGTCCAGATAGTTGAGACTCCCAAAGTCCTCCTTGGTGCACTCTCGATCCGGGTCGTCGCCTGGAGCAATCAATTAGTCTCAGATACGTTTCACATATTGGATAAGTTTTGTGAAGAGCTCGCTCGAATAATGATGGCTTGTTCCCGAAGTGCATAACATAAATAAATACTGTATTGTAAATTTAATACAATCACGGACGCAACTCACGGAACACTCCATCAATCTCCTCATTCACTCCATTCGGCACCTACGGGTGATCGCTATCACATTTACTCACATATTTTAGCATACTGGTTCGGTTTTGAGCAATGTTAAAGAGCTTCTAATATTTATAGGATAGAATTGCTCACGGAACACTCCATCAATCTCCTCATGAACTTTCTCCTGCATCTTCGGATGGCATGCGAGACACCAAAGTGTCCAGGAGAACACTGACGATGTCGTGTCGTGTCCTGTTAATATCCAATTATCTTGTTACTAAAACAGTATCGTAATTAAATTCCATTCAAATTCTCACGTTATTTTTTGCGAAATTCATTTGAAAATTTGATAAAATTCATAACATTTGAAATAAGATGAGTTTCACATACTGTTTAAGTTGTTCAGGATATCATGATCGAACAATATTGTGATGGCTAGCCGTGATAAACAAATTAAAAAATATTCAATAAGTGCCCTGTTTAAAAGCAAAATTGATCACCCGCAAACATGAACGTATCCACCTCCTCTCTCATGTCCGTATCCGTTAATTTCGATTTCTCCCTTTCCATCAGAAGCATGTCGATGAAGGAGCGCTTGTTCGTTTCCTTCAAAATTTATTAAATTAAAATATTTAAATTAATTTATTGTAATACCTCGCCCTTCTCAATAGCTGCAGAGCGCTCTCTGAGAACCTGGAAATATTTATATTTTATCGAATTGGATTTCATTTGAAGAGCCAAATCGTAATCAAAAACGAAACCTACCGTCTTCGTGAAGTCATGGGCGATCTTCACACTGCGATTGAACTCTTCCTCGACGCCGAGTAGTTTCCTGCCAATTTTTGAATGATAGCACCAAATTTATTGGTACGCCCGACGGAATAAAACGTTAGTTTGAGCATCAGGCCTTAACAGGCTCTGCAGAAATACAAATGAGAAACCTGATGAACCCCACCCATAGGTAGGGCGTGAAGCCAATCTTCACATCCAACTCCATGATCTTCTCGATGGCTTCAATGTATTCCTGGTGGGGATTACGCTGCGCTTCGAGGTCCTTGCCCATTGCCGTTTCTGGAAGAAAGACCTAGCGAAATAGCAGTTCTGTTGTCTGGTTGAATGAGAATTCAGGAATATCCTTCTATTCTAATATAGGTGGCTGTCCATGTTGTGGAGTTGGTTTGGATTGCGAATGATAGAGATTGGTGAGAAACGTCGGGAGATCTCACCACAGATAATGTCCAGCGCGCACAGCTTCACCGTCCGATACATGTCCACTTCCTGGCCGCTCTTCTCTTCCAGGAGGTCTGCGCAGATCTGGGAATTATTTCAATAAGGATCATCGCTTCGGAGGGGGCATTTCAACAGATGCTGTTTGTCGACGTTAAGAAATGAATCACCTTACCTTTGCCTGTCGATTCATCGTTTCCATATAGCTCTCGAGCATGTTGAAGTGGAACATGGGCGTGAGCATCTTGCGCTTAGCGTGCCATCGAGCGCCCGTACTTAATTAGTTCATTACATTAATTACTTTAATTAAAAAAAAACTATACGTTTAACGATCACCACAGTGAAAAACAGTTGATAATGACATTCCGATCGCAAATCTTTTGATTCTTCTATTAATTGAGGGAGTGGGGTGGGGGGGGGACCAACCGGATTCAGGGAACAAGAGTAAAGCATACTATTAGGGGTGGTAAATCGTTATCAATCAATGAATGATATTTCACCTTATCAGAACTCCCTGCCCGAGCCATTTCTCGATGATTCCGTAGTTTGCGCCCTTTGTGATCTCCTCACTCGAGTCCACGATGTGCTGCAAATTGTTTCTAGTTTTTTTTTGTTTTTTTCAAATTTTTCTTTTCTATTTTTGATTATTCTTACATTTCACATTTTTTTATTTGGATCATCATGGAAAACAAACGCGACAATTGCACGGCGAGGTGCAATTTTTACTGCGCGCGATGGTCAACAAGTTGTGTCCATCTCAATTTTGTGATTGCTGACCACTACGGTGCAGAGAAATGTTGCGCGATTGTGACGTCCCAGTCAGCAGGGTTGCAGATTCGATTTGCTATTACAGCTTTTTCTCGAGCCAGAGTGGAGGGACGAGAGCGCCAGACGTGGCTGTACATGCAGTGTTGTTGCATCAGCAGCAGATTGTAGCCTTCGCGACCCTAATCTGCCGACTCCCCGACCCCACTCACCTTTAGCATCTCCCCATTCGTCGGTGTGTACTCGTTGTCATTGAGCATCCACAGCTTGATCAGACCATTAGATTTAGCACAGCGACGGCGTAGTTCCTTCGAGTACTCTGAATTTTCATGTAAAAACCTATCTACGTCAGGCCGCTTGACAGTGGTGGTCCTGAGAATATCTGGCCGGTCTAGTGCTAATAATAAAAAAATATTTACAAAAGCGTACCTAGCGAGTCGCCAACTTCCAGCATGTGTCCGAGGACAGGCAGTCCCTCATCGCCCGGGATCTTTTTCGACAGGGATTTCATGTGACTGAAATCACACCTCATCGTTCATACTCTTAAATTAGGGATATTTTGAGTAATCACTTACTGAATCGACCGCAGAAACCGAATGAGCTTCGGCCCGTATGCCAATATTACAATGAGAGCGAGAACGAAGACAAGCATCTGGAAATTCGAAAGTACCTTTTTTATCGAATCGAGCGAAATAGGCGCCACACATTGAAATTGTAGAAATCGAGGAACAGCGAAAATTGGAAACAAAACAAACAGGGGCAGTGCAATTTTTTTTGAAATTCTGAAATTTGGAAACTAAAATATGAAAAATCGGAAACTAAAAACCGGGAAAGTGTTGACCGTCACAAAATTGGGATTAGTGGACAACATGTTGCGTGTCTCGGCGCCTTATATTCGTCTCGGTAGGGCGAGGGAGTAAATAGTGTGTAGAGATCAAGAAAGATTGCCGAGTGTGTTCAGGGAGGTTAGAGAGTTGTGCGCAAGTACGGGAGAAGTAGCCACACGTTACGGGAGAGTTCGAGACTGTAGCCAAGATGGTTTTCAATAAATCATAATCTCAATATTCTATGTATTTTCATGATTAATCTCGTAGATTTAATGTATTTCTACCCACTCGATTAGCGTTAGCTCAGAAAAAGATAATTTATTTTTTTTTAGTATTTATTTATTATCAAAATCACAATAAACTGAGAATGTTTGATCGAAATTCTGCGCTCATGAAGAACACATGAAAATATTTTCCACTGGTAGATTAGGCCGTTCCGCAAAACAGTCAAAGTGTAAATTTGTTGACCGTTTACAATCTTTCGATTTGCGTTCGGTGTCCTTACGACGTTTACAAATATTTCTAAAAAAATAGTGAAAAATGAGAACAGATGAGAACAGAACAGAATGCTAGCGATGTACTGATTAGAGTTCGAAATACGGGTCGCCGTCTCTTCATTTTACACGCTCTCTCGCCTCTCTGACCGGCGAGAGAGCGCGTGAAATGAAGAGACGGCGACCCGAATTTCGAACTCTAGTACTGATCTACTTTTCTGTACAACATGGAACATGGCAATCTTAAATTTTTTAAATTCTTGAGCCCATTCTCCAAAAGTAACTACTATTTATGTTAGCAAGATAGTTTCATGAATTACTTCAATATGCGAAATTTTGAACCCATAATTTTGAAATTCTGATTTCTGATCGTCTTGAATGAGCAGTCGAATGACTAGCCTCTCTGTCAAAATATACGAACAAAGCGAAAACATCTGATAGCCATATCTGTTTTTATTTGCTCATTAATTTCGAAATTAAAAAGGGTACAAAAGAAGAGGTTCGTAGAGTTGATCACAATAACAATGCCGACCGCATTTCTGCTTACCATTCTGTGCTTAAACTTAGTGCAATTTTCGACATGCGATTTGAGTCGCGCCAATATTATTGATATTCTGGACACGTAAGTTGAGTCAGATTCATTAGTGCTATTTGAACACCCATTTAAGGATCGATAGACATAACCGAAATCCGAACAAAACGTTCTTCCTGCAATTCAGTGATGTGTCTATGCTGGTAATCACAAACAACTTTACCAGCACCTTTTTTATTTCCAGTCTCCCAATGAATACAAGCACCGCCTCGGAGCCAGAATGCCTTCAGCGATGTAAGTTTGACCGGAGCAAAGAGCAGAAATGAACTGCTACATATTTAGGCCCAACTCTACACAATTTAAAAGTCCTAAAGGCTTCGTGGCTCCAGAATCGGTAGATTGGAGGGTAAGGGGAGCCGTTTCACGCGTGAAGAGCCAGGTCACTTTATACAAATATTGAAATTTTCCAAAATCAGGATGTCTATAAACAACTTTTCAGGGTAATTGCGGTTCGTGCTGGGCATTCGCTGCCGTTGGATCGCTCGAGGGCCAACATGCCATCCGCAATGGCGAACTTGAAGAGTTTTCCGAGCAAAACCTAGTTGATTGCGCGGACGAATCGGTGCGTCTTTTGTCAACTTTTCTTGTAATTTTGTTTTGAATTTTGAATGCTCATGATGTCCTAGAGACGAGATAGACTTCAAAACATGTATGCAAAATGAATGGATGATCATGCGTATTTCGTTATGTTCAGTACGGAAATGTCCGGTGCATGGGCGGATGGCTGACAGCTGCTTTTGAATATATTCGAACGAATGATGGCATAGACACCGAGGAATCGTATCCGTATGTCGCACATGTACGTTAACTTCATAGTTTCAATAAGCATACGTGCACTTTTCCAGAATCAAACCTGCCAATTCAAGAGGGATTCCGTCGGAGAAACCATTCACAGCTACAATGTCATTCCGGCAGAGGACGAAGTGGCACTGAAAGTTGTTCCTTTAGATGTTTTGCCGAAATGACACATTTTTTTAACTTACCAATTTTGTTTTTTTCGCTGTGGAAGAAGATGCATCTTTACCTAGAATGCTGTCGCTACCATTGGTCCAATCGCCGTGCTGATCGACGCTGGGCATCCCTCGTTCCAGCACTATGGCGGAGGTACGTTTACAACTTTTCGAATAATAGCTCAAATATTTCCGCTCCTATTCTTCATAGGGCTCTGCATTATTCAACGATAAATTACGAAATTAAATATTTTTCACATTACGGAAATTGCCAGGCGTCTACCGCGAGGAGCAATGCCTTTCTGGATGGGGACTGCTGAACCACGCTGTGCTAGTCGTTGGCTATGGCACGGATCCCGTGGGAGGAGATTATTGGCTGGTCAAGAACAGGTATTATTCTTTGTAACTACTTGTAATTTAAAAAAATAAAATAAAAACCTTTTCCCGAACAAAAATATTCTTTCCAGTTGGGACACTCGCTGGGGCGAGGAAGGCTACATCCGAATGGCCCGCAATCGCGGGAATCAGTGTGGAATCGCCACCGCTGCAGCGTTTCCGATACTTTGAATTGTTGAAAAAACAATTTGTAAAATTTTCTTCGATGTTTATGGTTAAATTATCATACCGTGTTGGATATTCGTGCATTTTTTTCTTTTATTATTATTGCTCTTACATGGTTCCGATCACACTTGAAAACGAAGCGCGTCATAACGTTTCAGAATGAACCCTTTATTCGCTCTGAGAGAATGATAAGGACGTGAGATAAAAGCGTTTTCACTTTTCTGTCATCCAATCCGCTATGCGTATCATTCTTGAAGTATTAGTTATTCTTCTTTTTGACAACGTCGCTCGTGGATTCGTTTTTTCTTGCGAGGAAGTCAAATACAAGGTGTGCCGGGGGATTTTTATTTTATTTTTTATTTTCGAATTATTTAATTTTATTTAGCTAATCAACAACACCGACATCGAACTGAACACGCTGTTCGCATGCCTAGTCCCCAGTGAGAGGGTGAGCTTTGCCGATGTTCACCCTCAATATCCGTACTGATTAAGTTCACACAATTCGATGTGCTCGAAAATATCTACGCAGAAAACGATGAATTATCAATAAGGTCTTTTTTGTTTACAGTTAGCAAATGATGAAATGTACACCTAAGTTGCAGTTTTGCTGAGCTTGCTAAGCGCCAGTGCACTGAGCGACCGCGCAATAGCGGATGGAAATGGTTTGTAACGGCCGATCAAGGAGTAAATCTTGACTGCTCCGATGAGTTCACGCTCATCTTCACTACTTATCTCTTCGATCCGCCACCTATCAATGCCGTACCATTCTACATCAATGAGGTTCGTCCATTTGTTTCTAAACACGGCGAAGGTGGAGTTTCGGCCACAATCAAACTTTCCAAATGAATAAATAATATTGTTTATTTAATTATTCTAAACAGACCCGCACGAAGAGCGCAATAATTGACGACACAGTCAATCATCTCTTCGTGGCGCCCGATTCGGGGATGTCGATTCGAAACAGACAGTGCACTGGCAGTGGCAAGGTAAGGAGAAATATAAGGGGGAATTAAAACGAGCACGCACAACAATCATCGAACCACATTAATCATCACATTCAATTACAATTACGATCAGTTTATCCACTAGGGTTTTTTAAAAATGGCTAGGAGTTATCGGTATGAGCTCACAATATTTCGTTCGTATAGGTCACAGTTTTCACTGGAGACGGAAGTGGGAGTGGACCGGATCCAAATTATCCAATGAAATCGTGGAGGTCGTCAGGCTTCTTTTAAAATAAATAAAACATTATTTTTTAGCTGTGCCGATTTTCCTGACTTACTAATCGCATTCGATAACGTGATCACGCTCTCAGTGAATAATGGCATGCAGTTGCACGTGGATTACGATACAAACGATTACATGAATGGTACCTCATATAAAAGTTACTGTATTCCATTAGAATCTACAGTTATATAAATAATTTGATGGATCCTATAAGCGAGCAGATCGTTACAGGCTACGCACCGCAGACGGGTGAGCGGATTGCAGTCATGGCGAGCGGTCGCAGCGACGATTTGCAGAGAAATCGCGGAGTTAATGTCGCTAGATTCAGTTTTGACACCGCGTGAGTTGTCAGAAATTTTAAAGTTGCGTTTATTTAATTTCAAATTACCTTCGGGAGCGCGTGAAATTAGGCGCACCTGATGTGGTGTAAGAAAAATAAATCGTAAGAATGAGGAATGGATTCTGCGGGGATTCAAAAATTGAACCATCGGACTCACCAATTGCTATGGATTAATCAATTTCAGTAGTGCCACAAATATGATCGTTACGGCTTCGTGCGATCCTTGCACCTTTGACAAGAATTACAATGGGTCTGCGACGGTTACTGCATACAATGACAATTGGCAAATTGCTTCGGAAAAAACGTAATGACATTTCATGTTCGCCATAAATTCGAAATCTTTTTTTGCAGTTTCCTTTCAAAAGGCACAAGTTCCTTTGCTTTCAATCAAGGTCTTGAGGTATGTAAAATTTAGAATTCCGCTTTTTCAAGATTATTTATTTTTCAGGTGCGTTACGAGGGAACCGAAATCGCTCCAGAAGATGTTTGGAGCAATAACGACAATTTCATCTTCGAGCTATACTTTGGCGGCTTTATTCCAGGTCATTTGTTTCATAACAATGTTTTGATATTGGATATTTTCAGCTACAACGACTACCGCACCAAAACCCCAGACTGACAAGGGTAATTCAAAAAATCTTGACACTCAAATGAAAGAATCCGCTTCCAGGCCCGTACTGTGGATGCGAATTGGACCCGAAATTCGGAATGCCCGTTGATTGGGATCCGTCGAAGATTTGGTTGGATATCGCGATTATTCTGGATACCTCAGAGGCGATGGGAGAAGTGGCATTAATTGATGTAAGTCCCTTTTTTGAATCAGGGGAATGGTGACAATATTCGTAACTTCTTTGATTTTTTGCCCCTGGCAAGAACCGCTGTGAATGTTGTAGGAAACAAGAATGATGTGCATGATAGGGGTGAAAAAGGCTGTTCCAAAAAAGCGAAGAATTACCCAATAATCTCAGGCGAGTACACTCATCGAGTCATTCTTCGGCTCAGACGATAGTGATGTTCTTACCACTTTGACTAGTGCCACTTTCTACACTCGAGTTGGGTTGATCGCAATGTCGGATACGGCAGAGGTCTGTGAAAGAATATTCGGGTTTTTGCTGTATTCTGTAATTTCACAATCCTTCCCCTGACAGGTCCTCTACAACCTCAACATGACCAAAACGGACAAGGTTCTGGATAAAGTGCAAATCAAGAAAGGAGTTTCAAACATTGACGTTGTTGAGTAAGCAATTCAATCTGGAGAAACGTAATTATAAATTTGTTTCAGTTCATTCAAGGTAGCTGAGCAAATGCTGATCGATGGCCAGCAATCGAATCCGGACAGAGCGAATGTTCGACAAGCCATTTACTACATGACCGACTCGGATCCGTACGTTTTACCAAAAAAATATCGTTGCTGGATTTCCAAACTGGGGTAATGTTGTATGGTGTACGATTCCACTGAAATGTGAATTCGTGTTATGTGTTCAGATTGGTAGACATGACCCCAATGAACCAGTTCAAGGCCTCGAATGGAATCATCATCGTCAACAGTGAGTCCGAATTTCCAAGTATCAACGAAATTTTCGTTTTCTTGCAGACTTCGTGGAAGCGGGGGACACGCCTCGTCCTGGTTTGAAGGACCTCGCGTCTGAAGGGTATTACTATAACGACATCCAGGACAACTACATGTTATCCATTCAACTCTTCTGCAAAGGTATCATACTATTTATTTTAGTTTACAAAAATCATTGATTGAAACGTATATTCGTTTCACATGTCTCAGAGAAAGTATATCATTTGCCTTTAGCAAACTGCTACTGCAATGCTGATAAAGAGTCATACGCCGGACTCAGCCAGGATCCTGCCCTGACAGCTTCAGGTATTTCAATTTTTCACAAAGGTAACTTTTTTTACTCCAGGCGGTTGTTTCCACGCGGCTCCAGTCGGAGTTCAGTTCAGTCAGGCAAGAAGCAATTGCGAGAAGCTCGGTGGAGGATTGATTGCATCAGTTCACGATCTAAACAAAGCACAATTTTTGCAGCAATGTGAGCTTCATAATTTCAAAAATTAGTGTTCTCAAACAAATGCGATTTGTCGCAGCTATGGCAAAAGCCGCGCCGAAATCCAACTACTTCTGGATCGGCTATTCCAAGTCAGATGATAATGTGTGGAGATGGGAGGACAAGGTTGTCGATTCTATTTTCCGATTGAATCGATGCGTCTCATCCTGATTTGAAACCTGTCCTCCACCCATCTTCCCTTTTTGTAATAGTTTCACTAAGACACCCTCCGTAGATGCATCGATTCTATCTGAATGTCTTCCTGAAAACGATGAGCCTTTTCAGTCCACCAATCCCTACACGAACTGGGGTGAGGATGAACCGAGTTCTGCTGTTGTTTCGAAATGCACATACGTTGACACGACCTCGGATGAACTGTTTTGGTGAGCAGTTACTGTTCAATTAGCAGTTAGCAGTTACTCTTCAATCGCTTTAGTGCTTGGAGAACTACAAATACATTTTCAGGGGCGCCGGCAACTGCAACGTCGGCTTCCCATCGGTGTGCGAGTTCGCGCCTTGTTCAGTGGGCAAATATTGTTGAATACGTTGCTCGATAAAACGATATATGAAACTCCTGAATCGAACTAAAATCCATGCTTTCAACACTTCCTTGTTTTCAGTTGGTGAGAAACATTGATCACGCTTTTCCTGTTATTACATGGCGATAATCCTATCGCCACTGTTCTCACGGCATGATCAGTCCTTGGCCTCAGGAGAAAATTTCTTGGTTCAAATGCTAAAAATATATTTAGAACTTCATTATTCGACAGTTTCCAATAGGGTTTCAATATAAATATTTTTTATTCCTTGTTGGGGCGAGAAACAGTGATGACACAGCCTCCGCTCAGATTATGCAGATGAACAGTGTGTTGTTTACTAGGGAAGTCACGATGAAGAATACGTCTCTACATTCAGCACACTCGCTCACAGTTCTGACCGGAGGTAGAGCACGGGGAATGAAGAGATGGAATCTGTATCCGGACTTCCCACTCGCTCACACTCTTCATCTACATAAGCTGAGCGGAGGTAGCGTGATCGCTGTTTTCACCTCCCGAAAACAAGGAAGAAAAAATGAAAAACAGAAACTGAAAACAACATAAAAGCCGCAGGTGAACAACTAGACTCATTCGTTGCTTCTCCATTTCACATTGTTTCTTCGGGTAGATCTGAGCCTCTTCATTGACTCGTGCACACTAGAGTTCTAAATACGGGTAATCGTCTCTTCATTTCACCCACTCTCTCATAGACAGGCGAGAGAGTGCGCAGACTGAAGAGATGATTACCCGTATTTTAATTTCTAGTGCACACGATAGCCCTAGTCCAATGCAGATCGATGATCGCCACTGCTCGCTTCGTTCTCCTCCTTCTCCTCTTCTTCGTCGCTTTCGACCTATCCGCTGCTGCTACCGGGCCCCTCAGCGCTCCTATCATCATCGTAAGTGGGAAAGTGTGCGAAGTAGAGCTTGAGAAATGATGCGGCCATCTCTCTTCATTTTGAACACTTTCCTCGACCGAGCGGGCGAGAGAGAGAGAGAGAGTGTGCAAAATGAGGAGACTGCGGTATCATTTCTCGATCTATAGTGTGAAGGAGAAGTTTGTGCTTGCTCTCACTCTCACCAATAAGAGAGAGACAAGAGACCGCATGAAAGGAATAGACATTTACTCTTATTTTAAAATTTCTTGTCGAAAGGCTCACTAACATTTGCTTTACTTTTTTTTGGAGTTTTCGAAAAGGCGAAAATCAATCAAAAAAAATCTTACATAAAATACATATACGTTGCAGGATGCTGAGAATGCTGTGGATGGTGAGTGTACGTTGTGGATGTGGAGAGTGGCTGTTGATCAAGAACGAGTATTCGAGGGCCAGATAGACATTCATGCAGGCATTGTACCGTAGAGCGAAATGCTTCTCACAAGAGAACAGATACAGATAAACGTCCTGGTAGAACATAAAAATATAGATTTTATTGCAGACTCACATCTAGTATCTGACCACTGGAACTGGAACCAGTTGGCAAGTTTTTTTTGCAGGTTTATTTTACGGGTAGCCCTCGATCATACCTATGTCTATGTATAGAGTTAAATTGAGTTTATTCATACCCATTTTTTAGGCGAACGATATCAACTACCACCGATGAATCCCGTTGAAGACATGCCGGTCTTCTATCGATGTTCTATATTCTGACTGATAAATCATTCTTCCTTGTTTGTAACATAATTTCTGTGGACGACTGTTTCTCCGTCGTGTACTTCATAGCTATTATTACTAAAATGCACAGGAGGGAGGACATCTCACTTATCCATCTTGATTTTCTTTTTCATGAGAGTCGAAAATAAATATTTTTTCAAAAACTAACCTGTTGACGTGTATGCCTCACCGCAGCCCGTGGAGCATTCCAAGCAGACATCCGGCTGGCCGCAGTCCTTGTATAGTACGGCAGTTTGATCTGACAGTACCCGCAGGACAGGCAGCCAGCATCTTTGTTGCAGCCGATCACCTGCAAAGGGGCAGATTATCGTTAAATAAAACTCCGTTCGGCTAACTGCACATACGCAAATGTTCTGTTTTACCCTTAATGTCGCACGTTGTTGTTTTTAACACTGCAGCCGTGACTAAGAGGCATGATGTGGCTTCTCTCCTCCTCCCTTAGCTTCTCTTTGCTCTCTGAGAGGTCGCATAGTTCTTTCAACGTGTCGCACAGGTGTTGTTGTTTCATTCTTTCCGAAGCGAGATGTTGTCTTGCAACACTGCAACTATGACTAAGGTTGGCGGAGTCATTATGAGGCATCTTCCTTTGGTTCTCTTCAATTTACTTTTCGATACATACGATACGATATTTTTCCTTTGTTCACCCTTATCTGAAGGGAACAAAGACGGCCAGAAAAACGATTTGCAGTTCAATTTTCTTAACAATGCAAATTGAATTTACATTGCATATTAACTCCAAACAAAATTCAAATCATCCCACATTATTCTCATTTCAGCCCTCACTCTTCACATTTGCGCCGGTATGGCGCGGTCACCTCTGCCTAATTTCCTCCAATTACGACTCCTCTGCGCCCTACTCTCGCTGCTTATTCCTACAATAACCGCAGTCAACATCAGTCGATGCTACCAAGATACGGTAAGAGATACGGTATTCAGAAAGCTCGGATTTGGTACTTTTGATCCCCCTTGTACTCGTTTTGAATAGCAATAGTTGTGATGTAGTTTCATAACAACAATCGACTTCATTTCCTTCTTGGCGTCCACCTGTGTTAGTGAGCATTATATTTTCAGGTCTGCTTCTATAGTCGATGTGATGGAGACACGAGTGATTCAAGTTTAACGCCGTTCAAAAATAGTCAGAAGACTTCATTCAACCTCAGTAGCTGCGAAGTTATCTTACAGATGAAGTCGGTTTCAATAATATTATCTGTCTTTTTGCACACACTGAAATCAATTCACCCTAAGTTTTCAATAATGGTGCAATCTCTATTTGATTGTTTGTTACTAACATGTATTGATCGTATTCGTGATATTTTCAATCTTCTATTTTATTCAGTCATTTTCTGAGTGATTCAAAATATAAAGAGCAGCATTTTTTTTTTTCATTGTGAAGATGTAAAAATATTTCATTGAGGAAACTCGCTCCGAAGAGAATCGTAATATGGTTACGTCTGCTGCGAAATTTGAATGAAGAAAGCCAAATTTCACTGAATTTTTTCCATATGTCATTCGAGATCCCAGATCCCGGAACCAATTCGGAAATAAGTGAGTTTCTGATCAGCCAAAAATATAAAATTATTTAAATAATAAGTTTAGTACGTTCCACACCATCAATACTTCCTGGAGAGTACAATTTACGACTGGAAGTGATACCCGATTTTGAGGCAAGTTCTGCCTAACTTGTTCAGCTAGTATCGGAAAAAATGCGGAAAACAACATTGACGTTAAACAAATAATACACAGCTCGATGTACTTATCCGTGGATTATTTATTTCTTTATTTATAGGACTTACATCCGTCCGGATCCTCTTATCAATCCATCGGAGTTAATTTCGATGAAGTACAATTAGAGGTTATGCTTCCAGCAGATGAGCCTACAACTAATGAAGTTAATGAAGCTTTTCGAAAAACATGTGAAAATTTTCACATTTTTAAATACTTTTACATCACATATTCAGTTACGTGCTCACCCGAGGGGTTCACTGATATCGATAAATTACTATCGACAACTGAGTACGAAATTAAACAGGTGAGATTAAAAATACAATGAACAATAAAAGTTGATTTTTTCTTTAGATTGATTTCGCTGAGTCAAGACTCATGTGTCCAAAAGGATTCAATCTCTAGTATGTTTTTTTCGCACAATGAATGAAAGATGATTAATATATCGTGGATTAAAAAATATTTTCAGTGCAGCAAAAGGCGGAAATCCTGCAAAGATGCCGGAAATTTATTGCGAGGTTTATCTATTTAGCAGAAGTCTCTTACATGAAATAATTTGTTTTCCAGAACAACCAATGGCAAACGGATTTCTTTAACACCAGCGACCATCCGGATTGGAAAGGTTGCGATACGTTTAGAGTAGCGAGATAGTTAATAGTTTTTAGAATTTCTGGATTTATCGGGCGTCAATAAGGAATCTGACGGTAACCAAAAAATAAACTTAAAATCGTTGATAAATTGGCTATTGGATGCGTGCGAAAACGTGAACTGCTAATTCGTACAGTAAACGAAGTCAACATCAGCCGATGCTACACTGATACGGTATGAACACATTTCGCGTATTTTTTATTACAATTATGTGTTTGTTTCTAAATATATCGAATATAGATACAACGCGTATGGTTGGCGAAATAGACGGACTAGTGGAACTGTAAAATATATTCTGCGGGATCTGACTATGCAAATTAATGGAACTATTATATAATTTGCGCGATCAAAGCATGCAAAATAGTGGGAAACGTGGAATAGGAGGAGGAATTCAATACCTCGAAAATCATTGCTATCCAGTCAGTATTCCACAATAACATAATATTCCACAATAACACAGTATTCCACAATATTATTCCACAATTTATTCAACATTTATTCAATATTATTCAACAGTATTCCACAATAACACAATAACCTTAATGATCATACTTTCAGATCTGCTTCTATGATCAGTGTGACGGAAGTGGTAGTGATTCAAATTTCAAACTATTCAATAAAAGTCAGAAGGCACCTGTCAATCTCGGTAGCTGTAAAGTTATCTTACAGATCAAGTTCGTTATAACAATTTGCACTCCAGAAGATGAGGACAAAGTAAATTCGTACGCTGCGCGTACCGTATTCATAGCATGCATTTCGACCGGTGTGCAAAATCCTAATTGGGAGGAATGAGTCAATTCGGGGGAATCTGGGGGGAAAAGCACTCATCTAACCGATAACATCTCAAAACGGGTTGGATCGACCCATAGAGAACTTAGCTGGACAGTTATTTGTGGTGTCACTCCATTAAATTTGTTTTTTTTAAATTCGTTTTGTGGAATGAAAGAACATTTGTGGAACATTAGTTTAAAATTCAAAATGTTAGAAGGAGCTTTGCATCAGTGCATGCATTTCAGAAAACTCTCGGTGAATCGGCTTGTAACTTGGCTACGCGTATTAGGAAACGTCAAAGAAGAAAGTGCGATAACAATAGCAATTTCCGATGCGAAATTCAAACTAACTCCAATTAAATTACTCTATGTTACTTCGAGAAATAACAGTGTTATTCATCTATCTGTCGGTATGTTTGTGTTTTTTTCTAAGCTATACAAAACTAAGCTTTATTTTTTTAATATTATAAATGATCCAATCAATATTTTGCATAATTTAGAATTATTGTTGTTGCAAATAAATTCATGTAAATTTAAATTTATTTATTCATCAGAATGCTCTTCAATTAATCATAATCACTAAGCTGCATTTATTTCATTGTCCATTAACAAATGACCACAATTGTATTTTGTAAATTGATTTACCATGAATGAATTCAGCCCGTTTCACTCCGTCTTTACGCCCTGGCGAATTCAATTTGCATATGGAAGTGATATCCGAACCAGAAGCAAGTTTTTTTTTTTAATTTCTTCCTCGAACGATTTTTATTTCATATCTAACTTATATTTTTTAAAAAATAATGTCATAATCCGCTTATATTCATGAAATTGCGGAAGCACTACCAAATAAAATCATTTATTGTTTGATGGAAATTGCGATCGTTTCCAGTGAACTGCACCTTTTCAGGACCTGCTCGTTCCTGATTGTGAAGAAAGTACGCCAAAAGAAATTGGCGTGCGTTTTACCACTTATCCGATACATACCTCGTTCTGGTTCTGTAATCTCAACGAAACTCTCGTAAAAGCATTTGACGAAACAGGTTAGGTTTCTAGTCATTATTTTGTAAATAAATCATATTTCAGTCACATGCTCGACTCAGGGATTCACTGATATCGGCCATTTATCAAAATCAGAATACGAAGTTAAACCCGTGTGTTTGCAATTCCGTGAAAATTGTATAATACTTACGGATTTGTTTTTCAGGTTGATTTCACGAAATCCCGACTCACTTGTCCCGAAGGATTCAATCTCACGTATGACCTTGTCCAGTAATTGAAAAATAAATATAAAAAAATTGCAGTGCAAAAAAAGGCGAAAATCCCTCACTGATCCCGGACATATACTGCGAGGTTTTCATCAAAATTTTTTTTTGAAAATATTGTTTTTCTTCAGAACAACCAATGGCAAACGGATTTCTTTAACACCAGCGACCATCCGGTTTGGGAAGGTTACGATACATTAAGGAGTATCTAGCTAGTCCACTCTTTTCAGAATTCCTGGATTCATCTGGCGTGATTGAGGAATCTGTCGGAAATGGACAACATAAACTTACAATCGTCGATAAACTTTTAGCCATTGGATGCGTGCGAAAACGTAAACTTTTAGTAATTTTAGTTTGTTCAAATTATTTAAAATTGCATGAAGACTTTTTTATTTTTACAATATTTGATTACATTGTATACACAATTGTTACTTTCAGATTGCTCAAAATGCGATAATTTGCCGAATCCAGTTGATAATTGCGCAAATTGCGTTTCGCCAAAATTATTGAAGGCAACGACAAACATGCTCTGTACTAACATAGAGGTTCGATCTCGGAAGAACTCGAAAGAAGAATTAAAGATTACGAAAAAAATAAGGAACGAAAAAACTAAAAACTAACTAAGGCTGAACATTACGCATTATCTCTTTGGGTCATTTGGGCAGAAAGTGTGTAAAAATCAGAGACGACGACTCCATATTCTATAAAATCTCTAGGAAGACCTCTTCTGTAAACTTCGTAATGGATCAATTTGCAGTGCCCTAGTGGTTACGGGTTTTCAATGAATGGAGTGACGCGAGTATCTATTGATCCAGCTTGCAAGTCCAGGATCTGGCAGGCGATTACGAAAGTTGCAACTGGGAAAACCTTTACCATCCGAGGAATAAGAAAGCTATCGTGCATTCCAAATAGTGAGTTTAAGAATGCTGAACTAAAATTATTACGAGAGTATTCACTTCCGAATACACTCTAGCTGGAAATATAAGAAAAACGAGAAAAAAACGAAACACGACATTCGCCTCTGTGTGATATACTTTTTCATAGTCGGAAAATTCGAGTAATTTTTTGTTGTCAAACTACAAATGCACATTTAGACGCATCCGAGATAGAAAACGAGATAGCGCCGCCGCAAAATGATAAAGGCCCGGGAGGCTCTGCGCAGTTAGGAGGGTGAGCATAGTTTCCACAATAAAGTTTAAATATACCTTTTCTCTGAGAATTATCTGTTATTTTTCTAGAAGGACGAACAAAACTACAAAAAAACCTCGGCATCAAGTTGAGAGTAATGAACCGGAGAAAACTAGTGCAGGTTTCTTGTTATTTTTATAAATTAGAAATTGGATCAACAATATTTTAAGGTGATTGGCTGAAAAAGAATTGGATCTCATCAATACTCGTTCCACTCATAATATTATCTGGAGTCACTGGGTGTATCGTTTTTCTTGCGTGCATGCTGAAAACAAAAGAGTGAGAAATATTATTTTTTTATTTTTAAATTCAGTCACAGTAAACACTTGAATAATTTATTTTTGAAAACAAAAGAGTGAGAACTATTATTTTTTAGTTTTTTTGTTACGAATGCAATCACAACAATAGTGTAAATAATTAAATTTGAATGTCAGTGAACAGGAAGATTTACTTCGTGCCGAAAGGAGAAGAGAACAAGAGGAAATGAAAGAAGTTAGTGGTCGAGAGCGAACTAATTCATGGAGATCCGACTCCTCTCTTATTGACGAAGAATAAACCATAAGAAAACCACCACTGAAACTAAATAACATTCGAATAAATATTCTGATTATTTACACATAGTTTGGTTGTTTTTGCATTTGCATTGCCAATAATTGATCAGTGAAAATTTAATTTTAGTGAAAATTGCTCTACTTCAAAACAATATTCAAATCATCCTGCTCACCCCATTCTCATTCATCCCTCACTCTTCACATTTGCGCCGTTATGGCGCGGTCGCCTCTGCCTAATTCCTTCCAATTTCGACTCCTCTGCGCTCTGCTCTCGTTGCTTATTCCTACAGTAACCGCAGTCAACATCAGTCGATGCGACAGTGACACGGTATGAACACATTTCTTTATTTTTACGATAGCAGTAATGCGTTTGTTCCTGTATTTTAAACATGTATGGGAGTCAATAATCATTGTTGTCCAGTCGTGCTGCCAAACTTAAATGAGTTAATGATCATACTTTCAGATCTGCTTCTATGATCACTGTGATGGAATAGATGCAAATTTCCAACTATTCAACAAAATTCAGAAGACACCTGTCAATCTCAGTAGCTGCGAAATAATCTTACAGATCAAGTAAGTTATGATAATTCACATTCGTCACAAATTCCCACTAGATTAATTTGCTCTTCCGCATTTTTCATTCTTTTCCTCAAGACCCTATATTTTTGATTTGGCACCGGGACAACTCATATTCAAACTACGAAGACAAAGGAAATTCACTGGACGTACCGTAGAGTTCTAAATAAATAAATTATCGTCTCTTCATTCTTCACACTATCCCACCGGTCAGGGAAGGAGAAAGAGAGTGTGTGTGTAAAATGAAGAGAAGATTACCCGTATTTCGAACTCTAGCGAACCGTATTTATAGTACGCGTTTCGACCAATGTGCGAACAATCAATTGGGAGAAATGGGTCAATTCGGGGGGAATCCAACTTGCCACACGCATATAAGCGACCATATCTCATATCGGTTATGATTTAGGGTTGCCGACCCCCTCCCTTCCTCGCCCCTCTCCCTCGCTCTTGCGATTTGAAGGGGGAGCGGAAGGAAAAATAGTCGGCAACCCCGACCATCTCGGAATCTCTTTCGGGATTAGACCTATCTCGAGAGAGATGGGAAGGAAGTCAGTGATCTCGGGAATGCGGAACTTCAACTCTAACAGGATCGATTTATTATCTTCCATAGACAAGATATGAGCGTGGTTGCGTAAGAATCAGTAACTCATGTGTTATAGTTTGGACAGCGATTTTTCAAAAATTTGAGAATAAAGGTTCTTGAGGGTGCTGATGATCATGGTCTACTTCATTTTGCTCCAACTCGACCGGTGCAGCCGTGCTGCAACCTTGCTGCAAGGCACCTTTTTTCCATATCTCAGCTTTCCGTCGATGAAACTGAACAAAAATTTAACATCGTATGTAATCGACCACGCTGATTCCAACCATGACACTCACGTTTTTCAAAATGCATTGGTTTCATATATAAAATTTCGATTTCGAACCACATGCCTAAGTGGAAGCCGAAATTAATTTTAAACGATGCGCCTTGTTGAGAGGATCATTTTACATATGCGGAGTGTAGGGTTTAGAGAATCCGTTTTTTCGCTATCTCTCGTTTTGTCTGAGAATTTTTGCATTCATTCCTTCTTATTCTCCTCGCGCACCGCGCTCAGCGCGCGATGAATGAGGAATGAAATGAGTTTCATTTGCTTTCTCACTGCCTTATCAGGCTCAGTGAATTTTGATCTCTGTGTTTTTGAGTTTGACTGTTCAGGAGCTCTAATCCTCCGAATTTGACTAAGCAGAAGCACTAATCCTCAGCCCTCGATACCTCGATTAACGTGCTAAACACTCATTGCATATGCGCACTACTTCGCTTTGCATCGGGCTCGGCTTGCATCGGTTTCTTATTACAAAATTATTTTCGTAATTCATGAAAAATGAAGTGGTCAGCCGTGATTAGCATCGAATTCTACCCCGGGAACCAAACTCGCTTAATTTTAGCTCTTCTGGTAACTGAGAAATACTAGAAAAACTGTTTTCGACGTCACACCATCTGGAGCCAACAGGAGGTCGACATGCAAAATGAAGTTGCCCATCGTCATCAGTACCCCCAAGAACCCCAAAACACGCTGTTTCAGAGAATCGAGATTTTTAAGCTGTGCCAACTATTGTCCGACTCTTATGCAAACGGCCTCATATTCATCTTCAATATTCTCCATTATCTCCATTTAAATAGGGCCGAGCCCGATGCAAAGCGAAGTAGTGCGCATATGCAATGAGTGTTTAGCACGTTAATCGAGGTATCGAGGGCTGAGGATTAGTGCTTCTGCTTAGTCAAATTCGGAGGATTAGAGCTCCTGAACAGTCAAACTCAAAAACACAGAGATCAAAATTCACTGAGCCTGATAAGGCAGTGAGAAAGCAAATGAAACTCATTTCATTCCTCATTCATCGCGCGCTGAGCGCGGTGCGCGAGGAGAATAAGAAGGAATGAATGCAAAAATTCTCAGACAAAACGAGAGATAGCGAAAAAACGGATTCTCTAAACCCTACACTCCGCATATGTAAAATGATCCTCTCAACAAGGCGCATCGTTTAAAATTAATTTCGGCTTCCACTTAGGCCTGTGGTTCGAAATCGAAATTTTATATATGAATCCAATGCATTTTGAAAAACGTGAGTGTCATGGTTGGAATCAGCGTGGTCGATTACATACGCTGTTAAATTTTTGTTCAGTTTCATCGACGGAAAGCTGAGATATGGAAAAAAGGTGCCTTGCAGCAAGGTTGCAGCACGGCTGCACCGGTCGAGTTGGAGCAAAATGAAGTAGACCATGATCATCAGCACCCTCAAGAACCTTTATTCTCAAATTTTTGAAAAATCGCTGTCCCAACCCTTGTTCGATTCTTAAGCAACCACGCTCATATATTTGTGGTGCTTCTCCTTTGAATTTCTAATACATTTTTTTCAATTTTTGAAATGAGATTGAAGAAATGAAGTTACTAATAATATTATAAAAGTCAAAATGTTAGATGGAACGTTGAATCAATGCATGAATTTCAGAAAACTTTCTGCGAAGCGGCATGTATCATGGCTACGCGTATTAGAACACGTCAAAGAAGAAAGCGAAATAGAAATAGAAATCACGCATGCGAAATTAAAACTAACTCCAACGAAATTTATAAATATAACTTCGAGAACTCACGACATGAGTCGTGTGTCTGTCGGTATGTTTGTGTTTTTTCTCTAAAATAACGTGCATCTGAAATGCTCTGTAAGCGAAAAGTTCTGGTTAGGGAATCCTTTTTTTCCGCAGGAGAGTGTAAAGGGCGGGGGGGGGGGTGGCCCAGCTTGTTCCTCCCTCGGCCTTGTTGATCGGTCGTGGAAGGGGCACTAATCTCACACTTGAGAAGAGCAAAAATACAATCGCACCGTTTTAGCACAACAATTTGTGAATGAGCAGAATAGACGAATAAATAATTCATAATACTCAGCAATTAATCACAAAGCTGCATTTCGTTCACTACCTTTGCTTTTTTTTACAACTGATTTGTTTTGAATGATTTCAGCCCGTTTCACTCCGTCTTTTCGCCTTGGCGAATACAATTTACGTATGGAAGTGATATCCGAATCAGATGCAAGTATTTATCGATTCTTCTTCTTACAATGTCTTGCCTTCTTATTACATACATATTTATCTTATAAGAAAATATAATAATGCCACAATCCACTTATATTCATGAAACTGCGAAAGCATTAGCGAATTAACTCATAACTGTTTGATGGACATACGTGTCCACTAGAGTTCGAAATACGGGTCGTCGTCTCTTCTTTTCACGCACTCTCTCGCCGGTCAGAGAGGCGAGAGAGTGTGTGAAATGAAGAGACGGCGACCCGTATTTCGAACTCTAGTGTCCAACTGAACTGCATCTTAACTGCAACTTAAACTTACTTAAACTTAACTTACAACTTAACTGCAACTGCATCTTTTCAGGATCTGCTCGCTCCTCACTGTGGCATAGATTTTAATATAGTAATTGGCGTGTATTTAGCCAATCCTATTAAGACGACTTCAATCTGGTTCTGTCCCCTCAATGAAATCCTCGTAAAGGCTTTTGCCGATACAGGTTAAATTTCTAGTAATTATTTTTAAAAATAATCATGTTTTAGTCACATGCTCGACTAAAGGACTTACTGATATCGTACATCTATCAACTTCAGAATATGAAGTTAAACAGGCGAGTTTCGAGTATATCAAAAAAAATAATTTGATTTGCTTTTCAGGTTGATTTCGCAGAATCGCGACTCGCTTGCCCGAGAAAATTCAATCTCTTGTAAGTCTTTATTTATTGATTAGAACCTAACTCTCGGAAAAAAAATAATTAAAATGTACTTCAGCGCAGCGAAGGACAAAAAGCTTAAACAGATTCCTGACGTATACTGCGAGGTTTTATCAAAAAGTATTTTTTAAAAAATTAATGATTTTCTAGAACAATCAATGGCAGACGGATTTCTTTAATACCAGCGATCATCCGATTTGGGAAGGTTAGGACACTATTAGGAGAAGTGAGATTGTTCATCCATTTCAGAATTCGTCGATTCATCCAGCTTGTTTGTTGAATTTGTCGGTGATAACCAACACAAACTTACAATTGTTGATAAATTGGCCATTGGATGCGTGCGAAAACGTAAATTTTCATTATTTTTTGCTTATTCAATGTCGTTAAAATTTAAAAAAAGGTTTTATTAATTTTATTTGAACACTTTTTGAATTAGATTATTAAAATAAACAATTGTTATTTTCAGACTGCTCAACTTGCGTTAATTTGCCGAATCCCGTTGATAATTGCACAAATTGTGTGTCGCCTGAATTATTGAAGCCAATGACAAACATGCTATGTGCTAACATGGAGGTTTGCTCTCAGGGGGACTAGAAATTCTTCGTCATTACGAATTATCTAGTTGGGCCTTTTTTTTTGAAAAAAATTGTGCGAGATAGTGCGATCCCTTTTTTTATTCTATAAATTTCTTAATAAATTCTGAATTTGCAGTGCCCGAGCGGTTACGGGTTTTCCACAGATGGAATGACGCGAGTTTCTAAGGATCGAGATTTCCCTTGCAACTCAAGCAACTGGCATTACAAAGCGGCAACCGTGCAAATTGAAACTGGGGACTTCCACTTGACACTCCTGCCCATAGACAAGTTGTCATGTATTCCAAATAGTGAGTTTCTTTTTTTAGAATATTAAACGAAAGCGAGTATTAACTTCCGGGAAACATCAGGAAGCGCGAGAAAAAACAGCGAAAAGTTCCTTTTTCTCTGTGTACATTCTGCATTCCCATATGCGTTAAATTTTTAGGTTTTTTTGTTATACTACAAGTATGAATTTAGACGGATCCGTGGTAGTTACTGAGCCGCCGCGAAGAGATAAAATTCCTGAAGCAGATAAGCAGATAGCAGGGTTAGAAATGATTCGAAAATAAGTTTGACAACATCTTTTAACTTGATCCAAAAATTGTCGCATATGTGATACTGTTCCAGTGGAACTACTAAAACGACAAAAAAACTTCGTCATCGACCGAAGAATGATGACCCGGAGAAAGTTAGTGCAGGTATCTTGTTCATTTTACAAAATAATTTTGGGTCAACGATTTTTTAAGGTGATTGGCTGAAAAAGAATTGGATCTCATCAATACTCGTTCCACTCATAATATTATCTATAGTCATTGGATGTATCGTTTTTCTTGTATGCATGCTGAAAACAAAAGAGTGAGAAATATTCATTTTTTTTGTTACGAATGCAATCACAATAAAAGTTTGAATAATTAAATTTAAATTTCAGTGAACAAGAAGATTTACTTCGTGCTGAGAGGAGAAGAGAACAGGAACAAATGAATGAAATCAGTGGAAGAGAGCGCACAATTTCATCGAGATCCGATTCTTCTCTTGTTTGAGACGTATTAACAATAAGAAAACAACCACTGAAACTAAACAACATTCGAATAAATATTCTGTTTAGTTACGTCAATATTCTTATTTTAGTAATTAGAATTCAAGTAATTGGTGAGTTTAATTGAATTTACTCTGAATATTAATTGAACATAAAATTCTAATAATTCTGCTCACTCCATTCTCGTTTCTCCCCTCACTCTTCATATTTGCGTCGGAATGGCGCGGTCGCCTCTGCCTAATTCCTTCCAATTTCGACTCCTCTGCTCTCGTTGCTTATTCCTACAGTAACCGCAGTCAACATCAGTCGATGCGACAGTGATACGGTCAGTGTATTGAATTCTTGAAAGGTCATGAAACCATTTTGCATTCGCGAATATATATTTTTCCCGTGAATCTGTTTTTGTAAAAAAAAATTAAAACAGTGGACGGACCATTCTAATTAGCTTCTGCTAGAAAGATAGTTCGAGATGTGATGATGAACTGTTACGTTGTTCCACTACCTCGCAAGATAGCTCCCCTATTTTCTATTCAAAGTTCTACTTCCAGGTATGCTACTATAATCGTTGTGATGGCGATATTACGGATAAAAAGATTACACTCTACACGAATAACCAGAAGACATCCTTCAACCTCAGCAGCTGCGAAATAATCATACAGATCAAGTATGTTCCTTTTTTTAGATTGAAATCATGTTTGACAAATTTTGCAATTTTGTTTTGTATGCTATGAGTTATAGAGTAAATCATTCTGAGAGATGTTTTTGTAGATATTTAGTAGTTATTTTGTGAATGAAACGATATTTAGTAGTTATTTTGTGAATGAAAAATAATTGGAAATATTTTAAATATATAAATAAAAATTATGTTTCTAATCAATATTTTTGTAATTCAGAAAACTCTCCGAGAAGAGGCACGTAATATGGTTACGTCTACTGCAAAATTTTGCGGAAAATACTGGATTCACATTGAACATTGGCGATTCGCATTGGTCGCTTAATGCAACGCATCCTTTGTCGAAACACCCTCCCATCAGTGTGTTGCCCATCACTATTATCACACTGTTAAAATTGTACGCGTGTAACAAATTTCAAAAAAAAATAATCGCGCTGCTAAAGTGGCTTATCCTTGTTTTTCGTGTTTTGCATTATTTCACTATTTTTTCTAAATTTTCAATAATATGACTCGATTCCTGAAATGGATTTGCGTTCATTACGCACAAGTTTCATGATTAACGCGTGAACTTCGCAACTATTTAGTCGCTTCGAAAAGATATCGCATTACGAAACATACTTGTTCGGCAACCAGATTTTTACGAACCCGACCAATTCACTTATGCCTTACAGAAATACCTCAATTCGATCCGGTCCAGGAAAACCGCTAATGCCGAATGAGGGAATGACAAATGACGTTCCGCGAAACTTTTACGGGAATAGTTGCATGGTGGCGTATCGTTATTTATCGAAGTCTATTTGGAACTGAAAAGATTCATTAGTATTTAAGCATGAATTTGATTTAACTTATTTGAGTATGTATGTAGCGCGAGCATTAATGACAGGCGCGCGATGTCATCCGTTCATTGGGCAATATTTTTTTGCCCCTAATTTGCACTCTAATATCAAAAGAAAAATTTTCATCAGTGTCTGAATGCCTTTAGTTCGCTACACTCCTGAAATTCGACCTGGCGACTACAAATTACGAATGGAAGTGATTTCCAAATCGAAAGTAAGTTTTTCCATGATGATTCTATGATAATATTAGAGAAAGTGATTGATTCGTGTGCAATCAATAACATTTTATGAAACAAAAAAACTTCCAGGACTTTCTTTCGTCTTCAACAGACAAAAATTCGCAACTCATTCAATTACTGATTTATCTTCCTACCAAGTCATATATCGCAAGGATTATTGATCGCTCCATGATAGAAGCAATTCGAAAAACTGGTGATTAAATTTAACTTTAATTTTCAAAAAACTTACTGTCAGAAAGGTGCTCAAGTGAAGGGCTCACAGATATCGAGCACCTATCAGCAACAGAATACGAGGTTAAACCGGCGAGTTTGAAAATAAGAGATTTTTCTATTAAACAATAATTTGCTTTTCAGGTTGACTTCACGGAATCGCGACTATCTTGCCCGAGTGGCTTCAATCTCCTGTAAGTCTTTATTAATTGATTAGAACCTAAATCTCAGGAAAAATAAAATGTACTTCAGCGCAGTGAAGGACAAAAAGCTTAAACAGATTCCAGACGTATACTGCGAGGTTTTATCAAAATTTATCTTTAAAAAATGAAAATGATTTTCTCTAGAACAATCAATGGCAGACGGATTTCTTTAATACCAGCGATCATCCGGTTTGGGAAGGTTAGGGCACTATTAGGAAAAGTGAGATAGTTCATCCATTTCAGAATTCATCGATTCATCCAGCTTGTTTGTTGAATTTGTCGGTGATAACCAACACAAGCTTACAATTGTTGATAAATTAAATATTGGATGCGTTCGAAAACGTAAGTTTTCATTAATTCTTGCTTATTCAAGGTCGTTTAAACTTAAAAAATGGTTTTATTAATTTTATTTGAACACTTTTTGAGTTCACAGTTTCAGATTATTATATTAAACAATTGTTATTTTCAGACTGCTCAACTTGTGTTAATTTGCCGAATCCCGTTGATAATTGCACAAATTGTGTTTCGCCTGAATTATTGAAGCCAATGACAAACATGCTATGTGCTAACATGGAGGTTTGCTCTCAGAGGAACTCGAAATTCCTGGTCATTACGAATTATCTAGTTGGGCCATTTGGGTAGAAATTCTGTGCAAGAGACTGCGATCCCATTTTATGTTCAATAAACTTCTTACTGCATTAATATATTGCAGTGTCCGAGCGGTTACGGGTTTTCTACAGATGGAATTTCGCGAGTATCTATGGTTCGAGAGTTCCAATGCAACTCAAGCAACTGGCATTACAAGGCGGCAGAGCCATCTATAACTGGGGACTTCCACTTTTCGCTCCTGCCGATAGATAACCTGTCGTGCATTCCAAATAGTGAATTTTAATTCTTAAAGTATCTTATACGAAAGCGAGTATTCACTTGCGTGAAACGTCTGGAAACGAGAGAAAAATCTTCGAAAAAAATCCTTTTACTCTGTGTACATTCTGCATTTCCACATGCGTTAAATTTGAGTTATGTTTTTTGTTAAACTACAAATAATTTAGACGGATCCGAGGTAGTTACTGAGCCGCCGCGAAAAGAGAACGCTCCCGATGCAGATAAGCAGATAGCAGGGTTAGAATTAATTAGAAAATAAGATAGGCAATAGTTTTGAACTTGATCCTAAAATTGTCGCATATCACGCTTGTCACGAGAGAATCGAGCTGATGATGGGAATGGGCGGAAATCGCACAATGGGTTAACATCAGCTCGATGCTCTCCTGACAAGCGTGATATGTGATACTGTTCCAGTGGAACTACTAAAACGACAAAAAGACTTCGTCATCGACCGAAGAATGATGACCCGGAGAAAGTTAGTGCAGGTATCTTGTTCATTTTACAAAATAATTTTGGGTCAACGATTTTTTAAGGTGATTGGCTGAAAAAGAATTGGATCTCATCAATTCTCGTCCCATTCATAATACTAGCCGGTGTCACTGGATGTATCGTTTTTCTTGCGTGCATGCTGAAAACAAAAGAGTGAGAACTATTATTTTTTAGTTACGAATGCAATCACAACAATAGTGTAAATAATTAAATTTGAATGTCAGTGAGCAGGAAGATTTACTCCGCACTGAGAGGAGAAGAGAACAGGAACAAATGAATGAAATCAGTGGAAGAGAGCGCACAAGTTCATCGAGATCCGATTCCTCTCTTGTCTGAGATGTACATTCCAATAAGAAAACCGCCACTGAAACTAAACAACATTCGAATAAATATTCAGATTGTTGAAAGGCATTTGTTTTCTTTACAAACTTTTCTGCAGACAAATAATTTATTCACTTTTCACCTTTCCAACACAGCGGCTGGCAAACCAACATAACACTTTGATTACAACGAAAATAACAACCGTAATAGGCAAAACCGCAACTGCAATAATGTCCAGATTGTGATAGGCAACGATGGACATATCGTGTGATTGAGGGCGAAGAGCGGATGAGGGCCCTGCATTCTTTGTTTGTAAACTGTTTTTTTTAATATTTTGATAATTTTACTTTGTACAATCACTGGCCTAACAGTGATCTTCCCATTATCATAGCCTATGCATCGCAATTTAGAAAATCCGTTTTCATAGACTAATCAAAGTATCTAACCAAACTCCGCAGCGAACTCCGTGTACTTGATCAGCTGTTCCCTCGAAGAGAACGGCTTCGCAGCGAGCATTCGAGCGATGTGCTTGGCGTTCATTCGATATCTGAATATTATTTATATTTTTGCAATTATTTTTTTTGCATATGAATTTTGGATAATTTGCTAACATTAAACGCGTTCATCCGGTCTAGTGGAGAAGGTAAAAGGTAAAGTTGCTTCCACAATCAAGGCGATTTTACAGTTGTCTTGAGACAACCACGCCTGGTGGGAGTACACAGGTAAGGCCAGGTACAGCGAGGCCAGCGTGACCCCTGTTGGCCAGACTTCTAGGGCACGTTTACCTTTCGTAACCGAGGTTACTACCAATTTGCCGACCCCTGGGGGATAGCAAGGCTTGGTCTGCCTCCGCGTGGAGAAAGGGGGGGGGGGAAACTCACCTCTCATTCTCCATCAATTCCTTGAGCGAAGCAATCAACTGTACGTGATCCGTGAGCTCGAACTTGCTGTGCACCTCAAAGACCTTTTTCCAGCACAAAATAAATTAAATCAACGAAAACGAATGAATATTTTCGATTTTATGCTCCGACTTTGAAGGGGAATGATAGGAATACTTTGGGAGAAAATGCTCTGTCTAACATCGAAAAAGTGCCAGAAAAATTGATAATTTACATCTTCTATAACAAAATATTGGAGCTGATCGCTTGTCAATTCGCCTACCTTTCCCAATCCATTGTGCACCAGTCCGCGCGCGTTTCTGTGCTGGTCGGCGAAGATGGGCACGAGGAGGGCTGAAATGCTTAATTATTAATTATTTTAAGAAAATTCAATTAGGAGAAAAACAAATTTAAAATGAATCAAGAGTAATAGGTTCGTGTACAAAAAAATAATCTCACCGGTAGGCTTTCAATCGTAACGAAACAACTAGTTGTTTAATAGGGAAATGCACCGCTTTCTTCGCGAGAGACAGCGCGGAATGAGGAGAGCGAAGAGTGATTTCCCTATTAGACAACTAGTTGTTTCGTTACGATTCAAAGTCTACTCACCGGGTACTCCCCGCCTCGCCGTTTCCATCACGGATCCCATGCCGGCGTGAGTAATGAACACGGAGACGTTCGGGTGATCTGCAATATTCAATTCGTTTATTTACCATGGAACGAACGGATTACCCCTTCCTTATTTCAACCGTTATTTGCACATCAATCGGTAGAGTTCGAAATGCGCATTTTAAGAGTCTAATTAAGGTATTTCGAACCAATGGTTCACTCACTCAACAAATCGTTCTGCGGCATCCACTTGCTCAGCACGACATTGGCAACTTCAGAAGATTCAGTCTTGGCGAATTCATCCTCGAGTTCCTCGTACTTCCAGATAAACGTTGCGTCCGGGAACGCTTGGGCTACCTGAAATGTAATTGCATTTTAATCTGAGCATTGGCGAATTACTGTAGTGCCCTGGGATAGTTCTCACCCAATTGTACGCCAGTAAATATCTAATTACCTTCAGCAAACTCCTCTTCACATCTATCGTGAGTGCTTGGCTCTTGATTAGGGATCCGAAAGAGATGAGAACGGCGCGAGGTCGGAGGGAGAGGATGCCTTGCCAGTACTGAATTTGTGTATTCTACTTTCAGTTCTTGTTTTCCTTACGATTTCGTACGAACAATTATCAGAGATGAGTTGCTTCAGAAGTGTTTTTTTTTTGAAAATCGAGATCTAATTTGAGAAGAGCTTACTCTGACCTCATCCAACTCTTTCGGTTGCTTCGCTCCCAGTCCTCCAATCGGAATCACTCGACTGATGGTGGGCGCGGCCACATCCAGTAGGGGCTCGGTGTTGATGAAGCAGTAGGCGATGTGCGAGGTGATTTGCTCAAAACAATGGGTTGTTGTTTTTGTTATTGTTATTGTTTCTTACCTCAAAATCGGGGAAGTCGCTGCCAAACTTGTCTCTGAATAATCGCAGCACTTTGGTGCGCGATTTTCCGTAAGCGTAGCGTGTGAGCACTTCGGCGTAGAGGTTGTGTACTCGACTCCAGAAAGAGAACGAGTCGAGGAAGGTTCCTGAAAATAACTACTAATCTTTGGATTCAGAAGTAACGATGTTGGATATTTCGTGTTAAAATGTTCACTGCACAATTTGCTGAATATTATCAGAAAAAAATACTCACTTGGAGTAACGCTAAGTGGCTGGGGCGCGCCGACCTCGTCGAATTGATGCCCATACAAAGCTGTCGTGCCCGTCATGATGATGGATTTGGGCTTGATCAACTCGGTGAGGGCTGGAACAGGCACGTTTCATTCGATAATTGTTTTTTTTGGAGAAAAAATCCCAAAAAAAAATTGAAAAGCAACCCTGCCTCGAGCCATATGTTGATTGTGAAACATATCTTCAGAATAAAAAAAAACGATCGACGAAAGCTCACCCATCCCGCACATGTCCGCGTTCTCCACGATGTATACATCGAACTTCTCGTCTCTCAACTTCTCAATCACATCCATTCGCTTGAGCGTCTCCCTGCACTGAGCCTCGAACACGACGGAGAGAGTTGTGCCCATCTGTAGATGTTCGATTTACCTATTTATATTTAAAAATACTAAAAAACAACAACAAAAAACGAAAAGAATACACAAATGATTGAGAAAACTTAATCAAAGAAAATACATACCATAACGTGCACCCAATCGCCCAGCTCGAAGAAGGCCGCTCCTGAAAGTGTATTAAATTTACAAATTTAATTCCGAAGGTTTTTATCAGGGCAACCGTAAAGCCTGTGAGGATTGTTTTGAATCACGGAAAAGGCGAGACTAAACAAGAGCAGTTTTGCAAGTACCTGGCAGCATCTTCTTCAGCTCCGCCTGGACACTGGGCGTGGGCGGGATGCGTACGATCTTTGATTTGGTGGTGCCGTCGGCGACCGTTGCGGAGACCTCGGGGATGAAGGACGTCTGAAAATTACTACGTTATCAAGGGCTCCGAAATTGTTGACATGGCGATGATTCTCAATGAGGCTTGCTGTGAACAAACTGTGATTTTCTTATTTCCTTCGAAACTAACCGTTTGATTATTTTTTTGAGGAAGTGGATATGTAAATGTGCTTTTTTCAACTCACCACATCATGCCCGGCCTCCACCAGAATATCCGCCACATTTCCTAGAAAGTTGCTGTGCGAGTGACTGTAGCGGATGTTGTAGACGAGAATCTTGTACGACTGTGCGATTGAGATCAGAAGGAGAAAGATCAGAGGCACCCGCATTGCTGCACAGCTGAAGAATTTTATTTCGTTCAGAAATGTGAAAACATTTAAAAAAAGAAGCGAATATTGTACATGACCATTTTGCTAAAATAAAGTTATTATAATGGCATAAAATGGTGTCACTAAATTCACAGTCATAATGTAACAACAACGCGATTAAGATCAAAGCAGTGTGGAAGGGATCAAAGGTTCAAAGAGTTCAAAGGAGCTTTGCCCTAGGGGTTGAGTCACCTCGTGCCGAGTGGTAAATGAATAAACTGAAGAGGAAGAGAGGCACTGAGAATCTTCACCGACCGAATGAGCGAACATCCTTATAAAGGCGCCCTATCTCTCGTCATCAACATCATTTCATCAAGACATAGTTCACTACTACTAAGCATCACGAAATAGGGAAAGAGTGCTAAAAGTCGCTTTTTTTCCTCGGACATTGTCTCTCCCTATCTATAAAAAGAAAAGATTTTAGAAAGTTGAGAAACGCTTCAGTTATTCGTTATTTGAGGCACGGTTTCATAGAAAAAAAGAAGAAACGGTCAAAAATAAGAAACTCGCGCCAAAGATCACTCTCTTTCTCTTTCCTGATGTCCACTCTCTCACATACGCGGCAGGTGTGCGATTTCTATAGTGCAAAAAGCGCGAGGAGGAGAGATAATGAGAGAGACGAGAGAACGATCAGAAAATCAGCGATCACAGAAAAAAAGATCATTCTGTGTGTTCCATCTGATCCTTTGATCTGAGGTGACCTTTCGAAATGAAACCTTGACAATGATGACATTTTACTCTTGCATGTTTTTATCGCTTCAATGCAATACTTTATCAGTGCTGCTTTCTGGCTCAGATCGAGAAGGGGAAGAAGAGAAGAGACGCTGTTGAAAAATGAAAGGAAGGTCTTTCTCATTCTTGAATTATCAGCCCGCGTAATGCTCAAAAACTTTAAAATACCCTTATTGCTATACCGGATATTTGAATATTTGAGGACTGTAATGTAACAAATGTGATTGCAAATTTAAAAAAATCGAATTGTTAGCCTTTCTGTTGGCCGAGTGTGCGCACAACAGCGCCTCACAATCGCGATCTCTTAGAGAGCACACAAATCGAGGAGTGTAGGATGGTCGTTGCGTAGTGTGCGAGAGATAGCGCGTCAACGAAACATTGCCCATGTTGCCTATATAGAGAGTTCGTGCGCGTAATTACTGTTTACTTGTTGCGATTGCGCATGATTACTGATTGCTTATTGATTATTCATGATTATTGATTACTGATTGCGCATGATTACTTGATTCATTCCATTGCTGCTTCCAGCCGTGTGCAATTATGTGTATCAACCTCCAATGAATTACTGGGTATTTTTAGAAATGCGAGTGCTATTGGTCCTCCTACTTCTCTCGGTAGTCAATTCCTACAAAATCCTCGTCTACAACATCCGCTACAGTCACTCGCACAGCAATTTTATTGGAAATGTCGCAGATATTCTCGTTGAGGCGGGGCATGATGTTGTGAGTTGTTGCTGTTACTTATTCCACGTATGTTACTTTACTTATTCCACGGAGAAGCATACATAAATCATTTCAGACCTCCCTCATTCCGACCATCTCGAACGGCAAGGACGGTACGACCAAATCGAAGATAATCTACGTTGAGGGCAGTGAGGAAGCGAAGAAGGGGATGGTTAGTATGCTCGATGGTGAGACATTATCTTCAAAAAGACCATTGAAAACTAGCAAAATTTATTCAAAGGCACACAGTCATTTTCTTACCATAAAACAATGGAATAATACAACAAAAGTAGAAACATCTGTTCAGGTCCCAGCTTCCTCGAACTCGGCGAGTCAAATTTGCTGAGAGTGAGCTGATCATTCGTTATCTCAATTTCATAATGAATCTTTTTTCTAGTTTTTTTCCTTACGGCACGACGTGCGAATCAAATAATGCAGATAATTTTGCGCTTTACGATATTCCTGAAACTCATTTGAACGATTTTCCAGATATTCAAAATTGTTGTTTCTACTTTTTTTTGGAGCTGAGTCATGGAGTCACGTTCACAACTTTGAACGCATCTTTTTGCATTATCACTCTCGTCAGTCAGGGAGCCGAGATGCCATCACTAATAGATAAAGATGCTGATTCCAGATGGGTTTCGCCCTTGCGCCCG
Source organism: Pristionchus exspectatus (assembly GCA_911812115.1). Taxonomy (NCBI): domain Eukaryota; kingdom Metazoa; phylum Nematoda; class Chromadorea; order Rhabditida; family Neodiplogasteridae; genus Pristionchus; species Pristionchus exspectatus. The sequence goes on along the minus strand of OU461584.1, from coordinate 20,470,509 downwards.
TCTTCGCAGCGCAGTGCGAGCGAACACTGGAAGAGAGGGAGTTGATCGAGCGACTGAAGAATGAGAACTATGACGTCTACATTGTGGAGAACGCGGACATGTGTGGGATGGGTGAGATTTTTTGTTTTAAATCTTCGCAAAACCAGTTAGGTTTCATCAAGAACTCATCAGCCGGGAAAAGTGTAACAAGATGATGAAGAATGGTCAGCCTTGCGAAAAAAACACGTTTCATTACAGCTCTATCCGAGCTGATAAAGCCGAAATCCATCATCATGACGGTCACCTCCGCGCTGTACGGGCATCAATATGAGGAGGTATATTTGAAATTCATAAATTAATTAATTAAATGATTAACTCAATCTAGGTGGGCGTGCCGCAGCCCCTCAGCTACAACCCGTGTGAGTTACCAGCTGAGCGCTATGTCATTCGATTTTCATGATTTTTTCATGGAAAGCAGTTCAGTAATGAAAAATGTATAAAAATAAGTCAAATTTTACTTAAATATCAATTAACTTGTTAGCTCCAGCCCTCTCCTCACTTGGTGTCTCTTCTTTCTGGAGCCGAGTGCACAACATCTACGCTGAGGTCATTCTGAGGTCAGTCTTTCAAACATTTTTGAAATATTTTCGCAATATTCTTTCCATCAGTAAATTAACTCAAAAAGAGATCGATGGTGTTTTTAAAACAACTTTTTAAAAAAATTACAGAATCGGCTTCCGCGAAACGCGCAAACTCGTTCACGAAATTTTCAGAAGCAGATTAGGCGATGATTTCCCGAGTTTTGAGGTGTGTTTCACGCTATCCATTTCACCTATGCCTACTATGCAATTCAATGGTACGTTGCTCAGCATGGCAAAATAACAATAAAACATATTTAAGCAACTAACCTCGCGCATCGCCTACTGCTTCACCAATACCGAGCCGCTGATCGATTTCGCTACGCCAACGATCAGCAGAGTGATACCGCTGGGAGGACTGGGAGCGAAGATGCCGAAGGAGCTCGACGAGGTCACTCACTCTATTTATACGAATCTAGTCAGACGTGTTGTATCATGTAAAATCGCAAAGCGTTCATTGTTTCTGGCGTGTCTAGACGCGTTGCTTGTACAGACGCGGCACGGTGAACTCAGTGAACATTCCACATTGCCTCTCCTCTTCAGCACTGGCAACGCGTGCTCTCCCTCCGTCCGCGCTCCGTACTCCTCTCGTTCGGGTCGATGGTGCGTAGTGCGAATCTCAGATTGGATGTGAAGAGAGCGTTCTTGAAGGTGAGGAAAGCACTATCGACATACAGCTACAATGTGCCAATTAGACAATAATGCAATACATTTTTACCGATATGTGAATATTCCAATCCATTTTTCTTGTTTTGGAGTACCACCGCCGAGGCTCTAGCATGTTCCGTTCAGGGAATGGATAAGTGTACCTAATCTTTCTGTCGATAAGCGAACACTGCTCAAAATGGGTTGATATGTCCAGTCTTATGAGGATCGGAGATGACAGGGGGAACTCAACAAATCGTAAATCGTTGCAGACAATGTCCGCCTTTCCCGACGTGACCTTCATCTGGAAGTACGAAACGCCCGACGATGAATTCGCCGTTGCTGAAGCATCGAAGGTGGAGAATCTCGTACTTACCGAGTGGATGCCGCAGAACGATTTGCTGAGTAAGCACATCACGATGGTCTCTTTACTCATTTATTGCCTCCGACTGCCTCAGAATTTGAGGTAAGAAGAGTAAAATTTGTAGTCGGATGTGTTTCACAGTTCCAATATACCCGGTGTGCGCTTGCGATTTCAATACCGGTGTTGCACTATATCATTGAACATACAAAATCTTGTTCAAAACGCTAAATTTGTCAAATATTAAAATAAATTCAGGTGACGACCGACTCGCAGTGTTCATCACTCACGGCGGCATGGGCAGCACACAGGAGACGGCGCTGAGGGGCGTGCCGGGTTCGTTTTTGTTGCGATCAAAATAGAGGACATACAACCTATCAGAAGAATGGTTATGTTTCACAATCTTTACATTAACTGATGGTATTTCTATGTACATTGCACTGTTCATTCTGTGTTCAAAAAACTGGGAAATATTCAATTTACAGCGCTCTTCGTTCCCATTTTTGCCGATCAACCGCGCAACGCTGGAGGCATGGCATGGAACAGGCTGGGAAAGGTTTTTTTTGCTCTTTTTTTGTATTTTTTTTTTGCTCTTTTTAATCAGATATCCTATCTATGGTGTATACTTTGACTTGTTTTGGTGGATTTCATTCATAATGTTTATATTGCAGGTGCTCAGCAAGTTCGACCTGCATGATCACAAGATCATCATTGCTGATCTGAAGGAGCTGCTCGAGAATGAGCAGTGAGATGTTTTTAGAGCAATTTTCTCGGCACTTTTACGCGTATCACAGATGTATTGATGATGACGAGTAGTCATGGTCAGTTCAAAATGGTTGAAGATATCGCGCCAACGCCCGTCGCACCTCTCGAATGCTCGCTGCGAAGCCGTTCTCTTCGAGGGAACAGCTGATCAAGTACACAGAGTTCGCTGCGGAGTTTGGTAAGATACTTTGATTAGTCTATGAAAACGGATTTTCTAAATTGCGATGCATTGTTAATGATAATGGGAAGATCACTGCTAGGCCAGTGATTGTACAAAGTAAAATTGTCAAAATATTTAAAAAAAAACACGGAGATCGCCGCGGAGTTTGGTAAGTCCTTTCCCTTTCGATTCTCAAAACACCGTTCACCGCCGTTCACCGTCGCCTCACACGCTCACTTACGATATATTGATATTGGTTTATTTTTGATCTCCAAGCGACAAAACAAATCAGATTTACGATGCTCAGGTCCCTCCTCCGCCCTTCGCCCTCAATCACACGACATGAGCACGATCGAATACCACAATCTGGACATTATCGCCCTTGTTCTATTGATAATCGTTATTGTGATTGGTTTAATAGCAAAAGTATTTGTGTGCTTGTGCCGGAGAGTGACCAAGTCAAAAATTGATTAAGTTTTTAAAACTCGATACTGAAATCAATAAACAAGTGATGTGTTGTCAATCCTCTTGCCATGACAATCGGAGATTCGTGAGTCAAAAAACTCATAACCTGAGAAATGTACGATGCATCGAATAGGTTTTCGGGATGAAATAATCAGTGATACATCTTGCTTGGTTGAGCAACGTTGCGCAACCATGAACCCAAGGTCCAAAGGATACGAGCAGACGGCTTTGACCCCTATGGTGTGTACGCTACTACGATATTGTGTGTAGAGGTGTGAAGAAGGGAACTGATATCGGTATGGTAACGGACGCGATAACACGAGAACAAAATCCACTCTCTCTTTTATCCTGGCAAGCACATGGCCGGCACCGTGCAAGCTCAGCAATTCTAGCGATACCCGAGTCTTAGAATGGCTCTTTGCTTCACCGATGGGAGACGGTACTTTTTCTCCCTTTCTAGTATTACTTGCAAATATACTATCTATCACATGTTCTTTTGCAGAATTTATTGCCTTTTGACACAATGTATAATAACGTTTTTGCCGCACTATTTCCCAGACTGCAGCGATAAGCAAGCTTTTATCATATTTGCGTATATTTTTTTTATATTTTTAGCTTATACAAATTCAGCTTATACAAATATTTATATATTTTTTTAGCCAGGCATATCGTTGCTATCGATGGCTGCCGCTCCATTCCTCGTTAAGGCGGTCGGGCAGACAGGAAAGGTGGCTGCGATTGGAGGAGCCGCCGCGATCGGAACGGCTGTGAGTTGAAAATAGACACATCTTGCTTGGTTGAGCTACGTTGCGCCACCATGAACCCATTGTCCAAAGGATGCGAGTAGACGGCTTCGACCCCTATGGTGTGTACGCTACTACTCTTTATCACTCTAACCTATGCTCTGTTTCTGGCCAAAGAGAATTTTTCTAAATCACCCACGGTCGAAATATTACTTTGAAGAATTGCAGGTGCTTGGAGGCGTTTCTGTTGCGGTAGCCGGAGCGCTCGCAATTGGACAGGCTCTGATCGATGTAATTTTGAAATCTTGTTTTGATCTAGCATCAAAAAGACATGAACGATGATTTCATCCTCAATCATGTTGTGCGAATGTGTTTGCATATTTCGAGCGCTTCATGCGAACTGCATTTGTAAATTAATAAATATTAATTAATTTATATTGTGCATTTACAATGGTCCTTTTCAGAGAGATACGGAGATCAAGAAAGAGAAGATTCGGGCGGAAGGAGAGGTGAGGGTTAACTTCAATTCGATATACTATAAAACGTCTCTGCAATGCGCACTTTCTTTGGTAAACTCGTGAAGAGAGCCTATGAAATGAAGGGACCATTTCGCATATTTCGAAATCAACTGTGCACATGCACTTGTGCGTAGAGTGTATTTGATAAGAAGTTATTCCCCAGAATTCCGCAGACGCGTACGATTTTAAATTACCTAATTTGAGCTCGAGGTGGAGCAAGTCAAGGCTGAACTGAGGGAAAAGGAACTGCAGGCAGAAGTCGAACTTAAGAAGGTGAACTTTACACAAAAATTGCTCTCAAAATCCTGGTGAGCTCGACTGTATCTGTCCAAATTATTGACAAAGACTGAATAAAAAAAAAGGTTTCAGCTGAACGTCGAGCAAGCGGTTGCCGAGTGTGAGGCCGGCAAGGAATCGGCCGTTGCTGCAGCGGTAAGCATACAATTTAGCGATATCATAGGACTGAATATAAAATTTTATTCAGCGTCTCGAGGCTGCGAAAGAGCAAGAGGCGGCGCTAAAGGACGCGGAGGATAGACATCGCGTGAAGGAGGAGGTATGACGCTTTTGTGTTGATATTTGTGTGGAGAAATTAACAATTCCCGTAGTGTCATTTCGAAAGTGAGATTGATTGCTAAAATATCAAAACATATTCCAGGCTCTCGCAACTCGTGCTCAAGCAGAGGCGGATCTGCTCAAGGTAGCGATCATGTTTGTTCCGTGGTGGAGCCATCGTGTGCCATTTTTTGCCCCTGCCTATCGGAGTTAATGCTTTCCTTGTGTTTGCTCTGGTTGAGTCGGGTGACTTCAATAGAATGTCGAAATCATCGCTACTCAATAACCGGCGATGATGGATCAATAAAATCGTTGTCAGGCACAAAACGCGGACCAGGCGGCAATGCTCGTTTTCATACAAGAGCAACGCATCAACGAGATGAATGCGCACAATAATGAGCTGAGGGTGACCACTCGCATTTCATAGCTGTTTTGATTTTTGTTATTTTATCTTCATTTCAATGTTTTTTTCTCAGAACATCATGGTAAGCACCAACGCCATGTTCGGTGCCGTTTTCACCGAGCTAACGGGCGTTATCGGAATGCAGAGCGCGCAGTGAGTGCACGTCAATTTGTGTAACTTCTTAACTATATATTTTTAGTTTATATATGCATATAAATATTCTAATCCTTTAATAATAATTTTTTTCATAATTATAATCAAATAATTGCAGCATTACTCGTCTACAGGCGGACCTGCGGGCGCGTACGCCAACGGCTATTGAAGGCACGCTTAGTAGAGCTCACAATTAGGGCTGTCAGGATGAAGAATCCGTCTCTTCATTCTGCACACTCTCTCGCCTCTCTGACCGGTGAGAGAGCACGGGAATGAAGAGACGAATTATTCTCCCTGACAGCACTACTCACAATATTAGACTGCGCAAGTCGGGTCGCCGCTTCTTCATTACACACCTTTTCTCATCACTCGACCAGTGATTGTGCGAAATATAGATACGGGGGCTCATATTTTGAACTCCGCTCCCTTTTTGGCGTAAATTTATCTAATTCCCGCTAACCGACTGTGTTACACCATGGTTGAAGGGTTAATTGAATCTTTCCAGACATCTCTGCCGATGATCTGATTGTCCTACGTGGAAACGATGCAGCTGGCAGTTCCGGCTCGGGAGGAGCATTAATGTGATTGATTGTTCACGCAACATATTTGAGCGTCGTGTCTCATCGACCTTGTATCTATATCATATGATGAAAACTTGGCAAGAAATGAGCCTCATCATTTTGCATGTTGTCTGAACTTTTCGAGCGTATGCGTAATGAAGAGCTCGTTTCTTGCGAAGCTACCCCCCTAATCTCAACTGTACATACGCATAAATGATCTATTGTTGAGTATGTTTTTTTTTGGACATTTCGAAATTAGCAGTTTCGAAATAACAGAGTTTCGCTACGATGCAATTGACCTCGAATGATATGTACATGTGACATACGTCTTATTTGTATGCTCGGAACGAGAGAGAGAGGAACGTGAGATTCGTGTCGCAAAATCTATTGATAAATTCGGCATGTTGTGAAAATATTTGAGCATCGAACACAACAGTAAAAAAAATGAGACCTTCGAAATTGGCAAAAACCATCGACAAAAGCGCACATGGAATAGGCGGTAACAGTGTAAATCTTTTCTTTTGCTTTTGGGAGACGAAAATGGTTCAACGTGTGCGGATGATCAACATCATTACAACCTGGTAAAACGGAAAGAATGACCAACGTCAAGTGAAAAGTGGAGAGTAGATAGTTGCCATTTTTCATCCCGCACACACTCTCGTTTCGCAATCCGTGTTCTTCAAGGCTTGAAATAGCAGTTACATTTTCAGGAATTATTTGGAGTTCTTTTGTCGAATGCCTAGAACAATGTGATCGCATTTCCCTTTCTTGAACTGCCGGTTCACTTAGTGTTCTTTCGCTTTCACAGCGTTAGTAACTGGTTCGCGAGTCGTTTTTCCCTTTCATTTCGAGCGTTCTCAGGAGAAAAGAACTACTCGAACATCAGCATAATGGCGCTTTGTCGGGTAAGTTGTTCCTGAAGCCTCTTCAATTTTTGCTTTAAAATTGCGATGACATAATTTTTGATTTTTTTTCAGTCACTCGTTGTGATCGTCTTCACACTTTTGGTGCTGTATGGGAATTCATTAGACGATATTGCCGATGGAATCTGGAATGGCGCTGTTCGTTCATTTTAAATTTTTACATTAGTGTACCCTTGAAAAAGAACTCAACTGCGCGAATAACTAATAAAATGTTTCTAATTTAAGAAGAACATTGCACGAGAAGCGATGGCGGTCATCGGGTTTCAGTCGGTAAGTAATTACAAAATAATAACGGTTCAAAAATAATATTTAGCATCATTCATAATTATACTAATAAAAATAAATATTTACCTAGCAATCTTTCAGGGCGAAACTATTGAAATCAAGACGTGGAAGGATCACGCCGATGAATTCTTCAAACATTTGGTGTATCATTTTTTATCATTTCTTTTTCAATTTACCAATTTAGGATGAAGTCGACCTCGAAAACTTGAAAGTTCTGGGAAGCGTGGAGAAGAGAACTGCAGTAAGAAACTTTTTTTTTTCATTTTTTTGCAATAAAATCACATTTTAAGCTGATCGCAGAACAATCATCGTGCAAGGGCGTTTCGGGTGGGAAGATCGTGCAGTCGGTAAATCAGTTATTATATTATGATTTTTTTTCTTTTTGTGGGGCTTAGGAGGTATTTGGCTCCAAATCTACTTAAATTCAGGATCTGCGCCACTTCCAAGAGGCTTCGAAGAAACGCATTGATAAGATAGCTAAGAAGCAGGCAAGGAGCACTCTCATACCAGCACACATCATGCATTTCAGAAGCAACAGAAGTGACGCAAAGGCTAGAGGATAGTGGAGTACAATATTATTGACTATAATTTATAGTGGGAAAAACCTTAGAAGTAGCGTTAATTGTAGATTTTTTTTCGAAAGAAGCTTCGCAATAAATTGTTACAAAAATGAATTGATAAATCTAATCGTACGCCATCGAGTCGTATTTCTCTAGTTGGTAACCTAGGCTGAATAAGATTTACTGATCTTCGTCTTATCACTCGCGTTCTTTTCCGTGGTGTGCCATTATTGTGCGATTAAATCGCTTCTATCGACTCTAATCAGCGCGATCGAGCGCATTTCGGCGATGCTGAGAAGTGGCTTCGTATTTTTTCTTGCCTTGACCCTGTGTCATTCCTACAAAATACTCATGTACAACCCGAAATTCGGGCACTCAAACGTGAATTTCTATGGCAATGTCGCGGATATTCTCGTTGATGCCGGGCATGATGTGGTTAGTTTCGCGCTAATCGAATATTATTGAGTGCTCTTTTTGTTCAGTAAATTCATATTTTTCAATCTAGACAACGCTCATGGTCCTGTCTCAAGATGACAATTCTTGGATTTATTGAAACCCTACTCCCAGACAAGCCTACTCCCTCAAATCGAGCCATCATGGGGCGACGGGACAATCAAATCGAAGAAGATCTACGTCCCGCAGTCGGTAGAGTGCAAAAAGGTACTTTTTGAGTTAATTTTAAATTTACTTTCAATCTTTTGATCTCTTATCCAATTTTTTTCTGCGTTTTATTGAATTTGCATTTCCAGCTCACGGACATCCTCTTGAGTGAGAACAACGACTGGTTCGGCACACCGATACTGGACGTGATGTCGCTCTTTGTATGTTTTATTTTCTTGAGCTTGATCAACATCATTCATTCTCGCCTTCTTATAAATAAAATATTAAATATATAAAAGTATTCATCATGCCAGACAGCAAACCCCTACTCCGATCGCTTCGCTGCTCAGTGCAAGGGAACGTTAGAGCAAACGGAGCTGATTGACAGGCTGATGGAAGAAAAATTTGATGTGATGATTGCGGAGAACTTTGACATGTGCGGCATCGGTAAGTTTGAATCTTTGGAATAAATAAAAAATAATAATAATAATTCTAATTCGCTGTTTTGATAAATGTGATTATCATCGCAGTAAACGTTAAGAAGATTCATCTCTCGATGTCTAGGTTTATCGCATCTCATCAAGCCGAAAGCCCTCATCAATGGCGCTGCATCGGTTCCTCAAGCGTGGATGGTCCCTGAATTTGGCCTACCCAAAGCGTGGAGTTACAATCCTAGTGAGTTCCGTCGGCGTTTATTGGGGATATTTGGATAGATGATCAGGTCCACTAATATCTTATCTCGACGTTCATTCATTCTTGAGTCGTCTCACGAACATCTTTGCTGACGCCGGTCACTACAATTTCTTTCACCCGAGCAGAGCACTGGTACCTTTTTAAATATAAATTTCAAATGTTTACGTTTTCCAGGTCGAAAAGGTGTTCAAAGAGAAGTATGGACCGAATTTTCCTAGTCTTACCGTACGTCTAACAACCTTTTTGAAGATGGCAGGGAGCAATTTAGGAAATATCATCGCATGCAGCTTACACTATCGTTAACTCCGAACCGCTGGTAGATTTCGCATCGCCGAGGTTTAGTCGGATGATCTATGTCGGAGGTCTGGGAGCAAGAGAGCCGAAGGCAGTGGATGAGGCGAGCGCTTTTACACACAATTTGAGTAATCCGATATTTTAGAAACTCGACAAGATTCTGAACCTTCGTCATACAACTGTTCTAATATCGTTCGGTTCACTCGTAATTGCGAGCCAATTGAAGCAAGATGTCAAGAATTCCATCGTCGAGGTGTGCATTTTCATTTTCAGGTGATAAAATACGATCTTATTTGAGACAGTATCCCGATTTCCCGACGTAACATTCATCTGGAAGTATGAGAAGCCAGACGATGATTTCGCCAAGGTTTTGCAACAGCCATAAAATAAACACAACAGATTTTCAAACTTCAGGAAGCAGTGAAAGTCGCACCCAATCTGCATCTCTTCAAGTGGATTCCGCAGAACGATTTGCTTGCTGATCGCAGACTGACTGCTTTCATCACCCATGCCGGGATGGGCAGCACACAGGAGATTACGATTAGGGGCAAGCCTGGTGAGATTTGAGCTGGAGTCACTCCACGGCTTCAGTTGTCACTTCGGCGCGTGAGCACGTTAATGAAGAGACTTTGCAGGCCTATTCATTCCGGTTCTAGGCGATCAACCGAGAAACGCGGGAGCACTGGAGCGTAGTGGAATTGGAAAGGTGACGTCGGACAATACTATTAATTTTCGAAGAAAAACAATTTCTAGGTATTCGACAAACGCGACTTGACCAGCAGCGACAAGTTCACTGCTGCGGTCAGGGACCTGCTGGAAAATGAGAGGCGAGTGTTGTTTTGTCATCAGTCTTACTTGAATCATAATGCCAATCCATCTCCATATCAGACCATATCGAAATCAACCTCTATTGCATCTATTTTTCCTCATCCACTTTTCTACGTTCATGCATTCATTTCAGCTACTACGTCAACGCTCGCCGAATCGCTGCAATGATCGCAAAGAAGCCGTTCAGCGCGAGAGAACAGTTGATAAAGTTAGTATTGGGAAGCTCTTGGCTCTCCTCGTTTCCCTAGCTCTCTCTCTCTCACATAGTGTGTGAAATGAAGAGACTATTTCTTGCGAAGACATCCTTAGTTAGTAATAATCCATATTTCATGAACGCAGGATACTTTCAGAACTGTCGAATTCGCCGCTGGGTTCGGTCCATCACCAGCCCTTCGACCGCAGTCTTACGACATGAGCTTTGTCGCATATCACAATCTGGACATTATTCTCTTCGTCATTGTTTTCGTTGTGTTCCTGATCGGATCAGCCGTTATTTGTTTGAGATCTATTAGAATGCGAAAAAGCAAATTGGAATAAACCCGCGAAATCCGGACAAACAGACTCTTTGTGCAGAACAAGTTGAATTTTTAGCTTTGCTTTTCCTTGGCCTTTAATGTTCGATTGAAATTATCCACGAAATACGCACCAGGCTATGCACAACTGTAAAGAACAGACATATTAACGAGTCGATTGATAATAATTTCGATAGATTTTGATGTTATCAAAGAATAACAATTCTTTCGATATTCCGTGCGTACCCGCTATTTTCCGCACAGGACAATATTTTCAGTCTTTTCATATTTTGCAGGTGTCAAGGTGAACTATAAACAGTGAGTCAGAAATTTTCGAAATAATAATCGGGCGTCAGATATCCCAGACGCAAACATCGCCTTCGCGTAACAGATTGTTGTAACTTATCGCCTAAACTCTCCATGTTCTCGTCCCTAATTCGAAGATGGGCATATCCATGAGCTTGGTTCGTTTAATCTGCAATTTGTTCTTGAGAAATTGAAGTTGCTATCTACTTAATCTTTTCATGGAAATTTACTTCATTAATATTTACCGCATTGATCTTCAAAACAGCTTTCCTTTCATTGTTAGCAAAATAATATCGAAATTTAAAATTTTTTAGGCATTTAAAATTTTTTAGGCAAGAAATTTTTAGGCATCAATCAAAGTTGGTGGGTCCCACCACGAAGAGCCTGAAACGTTGCAATCCTACTGTAAACTGTCCAAGCTCTACGCACTTATCATAGTGACTCTGGGCAACGAGATCGCCATGGATCGTAGCCTAGTGGTTGTGCTTTTGCCTAGCTATCCAACACCCGCTGGTTCGACTCCCGCCGAGTGCAATCCTCACTATTGCCGCTACTTTCGACTCCCAATCCAATAAAATCAATACGAGAGTACAGTACCCCAAAACTTGCCTGAAACATCAATGAACTTTAAAATTCTGTAGTGAGCTTCAGAGGCATTTCTAGAACTTCGGATAAAGTGATCTCTTATCGGGTAGCCATTCTCTATCATTCCACGTTGCCAGTTTGTGCACGAAAATATTGATGCCTATCCCCCTTTAAATTTCGAAAATGACACACGTTTGCGTATGATAAAAAATGTATGATTACCTCAAACTCCGCCCATTGCATTTCGCACTTTCGCACTCATTTTCTCAGCACATTCATAGTTGAAACCAGTCTCATGTCCGGCATAGTGCCGATCATTGAGAAATTGGCGGGAAACGGTGGTGGTGCGGTACGTTGTAATCACGATAGAATCGCCTTTTTATAAGACCACATTTTCGATCTTATTTAATGATATTTGAAAAATTCATGAACGGGGATTTGATTCATCTACAACATTTCTAACATCTTTTCATCGGCAGCTTGCTGGCTTTGCCGTGGCTTCCGGTGTCGCACGTATAGCCGTTGCGGCCATCGAGCATTGCACTGCAAAAGTAAGTGGTCGAGTTCAAACACCGTTAAGCGTCTCTTCATTTTACGTGCTCTCTCATCTGTGATCGTGGCTGGAGAGTGTTGATAAATGAAGAGACTATCACATATATTTTTCTCTAGTACCTTTCTTTTTTTCGATTTCAGAGCAACGTTCTCCCTGTTTCAGTCCAACAATGCAGTCGAGCGGGCCAGAATTGATGCTGTGCGTGAGCGAGTGAGGGTGAGTAAGGCTGAACAAGTCTGCAATTACACGTTCTGCTTCAGCTGGAAAATCAGCGAGCGATTGCTGAGGGAGAAGCGAGAATGAACGATGCTGTCGCACTCGCGGTAGGCTGTTTCAATGCATGAATAGCTATGTAACTCAATGAATGCGTGTTGCAGTTCCAGCAGGGTGAGCTCGAGCACTCGGAGAAACGCGCGCTCGAGGCAGAGAGGCTTCAGGCTGAGAAAGAGGTCGTTTAGTCACACCATTTGTGATCTTTGCTGTGCCATTACGCTAGTGTTAAAATCGTCAAAGTTTTTTGCCGATACATTCTTATATATACACTATTACATAGGCCACAGAGAGGCGAGAGAGTGTGCGACACGAAGAGACGATTACTCGCATTTCGAAATCTACTTTCCAGGAGGATCGTTCTCGTCACGAGGAGCAGATGCGTATTGTAAGGGAGGCTCACGAGCAGCAACAGGTTGCACTATTTTTGTACTATTGAATCTACTTCCTATCCTTCGTTTAAGCACTGAAAAAGGTGTAAAAATGATTAAATCCTTTAAAATTTCGACTGATAAGTGATTAATCATCCATTTCAGCGCGAGAAGGACGCCAAGATCTACAGCGTTTACGACAATCACCTCCGTGACCTGCGTGTTGTGGCCGTTCAGGCGCTCACCGTCTTGTCGCTGGAGCAAGTTTCTCTGAGATTGGCGTGACAACTGTTTTTTGCCCTGTCTATTTCAATTGTTCAGGAGACAAACCTCCAGAGATCACTCCACATCCAGAATCGTTAGCGGATGTGTCGAGGGTGAATAAATTTAGAATTTTGAAACAAGCGGTTCTCGCTATTTTCAATAAAGGGAGTTCAGAGGCAGCAGCGGTTGTCGACTGGAGAGAGACGATGGCTGTCGAGGAGGGATCGGACGCGCTGGATGAACTGGCAGGCAACGATGAACTCACCCCTCACAGAATCGTTCGTCGCACATGACTTCTATCAACTCAAAACTAGAGTGCATAATACGGGTCACCGTCTCTTCATCTCATATACAATCTCGCCTCTCTGGCCGGTGAGAGAGCACGTGAAATGAAGAGACGGCGACCGTATTACGCACTCCACTCAAAACCCTTCGCAACTCGTTCCCGCATTGTAGCAGAACTTTCCGTGCAATAAATACTGATCTTCACCCTTTGGAAAGTTGTGCATTTATCGAGTGATCTTTGCTTCGACACGGGGTCACCTCTCTACTCTGCGCGTGTTTTATCACTGCATTTCTACCTTTTGATCTCTTCTTATCATGAGGAGCGATTTGCTTTTAACTCTATCGATTTCTCTTGTTTGCCCGTGCAAAATACTCGTTTACAACTCAAAATTTGGTCATTCAAATGTGAAATTCTTCGGGAATATCGCGGACATTCTCGTTGATGCCGGGCATGATGTGGTTGACTTGAGGGGGCATGAGGGATGGTTCTTGTTTCTAGAATATTTCGTCATTTAGAGTACTCTGATTCCCGAAATCGATGCTTCCTTGGGGACGAAACGGTAAAATCGAAGAAGATCTATGTGGCACCGTCGGCAGAGAGCAAACCAGTAATTCCGATTTGTTTTCTTTGCAAAAATCATTGTCTAGCAAACAATTGATTGGTTCGCCTATAATGAAAAGGTCTTTATCGAGCCGTTCTTTGTATGTTTTTTTGCACATCAAATTTATTTGGCAAAAATACAGTTCAGTTAGAATTTAGGTCCTCGAAACTCGCACCTTGACGTGCACTCCTTCTTCAGTCGCCTGAAGAATCTGTACTCTGAAGCCATTGTTCATCGTATTTGGTACTCGAGCAGATCAATGGTAAAATTTGAGAACTTTCATTTGTGGCGCATGATTCAGCCGTACTAATATTTAATACTTTTTTTCAGGACAGTCGAGTTTGCTGCTGATTTCGGTCGTTCAGCGCGCTTCGCCCTCAATCTCACGATATGAACTAGATCGAATACAACAATTTGGACATTATCGCCATTGTGTTTATGATGTCCATGTCATTAGTTGTTGTTTTCGGAAAATTTTTCGTGTTTGTCTGTCGCAGGTTGCTGAATTCAAAGACGAAAACGGGCTGATCTTTCTGTTATGTTTTTCCTAAGATAAAGAGGACACCGATTTCAAGATCAAAAGTGCAAGAAATCTCAAAAAGATGGCTATTTCTTTCATTTTTAAAGAGTGTAAGAGAGACGCTCGAAGCACATTCCAGGCACACCTAGACTAGAGAAGAGGCACGCTTTTCAAATTGCACAGTCTGGCCATCGGGAAGAATCTCCTAATTTCGCGCACTATCTCGCATCTCTCACCAATGAGAGAGTGTGGTCATTTCTTATGAAGCCTTTACTATCTTACCGCTGCTTCCGCGCGCGATTTTCATCACTATTTCGTATGGTCCACTTGCAATTTATCATTTTTACCTTTTCGCATCTAGCCCGCTAATGCCAACACAGACCATTCCTCACTATCCGTTTTGCTGTATTCTTTCTTATTCCGTTGTGATCCATCCCTCCACCCGCAGTGCAAAAGGTTTAGTGCCGATTCGAGCTGGCTGATCTTTCTCTTATCGCTTCTCGCTCAATCTCTAATAATCTCTAATAACAACACTATCACAGCTTTCTTCCTGAAACATGCGACTTCCACTGCTGCTGCTTGCTCTAAAATTCATTCCGATCGATGCTTTCAAGTGAGTTTATATGCAAATTGCGCACCTTTTCGATAATAAAAAAACAATAATTCAGATTCCTTGTCTACAACCCCCTATGGAGCCAGAGTCACACCAATTTCATGGTCAAACTTTCCGAGGTGCTGGTGGAAGCTGGCCATGAAGTGGTCAGTGAACTTTATCTTTGTTCTTTGTTGTTTGATCTCTTTAGAAAATGTTTTAGGTCATGCTAGCGCCCATCGTGGACGCTACGCTACCGGATGTACGATACGCGAAAGTCACTAAGGTAGCATTTTCTTCTAATCAAAAACTTTGAGTCCTCCTTATCACTCGATGGTATCGTTCTGCCAGCTGCGGACAAATAAGGAATCATTTTCTAAGTATCGAAGTGAAAAAACACGGGCTTGATGCATAGGCCGCTGAAATTCTCAGGACAGGCATACCGAGGAAAATGCCTATCACCGCTTCATTAATGTCACAGGTCATAACCGTTCCTCCCTGCTCTGCCTCGCTTACCTTCTCCGAGAGTCGGCGGAAAGCCGCAACTTCAAGCTCATGGGAGTCCAAATCGATGGTCAGAAGTCTGCAGGCGAGTGATTGTAGTGTTGCTTCAAGAGGCAAATCAATCCAATGGGAGTATTGATAAAATCATATTGCAGCACTCCAGCAGATTTTACGATGTCTGGCATGCGCAGTGCAATGGTATTTTTTCTCGAAATTATTGTTGGATGAAGATGGATCGGAGAATGTTAACTTTATATTTATGCAGCAACAATAACTCATCCGGGCCTTCTGGAATCACTTGAGACTGAACATTTCGATGCTGCATTTCTTGAGCCCATGGACATGTGTGGATACGGTATGCATATTTTATGTTCCACTCCTTCTAGAAAACGAAATGAGGTAATCTGTATCGATACTGGACAAATTGAAACGTGTTCTCGGCAACGATTGTATTCCAAAATTGCAATAAACCTCTCACTATCCAGGAATCCTTCACCGAATCGGCGTCAAATCATTCGCCACCACCATGTCAATCGGCTCGTATGAGGGCAATTTCGCGTGGACTGATCTGCCATCATTCCCGAGCTACGTTCCGGGTAGGTTACTTCTTCATTTACTTATCCGCCACTACATTTCTCTTTCGCATGTCGATTCTCTAATACTGTTTCGCAGAAAACACATTCCGTTTCGGAGTTGATCATAACAATTGCAAATACTCGTGCTAAGGAATAATTATGTTCTATTCAGGAATGATGATGCAATTCTCGGACCGGATGACCTTCTTTGAACGAGTGACAAACACTTTGTCACTGGGCATCGGAAAGTACCTCTTCCCTTATCTCGAAATGCCCACCGAGCGCATTCTCCGCGATCAGTTTGGAGAGGATTTTCCATCACTGGCTGAGCTAAAGCGAGCAACGTCGCTGTGGTTTCTGAATTCGGAGCCGTTGATCGAATTCCCGCGTCCGATCACGCACAAAATGATCGATATTGGAGGAATCACGGTGAATGAGGTGCACAAGGAGCTGAATGAGGTGGGGCACATACAAATCATATTAGGATCATTAATCATATTCTATTGACTCAGAAAAAGCTGACGAATGCAGCAGGTGAGCACAAAGTGGTGTTGTAGTCGATAAAAAAATTCAGACTTGGTCTCGCATCATGGACCTCCGACCCAAGACTGTGTTGATCTCCTTCGGCACCGTCGCCAAGAGCTATCTGATGCCGGACAGCTACAAGAGAACGCTCGTCGATACGATCAAGTAAGTTTTCCACAAAATCTTCCTCACAATTTACTCTGTCTCAAAGGTCTATCGCACAATGCCGGGCAAAGAGGGTAATTAGAGTGAGGGGATAAATAAGAGAGCACTTCTAAATCCGAATATGTTTCATCCAAACTTCAACTTCGAAGCATCGAATGGGGAATTGATGATTTGACTTTTTTCTGTGATGAGCTGATTAAAATTAACATTTTTGCAGAAATTTCCCTGAAGTCACATTCATTTGGAAGTACGAAAGGCCCGAGGATAAGATCAGCGAGGGAGTCGCCAATCTCATTGAGGCCACGTGGCTACCGCAGATCGACCTTCTTTGTACGTTCTGTTTCTTTATTTTGGATTGTTTTTTTTCAAAAATGTGGTGAGGTTAGGCTCGTTTTGGGGTTTTATTGCAAGTGCTATGACATCCCAAAGAACCAAAATAAATCGTAACATCTTCGATTCAGACGACCCGCGTCTCTCCCTGTTCATCACTCACTGCGGACAGGGCAGCACCATCGAGGCTACTACTGCCGGGGTTCCTCTTATTGTAGTTCCCATTGTTGGTGATCAGAAGAGGAATGCGGCGGTAAGTTTACTTATCTATGCTTGCATTTCGGTAGCCAATTCGTCCTGTGCCAGGCACCCTTTTGCTGATTATGTCCAAGAACATGCCGACAGTTATATTTAATTACAAGGTTATTGCCCGCATCGGCACGGGCATCGTTCTCGAGAAGCAGTCACTCGAGGATGCGGAGACACTGGAATGCACGCTGAGATCGGCACTGACCAAGGACCAGTACGTTTTCAAGTACCTTCTATCCGTTTGTAGGCACATTCCTACATTCGCTATTCAATTCCTTGATTAGTGACTCTGGTTCCTTCATAATTTTACAGATATCGAAAGAAGGCGCGCGCCGTGGGCGAGATGATTCGGCACCGGCCCTTCTCTCCTCGATCGACCTTCGTCAAGAATATGGAGTTTCTGGCGCGGTTTGGGCCCCTGAGAATGCTCGATCATTACGGGCAGCAATTGAGCTTTGTTCAGTATTATCTAATTGATGTTTTTGCGTTTCTCATCTTTGTTATTTCGTGTGTCTCTTACGGTTTCTTCAAACTTGTTTGTTTCTTATCGAGAGAATGTGTTAGGAAAGTGAAGACGGAGTAGAGTGATTTTCAAATTGTCAGTATGAAGTGATGACTTTTAGGAAGTATTCAATTGATTTCACTGCGATAAAAATGTAGCAATTTTTTATCGCGTTTCACCAAAACCCCGGGAAACATTCACTGAAAAATGTGGCCGTCGGGGAAGGCCCAGACGGGCTCCGGGGCTTGCGGATGGGTTGCATTGCTACGTTTATCGTACACCTCAACACGGAACACGATTCGCCCCTTGTAGCCTTTCTTGAAATGTCCAGTGTACCTGAAAATGATGATTGACTAGGGCAACATACGCGTCGTTTACCCACCCGAGAATATTACTCTTTGTCCTGAACGATTCTCCCTTGCGATTGCCGCAACAGAACCTGCAAAATGTTACAGTCTCTTGTGAATGATATAACAGGGCTAGATTCTTTTCTTGGTTTGTTTTTTCTTGGATTTTTTTTTGGGTTTTTTCGTGGTTAGGGGTGTTCTGGGCCTAAGCCACAGCACAACACTGGGAGAAAATAATAATAATTTATCATGTAATTAACGCAAATAAACAGTGTAGGGTACGGGGGAAACGAGATACATGAGATACGATGTTGCAACATAGGCAACAAAGAAAATTCGATCTAGGATGGCTAGCGAAAGTAGGATATATCAGGTAATGTGTTTGCGAAAAGAAGCACTGTTCCTAGAAGTGATTACATTATTAGGAAGAGAGTTCCATCTATTCACTGTTCTATTACACAAAAAGTTGTCCAGAGTTACTCTATTGAAACGGTGCTTCTTTAATTGGAAACTATTACGTCGGGACGGTGTGGTTCTTGAGGGGCGAAGAAAGAAAGTACTCTCTGTTAACTCTAAGTCTCTATGCACAATACAAAGATAGAGACGGGAGGAGGAGGATCCGCATCACGGATAAAATATTTTAAACTGACATTTTTCCGCCCATAGTAAGGTCGCCATGAATGTTCTCGATGAATTCGAAGGCGTTAAGTCCGCATTTCGATACGCAATATTCATCATTGGTCATAACTCCTTGTGGCAGGTCGAGTTCCTTGATAGTCACGAGTAGCTGTCTGCCGGCAGGAGCCTGCAATGAGTACATTTCACAATATGCCGGTCTAGAGTTGTAGGTTCAGTGTCGGTACTCCAAAAAGTCGGGGGGAAAAGTTTTTAAAAAAAACGTGTAGCCAGATTAAAAATAAGCCTCGAAGATCGACAATTGTTAATGTATTTGGTCACTGGTTCACCGGATGTCGAACCTGTGCCCCACCGCACATACCATGAATGCCATCGGTTGTATCTGAACGTAGTCCGATCTGATTGTCGAATTCGGGTATATCGATGTCTCATCATTGTACACGTCTTCGAAGTACGGCTGAACACTTTGAATTCAAATTTCGTAGAGCTTTAATTTTATCAGAAATTATCAAAATTCATTGAAAACTTACAGGGTCCCTATAATCTTCTTTCATTTTCTGCATTCTCAGTTTCTCGCATCTGTCACCAAAAGCAAAGTCATGGCAGACGCATCTGAACATAAGTGCATAATGTTCAAACAGCTTTACGATACGAGCAAAATAACTCACTTTCCGCAATCCTTAGGATGATGATAACCTCCGTTTTCGCACTTGAGCGAGGAATAATCAGCGCAATGATCTGAGGTTGATCATGTTAGTTACTGTTCGAGCAAGAACAGAGTCAGTTGCTGGAGGCACTCTAGGATGTGATGATATGAGGAAACCAGGCGGTCTCCAATTGGTTGGAAAGAGAGCCAAGAAACTAACCGCCACACTTGTACAGCATGTTGACCTGCTTGTAGTCCGAGAAGACGGGATTGACGCTCTGCAATGCATTGTGTTTATTGTCATTGTTATTGTTGTTTATTGTCATTGTTATTGTTGTTTATTGTCATTCATTGTGCCGAAGTTGCCATATTTGCATTTCACAAACATCATATCGCAAGTGTATTATGTGCGGAATCTAGAGACGGCAATAAAATGAAATGAGATTTTCAAAAAAAATTCAAAAATTGCAATGTGCATTCACTTCCGTTTGCAGTGTACATCAGCACTAGGCTTTCAATGGTAACGAAACAACTAGTTGTTTATTAGGGAAATGCACCGCTTTCTTCACGAGAGACAGCGCGGAATGAGGAGAGCGAAGAGTGATTTCCCTATTAGACAACTAGTTGTTTCGTTACGATTCAAAGTCTAACCAGCACTAACCCATCCGGTCGATGCAATATAATGGATATCCTTTGGAATAATTACAGGTGCATCGGTGATCCGGAAGTTCCCTTAATCGGGAGCGATTAATTTAATAAATTTTAAATTAAATTAAATTAATAAATTAATTAATAAATTATTAATAATTAATAAATTAAATAAATTAAATTTATCAAGTTGATCATGATTGAGTCAGGACGGAACAGTAAAACTTACAAGCGCCGTAGTGCATGATGCTCTTGAAATCGTATCCAACGGGCGGCGACAGATGCACTGATCTCGACGAGTTGTACTGAAAATTCCACATTCATTGTCAATGCGATTTTCGGGAGGCGGCAACGTGATATCAAGAAACAAAAGCATCTGCAACAAGTTCGAAATAGGGTAATCTCTTCATTTCGCACACTCTCTCGCCTCTCTGACCGGTGAGATAGTGTGAAGAATGAAGAGACAATTACCCGTATTTCGAACTCTAAAAAAAAATCACCTTAATGAAGCAGAGGTCTCCACAGGTATTGGGTCGGATTGTGATATAATCGTCTCTGTCGTCTCTGTAATTATCTGTACATTTCCATTTACTTGGTTTCTGATTTTGTGAAATTGTTCACTCTACTCTCTGTTCCAGATAGTGCGGGCAAGGACTACCTTTGCTGCGTGTGTCCGAGACCGAGATTGTGGAAGAACTCGTGCTGGATTCCATCCTGAAGCAATAACGGTCAATTAATGGTCTGGTTCATTCTAAAAGTATCTACGCGTAAGCTTACGTAGTCACATCCATCTGTGAGCGAAATTGTTTGCGTTTCATTGGGCCCAGGCCATCCTCCCCCCGACGTGCACGGCCCAGTGGGCGTCCGCTCGAACAACACCTGATAATGGAGTAATTAAAAAGAAACTTGGTTTTAAGTGAAGAAGAATAGAGGAAAAACTGCTAACTGAGGCAAGAATAGAGAAAGACTTCCTAGAATAATGCGGCTGGATGTTTCGGTCCATTGGGTCGTAGACACCCCAATGATCGGTAGTCATATGTCGCCAGGCCGTTGGCGACCCCCATACATGATGACGTGCTGTTCATCAATGGTTGTTGGTGGGCAGCGCGTCACCATGTTCAGGGGGTCATATGGTCGCTGCCAGTGATGTTGACTATATTTCCGCACTATTGTGTGCACTTACCCCTCTGAAACCGTCCGCCTTCTCCTCGATTTTCAGGCACGTTGCCTTGGAAATCTCTGCCAATCGAGCGGTTATTAAGGCTCGTCTCGATGGAGCTAAATTAGGCGCATTTTAGAGTGAATTCGTTGTAAACTTCTTACTAAACTCGGCCGCAGTCTCGTCGGCGTATCCATAATAGATTGGCTCGTTCTTGTTCCACAACTTTGCTTGGCCATCGATAACAGCTCGACGGTCCCGAATCAGCCTTTCCGTTTGTTCCGACGGCACTCCCGTCCTTCCAACAAACTGAAAGTGATATTTTTCTATCGTAAACAAAAAAGTATTTGTCTTACCGCTTCGGGATCATTACTTTCTTCTGAACCACGCACAAGAGGGAATAGGCTCAGAGCTAGGAGGATAAGAACCTTCATTTCACGAAGCTTGATTTTCAATGATTCCTAGCACTTTTATACGGATCACCGTGAAATGTCACACAATAGCGTCTGAGGAATGATTCATGAAAACCTTTGTGCAAGCTAGAATCTACACAAAGAAACGCTAATGAGCCAGATCCGGTTCTACTCGACAATTTTTCTTTTCACTTTAATTTTTCTATTTCAGATCTACATACGGATTTTAGATATCAGATAAATAGCTGTAAGAAGGGACGATAATCGAACTCGTTCCGCTTTCCTCAGACGAGCGATCAATTTTTTGCATGCTTTCTTTGTCCACTCGAACTACATTCATAATTCGTTCAATTTATCCAAATGTAGCACATTTTTGTGATGAATGAAAGATTTTGGATAAACTCTAGTGATGTGCCCAACTTATATCCCCCTCCCCGGCACACTTCTGCACCTGATCCTTGCAATCATCAATCATTATCGGTTCTCTGCTCCCTCTTTCTCATCCTCATTATCAGTAAACACATGAAAGTCGCCCGTGTTTCTCTTCTCTTTTCTGCAGTGCTTTCCGCCGTTTCCGCCTACAAAATACTCGTGTACAATTCGAAATTCGGTCATTCAAACGTCAATTTCTACGGGAATATCGCGGATATTCTCGTTGAAGCCGGGCATGATGTGGTACGAATTTACCCTCCTTTCATCATGTTTTCGTCAGTCTAGGCTTAGTTTACTGCAGTGTTATATCAGCTATCCGTGTGGGGCGTTTTATGTCATTTTTCAACGTTGTCAACTTATTTTCTTTAGACCTCGCTGATCCCTGAAATCGATCCATCGTGCACGAATGGAACGGTCAAATCGAAGGTCATTCTGGTTCCGCAGACCGCCGAAGTCAAGAAGGTTAGCTAAGATACATATTTTATTTCATTTATTCAGAATCCCCTATCGCAGATAATGGACATTCTCCATTCTGAAGAAGTCAATTGGTTCATGATGGATGCACTAGACCCATGGCAAATTTTCGTGAGATTTTTGTGCACTTTTTTTGACAATTTTCTCAAGAATTTCAAGATGTTCTATCCGTCATTATTTATCCAATATTTTCAGGCCCCAACCCACTATGCGGACCAGTTCGTTCACCAGTGCAAGGGCGTTTTGGAAGATGCACAACTGCTGAGGCGCCTAAGGGACGAACGTTTTGATGTGATGATTGCGGAGAACTTTGACATGTGCGGAATCGGTGGGTTTCATCGTTAAAGGAGGGGAAACAGGAAAGAATGTTTGTGACTCTCACACGGAAATCCCGGGACTTGCAAGACACTGTAGTCAAATGAGGGAAGGGGGAGGAGGGGAGAGAGGGGAGGCAGATAGGCATATGTAAATCAAAAGCGCACGCTTAATCAAATCCTCTGTTCAAATTCCCCGCCTTTGCCTGGACTCAGGGGAATTCTGGAACTATGCCAGATCGCTATAACTCGGTTCATTGATGTCGTTAAGACATGGGAGTTTCAAATGTCTGATATGGTTATGGATTGCTATCATCTGACGTTGACAGATTGGTCACCAAAATATTCATGTTACTCCTCCTTTAATCTTTATCAAAAATGATTCCTGATGCAAAACCCTCATGTTCCGTCTTTGTAAAAAAAAGGCGGAACATGAGGTTTCTTTTGTTTTTTTTAGCTATAACTCCTATTTATTTGGCCTCACCGATTTTTCAAGTGTGCGTTCGTTTCTTTGGGAGTGGAAGTTCAAACACAGCACGCATCCCGCACACGCCGAGCACAGAAAGTCACTGTGTTTACGATAAGAAAAAAAAGTAGACGGCGTTCCAGACACACTGTACTAATATTTTTTTGCAGACACACTGCGTAATACTAGAAAGAACAGGAAACGCAGTAATCAGTGTGTTTTCAACGTTCGTTACCTTCGTGAATTACAAATTAAGGGAACCTACTGACTTTATGAAATGCGTGAAACATAGCCTAGCAAATTTGCAAAACTAAAAACAATAGATTTCTACAAGTAATCTAGATGTTTTGCAGGTCTCGTGCCCCTGATCCGTCCTCACGCGTTGATCAACGGCGCCGCCTCGGCGCCCCTCTCTTACATGGGACCGGAGTTTGGTCTACCGCTTGCGCTCAGCACGAATCCAAGTCTGTTTCACATTGAATGTAAAAGCAGAATGTGTTCAGGTCCATCTAATGCTGTTGTTGATGGCCTTGCTCACACAAAACTTTTTACATTAAAACGATAAATATTGCTCAAACTTTTTCTCGAACATGGAAAATTTCGTAGCAGATTGATCTGGAATATTCAGGCGTTACCATCTCCCAACTCGACGTGCACTCATTCTTCAGTCGACTGAAGAACATCTACGCCGAGGCACTCGGATACAAGTTCTTCCTGACGAGTAGAACCTTGGTGAGCATTTGCTCATTGTAAATAATGGATATCATCATCTCGTGATTCTTTGTTAGATTTACAAGTAAAAATGATGAGTTTAAAGATCCAGCAGTTGTTCCGAGACAAATTCGGACCGGACTATCCCTCGCTCATGGATATTTCGTCCCGAGCAGCCTACACAATTGTCAACTCCGAACCTCTGCTTGACTATGCGACTCCGACCCTGAACAGGGTTGTGTATGTGGGCGGACTCGGAGCACGGGAGCCGAGGAGGGTGGATGAGGTAGGATTTTTTTTTTGCAAATAAACTATCAATTATCGTGCGTTTCAAATGCTCAGCAAACTCAATGTGCTGGTTAGCGCATCGATTGTCTGGGAGAGAGAGAGGAGGGGAAGAGGTAGGGGAGAGGAGAGCAGGTAGATCACTAGCCTCCTCCCGGCTTCTTCCTAACTCCGCCCCTCGAACGGTAGTCAAAGGTCAACTACGAGTGGAACGGAAAATAATCTCACGATAATCAAATTTTTCCTTATCAGTTGCTTGATTCTATCTTATCACTGCGCCCGCGAACCGTACTGATATCATTCGGATCGATCGTTTCTGCCCATGAACTAGACATTAGCGTCAAGAATTCGATAGCGAAGGTACTATGTTTGATGCGAAATTTCAGAATTATATTGAATTGTCACGGAAAAAGTCACTAAAAAGGATATTTTCCCAAGATTTTTTCCTATATTGAATTGTCACGGAAAAAGTCACTAAAAAAGAGAGAACATTTCCTCAAGAACATTTTTGTTAGATTTTTCAAGTAGGCTATCGACTTTGCAATGTCATTCTGCATTTAAACGAGTTCTTGAAGATTCTCTGAAACACAACCCATCTCGTACATTCCATTTTCAGTCAGTCTCCCGCTTTCCTGACGTAACGTTTATCTGGAAGTACGAGCGACCGGAAGACGATTTCTCGCAGGTGTATTTTATTTTTTGTATTTTTTATCGAGAGAAGTCGATCCCGCGTCCTCTCTGGACTGATTCAATGGTTTCCTAACGTTTTCATTGCAAAATTTCATTGAGTTTCGATACCAGACCCTGTAGTTCATCGTTTTCAGGAAGCGCAATCGCTCGCTCCCAATCTGCACCTCATCCGTTGGATCCCACAGAACGATCTGCTCGCCGATCACAGACTCGTTGCGTTCATTACGCACGGAGGAATGGGATCTACGCAAGAACTGGCGTTGAGGGGCAAACCGGGTCAGAAATTCAACAAATTCCTCTTTTCTTTGACTATCGGAAATCCCCAAAATGTACACAATTTGAAGATTTCCTTTTTTTTCATTACGTGGCATTTTCGTGACATTATTCACCACATTTGACGCAGAATGATCCTCGCTACAATATGTTTCAGAAATAACGTAAATGATAGAGCCCTAACATACGATGTAGATCAATCACATCGAAGTAGCTTTCTGAAATATTTGCAATTGATGGAAATAGAGTTAGCGCAGACGTGACACAAAATTCAAAGTATTTCCAAACAAATTCGACAATTGTTTTCAGGTCTCTTCATTCCCATATTTGGCGATCAGATGCGCAATGCGGGAATGATGGAGAGGAGCGGTGTTGGGAAGGTGAGAAATTATTTGCATCATAATCACGTTCTGAAGAAACCATCCCTTGACCCATTGTCACTGAGTACGAAGAACCCAATCCCCTCCATTATGATGTCTCCCCCTGCAGGCACTATGCCTTGAATCAGGATAAATGTAATCATGTTCTGAAGTATAGCTAAAAGCGTTACAGGTCTTTGACAAACTCGATCTGAACAACGCCGTGAAGCTAACTGCTGCAATTGCCGACTTGCTGGGCAATGAACAGTAAGATTTTCAAGAACTGAAGTGGACCATGAAAGGAGTGAATTGCAAACAAAATACCAGATATCGAATCAACGCCGAACGAATAGCCTCGATGATCAAGAACAAACCGTTCAGCGCCCGGGAGCAATTGATCAAGTTAGTGTATGCTCTTTGTTTCTAATGTTTAGTAGATGCTCTCATGAATTGCTTCTTTGAAACAAAAAATTAATTGCAGAACAGTCGAGTACGCAGCGGAAATCGGTCCTTCGCCAGCACTTCGACCGCAATCCTTCGACATGAGCTGGATCGAGTACTGCAATCTGGATATTATTGCAATTTTTATCGCTTCGGCTCTAATTTTAGTGTGTTTCTTTGCAAAATTGATCATGTTTATTGCTCAAAAGGTTGTGTTTGTCAAGGTAAAACAGGATTGAAACTCCGCACTTAGAAAGCAACATTCAAACAGAACAATGAATTATTGAATATCGATCTATCAGTCGTGTGCAATTTACGTGTCTCGAACGTACTTTGCTCATCTAATTTACCAATAAAGGGATTGAAAGACCTCGCCAAAAGGAATAATCAAGCTCGGAAAACGATCAGAGGCTATCTTATCTCGTGTGCAAATTATGTGTCGTTCATGGCTGATCTCACGGCAATAGCGAAAGAAACTAAAGAAAGAAAAAAAGAAACTATTCTGCAGAGATATTCTATTCTTATCTCTATTTTTATTTTTATTTCCGTAGCGAAGGCACATTACGAATCCTCATGATAAGAGAAATGACAAGGTCTATAAAATCTTATCTCGTGTGCAATTAATGTGTCCCGGAACGTTCATGGCTGATCTCTCGACCTCCGCTCTCCCTGCTCAATTCGCAGTTCACACACTACTGATCTCTCACACGCTCCGCGCTATATCTTGGCCGTCTATTGATCTCTCTATCTCGCACCAAGAAAGCAGTTGTTCAGTGCGAGCTCACTACAACTTCACACTACTTGCCCATATTCTATAACTACCTTGGTATATTTGCGCGATTAATATGCATTTGTATTAAAACACATTCAGGCGAGAAATGAGGGCACTCATCGTCCTTGTTTCGCTGTTCCATTCCGCCTCACCCTTCAAAATACTCGTGTACAACTCAAAGTTTGGCCAGTCAAACGGCCATTTCATGGGAACGATCGCGGATATTCTCGCGGATGCCGGGCATAATGTGGTCAGTAAAGATAGTTTTATTATTCTGCGAACCTTTTGAATCGGTTTTTTTAATATTTTGAATAGGTTTTTGTAAATTTATGATGGGTAGCGTCCACATACATTTCTAATTTTTCGTTTTTTTTAGTTTCACACCATCTCTAAATAATATACACGCGGAGTAGGGAATTGATGCAGTCGCTGGACACGAGTGAAAATTACTCAATCCTGTAAGCATTCCGAACACCTGTGGCCAAACAGGGTTACTTCGGCGAAATTGAGTGAACGTTCCGATAAAATTGAGCGAGTACAACGTTGTATTTATGCACGAAAGCATTGGGGAAAATTTGTTTGCGCAGATCGCCTGCGTGTTAGGTTTCACTGCTGATTGAATATCAGAACAACGCTAGCCATTCAATAATGGAAGAACACGCATTGAGATCGTAAATGAGATAACATGCTTTTGCCTTCTTTCAGACATCCCTCATACCCATCATCGACCCTTCCTTCCGGGACAACACGGAGAAATCACATAAGATCTACGTTGAGCAGACGGAGAAGACGAAAAAGGTAGTATTTATTGATTGGAAAGCATTTACTTCAGGCTTCTAATGAGATAGATCACAAAAAAAATTAACTAATTATCGTTCCAGATGACAGCTTTTCTAAACTCGGACGCAACGAACTGGTTCGAGGCCAGCTCGTTCGACTTTCTCACTCCTTTCCTGGTAAGGATTTTTGCCAGTCGAACCTGCAGATCACGTGTGTGTGTTTCCAAAAATGTGGCCGTTTTTACTGTATTCGCGATGCAATATTTATTTGCGATACCGGATGTAAAAATCAAACCCAAATTTGGAGGTCGGCACTCCCTACTCAGATCGATTCGTGCTACAGTGCGAGGGCGTGTTGAAGTGAGATTTATTCTCTACAAATTGTCTTCAGTCTATTATTTTCTCAGTTCGGAGCCGTCGCTAAATTGTGATATCAGCGAAACATGTAACGGAAAAAATGTCAGGCCTGAAAATTCTAGGAAAACAGAATTAATCAATAAACTTCGACGAGAAGAGTACGACGTGTACATTGCGGAGAACTTTGACATGTGCGGCATTGGTCAGTTTACAAATATAATAGTTTTTCGAAAAGACGATACATAATACGATCATTACAAGATTTTGAACGGTGTGATATCCATTCGGTGAAACGCATTATTTATTGTTCACATTATCGTCTAAGCTGTGCTAAATAAGAGCAATATGCGATCGATAATTGACCGGATACCGTAATCTGCAGGTCTCTCACATCTGATAAAGCCGCGTGCCCTCATCAACACCGCCGCCTCTTCTCCAATCGCTTGGATGAGCGACGAGTTCGGTCTGCCAGGAGCGCTAAGCTACAATCCGAGTACGTTACTCCTTCGCCAGCTTTTCTTGGATACATTAGCAAAGAACACGCATTTTTCTCGCACTTTTGCGATTTGTATTGCCGAATGAGGTGAATGTTTAATGAACAACGATGAGTAATGTTGATGAAGGGCATTAGGGAAGGCCATTAGCCATTCATGCAGGTCGGTTGCACCCGGCGTAGTTGTCGCAAGACTGAAACCAATGTCAAAAGCACATTAAAAAAATAGAAATTGTAGATACAGAGATTATTTCAAGTTTTGCTCAGGCCCAACGACAGCTCATCTCGACGTACACTCGTTCGTCAGTCGACTGAAGAACCTTCTCGCCGAGTCACTCTACTACAAGTTCTTCCACTCGAGCAGATGGATGGTGAGATGTAGAGCTGGAAATACGAGCAGCCGTCTCTTCATTTCGCACTGCCTCTCGTCACGCCAGCGCGAGAAAGCTCTGATGTGATTTTTGTTGATTATAGTAATTGTTTTGATATTTTTTAAAGAGTCTCATCGAGAAATTCAATTCGACTGATAACTTCTTATCAACCTCTTGAAACGTATCCGACTCCATATCAATGACATCTCAGGTTGAAGAACTGTTCCGCGCACAGTTCGGGCCCGACTTTCCGAGTATGAAGGTATGAACACTTAATACACTTAATTTTACTAAAAAAAAAGAGGTAAATAGTGTATCCACGTCAAGCGATTTTACAGTCATAAGACAATGCTAGGTGGGACCCACAGGTATGCACAACTGTTTGACCATTTTTAAAGGAGGCGTATCATGAACTTTTGAAATTCAAATGTTGCGACTCTTACAACGATATGCCGAGCCTTGCAATATTTTGGAAAATTGCCAAGGTTCTTTTGGCAAATCGCCAAGGAGTAGATCAGTTTTTGTCGATGGGAAGAACCTGCGGGAACAAAGAAAAATCCCTTTCTAGTCAATCAATAATGGGCGAGACAACGATGACCTTTCGATCTATCCTTCTTGATCTACCTTCCCTTCCTCCCCATTGGCGCTGCGTAAAATTTTTGAATTTTCGCGGGGTTTTCCCTGTTCTTTCCTGATACTTTGGACGGGGATATCTCGTCCCAGAGTGGACGTACAACTTTCAAACTTCGGCTTTCTAATATCGTTCTGGATTCCAATCGGATCATGATCTCAAGAGCATGAACTGATTTTTCATGATACGCCTCCTTTAAGGCCATTATACTAGATTAGTATCATCTTCCGGCCTAGAAACTTCTCGGTCTTTGTGGGTACTGTGGGAGCGAAAACGAAAACGGAGAAAAAATAGCATGAAAGGGCGCATTAGATCTACCCCTGTCACCTCAGGAAATCTCCTCTCACGCCGCCTACACATTCATCTATTCCGAGCCACTCATCGACTTTGCCCATCCCACCTTGAGTAGGGTCGTGTACATAGGAGGCATTGGAGCGAGACCGGCCAAGAAAGTGGATGAGGTACTGTTATGTGCGGTTATAAGTGTTTTTGGGATCATTGGTTAGGAGGGTACTACCCCGAGATGTAAAATTTAAAAAAAATTTTTAAAAATTTTTTTTTAAAAATATTTTTTTGGAAATAAAATTTGGGAAAAAATAAAGTAGAAAGAAAATTACGTAAATCTTACTGTGGAAATTCGTATACTGTAAAAGCACTATTGATAAATTTCATTTCGGAAATCCCATTTTTGGGAAACGCAAAACGCGACGCAACCGCGACGCAGCTGGAGCGCGCACATCTGTTTGAATCCGATTTTCTCCTTTTTCCTTTGACTTATTTATTTATTTTTTTATTCTAATAATAATAATAAAATCAGGAGAATTCGATTATAATAATAAAAATTGAAATAATGCTTTATAACATGCGCACAAATTTTTACACGAAAAAATTTCCGAGATGGGATTTCCCAAAAATGAATTCCCATTTCGAATTTCTAAAATAAAATTTACAATTGGTGTTTTCCCAAATGCGGATTTCCACAAATATTTTTCTCAAATTATTTTCATATAAAATTGTGTACCAGAATTCCACACTGTTATGGAGAGACTGATTGGTGTTTCGCGGTGTGAAAGGCAAGAAGCAATCAATAAAGAATATTTACTAATCACACTGCACAAGACACGATGGTAATTACTATGAGTGAATGGGGTCGGGTAGGGAATGGAAAGAATGAATTGAAGTGAAAGGAAGGAAGGAAAGTTAACTTCTGATTACTGACCGTGTCACGGAGAAGTGACTCCTTGAGATGAACTGGTTGAATGGGCGGCAGTGAATGAGCCTGGCCCGGTGAGACGCGACCCGAGTAACGAGACGAGTTGAGCGGACACACGTTCGTGGCGCTTCCGGAGTGTTCGAGTGACCCCTCTCCCCGCGAGAGGCAGGGGAGGGAAGGGAGAAGCTAGAGCGCGCACACGCCTCGCGCTCTCGTGGTGGGGGAAGAGAGGCGAGAGAGTGCCAGGAGGTGAGAGCGTCGCCAGACGGCGAAAGTGGGACAGGCGAGCGGAGCGATGCCAGGGGGGAGTATGGACAGAAGGGCATGTCGCACCGCACCACAAATCGCGGTGTGGGACGACCACACTCGCTACCGTAGTTTGGTGGCGTACATGAGGATTGAGGACTGATTGATTACAATAATTGTTGCATGATGAGTGAAATTGACTGTATTTGGGAACCAAATTCATGGAATTTGGTACAAATTGATTTCTAAAATGAAATTTACGAAAAAAAATTTATACCTCGTGGTAGTACCGTTAGGAGAGGTATTCCCTAGTTGGATTGTGATCGGAGAACGGCAACAGCGAACACAATTATTTTTATTTTTTAAATTCTTTTCACAAGTGCACTTGTTTTTGAGGAAAAAAATGATAATACTCAGAAGAAGTCTTTTTTTGTTTCGTAGAATACACGCTCCATAAATCAGCGCTGCTGCTTTATACACTGAACAAGAATGATCGCTGAAACCTACTCGAACTCATTGTCAGACAATTGCACAAGGAACAAAATGACTAGAGAAAGCATCCTCCTATCCAACATCATGCAAACAAATAAGAATTCGAAAACAAAATCCACCACTTGATGGGGCCTTGAAATTTATACAAACACAAATTGGCTAATCAAAAATGAATTCATTTTCGCAGCACTTCGATCGCCTTCTCTCTCTTCGCTCACGAACAGTTCTCATCTCCTTCGGCACTGTTGTCATGACGCATCGAATACCGGAGAACGTGAAGAGATCGATTGTCAAGGTATACCCACTTGTTTTTCCACCGCCATTCCAGCTACCATCGATGTTTTGGGTTCTTCTACAGACAAGAATGATCGCTGAAACTTATTCGAACTTATTGTCAGACAATTACACAAGAAACAAAATTACTAGAGAAAGCATCCTCCTATCAAACATCATGCAAACAAATAAGAATTCGAAAACATAATCCTCATTCCCATGTCAGGCCGTCGCCCGATTCCCCGACGTGATGTTCATCTGGAAGTACGAGAGTCCGGATGACGACTTTGCTAAGGTAATAATCCTAAAAAATGGTCGAGATAAAAAGGTAAAGGTCATTCCGTTACTCAAGGCACTTGCGTCCTGCGGGAGATCACTGCTAGGCCAGTGATGGTCGAGAATGGTGATAAAATGTCTCGCAATGCCCATCGATCTCTGATTCCGAAGACACATCTTAATTACACTTGGTCCGACCTACCGTTGTCGAACGACTGTAGAATCGCTTGAAATGGAAGCGCCTTTATCTTCAGTTCGAATCTCCAGAAATCGCTCGCCGCAGCGCCCAATCTGCATCTCGCCAAGTGGATCCCACAGAACGATCTGCTCTCCGATGACAGACTTACGGCGTTTATCACGCACGGCGGAGCGGCGTCGACGCAGGAATTCGTGCTGAAGGGCAAACCGGGTGAGTGACGGGACACAATTTATACCTAGACTTTTGGTATGAATAAGGGAGGAATGCGATCGAATGGTCGAAAAAAAAATGCATTTTTTGGGTTTTTTTTATTTACACCGGGCGTTCTCTAACTACTACCTCGGGAGTCTACGTAGTCATTTGGCACGGCCGTGAAACTCAACTGAATTCGATAAAAGAAGCCAGTGCGCCACAATTATATGTGTGCACTGACAGAGAAACTGACAGAATCTAAAATTTTGTTTAATTTCATTATTTCCCAGGTCTCTCCATCCCAATTTTCACCGACCAACCGCGCAATGCGCTGCTGTTGGAGAAGAATGGACTGGGAAAGGTAGTTTAGTATTGAATATTTCCACTTTTCACTAAATTATTGCACTAGGAAATTAGTTGATTATTGTAAATGGGCCCAAATTTTGAAGAAATTCGCTAAAGATGCTATTTAGATGTACAACAAGTTGGATCTCGTGGACACGGACAAGTTTGCTGCTGCTATCAAGGATCTGCTCGAGAATGAAACGTACAACTTTCTTTATTTCATTCCAACTGAAACGTAAAGTTATTCGAATTCAAAACGAAGTAACGGTGAATAAATCCAGAAACTGGTATTGCTTCAGGTATCGTGAAAACGCCGGTAATCTCTCTAGGAAGCTCGCGAACAAACCGTTCTCTTCCAAGGAGCAGCTCATTCGGTAATACTTCTTTTATCAATCGGATAGTCCCCTACTAGGGTTGCAGTTTCGATGGCGATGCCATCGCATCCTCTTCCTTTCTTGCGATGTCATCGCACTTTTGCGATGACATCGCAAGAAGGGAAGTGGGAGATCAGTGAGAGAGTGTGTCAAATGGAGAGCGCGCAGACCACTTCTCTTGGCGCGATGTCATCATTGCAAGTGAATCGCCATTGAATCCATCGAATCGGCATCCCTACCCCCTACTGCCATTTTGACAATAAAGTGCTCACGCAAGGCCGGGTGGTTGATACGGTGTTGTGAAACAGCAATGATATCGAATACTCCATTCAGAACGGTCGAATTCGCTGCCCAGTTCGGTCCCTCTCCGGCCCTTCGCCCGCAATCCTTCGACATGAACTGGATCGAGTACAACAATCTGGACATTATCGCTGTATTTTCTGCTTTCATCGTGTTACTGTTATTGATTTTGAAACGATTGATCTTTATTACGATCTGTTCTATTAGGAAGATGAAGAAGGAGTAGGGATTGCTCTTGTTTTTGGTTCATCCCTGAACTACTGCCTCGTTAGAATTTCTGTTTTTCTTGTATGCTATCTAGTCTCGTTAAGAAGGAACGTGCAAATTAATTTGTATTAAAAAACTTGACAATTTGTATCATTAGTTGTGTTTCTCTTTATTGTTCATCTTCATGTGATAATATTTGTCTGTTACGGACACGCTAACTGTGCCAGTAAAGATAAAGAATTGCTTTTGTTTCTACCTCCAGCCACCCTCGGATCACTCCAGTACCTTCGCCGATCTCCTTCAAGAATACCTGAAACTCAACAGAATCGCCTTCTCCTTCCTCTCCTTCTCATTCCTCGATTCCAATTCCCTAATCCCATTCCACTAATTCTCCACTCTCTCATCTCTCCCTCACTTAAACTCAGTTTCCATATTCCATCCCCTCCTCGCCTCGCCTCTCCTCTCCTCCTTCCCTCATTCGCGCCCTCGTCCGCCCACGACGAGTGGTTCTCTTCTCTCTCGTCCGATGTCGTCCTCGGATCCGCCTCCTCCGCCTCCTCCGGCACCCATGGCCGATCCCGCGGCCCAAGGTACGGTACCCCCTTGCCCCCCCCACCCCTGAGGTACTGTAGTCGGACAGCTCTCCTCGCGATCGATACCGTATCCCAATCAGTCCTCGACCACAGCCCTATCTAATATCGTGCCATCTGCAGCGCCCGCTCCGCCCGCCGCGGCCGACGCGGCAGCAGCCGCTGCTGCAGCTGCAGCCCCTGCAGCAGGTGCAGCCGGGGAGACGGCCGTGTCTCCCTCGACGACGACGGCGGTCACCGCCGAGATGCCGCCGCCCACGCCCATGAAGAGCCGCCGCAAGAGCAGCCGCAAGCGCAAGCCGGTGAGGATAACCGGCAAATAGAACGCGGACCCCGAAAAGTATTCTATTTTGTGCAAAAGTTGTGCATGAAATGTGTGCGCTCCGACTACACGACGAGCGAGTGAAATATACGGTTGTTTGCACAAAATGCTACCGTAACGTTACCGTAACCTGTTTCAGAAGGCATTCACGCCCGGCGTCAACCTGACTGTGGGCCTGACGGACGAGATGCGTAACACAAAGACGACGGAGGAATTCGAAAATGATCTGTGAGTACGGTAGTTTACGGTATCGACAACTGACTCTAATGAGGACTACGGCAGTTTGGTTATCGATAACTGACTTTAGCATGGTGGTTACGGTAGTTTCCGTACCTGAAGGATATCGTCGACTGACTTTTCATCACGGGGTTACTGAAGAGAAATTTTTGTCCTAGGATACCGTACCTTCCATCGTGAACTGATTATTTTGGTCCGATCGTTAACTGATTTCATTTTCCAGGGAGGCGACTACGGTCAATCGCATGGTTGAGAACGTGCGCAGCGTGATTCCCTCCCTCTCGGACCTCTCCCTCGCGTTCACTACGGTATGTGATTACGGTAGGGTACGGTATGGGATAGTGGTAGGGTACGGTAGGATTGGGTACGATGGGGGTACGCTATGATACGAGAGGGTTGAGGTTACGGTATGGTGAACACTCTACACACAGAGAGTGGTAGCCTTCGGGAGGGGGTACGGTTTACAACGTTAGCTGCAAGACTGATTCCTCTTGTTCGGTATATGCATAGGACGTTGCAAGGAACATTTAATTTTGATCTTTGATCTTTGATCTTTTCAGGCTCAGAAGTCGGTCTCCGATCTGTCGACGGCCGCATCGGGAGTCGCGCAGAAGGTACGGTACCAAAAGATCCGTGATCAAAGATCAAAGATCAAAGATCATCTAGAATCCATTCGCACCCTTTTTGGAGATGATCTTTGATCTTATCCGCACAAATAAATAGTGGGCTACTTCACGCTATGAAGTGTCTCGGTTGATCTTTGATCTTTGCAGGCCTCCAAGTCCGTGTCGGACCTCTCCGTGGCTGCTACCGGCGCAGCGCAGAAGGTATTGTTGTTGTGAACTTTGATCTTTGGTCGTCGACCGTCGATTGATCTTTGATCTCTCTCCAGGCCTCCAAGTCCGTGTCGGACCTCTCCGTGGCCGCCACCGGCGCAGCTCAGAAGGTAAGCCGGTCGAGGATCATAGATCAGAGATCAGAGATCAAAGACCAAATATCACTTCTTTCAGGCCTCTGAGCACGCGTTCAGTTTCACTGCAGCCGTGAGCGATATGTCGCAGAAGAGTGAGTTTTGATCCCGACTTGGCCAATTTGTGCATCTTGTCCAATTCTATCACTCAAATGATCTTCGATCTTAAACCTTCGACGTTTGAACTTTGGTATTTACGTCTTTTGACCTCTAATCTTTGATCTTTGATCTCAAATCTCCCTCAGTGGCCGACGGGGCGAAGGCGGCGCTGGACACGGCCGCAGCCGCCAAGCAGCGCACGACGGACGCGTACAACGCGGCTTCGGCGACGGCGACCGCCATGTCGCAGTCAGGTACGGTAATTAGAGTACGGTAGGGTTACAGTAGGAGTACGGTGGTCTGATGTCATGAGGGTACGGTAGAATGCTGTAGCCCTCTGCGGTGGTCGTGCAAGAGAAGGGTACGGTAGGTACGGTATGTAAAATTGGCCAAAACAACAGTGCCGGAGAAGGGTACGGCAACGCGGGGTACTGTAGGAGAGGATACGGTAGCCTGGGTGTCATAGTGAGTTTCTGTAGCGAGAGGGGGTGGAAGGGGTAAGGCTAGCCATGAAAGAATATTGTAGAGAATACGCAATAGCATGACGATCTGGTCACGGATCCATTACTGAAGATCAAAGATCAAAGAATACCGTGCTCTCTTTCCAGTGTCGGCCGCGTCCAAGTCCCTCTCTGAGACCACGACGGCCATTATGGAGGGAGCGACGGCCGCCAAGGTCAAGATTTCGGAGGTCTCCAAGGTGCGCTTGATCCTTGATCTTTGAACTTGGTCTTTGATCTCGTCTTCCTGCCGTTTTGAACAAAATGGCAATATAGTAGCAAACAGTGCGCAACTGTACACGGAACGGCACACAGAGGACGATTGGCGGATACACCAAAGAGCAAAGATCATTCAATTGCAGGCCGCATCGACCGTCTCGAAGGCTGTTGTCGACACTGCGGCTCCCGTCGTGTCTGCCGTGAGCAGCGGCGTCGCGGCCGCCGCGACCTCTGGTACGGTAGATACGGTAGGGTTACGGTTAGGTTACGGTAGAGCACGGTATTCAAGGAACCGATTGGTGGGATATAACAGGGTACTGCAAAGATAGCAGTGCATGGTTATCAATTGTTTGGATGACTACGAGTTACGGTATTTATTGCCTAGCCTTTACTGCCGCGTACTGCATGATGTTTGTGAGAAGTGAGGGTTCCAACCGGTTATGGTAGTGTTCAATTACAATTACAATTACCATTATTTATCCATCGGGGGTGTAAATGTATTCATATTGTCTAGAACTCTTCGAGATAGATTTCGGTGGAGGTCATTATTTTCATTATTCATTATTTTTCTCTTCAGTATCGGACGTTGTGAGCAGCACGACGAGCAGCGGCGGCGCGACGAGCGCCAGCGCCGTATCGGAGACGCACATTGGAGTGCTGCCCGGTGAGAGATCAAAGATCAAAGATCAACGATCAACGATCAACTATTACGCTTGCGCCCACCGTGTACAGACTAGTAATAACAATGAGACCTGTAGCCCCGTATGCAACCACGGACTGAATCTGTCTGTAGCATGGCGATTAAAGATGCAAAGATCAAAGATCGCTTTCCTCCAGGCGGTCCGGCTTCCAATGGCGGCTCGGCCGAAGTGATCAAGGAGTACATGGCTGCCACTTCGTCGGCCGCCACCACGGCCATGAGCAAGTTTTCCGGCCTGACGAGAAGCCTCTCGTCGCTCTTCTCCCAGGGTAAGGTAACACACCGAGGGGTACGGTAAGGGCACGATATATGGTAGGGTACGGTAAGGTACGGTAGGATACGGTAATGGTGAGGATACGGTAGAAAGTGGCTGCGTTTCGTAGCTGTTTCCCCCTCGTCGCTCGTCTCCCAGGGAACGGTAATAGTGATGATTAGAGATCAAAATACACGCTGCCGTCTCTTCATTTCGCGCACTCTCCCACACCGCTCTAGTGACGATGCGAAATGAAGAGACGGCGGCGCATATTTTGAAGTGACACGTAGTGAAAAGAACGTTTGATTCCTACAAGCCGTTTGCCGAGGTGGGACCAGGCCGTGGTTCAGGAGCCAGATTTGCGAGGATGCGGTTTCAATGATTATGTAGTTCAATTGTCCCCTTTCAGATCTTAGGGTCAGGCCAGATGTAATAATTAAATAATATAATATAATTTATTCAAGTCAGGCATTAGTGCTCAGGCCAGGTGTAGAGGATTCGGTATCAATGATTGTGTAGCTCAATTGCCATGGGTATCCCTGATTGTAGCTGCCTTCAGGCATTTGCCTTCAGGCAGTCAGGGCAAGTGGTCCGGCGGTGGCGGCGCGGCGACTCCTCCGCCCTACAAGAACCGTGACAAGGACGACGCTGAGTGCATCGCGCTCGCTGATCTGAGTCCGAGTAAGTTGATCTTTGATCTTTGATCTAGGGTCATTAAAGATCAAACACCGAAGATTACGGTAGTCCAAGGGTGGATACTGCAACTAGGAATAAAACAACAAACAGAGCCTACTTCCATTGAGCGGCTCCTAGATTCTCATTCTTTGTCACATGACGTTTATGAAGGAGGGATCATGGATTGATTGTAATTGAGATCAAAGATCAAAGATCAACTCGATCAATTGCAGTGCCGGCCATTGCCTACAAGGGAAATCGCTCGCCGCCCAATTCAGGTTCGTTTGATTGTTTTCGAAACATCATTTTTTGTATCGAAAAAGTTTCTATGGTAACACGGAAACACAGGCCGTTGGTTTAACGAGATTGGGCATCAAAGACCAAAGATCAAAATTCAGAAGGCAGCAACAACGGAAGCGCCCGCTCTGACGTCGTGACCAAGCTCGTCTCCACGAGCGAGAACGTTCAAGTGTATGACTGTGAAATAGAGAAGACGTGAGTTGCAAAGGGATCAAAGATCAGAGATCAAGTATCAACTGCTTTACTGAACCCGATCCTAAAGGAATAGTGCCCGAGGCTCAGGCTAGCCCAAGATCAAACTACCGTCAATAGCTTTGCCCGAACGTATTTCACGTGCTAATAGTTCGCTGATGCTTGATTGAATATCTAGCCTGGTACATGGCATCTGAGATGAAGGGTCAACGTTTTCAAAAGATCAAAGGTCAATCTTTAAAGATCATAGATCAATCGTCAAATTGCAGCTACGCTCAGTCAACCGGGACGAACTCCTTCGAGAGCGTCTTGCCACTGAACGACAAAGAGATCAATTGCGGGCCGATGGTGAGGAGAGGGGAGGGCCCATTGGCACTTCTTGCATATATCTACAATGATTGAGATCAATAGACTATTTCACCAACATTTGACTCTTTTTGTCATTTTGTTTCGAGCCTTGTAAGATCACGGATGATTCTCCCTATGGGTTCTCCTAGAGACTATAGATAACAGAGAGCAAAGATCAAAGACCAACGATCACCAAAGACCTGAATTTGCTTTCAGACGAAGCACCCGGTGATTGGCCGTGCGCAGGTCGCCAAGCCTGTGCAGCTCGTGGGCACGGAACTGCCCTCGAAGAGAGTCGAAGGTACGGTATGGGGGTATGGTATGGGGATACGGTAGGAGCACGGTTGTAGGATGGGAGGGTGTCTGTCGTGCAAATAAATGGTGGTCTTGATCAAGGATCGCCTTGCAGAGTGGGCGCTCCGCCATATCGAGCGAGCGGAAGAAGTGCCCGTCAACGCAGTGCCTCAGGTTGGTTTGGGTTTCACTACTGTAGGAATACGATAGGGAGCGGTTTGGTAAACGTCGTTCGAGCACACACCACCCACCACACCAGAACTGCGGGGGGATCTCGAATGATTTCATGAAAAGGGGTGGACATTGAGCTTCGGTTACGCTTCGGCAACACTGCTTAGAGTCACTATTGAAAAGTCAATATATTTGTCGACAAGTATTTTGCTTCTCTCAGACGCGCCTGGGCGATCGTGAGACGTGGCTGCTCACTCAGCTGCAGCAAAGAATTCAGAACAAGTTCTTGGTATGATCTTTGATCTTTGATCTTTTTGATCTTTGATCTCTAGTCTTTGATCTTCACACAACGGAGATAGATAAATTGCAGAGCATGAAGCGCCAGGACTTCACGTTGAGCATCAAAAGAGGATTCGACCCCAATGGTGAGGATAGGGAATTGAGGAAAGATGGGAAAAGTCCAAGGATCAAGGATCAAAGTTCAAAGATCACATTCGCAGGCCTTCCCTACCTCGAGGCCGAGGTATCGCCCGTCAACTCCGTCTAAGGATCAATTATTATCTCTTGATGTCTTCGTAGTATTGTATCAGCAGTAGTCAACGGCCCCGATAAAGTGTTTGGCTGAGAAACGTTGCCTGTGCGCACCACACCTGAAACATTTTCTAGGACATTCTTCTAGGAAGTTTTCCTCTTTCTTTTGCATAAGTTAGCAGTTTCTCTATTCTTCTTCAATTTTAAACCAATATTCTTACTAATTCTTTGTCTTTGGTCTTTGTCTTCGTTCCTTGTCTTCATCAATCTTTGGGAAACGTCGTCCGAACGCACCATTGACGAAAAAGGAATTCTTCGGAGAAATGGCCTAATGACCAGAAGAAATGGATCAATAATTTATCGCTTCACGCAGTCATAACTTATACATGCGGGTGGTATGGAATGATTATGGCTCAAATGATCACATTGTGTTAGCAACCTATGCAAGATCAGGAGGGATCAGACTACATTTTTATGATTAGTATCTCGAAGCTTCTCGACTCGATCAAAGATCAAAGATCAAACTACTAAGATCAGACTCCACTCTAGGTGCAGCAGGAAGTCTCCGCACTGGTGGGCGCCCCCTCGACCGGGAGGAAGCAGGTGAAGAGCAGACGGGCGATCACCTGGGAAACGTCGACTTCATACACCATGTGGAAATTTCAGCAAGATCTCTTCAAATTGGTAATCGTCGTACCTCGCCGCACACCGTGGCCACACACAGCCACACGTTGAAGGTCATGAAGACGAGCATGAGCAGGTAGGAGATGGTGAGTTGGACGGCGTGTAGGCAAGCGTCGATGAGACGATGGGGCGTGACCGGGCTGGAAAAATCAAAGATCAAAATAATAAAAAACAATCAGAGTATTCACCTCAGAAATGCTTTGTATTCTTCACAAAGGGGAAAAAAGATAGTCAATTTCTTTTCCTGTCTGCGGGATATGTTTCACAGTACGCATAATTATGAATTTAAATCAAATAAAACAGTGATGTTCTCCTTCGCGTCTTCACAATCTTCCTCTACCTACATTGCCCAACTAGATGCCATCTATCCCTCACACTAAATGTCAGCAATCATTAGGTCACCTACTAAAGAGACGCCTCACCTATCTGATGTACTGGTAGCCTTATTCACAATCTCCCTCTTCATTCTCGACCATCTCGTGGCTTCCATAACAAAGCAGAGCAGAACGACGACAATGCAAGAGAGAATCATGCCTGCAATTAATTTTCGGATTTTTTAGGTTGCTAGATTTAAAGTTTGGAGCCAATTTGATTACTTTTACAATTGTCTTCATTGAAAATATAATAAAGTTACAATAAATTAAGAAATATTTCTACAAATTAAAACAAGAGAAAGCGAAAAAGTATGAGAAGTTAGAACGCTTAGAAAGCGGGTAATATATCCGATGCTAATATCAAGCATGAGCTCTCCCTTTGGTTAGGCTAGGCGGCATTTGTAGTTGCTGAAGGCTACAATAACAGCCCCTATTTAGCTCGAATGCTTGATAACAGAACAGTATTCGATCCCGAGGGATTGCGTACATAAAGTGAGTATTGGAGAACTTAAAAGGGGACAAAACAGTGGAACATCGAGTTTAAAATCGGATTTCATGAGCGATTCGATCACCACGCAGAAAGATCTCGAGGTTTCGAGGACGAGACATCAGGTAAAAAAAGCGCAATCCGGAAGTGTTTATTTGCCAAAGAATTTCACGTTTTTGTTCTGTGTATTTGTCCGAAGTGTCACCTTACGGCAGAGTTTTTTTCGTCTTATAGCATCTTGCATGGAACGAATCTGGTTAATCTAATAATGAATAATTAATAATTAAAATAATGGTTAATAATTTAATTTAATCTGGAAAAGCTGAACAAGCAAGGAGATCACGGAGCGGTGCAATTAACAAGCGTACTTTCAGTTTGCAAGGGTTATTCTGCTTACTACGAGTGCGCCTTTACAATGCAGACATTTCGGATATTAAACGAATACGAAATAGTTCGAAATACGGGTGGGGGATGTTAGGTGGGGGTTCCGCGTTTAGAACAGTACAAGGGGGGGGGGATGGGTCAGTAATAGAGTTCGAAATACGGTTCGCCGTCTCTTCATTTCACGCACTCTCTCGTGAAATGAAGAGACGGCGACCCGTATTTCGAACTCTAGTCAGTAACTCACTGAGAGGCGAGGCAGTCTGCCAGAACTGGAACAGCACGACCTCCTTGAGACCTCCGTGAAACGACATCGAGTGGCCCCTGCAATGAATAATCGTGACTAGACTGTAGTTTCGATTTGGTTCTGGAATTAATGCTCCAGATAATCTTCGTTGATTGGTCATCGTCGTTTTGATTTGGTTGCCAATGAGCAATATTTTTTTTTGAAGATGTTGAAGAAAATATATCAACAGGAAATAAGTTTAAATGTTCTAATGCAACACCCTTTCCACTAATCACTTGTAATAACGATCTCTGACTATGATTAATTCTTGAAACTCAAGTCCTAATGATTGCTATTTTTCTAATCTGTCACAATCTACCGTCTCACATGGCCGAGTGGTCATGGTGGTGCATGCCGCTCATGTCCATTTGCATGGGCGTGCCTGTTGTGGTCGAGGTGAAAGTGGTGGTGGTGGAGTCTGAAAATTACAAAAAAACAACACTTTATAAAATACAAGATTTGTTGCTAATCGAGTTGTCTCGTTGACAGAACAAGCACGTTTAAATGTGTAGGGCATTCAGATTTTTATCGTATTCAATTCCCTGCCTTTAGATTTTGGTGAAAACCCTCCTATAAAATACATAAAAACACCCCGTATGGAGTGAATATTGCAAATTTGTGCTCACCCATCGCCGCGTGGTCGTGTCCGGCGTGGTCGTGGTGGTGGTGCTCGTGGCTCATCGTTACTAGTATCGATTGGTCAAACCCGTCTGGGGAGGGGGGTGAAGCTCTGAAGTGAATTATTCGTTTTAACTACACGTCGTGTTCTGATTATCGAGTACGGACTGATTTCGACAGTAATACCAACGTTGTGAAACATATCCGAACAAGGAGATATCACGCCTGTCACGAGAGAATCGAGCTAGAATTGATTTTTTTGGGATTTGAGCGAAAATCGTAAAATGAGCTAACATCAGTTTTAGACACCTCTAGGCATGTCCTAACATCCCCCAAAGTACCATTGTGTAGAAAATTTTTTGGAGCTCCCTTCACCGGGTCGGTATCCTGGAGCCCCAACTTTGATCGACATTATCTCGGTTTGGGTGCATTTTGGAAGAAAGTTGCTCAACGAGCAATCCCTTCTATTTTCTTATGCTCTATCCATCTGAACCGGTTAGAAGTCATGAAAGTGCTTCTGAACGGTGCTACACTCGATGAGGTCCAAGAGAGCTCCAAAAAAAATTCTACACAATGGTACTTTGGGGGATGTTAGGACATGCCTAGAGGTGTCTAAAACTGATGTTAGCTCATTTTACGATTTTCGCTCCAATCCCATCCCCAGATCGATTCTCTCGTGACAGGCGTGATATTGCGACTATGGTGCAAGTATCTACCAAAAACTCAGTGAACTCTAATTATTTGCAAGCTTGTTTTTTGGAAGAAAGGGGAATGCTACGGAGTCAGTAAATCAATGTTGTTTGAGAGAAAAATGTGAATTATCGAAATTGAGAAAATGGTAAAATAGATGAACACGCAGTGAAAAGTATCTGCTCAAGGGTGCAAGCCGCGTCTAATATAGTGCCCATAAAAGGATGACAAAGATGGGAAGAATTGCGCGTGGGATGAGGGGGATGGTGATGATAAAAGAGCAGAGCAGTGGCCGTTGCGGAAGTTGCATACGACCGTCTCTTCATTGAGCGCGCACTCTCGGCGGTCAGAGAGACGAGAGATCACGCGAAATTGAGAGAGTCAGACCATCGTCCGGCATGAGAGTGCATGGGATGAAGAGATTGTTCAACTAAAAACTGCAGCCAAGGTCAATCGGAAAAGGAAGGAAACAGTTCCAATCGCGGCGCTCTCGAGATCAGTTGATAAATCTACGAGAAGGGCAATGAAAGAGCACCAAAACAGTAGAATGCACGTACAAGGGCAAAGATACCAACTTAGTCAAGGTACTTGTAGGGG
This sequence comes from Pristionchus exspectatus, assembly GCA_911812115.1. Classification (NCBI taxonomy): domain Eukaryota; kingdom Metazoa; phylum Nematoda; class Chromadorea; order Rhabditida; family Neodiplogasteridae; genus Pristionchus; species Pristionchus exspectatus. The sequence continues at coordinate 20,426,339 of OU461584.1, read as the reverse complement.
AATATAGAGCAGAGACCAAAGATCACATAATTTTCAATGATGATTTATCTACTGGACCGTCCAGAGGAAGGGAAAGATGAGCTATCCTAGTTTGGAGTCTAAGACAGCAAAATGTTCAAGATGTGAAACAACGCGAATGTTGAACATGTAGGGACAATTGCCTCGCCCTCTCATCTCCCAACGGTCTCTCACCGGTCAGAGCGGCTAGAGATCACGCGAAATTGAGAGCATCACACCATCCCATCAAGGTAACGGGGGCAGATCGGCTGTGCAATCAAATGAGGGAGGATGTCGCCGAATGAACTGGCAGAGATGGGACGCAAGGGAGGAGTACTCTCTTCTTTTCACACACTCTATCGCGTACTCTAACCGCCGAGAGAGCACACAAGATGGAGAGAGCAGATAGGGCAGGGAAAAACGAGAAATGAAAGAGCGAACACACTAATCGGCGCGCGGCCGGGGCCGTTTTCCGGATTTCGAACACCACTCCGGATTTGGAACGGATGAGCGCGCGCTAGAGCAAAACATGCGCGGCGTGAAGTACCCCTGTTCGGCGATTCGAGGAGGGAAGGAGGTTAGTACGTTTGTACGCCAGGTTATTTAGCAGTCAAGATGATGAATCCGTCTATTCATGCCTTGAACACACTCTCAGCTGCTAGAGTGGCGAGAACGCACGAGAAAGCGCAGAAATTCGATATTGAACGGCATTTGATGAATTCACTATGCGCAAATATTCCCACACTGTTGGTCACTGTTGCAAAACAGAAAGGAAAGAGAAGTTGGAAATTTCTGACCGGCTTGATCTCCCTCGAATAACTAAAACAATGGCCCAGGGGGGAATGGGGATCTGGGATGTTTGCTCGGGATAGCAGCCACTTCACACTACAGGCAGGAGAACAATGGCCTTGGATATCCACCTCTGGGGATCAAGGATTGAATGGGGGATTCTCCTGTAGTTCCATTTTACATGCGCTTTCATCGGACAGAAGGGGCAGTGTTTTTTGCCACACCGTCCGTAAATGCACATGGGAACAACCAAAAGTAAAAACAACGTATGAGTAGACTCGGCAAATATTCGAAATGCAAATAGTGAACAGTCAACCGGATGGGAATCACCGAAAACATTGATAATATCGCACTACTTTCGAACCACGCAAGTAATAACCAGTCCGGGGAACCGTCTCTTCATTTTGCGACCTTTCTTATTGGTCAGACAGCCGAAATAGTGTGCGAAATGTAGAGACGATACCTGTATTGCAGGATGTGCATCACCGAACAAGTAATAACCGTGCATGCACCACGCGTCTTTTCATTGTACACACTCTATTACTGGTCATGCGAGCGAAATTGAATGCGGAACGAAGAGACGATTACCCCACTATTCCAGGTAGTACGAACAAGTAATAAGCGAGCGACTTTCGCACAAAGCAGGGAAGAATGGGAAGAAATATCCGGTTTCGGCGGGTTGCTTCCCCCTTCCCCTTTCACCTTTACTCCGCGCGAACTGTCAATGGCTTTTTCGGAGCAATGATCTGTCTCTCTCACTTTGCCATGATCTCTCGTCTCTCTACCTGTCTGGACTCTCTCAAAGCACTATTATCAACAGTTCTCTGACAGTGTTGTTCATGAGCCCAAGGCACTGTAAATATGCTGGGCACTTGAGTCCCGAGGGAGTTGGTACCGCTAACAATCACTTGTCTAGATAGTAGAACGAACAACAAAGTGTTTTGAAAACAAGAGTTTGGAAATCTGTTTTTGGACCGTGCTACGACGGCTCTGAATGTGAAGGGGTAGAGGATGAGAATGATAAGGATTGTTATACTTTGCGAAAAAAGGCTGGGCCAAAAAAAAGAGAAGTGCCTAAGAGATATATCCGAATGAATTCATCGTGGCTTTTTGTGGTCCGAGGGATGGCGAGCTCACCACATATATCTACAGTTCATGGTGACACACCGCGTTGTTTTGGCTCCAGAGTTAGTCACATCCGTACTATGCGTCCTTTCCTTCACGTTCAATTCATTCCCTACGGTTCCCGCCTTTTTTTGTCTGAGCATCTGATCTAATACTGAGTATACTTGTAAAAGACACAGTTGGGTAAATATTTGGTCGTTTATCAGCAGTATTCACAACAACGATTTGCGATTAGGGGATTGATAGCACAACTAAAAATGTTTACTAATTTCCATCATGATCCGGCAATAAGTGGGCTGGTAAAGCTTACAACATGTTTGGTGGGGGCCTTTGGCTACTAGACTTGAAAAGATGGTTTCGCATTCATTCCAAGTCCACTGGCGATACCCGGAATGTCATTGTTTTTATTTTTCGTCTCGGTAAACAATCGTAACTATAGACGCTAGTTTCGACGTGGGCGGGCGTACTCACGATAATTGTGGGGCGTGTAGAGGGTACATGAATACAGATACTAACCGGCAGCAGTGGGGGCAATACTGGAGAGGTGAAAAAGGGGGCGGAGCTTGGGGCGGGACAGGTAGGTCACCATACTCGACACTTCTCGAACGGATTCATCGGGGCGCCGATCGGACAGTCGAAGGCTTTCGCGAATTCAGGAAAGTTTTGCAGCGGCACGTTTACACTGCAAATGTTCTCACATCATTGTTATTTTTGAAACAAATTCCCCGAACAATTGTGAGAATTATCAGGCTGGTGCAAAAGTTTCTTCCCAAATTTAGCAAGATAGTTTCTGACCTGCCCCTTCCTTATTCTTTGACCATTCAAGGCATGGTTTTTCACAATAAATGACCACTTGAATACTATATAATCCCATCATGATAGAATCCCTGTATGATGACTGAGGCCGATACGACATCAAATCTAAGTCAAAGCAGTGCTAATTTTTTCTCACTTTTTATCGAGCTAGTGTTCCATGGAGAATTGAGATATCCTCAAATCTTAACCATTGGCACACAGTGCATCTATAATATGTCCCAATGCATGTGTAGCAGCAACTCTATCACAACTGGCCTTCGAATAATACCCACACTTTCAAAAGGGAGGGCAGCACAAAAACCCACGATTTTGAAAATCTTGTACTAAATTTGTCTCGATAGACCATGAGATTCGAAGTGTGGTGCAAATCAAAGTAGTAACTCTGTTATGTTTACATTATTGTTTTGGGGACTATTGAAAAACTCAATCTCAAGATAATTTTTTCGAAAGTTGTTTGCCGAAATCCGACGATCGAAATCGCCACTTTTAGCGATCCAGCATTTCGAATGATTTTCATAAGCCTGATCTTTCACTGTCATGTAACCCTGTAACCCTTCCCCAATATCTCTAAAATTGGAGAGAACTCAAGGATCACTTGTTTCGAAAATACAGCGATGTGAATGAACATACCCAAAATGTCACATTTTCGATGATTTTTGTTTCCGATTTTTTTCCTCACGCAATGAGCAGCTGTGAGCCAATTCTAATGTATGGTTATAGTACTCGTACCCATACCTAGTTCCAGTCTTAAGGGAATTTGGGAGCGATTAAGTACAAGAGCAATACATTCCAAAAAGCCTTGGGAAGAAACTTATGCACCAACCTAATATTAATTCCAGAATTTATCTACTTTCTGAAACCTATTCGGAAAATGGCATAATTCTGTGGGCGAGAGTCCTTGGGTGGAAGAGGGAGATCAAAGATTGAAGATCAAAGATCAACAACTCACCGATATCGTCCCAGCGAGTGGACGTCTGTGTCGAGCAAGTAGTTGATCGCCGACGTCTTCACCGCTTCGCACCACGTCTGCAATATTGATCTTTGATCTTTGATCTTCAGTGAAGTTTTAACTTCAGAATACAATTAAAATCAGATCAGATCCTTTACTGCTTCAAGACGTTTCCACTGTGGCCGCACAGGTGCAACATTGCTGTGTCATTTCAAATATGTTTCATAGTTTAGTGAAGTTCGGTGCTTTTCTAAATTGCTAATGCCGATTCGAAACGCATTTTGCAGAAAACATTATTTAAAGTTCGCTTCCATTAGTGGTTCGAAAAATTCAGTAGAATGATCTATGAACTCACATTCGCAAAGGCCAGAAAGAACATCTGCGCGTCGGTCCAATTGCCGAACGTCGGCAATCGTTGCTCTTCCTTCTTGGCGCGCGTTGAGTGCAGGTGATAGGCCTGGATTGTTAATCTTTGGTCTTTGATCTTTGATTTAGACAAGTGATCTTTGGTCTTTGACTGACACGAAGAGATCAAAGATCAACAATCATCTCTAATGTCTCACCCCGTACGCCACTCGCAATCCTCCATTGTCGGCAATATTCTCACCGACGGTGAGCCGGCCGTCGAGCTGAAAATAGAGGATTCAAATAATAATAATAATAAATTATTTAAATATTAAAATTAAAAAACATTACCTTCCTCCCCGTAACCGGCTCGGTCTTGGCGCCGTACTGCATTATGAAGCACTGCTTCTTGTTCTGGAAATATTTGAACTTTTTAAAAAACTTTTTCGTGATTATTTTGTCTCATCCGTGATACAAACTTAACCGACCTGCCCAATAATGAACAAATATGCTTCAAATATACAACAAATTACAACAAACGCACATTTCACAATTATGTCTGGATTCGTTATTTAAAAAAAAAGCTAATGATTTTTTTCTTTCGTAGATATTTCCGTTACAGAGAAGCCGCAGATACATGGGCAATCGGCCACAGTTGTTATTTCGTTACTCGTGGAACGATAAAATCATTTCCGTAAAAATACCTGGAAGACGCGCATCGTGTCCGGTCGCCACCACCCGCGCAGATTGCCCGTACCGTCGTATTGCGCGCCTGAAGTGAGAAAGGGTTGGATAAGGAATTTCGCCTACTCTCTTGCCGCTTTTTGAGTCAGTGATAATCAGAGGATTGCATTGCTAAGGCATTCGTTAGATGTATTGATCCCCGCCCAATTTATCGAAAAGAAGTGAGCATATGCAATACAAATAAATTGTGTTTCAGGCAGCTGACAAGCACAGTACGAAGCAGAAAATGTAATTCTGGGTTCAAATTGCAGCAAAAAAACAATTTTCCGACTTTATAAAATCTGATTTAGACATTACTTATTTTCCTCACCCAAATCATCGTATCCATGCGTGATCTCGTGCCCAATTCCCATCCCGATCGCGCCGTAGTTCACATAAGACGGCGCGTCCCTCACGAACATTGGGAACTGTAGGATGCCAGCAGGGAATACTGCAAAATTAAATAGATTACTTTAATTTAACATTAAAAATGGCTTAGTCTGCTACAATGATCTGCAAAAGATGTGCTTTAATTAGGGAACTGCAAATTTCCGGGGCAATCATCGTCAGTTTCTGACAGGCATGTTCGGTGTACTAATGAACGGATTCGTTCGATGGTGCGCTAATTTGTGTTCGCCCAACTACGTCTAGGTGCAACTACTACAGACCCATCCGCCGCTGCCGATAGTCCTCTGACAAGATACAAATTATGAGAGGAACCAGAAAATAACAAAAAAAAACGTACTTATCTCGTTCGCATTGAAGTAGTGGAAGGCGTCAACGGCGATGATCGAAGCGACCCAAACCTTTAATTTAATTTATTTATTAAATTAATTAATTAAAACAATTTCAAAATAAGTTTGCAACCAAACCTCCTGGGACGAGGATCGACGAGTGTTGTGCAACCGAGACAGCATCTCTCTGCAATTAATTTCGTTGATTTGATTTTCAAGTATGTTTCAGTCTGTGTCCATACGACAATGATGATAATCGTATCTAATTTGTGGCGGACTTCAACGAAAAAAACTGTAAATGTTTGAACGAAATCATAGTAGGGTCGACAATTCGATTCTCGGAATTATACATGAGATGTAAATGCCTCACTTGAACTGAGATTTCTCCAGCGCCAGGGCGTTCTCAAAGTATCGCTTCGCGTGCAATTTCACGCCCTCGAACGGCGCCATTACGTGCGTCGTGTTGAACAGCCAATCGGGGAAGCCGACCTGGAAAGGCGAGCAGTTGATCTTTGATCTTCTGATCGGGTGCGCCCGTATATTATTGGTTGGGGAGTGCATTGAACGTCGGCAAAAACAGGAGAAACAAACAAATGATTCCAGAATAAACTAGCCAACCTTGTGTCCCATCTGCTGCAATTTGGCGATTGCTGCGGTGCGCGTCGCCTCGTCCATCCAGTCTGCAATATTTATGATAAACATTTTATAAAATGAATTTACAAAAAGAGTTTAAAATATTTTCTAATGAAGCCAAGCAGAAGCCAAGCAATTATTGAGCTGCTATGAAAATTTTTTATTGTATGGTAATGGTGAAACACAATGGAAGCAAAGCTGCCCAAGTGTAGGAATGGCGTTGTGTACATGTGAATGCGACAATATTTGCAAATTAAACAAAATTAAGTATTTTTTAAAACCAACCTGCAGTAACGAGCGTTTGCTCCATGGCTATCTTCAGGTCAGAGATCATCTCCACCGCCTGAATATTTAATTTTATTATTATTATTAATTTTATTATTTTTTAAATACCTATTATTTATTTAAGTTTATTTTCGAATTACCTGGTTCCGATCGCTCTCCGTAAAGTACTCTGCGGCGTAGGCTGAAGCTAGCGGAGCAGGGATGTGGGTCCTGTAAGAAAGTACGGGATCATTGCATAGTCTAAAGGTTCGTCCCTTGATCTTCCTTATGTGAATGGAGCATTCGGGTGCCAGGTCTCTAGGGTTGGAGGAAGAGATCAAAGATCAACCCCTCCGCATACCTGACTATCCGCACGCAGGTTTCCCACGCGGGTTCCTCGGCTGATCCACGCATCCACAGTCGGAACTTGTGACCGGGCAGCCGGAACCTACAGATAGAAAAGTTTCAGCAATCCAAGTATTCCTTGAAAGGAGTGGTATTATTTCAGGAATACATAAATGTACAAAATCAGTCAAAAGTAAGAACCTTCGCGGCAGGTACTCCTCAAAGCTGGAGATCAATCGCCACATGAGAAAGTCGTTGATTATTCTGCAAAAAAATTGGTTTTTATTACAAACAAGATTCTTATTTAGTAAAATAACAAGCTAAACGTACTGCATGCGATTTCCCGTCAGAAGGGCGCCGAGCGCATCGAAGAACGCCGGATCGATAATGTTGACTACCGTATCCTCAGAGATGGGCGCGAGCATCGCTCGAATCTCGTCGTTCAGGAAGAGATCCCAGTTGACCTGAGAAATGTGTTAACCTGAGAAAAGTTTATCAAAAAAAGTTCACTAATGTTTCACAGTTGCTATGAATGCGATGGCTCCGTTTATGAGTGATTCAGCGTTCAGACGAATCAGAATAATAATTTTACAAAAATCCCTTGTGGATAGCTGATCATTAACATCGTAATTATCAAACTCACCTTCGGGTGCTTGCGCTTGAAATCGCCCAGTCGCACCACGTTGTTGATAGCGGTGTGGTTGCGGATGTTGTCCCTCTTGGTGGCCTACAAACACTTAGGTTAAAAACAACAAGAACAACAACAACAAAAACAACAAGCAGCACCCACATTGGCGATCAGCATCTCAAACTGCAGGATGTTGTCGACGTGCGGGCCGAGAGCGTCGCGATCGGCGCCTGTGAGAGATCAGAGATCAAAAATCAAACTACAAACTACAAAGATCAAAGATCAACCGAGTTGCTCCAGAAATTCGAGCATGTACACGCGGTACTTCTGGATGTACTCGTTCGTCTCGAAGGGCGCAAGATCGTAGAACTTTTTCTTCTCGAGGAGAAGACGAGGGGGCGCGAACTGAAATTTGTTGTTGTTATTATTGTTGTTGTTATTGTTATTGTTGTTTTAAGTTAATTTCTGTTCCAAGGAGGTTGTACAATGGTAAATATAAAATATTATCGTATTGTGCGGCGCGTTCGCATGTGTTTCATAAATTGTTCAAGTGCATCGCATGCCTGTAAGGATCAATAGGATCAATATGTCCGCTAAAAAAAATCAAACAACAATTCTTTGAGATTGCGTGAAAGGAAATCTCCTTAAGTTAGATTAATTATCTATTAATTATCTATTAGATTTATTAATTATCTATTAGATTAATTAACAATGTCGTAAATTAGATTAATTATTAGATTAACACCCACCATAATCATGTTCTCATCACTCCGCTCGAAGGATTTGTGCACGAAGAGGTGGAAGAGGCCGGACCGGCCGAGCAGGGCGTTGTGTCCTAGCAAAGTAAATCATTATCTAATTATTATTTTTATTGTTTGTTTTTAAATCAATAATAATTTTGATAATGAGCCAGCCGTTCAACAACTAAGACTAATAAAATATTCGAAGAAAAACTTTTGCCGAACCTAATACGTTTCACATTCGAGTGATAGTGACTTCAGTTTGCGAAAATTCAATAATAAAATAACTAAAAAAAAAGACCAAAGTCAACAATTCAGACTGATTAAAAAATCTCACCCGCCAGCAGCTCCCACTGGAAATGGGTCGAGTCGAAGCGGGAGTTGGTGAGGAGGGACCAGCCGCCCAGCCGAGATATCAGTGTGTTGAGAGGTTGGAGGTCCTGAATGTATATCGGTCATGATAAAATAAAAAATAAAAAATAAGCGAGATGTCAACATTCAAAAATATTGTTTGGCGCGCACCTGTGAAATTCATTATGATATTCATTATAATAGAGATCCCTACGTTACGTTCGACTTTATCGATAACCCTTACCGCTTCCTCCAGTGCCGCATTGTCCATGCACGACTCGTAGTAGGTGCGCGCGAAGGCGAGAGGCGAGGTCTCGTTCGCGTCCCGGGTGCCCTCGAGGATCCCTGAGAGTTGCGGTAGGTTACGGTATATATTGATTGATAACGATAGGAAACTGTGTCGGACTATTATCAAGTACGACTCGAGCACAGTATTGATTGACAATGAGCATCGATTTGATCACACGCAAAACTAATCAAGACGAGCTATTTCTTCTGCATCTCGGGTCTACGGTATACAGGATTACGGTAGGTCAATCATCCGATTATCGACCCATCCCAACTCACTCTTCAGATGTCGATTCAGTCCACTCGTCATCTCGCTCAGTACGGTCACCTTCTTCTCGTGTTCCGGAATCACCTAAACCATCGCATTTTTGAACAGGCGACCTTTCGGAAATTGCACCACCTCCACCGCACCACCGCACCTTGGAGTTGCTGTAGCGGCCGCACGCAAACTCGTAGAAGTCGTCGCACGGCCGCACGTCCGCGTTCATGTTGTTCAGGTAGTTGGCGGCTGCAACATACGGTATTTTAGCGGAAGTATCTGTCTCTTCATTTCGCGCACTCTCTCTCACCAATCCGAGATGTGAAAGCGCACGGAAATGTGCAAATACGTTTCATCGGTGGGTGATAGGGGCTCGAGTTTCCAAAGATCTGATTGTCCTGGCATCTCAACAATAAAAAACGAAATGGTAAACGTCTCCCTAGGCGCACGCAATGCAAGAATCGACAAGAAAGTAATTATTAGAAAACGTCGTCCTCACCGAGCCGCACGCAGTCCTTGGTGAGGCAGAGGCCGGGCGGCGTCTGCGGGCCCTTCAGCCGGTGCATCGCCTGCTCGGCCGAGTCCACGGCAGGCAGACAGTCGGGGGCTGTAATGGGTGCTGGTCTTGAAGGGAAAGCTACCGTAACCCCGGAGTAATTCTCGAATCAACACAATTTTGAGCAGGCGATCTTCCGGGAACGTCGCCTGACGCACCTCTTGCCCAGACGATTACAGTAATCGTTCTAATGGATGTCACTTTTGACTTATTTACCTTGAGCAATTGTAAAATTCAAGAATCAATAGATGTTGAGGGTCCCCTGAACGTGCCATTTCCCACATCAACCTTTCGCAGTGACCTCGGGCGCACACTTTTTGCCCGCTTGCCGCCTCAAAGTTCTTGCCTTCCTATTCTTAGAAGGCGCTCTTCTTGTCTCTAGTCGAGTAAGCGATACCCACTCTCTCCGTTTCACGTAGTCTCTCTTCTCCGCTCTGACCATCTCGTGGTAACTGATACTGCGGAAGTTACGCACATCCTCTGTCTCTGACTTCTCTGCCGTCTCTCACTTTCGCGCGCTCTCTCGCTTCCGGTCGCTGATTTCGAGAGCAGTTCGCCTGTGTGTGAGTTAGACCCACACATCCGGGGCCGAGACCGAGGCGAAGACGTCATCGCGCTGATAAATAGCCGTCCGATTTAGGAAGAGAGATGATGGGCTAGTCTCTCGTCACTCTGACCAGTGAGGAAGTAAGCGGAATGAAGAGACGGATGCGCCAAATCTACACGAAAAGCGCATGATGCGCAGTCGGCAAAATGAGTTACGAGCGTCCGGAATCAACAATTCTGAGGGCATGATGATGGGAGAATAGGAGATTGTGCTGACGAGATTGGACTATAGACGAGAGTATCATCCATTTTTTAAATAAGAAAAAATCACGTAGAAAAGCATGAAGAGGAATCGAGCGGCGTAAGAGTTTCAAATGTGTTTAATGAATAGTAGAATACGAACGTTTCCAAGTGTAGATAATCGCTTGCGCGTACGGTTGTAAAAAATATATTAATGACCCCTGCGCTTCTTAGAGGCTACGACGAATGCCATAATTGTTGATGTCGTACCTTTCAATTTCAACGGTTCAATGAAAGATTTGAAACTTTCAGAAACTTTCAAAATTTAACCGTTGAAATTGAAAGGTACGATACTTACGCATTGTGCCTTCTCCATTACCACTTGCACTAAAGACGACGAGCCCGGCGAGTAGCGAAACGAGCAGTAGAAGAGACAGTGCGATGCAGAGAACGAGCGCGATCGCTCGACGGGAGTATCTGAGAGATTATAATTATGCTAATTATATTAATTAATTTTTAATTGTGAAGTCAGGCGAGTAATAGGAAAATGTCTTCGAGCAAAATATCTTTGAAAGATTCGAATACGTTTCACACCTTCAAGAAATCGCGAAACAATCATAAGTGATTGATAGTATCCGGACGACTTGCGGAAAATATCAATAATTCAAAGAAATTGTTTATTGAACAACTGATTAAAACTCATCTGCCCGTGCACCTGTGCACCTGTCTCTTTCGCGAATTGCTTATTTTTCAACTTACATTAGACCGTGTCGCAAAGAACTGCTTTTCTATGGTGCGAAAACATATGCGCTAAAAAGCTGAAGCATCATATTTGAACCATTTTTTTTTCAAATCATTGGAAGGATAAAGGTAAAGGTGTATCCCGCCAAAAAATTTTACAGACACGGGAAATGCATGCACAATTATACCGGACAAGAAACGATGATTTGAGTGCAAACACAACGCTTTCGAAACAGGTGATCCTCGCACCTCCCAAAACAAACGTTATGAGTTTCACCGATCGTATAATTGTTAAATACAAGCTCAACATTTGATAAGTGAGTTATTCCCTAGAGAATGCACAATATCACTAACAAAGATGCGCTTATTTAAAAAAAAGGATGCATTGGGTGAAATACGCGCAAACTGAGTGCACAACACTTTGGAAACAGATGACCCGCCCGGCGGGCCCACGCTCTGCTCTTCCCAGTATCTGCATCATCTGGTAATTGAGCCACCCCCTTCTCTTCTGAATCAGCTCCCGATCACATTACCCGCCCTGCTCTTGCTCTCCTCGTTTTGCGTACTCTCTAGTGGTCTCTGACCGGTCTGATTCTCTCCTATTTACGTATTGTCTCGTTTTCTCTAAATTCGCCTAGAAACAGTTTGACTCTCTCGATTTCACCCGCTACCTAGCTTTCTCTAATCAGCTCCAATGAGTATACAATGAAGAGACGCGCACGTTAGACGGGTATGCCGGTCTGGACACGCGATTTCAGACTCTCAATTTGCCTACCAGACTCGCAAACTTCTCGATTACTTCCGGAAAGAGTCAAACGCGCGAATGAGGCTGATTTAGCACGTCTTCATAAAGTCGCATAGGGCAAATCACTCGCACGGTATTTTATCGTTCTACTAAAATCAACGAAGGGAGAATGCTTTAACTTCAGCTTAATCGGCTGAAACTTCACAGTAACTTTGACATTTTCATTCGCTTCGGTTATGTTTCACAATTTCTATAAATCGGGAATCGATCTCGGGTGATCGATTTATGGAACAATAACGGTACCAAAAGTATGTTTCACGCGTCCTAAACATCGCGAAATAATCAATGATTACGATGCATGTGAAACTGACGATTGCAAAAAAAAAACTTAAACCTGGTCGGAGCGGCCTGCTTGGTCGGAAGGGGTGCCATAGTGGCACCCGTGGCAAGGTGCCTACAGAGATCCAGGGCTGCTTATGGTGATGTATAGCGCTCACCGGGAGAACTGTAGCTACAGTTGTCACTCAGGTACCGTTGGTGCCGTGGATTCTCCGGGATAGGAGGTTGTCCAATCGTAGAATGGTACGGTACAGGACAGGTACCGAATGTATCGATGGGTACTCTAGAACCACTGGTTCTCTTTGCACCAGGGGCAGCAGTAGTTGGTGAGTAGTTGGGTGGGCACAATGGTACTGCAGAGGGAATCAATGATGCTTCCAGGGGGGCAGGCGACGAAGATGGAAAGCAGCGCTATCGCCGACTTGAGGACGCTAAGAAGATTAGGAGACCGGAAGGGTAATGAGAGACGGGGGAGAAGCGAGGAAAGGGAGAAGGGAGGGGGACCGGTGATCGTGAGAATATTAGCGTGAGCGTCGTCTCTAGATGGCAGAATTCTCGCTGATTTATCCCTGACGCTGGGGGGAAATGCCCAACGCTTCGGCGTTGCACAATTAAATATGGTATTTTTTTAATGGAAAGTCAGGTATAGTGAAGTCTTCGCGGACGCACTAGCAGGGGTACGCGCTGGAAGCCCCATTGCGATTGCCGCAATCCTCATTGAATCGCGTACAAAGCAGCTCCTTTCTCTAACAACAAGAGCGACTAGAAACGGAAAATGATAAAACAAAAAAAATGCTCACAGCCCAAGTCCATCCACAGAACAACGCCCACCGCATGAAATAATCATGTAAGACCGGGACGAAAATAGCAGTAGCCGGGAACTAATCTACGGTCAGAGACGTCGCGAAGGATACGGTCATCGATGACTGCCATCCGGGATAAAGCACGCGACGTCTTCTCGCTCTCTCGATTCCGCACGCTCTCTCGCCGGTTAGAGATAGCGACAGATCAAGGGAAAGTGAGAGCGTCAGACAGTCGGGGTTGCCTCTTTTAGCCCGAGGACCGAGAATAGCAAGCGCGGACCAGATGACACAATGGCGAGAGGAAGAGGAACAACGAACAGAGAGAAGAATGGGACGTCACGGAATGGAGTCGGATGGTGTTCTGACGTAATTCAGAGTACCTTTCACCGTGATCTATGTCTGAATTATACCTTATACTTTCTAACCTTGCGAAACTGCGAGATTTAGATACGTCTTTTTTTTACGAAAGACGACTGAAGTTCGTCCGAAATAGCCCCAGAATCATAAAGGGGAACAACGAACGACAAGAAGAAAGACACGAATGAGCATGGGACGTCACGGAATCGGCGGCCCCCGGAATAGACAGCGCATTAGGGCGGGGTCGTCGTTACGGAAAAGATGTTCGCATGTAAAGATGAGTGATCTTTGTCATTGGGCCTAAGAATATTGGAATTTCACAATAGTTAGTTATTCTTACGTTTAAACCGTACTCAAAATTCAAGGTAGGACATTTTTGCAAGCTTTCATACAAAATACAACGCAGAAAGGAGGACTCACATGGTGCTACCCGATTTTTCAAGCCGTCATATAAACCATATCTAATAAAGGATAGCGGAAAGACTCACACTGTGCCTCCCGAAGCTCCGGAATAAATGCCATCCTCCCCGAGGGGAGCTGTCGAGGATGAGGCCGCCGTGTCGAGACGGGACGAGATCTGAGCAGACAAGTAATTAAAAATCTTAAATGGTACGGTCATCGATTCTTGAGACAACTGGAAATTCTGAGTTCCGCAATCAAAATTGATCATTTTGCTTTTCAATTTTAGGGTAACAGGAAAACAGTTCAACTTACCGGAGACTCTTTAGAGGGCAGTGAGGAAGCGGCGGCCAGACTGCAATCAATTGATTTCGTAGAGTCTGGTTCTGGCTCAAGCTTTCCGAAAGAGTGACTTTATTTACATTCCCTATCCATTTTCACATTCATCATCAGTACATTCCTACCCTGGACGAATATGAGAGACGCCCCATTACCTATTCAACGACGTGCTCCGATACATTCTCTGGCCAGCATCGAAGTTGTAGCGAGGGAGCGAGTCGATCTGGCTGTGTCTGCAAGTTAGTTAATTATTTTGCACACTTTGAGACCAAGACCTAAAACACTTCCGCAATGACTCCAGTGAAAAAGGGGTTAAAATGATTTTAAATACACATATACTAAAGATATTAATCAATATACTAATTTCAACGTTGAAGCGGTAGGAAAGCGCGTGAAACCAGGTCAACGAAGTGCGTAAAGTAAGTCAACTCCACAGAGTGGATTACCCGACTAAGCTCGCGCGCGCGCTCACACCAACAGGAACAGGAGACAATGGCAATGCTGTACAAGAGTGAGTGCCTGTCTGACTCACTCAACAATGTGTGCTCTCTCGCACACTCTAACCAGACAGCGAATGACTGAGATTGCACGCCCTCTAAGTTGCACATCATAGATTGCGTGAAGTGGCGATTGCATTTCGCTCTTCAGAAGCGCCCTAACAAAGTTAATTTGAAAAATATCGAAGGGGTTGAAGGAAGGGGTTCATTTATGAACCGAAAAAATCAGTTATGTTTCAGAGTTATCTAAAATTCTTCCCCACTCAAACGAATACAATAATTCAAATAACAAAAAAATATTATTACGGGATTATAATATTACTTATTTTATTACGGGACTCAAGCATAAAATCAAGCATGAAATTTCTCTAGCCTCTCTAGCCCTCAAGTGCAATTGATTGTGTGCAATTGACCACGCTGTATTTGTTATTAATAGTTATTAGTGAACAACTTTCCCGTTGCGCTTCATAAACATTCTAAGACATTCTGATATGTCACAGGTTCGAATAGCGGCAACAAATCACAATATAACTATTTAATAGATGACTGAATCCGGACCGCTCAAGGAAGAAGGCGCAACTGAGAGTGAGCGGCTCTTCTGTTCGTTGTCTCCACGCGTGCTCATGTAATTGACACCCCTCAGAAAGAGAGGCAACAAAACCGAGCCGTGCTCAAGCAGTGATCTGACTCTCTCCATTTCGCATTCTCTCTCGCTTCGTCTAAGCGAGAGCTCATGCGGAATGGAGAGGCATGACTCTCTCGATTTCGAATGATCTCTCTTCGGTCAGAGAAACACGGGCATTATTTCGTGTTCATGAGTCACAGAGAGTGCGGCTTCCTTGTAAGATCCCTTGTAAGAGCTCGTCTTTTGGGTGGGTAATATTAAAACAGCATGAATTTTAAATATTAGTGCACTTTCACGTTCTTACTTCTCATACGTTCGCGCCCAGTATTTACTATTTTTTTGTACGTTGCCCTGTTTACTGAAATGTTAAAAGTGTTCGTCCCCTTGACCATAGATCCCGTTTAGTTCACCAAAATTAGCTGCGCAGCCTAATCCGGGGGCTTATTTCCGACGCCTCTGTGATTAAATCCTCGCACAAACTTGGTCGATCTCCGTCTTTCCTCTTTCTCTTGCGTCGTCTGACCATCGAGAGACCGTATATAAAGGGGAGTGCATCGGAGGATGCGCACTCTGTTCTGTGTATGTGCAAGTGTACACTACAGGCGCCAATGCCCTTGTCTCTCCGAAACGAGCTGTCTCTCGCCGGTCAGAGCAACGATAGAGATTATGGAGAATGGGGGAGTCAGACGATGGATGCGAGGGGTCAAGCGGGCCGAGAAGCAACAATCACATAGACATCAAAGGAGAGTGGGTAAACAAGCTCGAGTCTCTTCTTTTCACACGATCTTTCAACGGTCAGTCATGCAGTCTACCAGACCTTTGTTTGTAAGTGAATACACGCGGTGGGAAAATCGCCCTAGACTCTGGCCGCTTGAGCGTCGGAGACACTAGGGTTGAGCGTTCGGGATCGGTAATCCCGAGAATGTCGGTATTACTGACAAATGTCGGTAATACCGACCTTTTTTTCTCTAGACTCTCTCGCTCGCGTACGCTATTTCGCGCGCTATTTTTCTCTAACCGTTTGGCGCGAGTGGGGTCGGTAATACCGATACCGAACTTGCAACCCTAGGAGACACAATTGAATTTCCTAGCAAAAAAAATACTATAATGATTACTGTTCGTCACTTAGCAAGCAAACGCGAAAGGCTGATCTAAATACTTTTATTTTTACGAAGGATTTCCAAGCCAAATCGCCAAAAAAGTGTTGATTGGCAGAAAACGAGCGTGCGAAACACACTTGAACATATCAAAATTCGTTATTTACATTCAATGAGCATACCCAATCGCTCACCTCGGATTCATGGTTCCTGCCGGGTTCATCGTTCCGCCCGTCGTACCGTACACGTAGTTACTGTAGCTGGGCGCGAATCGATTCAGCGTCATCTCATCGACCCGACACAGCGACCGGCGCCGGTCGTGCGTCGTGTTGTGCGGTGCGTACATCGGCGGCGACGTGTCCAGAACGTCGCCCTCGACGTGGTGTGCGGTGGTGCGGCGCAGCAGCTTGGCTGGTGTGCGTGTGTGTGTGTGTGTGCCTGGAAGAGTGTGTTTTCGTAGGGCGACGAATGGAGGAAGTGATAAAACGCGACACGACACAATGGAGGGGAAAGGCGATAATATTTGAGAGCGGATACGAAACGAACGGTTCGGAGTAACTGAATCGACTTATAGATTGTAGTGATATTTTTGCGCGTCAATTCACCGAAAAATGCTTATCATTGAGTGTTAAAAATCGTAACACTCAATGAAAAGAGAACAGTTCAAAGCCGAATAATGAAATCAATTTTCAAGCAACATGAGCTGCACACAACGAATATTTCCAGAATTCAAGAATTACAAAGGCCCATTGAAGCATATCCGGTCAAATTTGAAATTCCGGATCCTTGGTGTAATTTCGATTCAACATTCAGATTTGGTGCCTCATCATCTTTCCCCTTGCAATGATGTCTTCTTTCTCTTTGCTCTGATCGCTAATGTCCACAAATGAGTGGTGGTGGAAGCTGGAGGGGGGAGAGAGAACAGAACGAACACTAGACAATTGGGGTGATGAGTAGGGCTGTCAGGATGAAGAATCCGTCTCTTCATTCCGTGTACTCTCTCACCGGTCAGAGTGACGAAAGAGTATGCGGAATGAAGAGACAGATTCTTCATCCTGACAGCCCTAGTGATGAGATAGTGGCGCTCGTCTACTGCCATGGAAGGACGATTGAATTTCTCTACTTCTCCTTATGTTTTGATGAAAATGATCTTAGGAAGGTTAATGGTCTGGGATGGATAGCGGTTAGGAGGATACTAAGTATTGCAAGTATTCAGGATAGTAAATTGAATAGCTCAATGATTGCGGACACTGACAGTAGACAATCCAGTGTGTACTAATGTAAGGACGAACACGTCTGAAACTGCTTGCACACGGGATAATCAATGCGGAAACGACTGGGGGCGCATTAGTACGATAATCTCCAGCTAACTGCAATGTAATCAGCTAATCAGCATCAACCTACAATCACTTGAACATTTTAATGATAACGCGATACAATTGTATATAATTGTTTACTAAAGAACGTGACATCGCTGGATCACTGGACCAAAAGACTGGAGCCATAGCTAGATGAGAAGCTCGCATACAAAAAGATCAGAAGATGCTCGCTATCCAAAAGCGGAGTCGAACCCGAAACGAAATCTTTAGTATAGAATCAGAGGGGCCACAGAAGACATTGCATTGCGCCGGACAAAGGTTAGCCAACATTGATAGACAAGAGAGGGAAGGAGGGGGGGGATGCTCCCCCTCGCTCACTTCTTCAAATCGTCTTGGATCCACACGGAGTGAGGGAGATGGACATCTCTAACCAGGCTAGAGGCGTATCCAACGTCTTTCATCACGCGCAAACAACATTCCCGACTGGGCGCCTGGGCTCCAATGGCCCTCAAATATAGTAAAACGTGTCTAGCAAATTAATTGTGAGGGTACTTCGTACGAGGGTACGAGGGGGCTATCGTGCGTTTCAAATTCTCAGCAAATTCAATGTGCTGGTTAGCGTATTGATTGTCTGGGAAAGAGAGGAAGGAAAGAGATAGTGCAGAGGAGAGCAGGTAGATCACTAGCCTCCTCCCGGCCTCTTCCTCCCTCCTCCCTCCACTCAGTTCGTCAAAGGTCAACTACGAGTGGAATGGGAAATAATCACGCAATACGAGGGCAGTAATGGCATGATGATTGTTTCTTCGGTTCAAAACTATACGTTTTTTTAACATGGTGGATGCGGGTGTGACAATATTTTTGAACAACACTAAGGTATGTGAACTATCGCCGAAACATAATCCAGCTTCAATAATGATAACGCTAGAGACAAATTCGACTTCATTCACCTATATGTCAAACAACATTCCCGAGTACGCAGAGATTTTACGGGGCGCATGCTGGGGCGAAATATTCCGCACTCCTCATTTCGATTCGCTCTTTTGCCGGTCAGAGATGGACGATATAGTGTGCAAATCAACGAGAAATGAGTGCGGCGCCGATTTGTCATCACTATTCGGGAGCATGGTAAAGGGGGTGCACCCGGGGGAGGGTACTTCACTCGAGGGATATGCGCGGATAAATAGATATGCGCAAGGTCGAATGATCAATGGACAGAGTGGAGTCGGGCGCTTAATTAGTGGTCGATGAAATGTATTAAAGAAGGAGAGGCAGGAATCGCGCCGATATGCAAAGTGAGGTTCCGAAGCACATTCAGTGGAGACGATGCGAGGCATGTTTCAGCGAGAATTCTAATCTAATAGAGGATATAAATAATACTTTTCCCTTCATTGGAAATGGCAAAAAAAGCAAACGTTTGTGATCATCAAGCAAAAAAGGACTTCTCCTTTTTCAGAGCGGTCACTTCGGACTAATCAGATTATCCTCGTCTGAGCCGGTGATTGTGCTCGTTTCTGTAGGGCAACGAAGAGCGGGAAAGGGTGGGAGTTCAGAGGGGAATAATGACCAAACAACCAATGAGACCCTTTTCTGGAATGAATTGTGAAACTGCACTTAATAAAGAGGAGAATACGGCAAGATCATTCAGTGAATTTTTGTTGAGAACTAACGTTATTCGCGAACAAACTTCCTTCTCGGGTTATTCAGAAAGTGTCCAAGGTCACGATCGTAGATCATTGATTTGGAACAGAGATCAGAGAAATAAATAAATAACGTTGAAAAAATAGGTTCCAAAACGCAAGTTCCTTATCGTGGCATCACCCTCAAATAGCTTCCGAATGGGCAACGAACAAGGAAAACGAAACGGCGCGCGTTTGAGAGGGGATTCAAGTGGAGAAAAAGCAACGCGTTCGGGTGTGAAACATCAACCACATGCGCATTGATCAGTCGTGTATTCTGAAGGAGATGAGTAATGAGGAGCTGAGAAGACACTGAAGCAGAAGCGCCTTTCTAGGACTAAATATTCGCACTCGAGAGTTCGCGAAACAAACGATCTGATTCCAAACTTTGAATCAGTATGATCAAGCAACAGAAAACTCAAGATATTCATTCGAAAGAAACTTCGCACAACAATTCTCCTGATTTCTCCGAAGATAGACGAACTTCAAGAGACAGCTTCTGTAACCTAACACCCAACAAAGATGTGCAAGTTCGAGGGGCCAGTTTTTGCTCTCTAAACGACGACTTCACCATCCTAGATGCTCAAGATCAAGAGGCTGTGTCAGAGCCAAAAAACACGAGCGTGATGACAATGGAGCCATAAGCGACATCTGAGACCGGGGAGGAGATGGGAGGGGGAGCGGAGTGAGCTATATCGTCTGCCTGTCTCATTGTGCATTGTCGATCAGAGAAGCGAGAGATCGTGGGAAAGTGAGAGGGTCAGACAATCGGAGGCTCCTATTTGCCCTGGAGCAGCGAACTCTCGCTGCCCTATAGCTCCAATTGTCTCTGACTGTCTGCGTCTCTCATATTCCCGTTATCTCTCGTCGGACAGACAAGCGAGAGATCTTGTACACGATTCGACTCATCTGCAAGAAGTTTACAAGGAAGAGAAGCGTGCGGTTTATTGTACCCTTTTTTCGCGGACACTTTGCAAGTGGTGGCAACTCGAGTCTGGTTGTGGGTTGATTTTACAAGAAACGGTCTCTTTATTTCGCACACTCTCTCGTCGGTCAGGGAGGCAAGATAAAAGTGAGGTGAGTCATTTCATGGCAAGCCAATTCGAGTCTGATTGAGCGTCTGGTTTATTTTCTGACTTTCATCTTCACGCAACTGCTGAAGCAAGGAGACAGGTTTATTGTGAAGAGATGCAGCCAATACTTACAATTTACAAGAATGAAAATGTTTGGCGAGCAATAAATCTAAGATGAATAAGTGAGCTTGGAGTGGGAGAGAACGATTGAGGTAGGTGGAAGCGAAAGCATAGACTTTGTACCTTAAACTTTCATCGCGACAAGAAGCAGGCAGAGCATTTCTCGAGGAAACATCGTGTTGGAGGATATTGAAATTGTGACAAGGGGGAATTGTGAATGTGGGTAGGAAACTCTTGCAGAACCTTCTCCGCGGAGCTCCGTCACGACTATAACTTAAATAGCAATTTAAGTAAATACTTGGTTGTTATAAAGGGTGCATAAATTCACAGTTGAATTCAAGTTGGTTTATTTCTTGTAATTATGGTCGAATATCGACGACGAGGGGATCAGTAATTGAGCGGGAGATGGCACGAGACGGGAGAATACTTGATGCCACCGTCGATTGGCACATTCGTCTCGGCATCAGAAAGGCCATCATCTGTGCCCTGCAATTTCTCATTCTATTTTCGAATCTATAGGTCCCCACAAATTAGGGAAAACCAGAAAGCGCAACACGGGTCGCCCAGTTTCTTCGTTTCAAATACTGTCAGGTTTGATTGTGATTGAATTTGTGAAATGTAGGTACAGGGATTGCGCCCTCTAGTAAAAAAACGCGTATACTGATCAAACAATACCGTAGGAAGGTGTATTCCCTCATCATCCCCTCACCTAGAGTTTGAAATACGGGTAATCGTCTCTTCACGTACTATCTCACCGGTCAGAGAGGCGAGAGAGAGAGAGAGAGTGTGTAAAATAAAGAGACGATTTCCCGTATTTCGAACTCTACACCCACCTCTTCCACGAGCACGACGTAGCCTGTGGGCACGCGGCAGTAGGGGCACACGAGTCGGCCGCCTCCTCGCGTCATCGTATCCGCGCACGGCGCGCACACAATGTGTCCGCACGCGGTCAGGACCGCACGCTCACGCGGCGCGTCCGCGTAGCACACGCCGCACGCGCGCGAGTACGCCTCCTCGGGCGACGCGGCGGCAGTGGAGACGGCTCTGAAAATGCACGATTACAATATTGTATATGTTTTTGCAATTGTTTGGCTATTTTATTGGCCCAGTAGTCGAGATCAAGGATCAAAGATCAAAGATCAAAGATCCCCACCTGATCTCATCAACCGCTCTCAGCTTCCTAATGCGTCTCGCCCGCTCGAGAGGATCCTCAGCCTGAAATTGGCAATGATCTCTTCATTTCACGCACTTCTTCACTGATCAGAGAGACGAAAAAAGCATGATTATAATGTAGCAAACAAATTTCAAGTTTGTTTTTTTTTCCTATACCTCAGCCACCTTCCACTTCTCCTGCACTACGTGCACTTCTTGAATCGCTATCCCGAGTGCTGAATCAGCTTATTTTTATTTTTCTGAATTTGATTTTTATGTTGTAATCCCTTCAGAAAATGAGAAAGTCGGGAATCGCCCGATAATCGCCCGTGTTTAGCTAAAAAAAAGCAAGATAGGTAGTACCACACTTCACATTGTTGCGTAAATAATTGTTCCGAGTGCCACTGAGTAGCGCGTTTTGCGCATTTTTTCGAACGACAAATGTCGATATGCAACTGGGGTGTGCAAAATATTTTTCGATCTCTCATTTCACAATGCTCTCTGGGATTCTCTGACCGGCAAGAGAGCATTGTGAAATGAGAGATCGAAACAAAATTTGCACACCCCAGATATGCAAGTACCTTCGTACAGCTCGACCGGTGAGTGATGGACGTCGAATAGCGATAACAAAACGAGATAGCGGTAGGGCGACGGAATGACATCCCTCTGCAATAATAATGGATAACTTCTTCGATTTGTGGCCCAGGCAAATCCGCTCCGAATATGGAGGAGGTAGAGGATGAGAATGAAACGGAGGGAATACTCTGCGAGAAAAGCCTGGGCTAGTATGATATCCGGATAAGTTACAGAAACATTTACTATTCTGACACCAATTTGCAGTTCGATTTGGCTTCCCGCAACTTAATCCTATTGTGCTCCCTTTTCTAGAGAGAACAAAGGAGGCCAGAAGGCTGTTACTGCTTATCATCTCTTCATTTGCACACTCTCTCTCGCCACTCTGACCGGTTAGAGAGCGTGCGAAATAAGCAGACGGCGATCCGTATTTCGAACTCTACCCACCAGCATCTCCTCGTTGGGCGGCTGCGCCTCGAGCAGACTGCCGTCGTCCGTCCACGACGACGTCGACTCGTCATCATATTCGGACCATCTCGGTTGATAACGGGCCGTCCGCAGTACGGGTTCGTAGTCGGACGAGGCAGATCGGGCTGTAAACACGTCCCAAGCGGTGGCGAGCGAGTCTGCAATGCTAGGTGTTACAGGAGAAGGCCGAAACACGGGTATCTCTTCATTTCGCACATTCTCCAGTCGCTCTGACCGGTGAGGGAGCGTGTGAAATGAGGAGACGGTGACCCGTATGTCGAAGTCTATCGGATACTGGCGCCTGTTCCCGAGGGCACCACTTTGTTGACGAAACGCACCAGAGGAAGAAGAGGTGGAAGAGGTATCATCGTGACTCCGGAACATGGCTCGATATCGATCGATGTAGTCGTCAGGCGGGATCGAGTGAGCAGAGGAGTCTGAAAAGCAATCTCGAGTTTATGGAGGAAAAATCAGGCGCTATTAATCAGATTAGCGAGCGTCGATCACGGTCACTCTTCGCGCCTAGCGTAGCGGTCTTTGAATGTAAGCCAACGATTTTAGTGCAGAATGGGAGCAAGATATATTTAGCATATTCGAGGCAAATTCGAACCAGATGAGATGGTGGTGCGAACGTCGATCCACGGATCTGTGCCCAGGCTCGAATCTGCAATGATCTTTGATCTTTAGGCCATCACATTTGTAAGGATTTAGGTGAAGGTAAACGTGATTATTGCTAACCCGAGTAATCGATCAATGACATCTCATCCGTTTCCGTTTCTCCTGTAGGATAGTAGAAGGACCGCACAGACGACTCGTCGTCATCATCGGGGTACGGTAGATTACGGTGCGGACTGCGCGCCTCGCCGTCCATACAGTACTCGGACAGTACCGAGGCCTCGTCGGATACGGTAGCCTGGTCGGTTATGGTAGGACCTGAATGGAGGATACTGTAGATAAGAACGATAAAAATGGAGCGTACCGGGAGGCTCCATTGGAGAGACGAGCGAGGGGACCGCCCGTGACGAGCGGGTAAGGGATGAATAACGAGAGTGAAAATTCATTTTAAAAATAAATCTCCGTAATTCAATAATTATTTCAATATTTTAATGATTGTTTCTTGATTGAATCAAGGTGAATATGGAAAATTTGGGACACAAAAACATAGATTTTATCCCGGCTTCAGACAGAAGGAACATCATGTGTGGAGTGTATTAGAATTGTGGCAGTGGTGAATGGTTCATGCTATATTTTGTTTATACTAAATGTGTGTCATTCCAGAACTCCTCACTATGCAATTATCTACATCGGCATCTGCGAGCAGGTCGCATTTACAATCTGGAATCCGTTGCTGTTATCCTCCTTAGTTAGTATCCAGATGCCCGCCTTGCACGAGAGTCGCATCAAAAAATGGTTAATTTAAATCAAAAAAAAAATTAATTTAATTATAATTATAGTAACTCACTTTAACCGCTTGATCCGGTGACAGATTACCGTAGTCTGCATTTGGGCCGAATCGGGCGCCCCAGTAGCTACAATTCGCAATCTTACCTCTACATTTGCATATCGCCACTGAAAAATAGTGAACCTAGTAAGTGTGGGGACGAGACTAGGGGTCGCAAATAAAGAAATTGCTCTCTCACTATCGCGCTCTCTCTAACAGATCGACTTGGCGAGAGAGTAGGCACTTCTCTGTTTTTTGGCCCATGATTTTCTCGCAGAGTATTCTCTTCCTATCATTCTCATTTCCTACCGCCCTTGACATTCAGAGCGGTCATAGTCCGGGCCAATAAACAGAGAAGTTCCGAGAGAGAGTACGCTGCGTGCTGTACGCAGAGTGATGAGCGTTTTTGATCCTTTTCCATACGTAGACGATACCCGCATTTTGAAATGCTTACGTGAGTTGGTGTCGTCGATCTTCGCATGCTCCCGTCGGTCCGACATACGCGTCAACAGGACCGGTAAATCCGAATCGGCCCGGGTCCATCTGCGGCAGCGGATTGCAGCCGCAGTTATATGCTGAAAATTAGAGAAATGATACCGCCGCCTCTTCATTTCGCGCACTCTATCACCCGCTCGGTCGACGAGAAAGAGAGTGTATGTAAGAGTAAGAGACGTAAGAAGTAAGAGACGACGATATCATTTCTCGCGCTCTACTGAAAACAGCGAACTTTTTCTGCGTGGGCTTTTGGCCAAGTCAACGATCCCTCTAAACGTGATGTGGTTAGGGAACGGCAGATAATTGGGATGAAATACTTTATTGTTCATAAGACATGAACACTCTCAAAAATTCAAGAGTACTCACTATCGATTGTGGTAACACAGCTGACGGCCACCAGCCAAGAGGAAAATCCGGAATCGGGATTATTGAATCTCCACAAGTTGCGATTGAAATCGAATACCAACATCTAATGAATGATTCACAATTTATTTGAAGAAAAAAAACAACAAAATAAAGTAAACTTACATTCGTCACGTCATTGTCGAAAGTCACTCGTGCGCCCGTTTCATTGATGGCTCTTCAAATGTTGATTTTCTGTTTCAGCATATTTTTGCAGGCCAAACTGGGTTTGTACAGGCCAGAAAGCGGAAACATTCAACGGTACTTCCTAGGGAAATTTGCATTCTTCCTCTACCCGGAACCACAATGTTGCATTATGATAATATGAGTACCTGATCACCATCATCCGATCATCCCTTGGGCAAATGCCTTGTCTGTCCTTGGTCGTGGCAACATCGAATATCTCACTCGTGCATTTATCCTTGCCGAACTCGGCCGTAATGTTGAGCCGGGCTGCAAAAAATTTATTATTCTTATCTGATCATTCCAATGGAAAGAAACATATACGGTACATGGTCGATGAAAAAGAACAAAAAAAAAGAAGAAAATTTACTTACTTATACAATCACCCTTGACCCTGACCGTGACCGGGTTGCTACAACCCGCATCATCCGTGGGCTCACCGAGAAAGTAGCAGTACGGATCGATGTAGGCGATGTATTTGCACTACAATTATGCACTACAATTATTTATGTCCGCAAATTGCACCTTGCCGAGCTACGTATCGCGCACTGAATTTTCGCGATTTTCCAATCATAGTGCGAATTTTATTCTTGCCCACCGGAAAGATTGCGGTAATGGGGGACATGCAGAGACAATAAATAACCGACCTGATCATTATCACCACAGGCGACTTCACAAGCCCGCGCAGTTTCCTTCTCCGTTTTCTCAATAACTGTTCTACCAGATAGCGATTTGACAGGATCTGTCTCCTCGTTGAAACACATGAAATCCGGCATGCAAATTACCTCAATAACAACACTCGATTATTCAAAAATGGAAGGTTGTATTATCTGGAAAGATCCAAACAAAATCATTACCATCGAAATGCTTACCTTGGCTAGGTTAATCATAGTGAGCAGTACATACAGCATCGGCCTCATTTCAGAAAGCACCGGGAAGGTAATGACGAGTGGATAGAGCTTTAGACCGACAGCCAAAACTCCAGAGAGAGAGAGTTCAATGGCTCTCCACATTTTCCCTCCTCACTCATTGGTTAGAGAATCGAGTGTCTTCTTTGTTGCAAGTTTGACAAGTGAGAACAAAAGGGTTTTCTTCCTTCCACGAGGCTCTCACTGGTACGAGAGTACGTCAAGTGTTGAGAATCATTTCCTGCTTAGCAATTGCGACAAAAGAATGAACAGGGTTGCTTGTGGGCTATGATCCGTTGTGCACTGGACCGATGTCTCTTCGCTCTAGACAGTTAGAGAAGCGAGAAAATGCGCGATATGGAGAGGGCCGGAATCGGCCCGTTACGAAGTGACGCGTTTCGTTACGAGGTTTCGAAGAGTTTGGGCATCGCTGCATTTGGTCGAGGCTCCCAAAAGAAGAAAATGCGCGGACTTTAGACCCTCCTTTCCGCTCAACTTGAAATATTCTCATTCTATATTCTCGCAGTTTTTTAAAACTTAATTTGGAAGGAAAGCAAGTAAATTACACACGTCGAAGGTACTCCACACTGATTTATCAAACATAGAAAGAAACAGCACAGTCTTTAGCATTTGCACAACGAAGAAATAGACGACAAGTTCCGAATTCTAACGAATGGACAATAGTGTATTGAGTTGAAAATCAAAGGCGATTGAGCTGCAGTAGTGAGACGACAAATGAGTGAGAAATCAGGCCTGCGCCACCTGTGGCACACAAGTCGCGTTCGATATCTCGAAGCCATTCGTGTTATCCTCACGCGTCATTATCCAGATGCCGGCCTGGCACTTGATACTTGCCGGAAAAAAATGCCATTAAAAAACAAAAAAACATCAAGTTAAAAAAAACAAACCTGCTGAGTTCGATCCTCCGGCCAGACCTCCTCGTTCATCTCCGGCTTCCACTTCGGGCTCCAGAAGCTGCAATCAATAGGCTTGATCGTTCGGCTCACGGAACAGCGGAAATACTAATCCAATTATCACCACTATTCCGGAATGACAGTCGAACAATGGGACATTGAAGTCTCTCCCTAGCAATGAATTGTTAACCCTGGTATTAATGAAAACCCTAGTAGATAGTAATGAACCGAACTATTGTTCAATCAAACTGAAAGAAAGTGTAGTGCGAGTTCAGGGCCGGAATTACTCTTCTCGCGTCACACAGTTAGAAATAAGAGATGCACTAATGTCACAGAGACCACAGAGGGAAAAAGTCGGTAATTGCGATCACCAAAGGTACCTTTTGATTAAATACACTCATTATGTACATTATTCTGACGGAATAAATAATGAATGAATGAATTGTGAACTCACTGTATGCGCTGCGTCGGGTCTTCGCAAACACCCATTGTATCAACATTTTTTAGAGGTTCCACTCCGTCCTGAACATTCCACCGGCCCGGATCCATGTCGTAGAGACGACCGCAACCACAGGTGAAGGCTGTAAAGATCAAAGATATATATGCGATGCTACAAACCATGTCACGCCTTTCTTTGTGAAAGCATCCCTTATATCGGGACACTTCAAGCAGAGCTCATCAGTGATAAGTCAAACTTGAAAATTAATTGAACCAACTATTGATCGGCGTTGCGCAGCTAACTGCCACCAGCCAGATCTTGAAGCCGGATAAGTCCCAGGATATCTTCCACATCTTTCGCGCCGAATCGTACGAGAGCACCTGCAATTAGAGTGTCGAAAAAGAATAAACGAATATTCGTTTAATATGGAAATGTGATCTCCCTCTCCTCATTCTGCCCACTCTCTCCTTTGAATGTCGGTAAATTTGCCTGTTAAACGAATATTCGTTTATTCATTTTCGACACTCTACCTGCAATCGTGCTCAGTAGTGGAATAAGGAAATGACATTAAGTGCACTTTTTATATATCTTTTTTTTACATTTTTTTATTTTTATTCCGACACTTGAAATACCAATGACAACTAACATTTTCAATGTCATTATCGATCGTGACACGCACGCCGCTTTCGTTGATGCCTCTAAAAGGAAAAAAATCATCCGAGCACTTCTCCAATTGTTTACAGTCTCAATCCCCAGTCCCACCAGGGCTGCTATTGCATATACCATGCTCTCACAATCATTAAAATGACCAACCGTATCACCAGATTTCTCTCATCCCGGGGACAAATTCCCTGTCGGTCCTTAATGGTCTCTTGAGGATAGAGCTTCGACGCGCACGGATCCTTTCCCATCTCTTTCGTGATATCCGCCCTCTCTGGAATGGTTTTCACACTTTACTTCCGTATAGACATGCTCGGTTTTGCTCCATAGTATTAGGGCAGAACCGGTTTCGGTATCGCCAATACCGATTTTCTCTAATGTTGATACTGCAGTCCAATCTCACAGCGGGGCAGTTCCCGATACTTCATCTACCTGGACAAATGTCCGATTTAGTGCGAGCAAAGACGCCTGTGGCGAAGCCCTCGCAGGTAGATTCGGTCGAATCTCCAAGGAAGCTGCAGAAGGGATCCTTGTAATCGATTGCCATGCACTGTAATGCGTGTGTTTTTAAGCATTTTTATTTCATAAATGAGCGTTTTTAAAAAAAACGAAATTCTGAATCATCTCACAGTTGGCTCATCTGCACAGGCAATCTCACACAATCGAGCCGTTAATTGCTGCGATTTGGCTATGACCGGTCGAGCGGAATACGCCTTGGTAGGATCAGTCGGCTCCACGAAACACATGGAATCCGGCATACTTAATAAGCCCTGAATTGTGATTTGAATGATGAAAATCGTTATTTTAGTTACCGGAAGTAGTTGCAGCACAGTAGATATCAGTAAACATGACAAGCGTGCCATTGCGAGAAGTGTGCTTGTATTGACGGGCCTCTAAGCTTTTGAGCTCTTTGGGTCCATGATTTGAAGCTTCAAAGCTTCAAAGCATCAGTTGCTTTCAACATTCCGCTCTTTTCTTCTTAGAGAAAGAATTCAACCGTGTTGCGAGCATCTTTAGTGAAAACAACAAAGAATCATCGATCGTGTGCGCGAAGTGTAGTGGTGCCTTGTAGTGAGCACGAAATATGAGGTGTCTTCTAGGGTTGTCTATCCGGAGTACGGACTTTCCCCCCATTTCATTTCTCATTCGCATTCACTCCGTGATGCGGTCATTTCGTATTCGTATTTCGTTCGTATTTCGACATTGTCTTCTCTTCCCATTTCGCGTGCTCTTTCCCCACACTGTCCGGTGAGAGAGAGAGAGAGTGATGAAGATACGGAGATTCGTGTTGCGAACTCTAGTACCTTGGAGTGCAAGGGTTTTAGTCGAAATACGATTAGAAACTAGTCAATGAACACGCGTCCAGTATCATGTCTCAAACGGTCACAAATATTTTTATTGAAAATATTTTATCCCCAATGGGACATCCCGAAATGGTTAACAACATGGCTGGGCAAGAGGGTGGAATTAGGTAATACTCGAAGTATCAATAAATGATACTGGGTAATTCTCGGCATAGTGAAGAATACTGTAGAGTCTTCTTAGTGGAGCAAGTGTGGGCACGAGAGGAAGGCGAAAGTTGATGAAGTTGACTTTATCAACTTGATCAACTTTGATGATGTGCTGTTTGCACGAAACGTCTCGCCAAACTTTCGCCTTCCTCTCGTGCCCACACTTGCTCCACTAAGAAGGCTCTACAGTATACTCGAAGTATTGTCAGGCCCCAGTTACAGCAATGCAAGTGGCATTCGTTATTTGCCATCCATCGCTGTTGTCGTTGGCCGTTAGCAGCCAGATGCCCGCTTGGCAAACGATGTGCATCTACAACTTTTTTTCGTCAGTAGTTTTATCCAATGGGCAGATGAAAATTGCAAAATATTTGTCACACATTGAAATAGATTTTTTTGACTCAGACAGATGTGGAGAAATGTTCAAACGAGAAGAGAACAATGCTCACATTCACTGCATCTTGTGCGCCCAAATAGCTCTCTTCTTGTTGGAAAGGTGGGTTTTTGAAGCGCCAGTACCTGCAAAATTATCGAAAATAAAATTACAAATCGATCGACGCATGTATAGTATTTTCAATAGATAAATTAACGTTGCTCACTCCGTCGCAGAATTTATAGGGATATACAGAACACAGGAATTGGCTTGGGGTGGCATGCGAGCAAAATATCTAACACATTTACCTTTTTGAAACTTTTACTCACATGAGCTCATTCGTCGGATCTTCGCATACCCTATCCGGTGCAACGTATGCCTTCACTCCGCCTTGAGCTGCAGAGAACCGCCCGGCATCCATCAAGTACAGAGGATCGCATCCGCAGTTGTAGGCTGCAATGAATTATCTGTTTTTTTTTAAATTATTTTTAATTATAAATTGAATATAAATTAAAATATAACTCTATAAAACCATACTACTAATAGGAATAGCGCAGCTCACAGCCGCCAGCCAATACGTGTGGTCGAGGGGAGCGTAGTGAACCTTCCACAGTTTGCGAGTTGTGTCATACGATAGAACCTGGATGAGTTAATCGAATAGAGAAATCTTACTGTTAGAAAAAAAGTTATTGAATTTAAAATATTCAAGATACATGAAAATCTCACATTGTTACTATCGTTATCGATCGTAATTCTCGTTCCGGTCTCATTGATTCCTCTGAAAGTTCCTCATATTAATTTTGGAATAGCCATTTCATTATTCACCTGATGATGTATTCTCTCGGGCAGATACCTTCCTCATCTCTTCTCGTACTCTCAGGAAAGAGCTTCTCCGCGCAAGGGTCGGTTCCGAAATCTTTGGTGATGTTGTCTCGGTCTAAATTCAACAATGATAACAATGGGGAGTAAGAGCATCCGTATACCTTTGCAGACTTCCGATTTCGTAGAAACTATTTTAGTCGCTGCAGTAAACCCCTGACAGAAGACGTTTTCTACCAGATCTCCGATAAAGGTGCAAGTCGGGTCGGTGTATGAGACTCCTTTACACTGCAATTACTACCATATCTCTCAAAATCATGAAAGAAGATAAAAACTAACCAGCTCATTGTCGGCACAAGCGACTTCGCAAGCTCTTTTTGTTACTTGCTGTGTGCTTTCGAGAACAGTTCTTGCGGAATAGGGAAAAATTGGATCAATATTGTCGACGAAACACATCGAGTCCGGCATTCCGGTGATCTGCTCAATACTCTACTGAAAAGATTACAGTTGTGGAACTTACATGTACTATCAGTAGCAGCGGCAGAAGAAACTTTAGCGCGGAACTCATGGCAGGAATGTGCGTGACAATGAGAGTAAATGAGTGTACATAAATGCTAACCGAGCTCAAGAGCTCAGGAAACCAACACTTTGCGGGTATCACGAGCCCATTCGCTCTCTTCATTGTTCACACTATTTCAGCTAGAAATTCCCCATTTGCAAGCCTTCGGAAAAGAAAACAAAAGATTGGTCACGTGCGTTTGCGAAGGGTTTTCGGTGGTCCATTGTGGATTGCGCAACGTTGCGACGAGTTTGTAGAGTTTTGAAACAATATTCGGGAAACATAGAGATATTTTCTATACTCCGAACTTCTGGGGATACGCACGAAGTTATTAAGTTGAGATTGATTTAGAAAGCAATTTTTCTAGAATAAGCAAACAATCGCGTGTGCGAAGAAAATTTCATAAATTATTTAACCACCACACTGATCGCTAGGAAATACACGCCACAAGTGTGCAACAGAAACGGAAAAGATGGTTGGAAAGGGACATTCTAGTATCCTCTAACCATTAGTATGGAAGGATGCTCACACAGCATGTTCGAAATCCTGAAAGTTTATCAAGTACTGTGAGAAAGAAAAAGGGAGGGGGTCTGGAAGTTGTCGAACTGCAAGATTAACAATATCTGTATGAGTTAAACCTTAAATTTATATCCCTGAGAATGCAACAAGTATTATATTGAATTTTTTTACGTTTATATTCACATTTTTGTACAATTATGTACGCATCACAACTACGAAATGTAAAAGCTACAAAGTCGTTCGAGGAGATCTAGCGTTCTACTTGAAGCTGCAGGTTTCCCGGAATGCACGTTGTTGTTGTTTTTGTAATTGTAGCTAAAATAGCTGGGGAAGGCAAAAATTAGGAGAAACTCGAAGTGATTTCAGGCCCCAGTTACAGCAATGCACGTTGCATTCGTTATCTGCCACCCATCGCTGTTGTCACTGAAGTTGAGCAACCAGATGCCCGCTTGGCATTCGATGTACATCTGAAACAATCCATTATGAGTAAGAAGACCTCGATAAGAATTTTAAAATATGTAAATTCTCACTGGTACATTGACGCTTCGGTCATAATTGCCCGGATCGTCACTTGGCGAATTGTCAAAGTTCCAGAACCTGCAATAATTTCCTCTGTGCTCTTTTGTCTCCGTACCAGAATTGGCGTGCTCCTACAAGTTGAATCAAGATCGGAAAAGTTGAATCAAGATAGACTTTCAGGAAGTGCGGGATTCCTACTTGCACGAGCATATCGGAGAATTTTGTCAAAATTTGGCCCTATTCTCCGAATCTTGTCCTCAAAAGAGCAAGGGTAGGGCAGAATTCTTTCACATAACACTTCTTAAGCTTAAGTTTTTCACTTCATTGTTTGAGCAGCGTCGTCACATGTCTTGTCCGGTCCAACGTATGCGGCGACTCCGCCCTCTAGTCCGAACCGGCCAGGATCCAACGGGGGAAGAGAGCCGCAAGCGCAGCTGCCCGCTGCAATTAAAAGATAAAGTAAATGGAAAAGTCATTCCGTTAATCGTTATGCTCGAAAATAGAAAAATAATCATCAGAAAAAAAACTTACTACTTATTGGCAGAGCGCAGGTAACAGCCACCAGCCAATATGTGTACTGGGATTCTCTATTGTAGACCTTCCACATTCTACGGACAGAATCGTATGATAACATCTGAGAATAAATACTCGAATATTGATAAAAAATGAATAGTCTGACATTGCCGCTATGGTTGTCGATTGTGATTCGCGCTCCGGCTTCGTCGATGCCTCTGAAAAAAAGCCTCCTTTACTTATTATAATCACAACCACAATTCGAAGACTGTTCTCTATCGCGTCATCAAGTCAAGTCAGATTTGAGGGGAGAAGACTCACCTTATTATGTGCTCCCTCGGACAGACCCCTTCCATATTCATGTTCGTATTCTCCGGAAAGATCTCCTGAGCGCACGGGTCCGTGCCCAACTCGGCGGTGATATCGGTTCGGTCTATAAAATAGTTTTTAGCAAAGTGAATAGTCGAGGGCTAACCTCCACAGCCATCGGTTTTCAAGTAGACTGTTGTCGTCGTGCCTCTTTGGCACGAAACGTCCGCTGTATCTCCGAGAAGGATGCATGTCGGTTCGTTGTAGGCGATGCTCAGGCACTTCAAATTAAAAAATATTGAACAAAAAAGGATGGTATAAATTGAATTTATTTTTGTTATAAAGAATGAAGGTGAACCTAACCTGCGTGTTATCGCCACAGGCAACCTCGCAAGCGCGCTTGGTCTCTTTCGCTGATTGCTCGAGAATTATCGATGCGAGGTTGGGCGTCGCAGGATCCTCTAGGAAACACATGCTATCGGGCATGCCGCTGACCTGTGATTGCGTCATCAAATATGCAAAAATGATTAGACCTGCCAAAATGAAACACTCGTCTCTGCATTGCTCATGAAACTTGTTTTCTGAACATGGCGCATACCTGCGTAATTATCACTAGGGCGAGAATCAGCATGTCTTGTACGGAATGTGCGTGACGCAAATTGTTTTGAGTGGAGGGGTTTTATACCTGTTCGAGGCTCCAAGCAACACAAACTCCGCTGTTGCGGGGACTTCAGGGGGACTTCATTCGCTCTCCTCGACACACCTCTTCTCTCGCCGGTTAGAGGGTGGTGCGAGCTTCAGGCAAAGCGAAAACACTGACAACGTGCGGTTTTGGGAGGTTTCCTCTGCGGAGTTTGAGTAGCAACGCAAAGCGTTTGGGGTATTTTGCATTTGTTTTCTCCTGAGGCATACGTGAGAAACGGGTTGTTTACCTTTGGTTGGCACCCTTGTCCTTAGATGGAATACGTAGCTGAAACCAGTATCGCGGTAACAAAGTATCGCGGGAATCGGACTTCTAATTTTGATTTCGCAATCGTTTTTTAGCTGTTCAAGAATCTGGACTCGTCTCTAGGATGCACTCCTAACGACGGCAATGGAAGGTTGTTGAAAAGGACATGTCAGGTGAGCAAAGGGATGGTGCCAAACAACATATTCGTGAAAAGGAACTCTCAAAAGCACTGCAAAAAAGTTGTATTCGCAAGACATCGATAGCAGTTAAAGAGATAGATCCGCAGAAAGACGACCGCATTAATTAATTCTAATCATCATTTATTTTTCCTCTTTGGCTACTATAACTTCAATTTCACTCTCTTCTTGGATGAAATAATGGCCATTCTGTCCTCAAAAGAAGGTCAATTGTAAACACACATTTTGATTTCACGAATCGTTGTTCTTCGATTCTCAAGCATCGCACTCGTCTCTAGGATACACACACACGTAGCGAGAACAATAGAAGATGGGTGAAAGGGAATGTCAGCTGAGTATTCAAACATGGTTTCAAACAACATATTCAGGGAAAATTGATCGATTTCTTGCAAATAATTTACAAAATCGAGCTTAAATACTTCGCTGGTTTAGAATCTAAGAAATGGTCAAGGTACACAAGTGGCATTCGTGATATGCCATCCATTGCGATTGTCGAGGTACGTCACCAGCCAGATGCCCGCCTGGCACGAGATCGTCATCTGTTATTGTTATTTTTAATGCTATTTATTCAGAGCAATATATATTTTTATGAGTGAAGTTTTAGTAGCACTATATGTCACAGAGAAAAAACAAACAAGCAAATTAATCTCAGACCGTGGCGGATT
This sequence comes from Pristionchus exspectatus, assembly GCA_911812115.1. Lineage (NCBI taxonomy): Eukaryota > Metazoa > Nematoda > Chromadorea > Rhabditida > Neodiplogasteridae > Pristionchus > Pristionchus exspectatus. The sequence goes on along the minus strand of OU461584.1, from coordinate 20,391,316 downwards.
CCGCTTCTGAGAAGACCGCTGGTGAGGCATCGGGCTTGTATTTTCCGCCGAAGAATCTGTCGAAGAATCTGTTTGATCGAAACCCAATATTGGCCCGGTTCACAATTGGTAAACACAACGTTCACAATTCGGTCGCAGCGAAAACTTACTTGAGTCTCTTGGCTCCCGAATAAAAGCATGTGCCGTTTTCGTTGTTCTTTATTGGCGACTGGCCAGCTACAGCGGGTTCCACGTTGTAGAGTGGAACGGGAGCACAACAGGCATTCACTGAAATTAATAGAGGGATTCAGAGTTGAACAGTATTTGATGGACCTATTGGTCAGTCGGCTAATTATGAATGATTCAAGCTATGTATCGTACCGAATGAAAATTTCGGTACGAATCGCGAAAAATTGGCAAAAATTGGCAATTTTTGGTTACTTTTTTTGTGTTTCGTTCAAAACACAATTTCCTGGGCCGTCTTTAGGCTTGTTCGACGCGCCGTCGCGTACTCTTTCGGTTTTTAATATTAAAAATAAATAAATAACCTTAGAAAAGTGCGAAAATCATTTAAATGATACGTTGTAATTACGGTGGTTAGCGAAAACCCCAAAGTTATGCAAACCACAAACTACAAATGCTAACCACCGTAATGATGACGAAAAAGTTTTAATTATTTTCATGCTTTTCTAAGGTTATATATTTATTTTTAATATGAAAAACCGAAAGAGTACGCGACGGCGCGTCGAAGAAGCCTAAAGACGGCTCTGGAATTTGTGTTCTGAACGATATAAACAAAAGTAACCAAAAATTGCCAATTTTTGCCAATTTTTCGCGATTCGTACCGAAATTTTCATTCGGTACGATAAAACTTTATTTTTTTATTTTTTTACATTTTTTTACACAGTCATCAAACGTTTTTTATTAGCGAGGCCAAACGCATTCGGGAATAAGAGCAATTTTATAAATTAAAAAATTACGCGCAGTCGCGCAGGTCACTGCCACCAGCCACTTCGTAAAATCATTCGATGCGATGTAGAACCGCCACATATTTCGAGTGTCGTCGAATGACAACACCTACAAATAATGGTCTAAAAACTAATAATCTGAAATATAAATCTAGAATCATAAAGAAAAAAACAAAATATTTACATTCATCACGTCATTGTCGAGCGTGACCCTGTTGCCGAATTCATCGATGCCTCTGAAAAGTTTTTTTTCAGTCGAAATTCTACAATTTAAATGTAACGGTCACACACCTGACAACGTATTTTGCACTATTCCTTGGGCATATTCCGTTCCTGTTAAACGAGAGATCAGCAGAGTTCAGCGAAGTAACGCATGGATCATTGCCGAAGTTTGAGATTGGGTCCACTCGAACTGAAATTGACGCTGTTATTCTAGCAATACCGATTTGATTTTTTATGCTCCTCGGACAAGTCAACAAACCTGGACAGCCTGCGGTGATCTTCTCTTGGACTGTATTCTGCGAACCTGTGCATCTCATCGAATTATTTACCGCTCCGAGCTGGGAGCACTTTAGGTCCTTGTAGGAGACTGCGGTGCACTGAAAAATTTGTGGTGGTTGCACCCAATTGCTCAGATTCAGTTCAATGCTAGAGAAAAAACATATTTCTTTTCATTTCTTTTCCCCTCCCATCCCGCATACCTGTGAATTATCTCCGCACATCACTGTGCACTTGCGTTCGGTCTCCACATTGTCAGTCTTGCTGAGAAGGACGCGCGGCAGCGTCTGATTTGTGAGCACGAAACACATGTTATCCGGCATGCTGTAGACCTGTACAAAATGAATTTGAAGTGACATTCTCTTATCGGAAAAGAACCTCACAAACAGTTGAAAAACCCTGCTATCGCATTGAAAAAATACAAAAAATATATATGAAAATATCTTACTCGCATAACCGACGCTGCCATCAACAGAAGGAGCATAGTCGACTCTCTTTTAGCTTCGTAACATGAACGAAAGGTTCGGGTTGCTAAGAGTGGGCGAGGTGATGATTTCTGAGAGGGGAGGGCAAGGCTAGGGCACGCACGCTCTCTCTAGTCGGCCCGGTGTCTCGTCCGTTAGAATCACAAGGGAGTCTCACTCAATGGAGCCGGACTAGGGAGAAGGTTTGGGCACTCAGCTTGATTGAAAGGGCGTTATTCGACTACTCTCATCGGTCAAAGAGCAGAGCGAGCATTGGAAAGGAGGAGTGCCATTTCACGACAAGCCAACCCTTGTGTTGGTAAGACCAGAGCAAATGTACCCGATCTTTCGTGGGTTAGAGTCAGGTACGCATCTCACACAATGCAATCGTGAATAATTGTGGGTACGAAGATACGAAGTCGCACATACTTCGCTCTACTTTTCGCGTCAATTTTCTCAGAATCTTGTAGCTAAAGCGATGGGGGGGGGCTTCCTGTTTTCAATCCTGTGACAGTTTCATTCGTTAATTATTGGTAATATGAAATTGAGTCGTCCGCGCTTTTGCTATGTTGAAGCAACTTTGCAAAATATCTTCTATTTTTATTTTCTCGTTATATTTTTTTGAAAAGCGAAACAATGAAGCTGTACAACTTAAGGTATGCAAGTAGCATTCGTGATGTGCCATCCATTGCTGTTATCGAGGTATGTCAGCAACCAGATACCCGCCTGGCACGTTATCGTCATCTAAAAAAAACAATAATCAATAATTATCAAAGAAATGTTGGGGGAAATTCGGTGAAATCAGTAATTACCGTGGCAGTTTCAGCCGCCGAGAAAACTGACGGATTCATTCCCGGCTTGTACTTGCCACCGAAAAAGCTGCAATTTTTGTGTATTTATTTTTTCGCTAAATATTAAAGATTTCTGTCTTAAACCCATACGTAAGCCTCTTCGTCGAGTCCGCGCATGCTCCGATTCCGTTGTTCTGTATCGACGATTGGCCAGGGATCGTAGGCTCGACGTTGTAGAGAGATACAGTAGCGCAGCACGCATCGACTGATAATTTATTTTTCGTTCATCGATTTTTTTCACTTTTTGCAACGACAACTGCAGCCCGAACTGTTTGATGTCGATGGATTTTATATGTTATTTTTTTTAATTTTAAGAGCGATTCACGTGCGGATGCGCAGGTAACTGCAACCAGCCACTTTGTGAAGTCGGACGAGGCAATGTAGAATTTCCACATGTTTCGTGTAGCGTCGAACGATAGCACCTAAATCACATTATTATAATTTTTTTTATAATTTTAGAATAATTACATTCATGTAGTCATTATCGAGCGTCACTCTGTTGCCGAATTCGTCGATGCCTCTGAAGATGTTTTCTTTTTTAAAATTACTTCACAAAGGAGAATGCAATGACCACTAACCGGACAACGTATTGTGCGCTATTCCTTGGACATATTCCATTCTTATTAAACGAGAGTGAGGCTGTGCTTGACGCGGTAATGCATGGATCATTTCCAAACTTCGCCTTTGGATCCTCTCGGACTAAAAAAAGAACAATCGCATATCTTTCAAAATTCCGTATTTGTAGTGTTCAAATTGAAACGCCTCAGGCGTGAAAATAATAATTGTCCCACAAGAAACCTGGACAGCCCATAGTCGTCTTCTCCTGGACGGTATTTTGAGGACTATTGCAGGTCATCAAAACATTCACCGCTCCGAGTTGGGTGCACTTCAAATCTTTGTAGGAGATTGCCATGCACTGAAAGCCGAATTTCCCAAAATCTTCAGAAATCGAAAAATATAGGTCATCTTTTTTGTATTTTTTGTATTTTTTTAAATTTTGTTCAGCTCACCTCGGGATTATCGCCGCACAACACATTACACGCGCGTTCCGTAGCCACGTCTTTCGTCTTATTCAGGACAATTCGAGGCAGCGTTTTATTAGTGAGAACGAAGCACATGTTATCCGGCATGCAATCGATCTGTGGATGATATATTTCATCGATGATGATCGAGGGAGAATCGAACAAGAATTGGCAAAGGATTTTGTTCCAAGGGTTCTACTGACGATTTAATGACAAAAAAACAACCAAAAAAACAAAAAAAACACTTACCAGGGTCATGTGAGATAGTATTAACAGGAGTAGCATCAGGGACTCTGTTGGCGCCATTTTTTTGCGGTGAAGACAGGGGGATTCGAGTTGCTTGGAGGGGGGGGGCGAGAAGTGAGAATATCGGGGAAGGAGGGCATGGCTAGGGCATAGTCAGTCTCTCCAGAGCACACGATCTCTCGCCGGTTAGAGTCAGGCGAGGAAGTCACACAGTGTAGTCGCGATGCTGAGTGGATGCGGAGGAGTCTCTACTTTCTACTTTGTCTCTACTTTGTCATCAGTTTCATTAATTACGCCACTTTCAAGCTGGTAGTATCTAATGCTTCCTTCACTTTCCCAGGTGTGCCTGTAAATTTGTTGTTTCGCAATTCACACACCTCAATGTAGTCTTGAGGATCTTTACCATTTTTTTCTGCTTCCTCGAAATTTTACCCAGAGCTGGAACGCTTTCCGTAAACAGTGAGCATAATTGACGGGTTTTTAAAAACTATTTTTAATAGTGCTTTTTTTGTTTTACATGGTCACTCCGTTGTTATCAATGGCCTACTGATACTTACTCCCGATTGTTCTCACATTTTAGATTACCTACTCGTAGTTCGAAAAAGAGGAAAAGAATAAGTTTTATGAGCTGCTCCCTCGCGTGCCAAAGATCTTCGTTTTTCCATCCCTTCCCACACTAGAAACTCTCAGATCGTTGCGAAGAGACGGGGCTCAATGTTGAAAGGGGGAATTGGAAGAGGGGAAGAGGTATACTACGTCAATGGGCACTTGCGCAAGATCGGCACCAGCGTCGACATGATTCAGCATTAGCGCCAAAATATGTACATTCCCAATAATATTTTATTGCCAATAAATACCACATTGAAGGACGGTGTTCAAAGTCAAAATTTCGCATCAATCGAATGCCACAACAATGAACTTCTTTATCAGGGCGCGCAAGTCGCATTCAGTATCTGCCATCCATTGCTGTCATTGACGTAGTCGAGTAGCCAGATGCCCGCCTTGCACGTTATCGTCATCTGCATTGTTATATTTATTTAAATAATATAGTTGTGCTTTGTTTGTGTACTAAAATAAAGTTTAATGAGTTCACTCACCTTCACCGCTTCAGCTGCGTCATAGCCGACAGAGAGACTGCCCGGCGGGTCCTTGGCGCCGAGGAAACTGCAAGCGTTTCTAGGTCACAATTAAATAAGGAAAGGTCTTGTTGTGGGCCATTTGTGTGCTAGATCTGATGAGCGAGAGACATGTCTTTGAAGAACAAAATGTGAAGAAAGGTATAGGCAAAGGGCACTCCGTTCTCAAGGCACTGCTCGGTACGGAGGGCCTAATCTCTTATTCGTGCCTACTTTACAGTTTGATCTAGTAACTCCCAAGTTTCCTTTCCGATGTGTTTGTGGGTAAAAAAAAAGAGGAATTGTCTCATAATTTTCACTTTATCCTGTGCGTGGGATCCACGCAAGTGCCTGAGGTTTCCGTCTTCGGTCCAACACCACCCATGAGGGATGGTTTGACCTCGGTTAAGCCGTTGCAGGAACACACGTATGCTGAAAAATCATTTTGCAATAATGAGGCCAAATCGGTTCGCCAGGCTCTCTCCAATATTATGCTCCTTCTTCTATTTAGCTCAAGTCATCGATATGTTTTGCGTTCCTAAAAAATCGAGGAGTACTGGCCAAATAAAGTGCAAATTTATGCACGCACTATTTGTCGCGCAGCTCACAGAGGTGAAGTACAGCGTAAATCCACTCGACGGATGAAAGAACTTCCACAGGTTGCGCGTTGCGTTGAACGTTAGCTTCTAAAATGTGCCTTGGTATTTTTTATAAAAAAAACTATATAAAATATTATTTAAAAACATAGATAATTATCAACATACATTATTAATATCATTATCCAGCGTGACTCGATTTCCAAACTCGTCGATGCCTCTGTGAAAAAATTTTCATTGAGGAAAAATTGCAAGCGCTTCGAACCTCACGATATAGCCCGTGCCATCTCGGGGGCAGATTCCATTCTGGCCGCTCAGCTTGGTTTTCCCCGAAAAGAAGTCTACACACTTGTCCGCCGGGTTGTCGATGCCGGCAGTAATGTTCGTGCGGGCTGATTGTTATGATTTGAAGACATGAATATCATGAAGGCTGGGCAGAAGCGCGTTGGCTCTCGCTATTATAATCATAGTTTAAAGGAGGAACGTACTGGGGCATCCGCCCTCCTTTTTCACGTTGATTTCCAGCGCGGGCGCACTGCACCTCATTGTGCCATCCGCCGCACCGAGATGCGAGCAGTTGGGAGCGACGTAGGACACGGCCACGCACTGCCATTTTCGCTTCTATTTTCATTTTTTCTATATTATATTTTTTAAAAAACAGTAATAGTTGTTTAAAAAACAGTTATGAATTGAAGTAAAGGTTGAACGCACTAGCGGATCGTCTCCGCACAGCACTTTGCATCGTCGCTCCGTCTCTGTTTTGTTCCTCCAAAGAATTGCCCGCGCATAATTGGTCATTGCAGCGGCCGGAAAGCACGTGTCGTCCAGCATGCTCGAGACCTTCAATTTTGGTATTATAAACATATTTAAATTTGTGTAATCAAAGACAAACCATTTCAAAGAACAGCAGGAGCAATAACAGGGCGACTCTCATGAGACACGCTCACTGGCCTGAGTACGTAATAATCCGTGAGGGAGGTGAGAAATAGGACCCACCGCATAGTGATTCTTCCTTCCTTTGTTTCGTGTACGAGATCATTTGTGAGAGAGAGTAGTATCTCGTCAGACATGAGAAACGAGAGACAATGTGGAAATAAGAGACGTTTTCTTTTGAAACCTTGTCATGCTCAAATGCGTAGTCGAGAACAAAAGAAGTCATCAAGGTATGTAGAAAAGTTTGTGAGCGCATTGTTTGAGGCTATAGTGTAGCCAAAACTTTTTGCACAGCGACCTCCGAAAAAGTAAATTATTCCAGCTATTCAACAAGGCTTTATCTTCAGCAAGAAAGTAACACGCGTAAAAGACCACCGCGGGGACGAATAATCCTCAAAAAGCAAAGAATACATTTTATGGAAGCGTAATGTACATGAACTATTGTAAGCACTAATTGTTGAATTCATGGAGCACACGTAGCATTCGTGATCTGCCATTCTTGCGAGTTTGAGGCGAATCGAAGAATCCAAATTCCGGCCTGGCACTGGATGAACGTCTGCAATTGAAGGCAATTCAGTCTTCGAAATGAGAATTCGACTCTTCATTTATGATCGCCATTAGGGTTGTCAGGATAAAGAATCCGTCTCAGCATTTCACACTTTTCTCTAGTCTCTTTGACCGATGACAACAAGGAACGAAGAGACGGATTCATCATCTTGACAACTTGCCTCACCACCTCGCACACGTTGCCATCTCACCCGATAAAATTTAGGAAAAAGTAGTCACCATTGATGTAGTGAGTCCAGCACCGAAACTGTGGCGTGATGGATTGTTCTTGCCTCCTTTGGAAACACTGAAATTCAATTATCCTTTTCCGAAAAGGGAGAAGCTGAAACTATCTATCGCTCAGATTAGAAAAACGGTACTAACTAAGGCTGCCAGAGTGAAGAACTCTTAACTGACTCTTATCTTTGCACACTATCTAATCTGCCAGGTTGACAAACAGCTCGCAGCTTGAAGCTGCGAATGCGCTTGAATTCGCTAATTTAAAGTGGCGAATTCGCTAGCTTGAAGACGCGAACTCTTTACCCTCACTGCTCTAACACTAACACGAGTTGGTGATTCGGATCAGCGCAAGCTCCGTCGATTTCGACTCTCGATTCCACGCCGTCCATAAGGTTCGGATTAAGCATGGGAAGCGGTTGACAGGGACAAGCTCCGGCTGAAAATGGTAGCATAAGAACGAAAAGTATAAATAATGCCATCCTTTCTCGAAAGTAAGTGCTCACTATCGGTTGCGCAGCTAATTGCCACAAAATACATGTCGAAGGCAGTGGTAGGGTAGGTGAACTTCCACAAGTTGCGAGTGGCATCGAACGTCAAGATCTTGAAATTAAGCCTGATTCATCATCGTTTTCATTTCGAAATATCCATGGTCTATTTTTTTTTGAAGAATCGGTAAAAGTTAAATATGAAAATTGTCAAACATCTGTATCATCATTGTCCAACGTGACTCTGTTGCCGAACTCGTCGATTCCTCTGAAAAATAGATTATAAAGGCAATCAGACATCATTATCAAATACTGTTTCGATATCTATATAAAAAATAATGCAGATCATATTGACAGGGATCTTGTAATAAAGAATTCTGGTAATCCGTCACCTGACAAAGTACTGATTCGCGTCTCTCGGACAGATTTGGGGGCTGCCCACCACCGTTTTATCCGGGAAGTAATTAACACAATCGTCAGCCGGCTTGTTGATGTCGGCCATGATATCCGAACGACCTCAATTATTGATTTATTATTCGTTACTTTCATCACTGCTACTCCGAAGACGTGCAATTCAAGCAACAACAAAAAACAGATATTCCAAATAAGACTGTCGGGCTTTCCTCATTCTGCCAGTGAGGGAACAAGATGATCATGAAAGCTGTGATTTCCAACCTGGACACCCTGTCGTCTGCTTGAGGAACACTTCCCCCGCCGGGGCACTGCACACCATCATGTTGCCTACTTCTCCGAGCAGGACGCAGTATGGAGCCACGTACCAGACGGCCTTGCACTTAATGAAAAATATGAGCCGCAGCCTCTGCGTTTCGCACGCTCTCTCGGCACTCGGACAACGAAGAGACGGAGCTTCATGTTTTGATCTCTACACTAATGTTTAGATGAATAACTCACATCATCGTTGTCTCCGCACAACACCGTGCATCCTCTTTCCGTCTCAGTTGTGTTACTCTCGAGCACAGGTCGCGCAGGGCTATTGTTAGCGGTGAGTGAAAAGCACATACCGTCCGGCATGCTTGAGCACTGTTTGCATAAATATAATTTAATTTGGTATATTTTTATAATTGTTAAACTCACCATGGTGAATATGAGCAAGAACAACAGCAGAAGCGAGGCAATCATGGCTGCTTTTGAAATCTATAGCAGGAGAGCACCCGGTAGTCGAGCGAGAAGAGACTCGTGGGGATCACCGATGACCTAAGAGACCCCTGCAAAATGTTTTTCGTTGTCTTATTTTGAAATGCTCGTCTGTCTGACCGGCGAGAGTGCACTGAGAAATAAGAGATTGTACAACTTTTTCTCGGAGTAACGTGGTCTCATGTGAGGAAACAAAGGAGCCATCATCAGTGTGGAAAATCACAGACCAACAGACATACACTGCACAGTGGTGTAACTAAAAATTGCTGGACGGTTTTCTTAACATTAAAAATTAAGTGCATGAATCACTTCAGTGTCAACAATTGTGGCTCTCTTCTGTAATTCACGGTTCGGTCTGATTACTGTTATTCGCATGAGCGATATGAAGTCAGTTGATGCGTCTTCTTCGAATATTTTCTCGTAACAATCATCATTCGAACCTTTCTTTCTTTTTGAATTTGTTCGGTGTATAAATACATCTTTTAGGGAGCATGAATGACCAGTCAATCGAGGCTGCTACTCTTGCCGTGACATTTTTGACCTCATCAATCTGCATTGCAACTCTGCCCATTACCATCTCAATTCTCCTCGTTCTCATCAGAGAAAAGACGCTGTTTGGACGAACGTTTTTTACGTTGTACAAGGTATGAAATTTTTGTTGAAACTTCATTGTGAGATGTTAGTTGAGACATACCGCAGGTCGGCCTAGCTACTGACATTATCTCAATCGTAACAAGTCTCGTGCTCGGAGTCGTTCCGGCCATGGGATGGTTCGTGGAGGCCTACATGAGCACCGAAATTCCTAGGAGGGTAATGTTTTTTTCTTCAAATTTTCGGATCTCACTGTTCTCGAAATCACAACATTTGCAGCTATTCTACTTTTTCAACTGGTCTACGCGTGTCATGCAAGGGTTCATCAACACGTGGATCTGTCTGAATCGTGCAACAGCGACGTTGATGCCACTAATGCATCGAAAGGTGGGTTCTAACACTTCTAACCCTTCTAACATGTAAGGTGCGACTAACCACTTGCATAAATCATGAATAAAGGAGTTGTCTATTTGGTATTGGGCGCAAAAGTAAAAAAAATTGTTTCAGATCTGGAACACATCCCGCTTCGTCCGCCCTCTTATCACCATTTCCATTCTGATCAGTGCACTGATAGGCGTCGAGAATTCCAATCACGATGCGCGCTGGGTCATCTACCCGAGCGGCCGAGCGTTTCTGCAGGTACTTCCTAAAATATGTGTACATGAAAGTATGGAAAAAGTGAATCATACGCTCGATTTACGAGCTTATCGAAATACGTTTGCGCGGTTTGGGTAATGAATGAAAAAAATGATTTTCAGAAATTCGAAAGCGCCGCGCTTCGAGCCCAGTACATTAGAGGATTCGCGATGCTATTTTCCGCAATCCTTACCATGATCGTACTCTATACGATCATTTTGATACGATTTCGGTTCAAGCTTACAGTGAGATAATTGTTGGTTGAGTGCAATTTTTTTATTGTTTTTGTTTATAACTGGCGGGAAACCATAACGAATATATAAAATAGAGAGTCTTATTTATTATTATCTACAATGAAAACAGGTAGCTCCAAGCAACACAGTGCAAGCGAGAGGCATGAAGCAAGCCAATTCGTTACTCATCATTGCTGTAGTGGTGATTTCCTTGGAGGTATCCCATTTGTTGTGTTTTTTTGGAATCTATATTCGCATTCCAGATTATCTATTGTGTCTACTACTACTTCACGTTTCTTGACAGCACTAGTGATCATGTTCGTTTATTTCGCTTCTTTTTTTGTTTAAAAATGTATTTTCAGCGCGATCGACGCGTGTTCTTTGCCAAATACTTCACCGTGACGGGGGTGTATTCCATCTTGCCAACCTACATCCTAATAACTTTTGATGGAACAGTACGAAAAGAGCTGCGCAAATATTTTGAGCAATTGCTTGGATAAATGTGAAATTCTTGTTCGTGAATTTTTGTCCCTATCCAATGGATCCATGCCTTTTCATAGTTTTTTTTATATTTATTTTTGGATCAATAATTGACATTTGCCAAATACCCAGATTTGACACACGAAACAATGAATTTATCCTCAGAAACCTCGTTTGCGCTGTTATTGCTTTATGTTATGATAAATTTACTCTATTGACAACAAAATAACGATTATGTTGTAGACAAGAATAATTGCTCAAAAAAGGATCAGGGACAGGCGACATACTCCAAATTCCAAATTATTTCGTTATAAAAAAGCGAAGCCATTTCTTTTTTTCTATTCTAAGTCAAATAGTCACCACATACACTCCCCCGAACGTCAGAAAGATGATTCATATAGCACTCTTTCTTCTCCACTCTCATTTCACCTTTTCCTTTCTATAGTTTCTTCTCTATTTCCGCTACTCCTTTGGCAAGAAATGAGCGGGCGCACGTAAGAGTGTTCTTCTTTCACATTATTTTTGAGATGCACGAAAAACACGAACATTTGAGCCCTTGAGGTCACCACGGCAACGAGGGAAATGGAAAAAGTGCGCCTAATAAACCTTTATTTCGCGCGATTCACGCTCTTCTTTTGAACATTCACAGAACTTAATCCGTAGAAAAGGGTTCGAATAAAGTTTTAATTGGAAGACGCAAGGTGATTGACTATATTGTGAACTAGGAGTATCATCATTCGCTTCATTGATTAGTCTTGCATTATGCCTTATTTATATGTTCGAACAATTCAAGCTTTACAGGAATGAGACTGGTTCTTAGTCTTGTTAGCATTCTCTGGACGATAAATGAGGTTTGGATGATAAATGCTGAAAATGGTGACCGAATCAAGTATACCAATGCCAACCAAACGCTTCATCGACTTATTAACGCCGGACCGATTAACAAGTGCGCTTCAAGTTTTTCTGCCGTTTACGGAAATTATTTGCAGATTTATACTCGGTTCTCCTCGACATAGCAACACCATCAAATACGGTATTGTTCTCCTTGTCATTAGTGCTGCGAGTGAAGTAGATCTGAGGAAAGAGATCAGGCAACAGTGGGCTTCTGTGCATGCTTCAGGGAACCTGGAAGTACGAATAATTGAGTTTCATTCCGTTGGTAATCGTTGAAATTCGCAAACTTTGCAGACTGAAAAAGCTCTCGTAATTTTCCTTGTCGGTCGGTCACCTGACTTGAATACTGAAGCAGAAGTGTACAGAGATCTTCTTCAAATTGACATCGAAGAAACCTATCGTAATCAGGTTTACAAGGTATATGAATTGCTTTTTTTGTTTCAACTCATCCTCTTCGCTCAGGTCGAAGCCGGATTCTTATGGCTGAAGGAGAATGTGAGATCGGAGTTTGTGGCCAAGATTGACTCGGACACGGTGGTTCACATTGATCGACTCTACATGGAATTGAAAATATTTGAAAAGAAGCGAAGGTATGTCGCAAATGCAATTGATCATTTTTCAAAAAGTGTTTTTTTAGATCGAATAACTTTGTGATTTGTTCTATTTATGAGGAATCTGAACCATACAGGGATGAGTACGCGAAATGGTCTGTTTATCATTGATATGCAGGCCTGCAAACGTACTGCAACGATTATCGATAATTCAGGTACACCTCATACGCCGACTTCCCAGGCAGCCGATATCCACGCTTCTGCGCTGGTTCAGGCTACGTTATGTCCCGGGTGGCTTTCGAGAATATTTTGGGAGAAATGGGCAAACATCATGTGAGTGGCTGTGTCAACTAGTATCTTTTCTTCTGCAATATCTGATTAAATAATAAATCAATTTAAAATTCAAGGATGAATAAATCCAGGTTCTCGAAGTAGAGGATGTCTTCTTTACTGGAATTGTCGCTGAGAAAGTCGTGTATCACGTTCACGATGGTGGTCTTGTGGCCTCTAGATATGTAAGCTTTTTTCAGAAAATACACAAATAAATAATCGAGCTCACGCTCGGCTTATCGATTTTCAATAGCTTCTTTGATTTTTTTCGTTTTTGTGATATCAAAATTTCTCCATTTCAGACAAAATCCTCTCCGTGCGACACTCACGGCTTTCCTGTTCAATCGGTTCTCTGCACTCACGATCAATTTGCTGAGTCACGTTACAAGAAGAATATCACTGCAGCATGGGAGCAGCTGCAACAGCCGATTTGCGGAAAAGCGGGTGAAATCGGCTGATTTTTTATAAAATTTATTATGTTATAAATAACGGTTCAAAATTTTCAGGTGCAATCGTGTTCACTTCGTTTACGCTGCTATTCCATTGTGTCGTGATGAGTATTATTTATTGATATCAGAATATGGTTATTGTTGCGAAAATCGCTTGCGGTTTAGTATTATTTATTCACAGAATTTTACATCAAATTACTTTCTTTTATAAACAATTTCACATTTCCTTTTCAATAGGCACCTTTTTCCATTGTACATGTGTTTTATCTATGCCGGTAAATCTAGGAAATAATTAATTAAAGATCCGATCGATTGTATTCAGATCTGTTTAGGGTCCGTTTTTTTCAAACTTGCAATAAAACATTGGTTCCAAGTATGCTTACCCACTGGCAGAGATTGCATCTGATAAACATCGGAAACTACCAATTAGAGACAAATTTACGAAGATCGGCTTCCACCAGCCTGAATCTACATAAAGCGAGCAACCTTCACACTATCATCAGTCACTACTCGCTTTTGATAATTTTGTGTAATTATTGTTCCATTCCTTTCAAGAAACACAAGATCAAGCATAAATTTCAGTAATGAGAATTATTCTCGCTCTTCTCATTCTCTTCGCTGCAGTCAACCAAGTTTCTGCAAGATCCATGGGAGCAAGGGAGGTGATGAAAACAAAGTATACCAACGCCAACCAAACCCTCCATCGCTTGATTAATGCCGGACCCATAAACAAGTACGGTTCAATTTTTTCATTTATTCCAGTTTCACGGCTTCACGACTAATTCGTAAAGTATTTGTCGGTTTGTTCTACGTTACATGTGCAACGATGTAACGATAATTACAAATTTGGTTATTCATTTGATTCAATTTCCAGGTTCATTCTCCATTCTCCTCGCTACAACAGCACTGCCAAATACGGAATAGTTCTCCTCGTAATCAGTGCTGCGAATGAGGTGGAGTTGCGTAGGGAGATCAGACAACAGTGGGCTGCCGCGACTGCTTCAAACAACCTACAGGTGAGCATTACTGAGATACAATACTAAACTGATCGTTGAAATTGACAAACAATACTTCTTTCCAGACGAAAAAAGCGCTTGTGATTTTCCTAGTCGGTCGTGATCGTACTCGGACACTCCAATTGGACACCGAATCAAAGAAGCACGGTGATCTCCTTCAAGCGGACATCGAAGAAACTTATCGGAACCTGGTTTACAAGGTGAGAATTTTCACAATTCGTTATGGAAACGGTATGGAACAATTCGTTACCCAATTAATTGGGTCGATTTGCATAGCCGATTTCCTCCCTCGCTCGGTATTGAATGAGAGGGAGAGAAGAGGGGGGGAAAGAATGAAGTAATTGGGTATTGGTTTGACATCCCTAATGGAAAGTCTCAATAACAGCCAAAAAAACTGAAAACAAATGTTCTTTCAGATCGAAGTCGGATTCCTGTGGCTGTGGAAGCACGTTGACTCGGAGTTCGTTGCCAAAATAGACTCGGACACCGTGGTTCACATTGATCGATTGTATTCAACACTCAAGCGATACGAAGCGAAGCAGAAGTATGTATTTTAAATTTGATTAATCACTGGTTTACAAAATTTTCTAGATCGAACAACTTTCTGGTATGTTCGAGTGTTTGGGGTGCCGGACCAATCAGAGACGTGCATTCACCATGGTCAGTAATTTTTTTACAACTATCGAGTGAGTGGGCGGAGCTAACCGCGATTGGCGCGCGATTGTTATGATTTGATGTGTTGCCAGGTACACCTCCCACTCAGACTACCCTTCTCGAGTCTTCCCTAGCTTCTGCAACGGACCCGGCTACGTGATGTCGCGATCGGCCTTCAACAATATTGTAGTTCACATGAACACACACAAGGTTTGTATTTTCTGTTGAAAAATAAATCATTCAATGTTATTTTTTACATTGAAAAATAGAGGTAAATTGCAGGTTCTCGAAGTCGAAGACGTCTTTTTCACTGGCGTCGTGGCCAAGAATATCATATCATATTATGATGTGATCGACGAGGATGTCGTCGCTACGTCATTTGTATGTTAAATTCAATTATTGTTTGTCTTTTTGAGAAGTAGTATTACAAGAAACAAGCCAGCGAATAACAATCACATTATTGTGGACGTTTAGACTCGATACTATCGAACATAAAACAGAGTTGCGCATGTTTAGTTCTTTGAATAAAAAAATAGTATTTACTTTCCAGAGAGACTACTCCGAGTGCGACAAAAACGGACCGCTCCTGGCTGTCCTGTGCACCCATCATCAATTCTACGAATCGAAATACAAGAAGGACATCACTGCGGCGTGGAAACAGCTGAAAGCGCCGAGATGCTTCACTTATGGCTACTCTGCTAGATTCAGGCACCATATTCGATTGGCTCTTCCTAAAGAAAACCATTTCAGTAATGATACCGCCCATTTCATTTCCTATTAATTGATGCTCGTCATAGATATGACTTTTGGTTCATAATAAAGTATTTCCTTTGAAAAGTGATATCCAAGAAGCAGTATCGATTTCATTCGTGAAACCGGCTTACATTCGATCAAAAGCCACGAATTGTTATTGATATTCGAGTGTTTGTGCGGGCTACGCTCCTTCTCGTCATTTGCAAAAACAAACTCGTTTCGGCTAGCTTCTGAAAGACTAAACAAAATGGAGAGATCATTGCTCGATCATTGCTCTCTAGCACAGTCGCTGCCACCACATCACTGCAATCCGCTCTACACTAGAAATCGTTCCGTAAAAATAAATCTTCACTCCACGCAGTCCCTTGCCGGTCAGAGAGACGATAGAGCACGCGAATTATGCAAGCCACTTTTGGCCATCCCACTCTACGCTTGCGAACGGATCTCGATCATTGATTGTTTAGCCGTACGAAAATTTCGAGATCCAGCGTGAAGTGTTCATCGATCTCTCGAAAACTGTCGATTGATAGATAGATAGAGTCGTCGATAGAGTTATCCTTACATTAGCCACTGGGCCTGAAGGAGGAAGCATCGTTTCAGTAGCTCTCCTAAGCAAAAGAACTGAACAAAGCAAGCTGACATCCTTTCGTGAAAAAGATCACAAAGGTGTCGTAAATAATGCGAAAATGAACGATGCAAACCACAAATGACTCCGGACAGGAAAAAAGCAAGAAAATATGTAGCGATAGCGGGGGCGGTTGCCCAAACATGCCAAAATAGATGAGTCAAACTCGAGGAAACGTTCACAAACGTGAACGCTTTTCGCAACTGAGCTAACAATTTTCCGTTGCCCACGTTACTGAGGGGCCACAGTCCACACTTTTGACGCCTATAAAACCGTTTTCTCAAAATGGAATACTCACTTCACAAGCTCCTTTCCTTGGAGTTAATCAGCAACGATGCGGTTCTTCCTGATGCTTGCGAGCTTTCTCGCAGCTGTAAACGGTGCAACGTGAGTATGATTTAAAAAAAAATTCAATAATTTAATTGTTAATTAAAAAAATATAATGTAGATCGCCTACCCCTGCCGAACTCCTGGAAGCTGCTATGAAGCAGGCCTTGAGCAACGTCGCATTGATCAATATTGTTGCTGACGATCTTCTGGGTACGGTTGTTTCTAGGTATTCCCCACAATTTTTTTAAAATATGGAATGAAATCGGTTAATCCGTTGGTGCAATTATGTTTATTTTTATTTTTTATTATTTCAGGAGAAGACACGCGCAACCCGAACACGCAGAAGGCCAACGGTGCATCGATCGCTGCTGGCATGGTCGGCGATATTATGCAGGTCAGTTTTTTTTTGTTTTTTTTTGCATTTATCTTTTTTTTTAACTAAACAGATTGAACATTGCCTCCGTTTCAGGAAACTACTCGCATCCTAATCGCCAACAATGGCGCAGCGTTCCTGCCTAAGCTCGCTGGCGTAAGTTCCTATTGATCTTTGTTCTTCGAAAATAATAAATTATCTTTTTTCTAGATTGATCCAATCAAAACCCTCGAGTCGCTAATCATGCCCAACAGAACGAAGAGACAAATCGACTATGTGAGTGGACGCATACACAAGTCACGATTGTAAAACATTATTTTCGATAAATGCATTTCTCAAAATAGTCCATTTGCAGCACAATGACAAGTGATAACTGCAGGGTAGCTCGTCAAACCCGCTGGACTTCTCGTGTATTGATCGGCCTGACGTGTGCGACAAGAGGTGCCAATTGATAACATTTGACGCCTGTGTATTGTCTGAAATGTTCTCGGAATTCTGATTTCAAAGAACACTTAGGAGGGCCGCAAAAACAATCAGCAAACGCGTAACATGCATACTTGACGTAAAACAGATGCCATCTACCACTTTCATCCCTCCGCCATCACAATGCACAATTTCTCAGCTATCCCTACCGCTCCATCTCCGGATGGTGTAACCACGACGACACAGCCAATCGAATGCTCGGCTCGACGATGCACCCGGTCCGCCGGTACATGGGCGCGCCCAAATATGATGATGGTGGGTTTTTTTTTATTTTTTTATTTTATTTTTTATTTTTTATTTTTTTCCATTTCTATATTTGTGTTATTGTTTTTCATCCTATCATGTGCACAGTTGAAATTGTGGGTGGGATAACGTCATCTTCTATTTTCAAAGTGCTTGAACTATTTGTTTGCTCAGGCTTCAACTCGGTTCGTCGACGCTCCTACAACGGTGGTGTGCTGCCGTCCACTCGTGACATATCGAACAAGATCTTCGCTGAGGTTTGAAAGCTTTTTATTTTCCTTTGTAGATTTTGGACTTGAAATTTTGCTTTAGGCCTCGATCCCTTCCTTCGATCCCAAATTCAACCATTTCCTCATGCAATTCGGACAGTGGATCGCACACGATATTATTCTAACACCTCTTGCTACTGGTATTGACATTTTTCTGTGTTTTGAAAACAAAACAAATATAAATTCACGTCATCTAGGGCCAACTGGCGCTCTGCTGGATTGCACCCGTTGTGAGTCTGCAGATCTGACGACTAACTGCGCACCGATTGAGGTTCGAACATCTTTTCAATTTCCATCAATCACTGGTTACTTATATGATCGAATTGTGAATTGGCATTATTGACAGGTCCCCGCTGACGATGCGTATTTCCCGAAGGTAACCGATCAAGGAAGGAAAGCTTGCATACGACTAACGAGAGCGATCAATGGACAAACGGGAATTGGACCAAGACAGCAAATCAACCAGGTGAGAAAAAAATACAAATGACTTCATAAATAATTAAAAAAATTCCAGAACTCCCACTTCCTCGACCTCTCGCAAGTGTACGGATCGACTGATTGTGTTGCGAAGGACCTGAGAACACTCAAGGTATGATTTGTGCAGCTTTGAAAAATCTGATTTCAAAATTTCAGGACGGCCAGATGAAAATGTTCACCACCGCTGACTATAACCTCCCTCCTCAGGCTGCTAATGTAACGAGAACTTACATTTAAAAATTTTACACACTTGTAACATCTTCAGAGCTCGAACTGTCAATCGCAAAAATCCACTCCTCCCTATCTCTGCTTCCAAGCTGGAGACAATAGAAATTCTCTACATCCTGGTATGAAGCGTTCATACAATTGAATTTAGCAGATGAATTCTTTGAAAAATACGAAGAGATTGAACATTTCAGGCCTAATCCCGATGCATACTATCTACCTTCGTCAACACAATCGATGGGCTGAGGCTATCAAGAACCTGAGGCCAATGTGGGGAGACAATCAGATCTATCAGGTTCGTTCTTCAATGTTTTTACCCAAGTATGATATTTTTAAAACACTTCTAAAACATATAAATCTGAAATTATTGTTTTCAAAATCATAAATATATTTTTAAGGAGACCCGTCGTCTCATGATCGCCTTGTATCAGTCGCACGCCTACTCTGAATACCTTCCCAACATCATCGGCGCTCAGAAAATGCAAGAGTTCGATCTGTACCAGAGCGGACGCAAGAGTAAGCCATATTTTACCGAGATAAATACACACCATGAGTCGTGTCCCCTCTCTGTTTATTCACCCAGCAAAACGTTTGGACAATTGACGACCACTCATGAATGTCTTCTCAGTGATTGTTTTTACAGACACCTACAACCCGGCCGTGAACCCTTCAGTATCAGTTGAGTTCTGCTCTGGCGCATACAGATTCGGTCACTCGCAAGCAAGAAAGGACATACCGAGAATGACGAACAAGAATGTGTAAGTGTACTTTGAAGGCAGTGAAATAAAAGCTACAATGC
Source organism: Pristionchus exspectatus (assembly GCA_911812115.1). Lineage (NCBI taxonomy): Eukaryota > Metazoa > Nematoda > Chromadorea > Rhabditida > Neodiplogasteridae > Pristionchus > Pristionchus exspectatus. Next base: position 20,371,807 of record OU461584.1, on the reverse strand, counting down.
AAAAATTGCTAAAATAGTCGAGTTTTTCTAGCTCTGTTGGCTCGTACATCGACCTCGGACAGCACATGTTCTACACTGATCCACTCTACGACAAGACTGCGACCGTTTCAAGCATGACTCAAGGCCAGCTAGACCGCATTTGCTCGAGATTTTCACGCGAATTCTGTTCTAAATAACGGTAATTGCAGGAATGGTTAACTGCCCTGCAATGTCAGCTGACAGACAGTTCTCCTTCCCAGTCAGGCATGAGATCTTCTCAACAAGAGGTGTCAAGGTGAACATTTTCGCACAAAATCGTGAGGGAGCACAAAAAATAATTCATTCAAGGCATCCGGAGTCGATCTTCCTGCCTTCAACGTTCAGCGTGCGAGAGAAAAGGGAATTCAGCCATACAATGAGATCCGGTGAGGCCGATTTTACGTCTTATTCCTTCTCTTATTCTCTTTGAAGTTGGAATCCAATTTGTCCTGTCCCCCTGTCACACTTTCCACTTTCCACTTTCCAATCTGAGAATTACGTATTTCTATCTGATCTTTTCCAGACAAATGATTCCCAACCTCGGTCGTGTTGCCTCATTCGACGCACTCAGTGCAAACATGGACAAGGTAATCGGATTATAAAACTTAGGGAGCACTTCGTATCGGAAGAAAATGTGTAATTTCAAGGCTAACATTGATTTGCTCAAGAAGACGTACGAGTCAGTGGAGGATGTCGACCTGTATGTGGGACTACTCCTTGAGAGGATCACTGACCCGACCGCATTGGTATGTCGTAAAAAATAAACGGAAAAACAATGCTTTAATATTGTGCAGCTCGGCCCTACCGGCACACATCTCATCGCCGATCAATTCAATGCATTCAAGAAGGGAGATCGTTTCTTCTATGAGAACACTAACACCGCTGGAGCACTGACGCAAAGTGAGCTCATTAATTTTCTAAAGGTGAATTTTGAAAATAAAATTAACTGCTGAATTCAGCCGAATACGATGCGATTCGCAACTATCCCCTTGCTCAACTCGTCTGCGAAAACACCTTTGGAATGGAGCTAGTGCAGACCGACATCTTCCAGTTCAAGTAAGTTACTCCTTCAAGCAGGATAGAGGACATTGATCTTTGATCTTTCCAGCTCCCGCAAGGTGCAGTGCTCCAGCTTCCAACCGTTCCCGATGCAGCGAATTCTACGCATGCCAAGCGCCAAGCAATACACCGTGTTCCTGTATACGAATGCGAATGCAGGTGGTAGGTTAACTGATTTTGTTCAAACTACTGCGAATTTCCGAACATTTATTTATGGTTGACCTTATTCCTTTGCAGGACGCCAATTCAGCACACAGAGCGAGTTCTGCGAGAATATCCCGCTCGAAATGACGAACACTGATGGTGGAGTGTCGAGTGTTGATACGCGAGGCACGTGCGTGGTGCTGTATGACGTAAGCAATTATTTCTATATGCATCACGTATTCGTTCATTTCAGAAAATCGGCTGCACTGGAACCAAAGTGAGCGTAGACAAGAACAAGATCGACAACCTCACCACAGTTGGATTCAATGATCGCACCAAGTCGGTCGGACCCTGTTAGATGATAGATGCCAAAACCTCCCGCCAATTGATACTGGTGATAAAGATATTCATTTGCTGGCTTGAATCATACACGAGAATATTCAGCGCGATCAATGTTGATTTTCAAATCTCACATGTAACACAGTTTGAGGAACGGCCAGTGGAGAGTTTTACGATGAGAGAGATTCAAAAGAATCGTGTTGGTTGGTGTAGTATTCGGAGAAACCCGGTTTACGATTGTAACCTGCGCAAGCGATGCGTCAATCGCTTCGGTAAACCCCCGCAACCCCTTCAATGATATCTGCATCTGTGTCAACACTGGTTTGAATGGCCATGTTGCGTTGCGTTGCGGGTTGTTATGTTGCGGGGGCATACTCTATACACAGAGATTCGAGATTGAACAGATTGATAAGAACTTATAAAAGCAATGACCAACGAAGGATTCCCACTTCACATCACGGGAAGAAAGTTTGATCACAGAGATGCGACTCTGGATCGCACTAGCGAACGTGCTAGCATGCGCGCTGTGAGTTTCGTTACCGAATTTATACAATAAAAAATAGTTTAGCACTTTTACGAAACCAATTTCAGAGCGGAAACTCCATTGGAAATCTTGAGCACAACGATGCAGCAAGCGATCACTAACGTCGAGTCGATCAATAACGTCGCTAAAGCAAACCTAGGTACTACAATCAAAATGGTTGATATAAACATTTCTTCACATAAATTTTAGGCGAAAACACTCGCAATCCGACCTCGCAAGCGGCCAATGGCGCATCGATTGCGGCCATGAAAATTGGCGATATTCTACAGGTAAGCTCGCATTCAGGGCTTTTGAGAACAAAGAAGCCGTTTCTCAAATAACTGAAGATATTTTTTCAGGAAACGACTCGCTTACTGATCAAGGAACACGGCATCGCTTTTCTCACCGAGCTCGTTGGTGTGCGTTTTTATCACGACACTCTTGTGTTCAAGACAGAAATATAGATAACATTTAAAAAACACAGATCGACATAATGGCTGAGCTCGAGGCCCTGCTCAAACCGAGAACAAAGAGAGACGTAGACTATGTGAGTGGACGCGAAATGGATTCTTGATTGTATTCTATTCGCATCTTTTGATAAACGCATTCTGAAATGGCGAAGTATAGCAAAGTAAATCGAAATTGCAAGCAAAAGAGAAAATAATATTCGTATCAGGGCACTCCGTCAAATCCGCTGGATCTCTCGTGCATTGAGCGTCCTGCTACGTGCGATAAGAGGTTCATCAAGTCATATCACGTTGCTCATGAGTCATATCTAGCCCGCCTTGACAGGAAAATGCCAAACTACTGCCTTCACCTTTTTATCAGAATTGCAGCTCAACTCCATTAGCTGACTAACTGTAACTGAAGAAAATAATAACCATTTCGTTCCAGTTACCCGTACCGCTCCATCTCTGGCTGGTGCAACCACGATGACACGGCTAACCGAATGCTCGGGTCGACCATGCATCCCCTAAGGAGATTTATGGGAGCGCCCAAGTATGATGATGGTGAGCGATTGAATCCTACGATTGGGGCTCGGGTTCGGTAGTACCACCATCTTCCGAGCTAATTTGCTAGAAATGAGAAATTACGTGAGAGAACGTAGGAGAGACTCGATATTCGATAGTGCCAATATCATTCGATAGTGCCAATACCATTCGATAGTGCCGATACCGAACCTGCAATGCAACCATGCGTAGTGCCTGCCGGCGTTTCCAATGATGATCAGCGCAGGTTTCAACTCGGTGCGTCGTCGCTCGGCTAATGGAGGAATGCTACCGTCGCCCAGGGCGATCTCGAACAAGATCTTTGCCGAGGTTTCAATCAAGCTTGATCCATGAATAAATATATTTCAGGCCTCCATCCCCTCCTTCGACCCCAAGTACAATCACTTCCTGATGCAATTCGGGCAATGGATCGCGCACGATATTATCCTGTCGCCACTGGCTGCAGGTTCGTCGTATATCGCTGAAGGTCGTGAGATAATAAATGATTTTAAAATCTTTATAACAGGACCAACCGGCGTTCTCCTTGACTGCACTCAATGCGAATCTGCCGATCTGACAACGAACTGTGCTCCGATTGAGGTTACTTTTTGCAAATTCGGAATTTATCTCTTTTTTTTTAATTCGCAGGTCCCAGAAGACGACGCATACTTCCCAACGACCACTGACCGAGGACGAAAGGCGTGCATCCGACTCACTAGGGCGATCAATGGACAGACTGGTCTGGGCCACAGACAGCAGATCAATCAGGTTAGGACCGGACCAGATCTGAATGCCATCTACTTTTCTATAAAAAATCTACCACTGAGGGGTTACATACATGTTCTGTTTCAGAACTCCCACTTCCTCGACCTCTCGCAAGTGTATGGCTCTACTGACTGCGTGGCGAAGGAACTTCGACTTTTTCAAGTATACTTTTTAAGAAAAATATTTCTATTTCGATTACCTCGTGATACATGCAGCTAGTATGTGGTGCCATTCTGGTGGGAATCTATATAGCTACTGCGAGAGGCAGCACATGAGCTGTTCTGGCCGAGTGGTCTAAGGCGCTGCGTTCAGGTCGCAGTCCACATCTGTGGGCGCAGGTTCGAATCCTGCGGACAGCAATACCTTTTGCCTGAGTTTGGTGTGTTTCGAAATGATATTTTGGTTTCTACCAAATCTGTTGGACTGATTATGGGAATGGATTAGATCAGACTTTTAAGCAACAGACCCAAAACGACATGAAACGTCGAAAACTATAGGACGATCTAGTAAATAAGTTTGTTTAGGACGGAAAGATGAAAATGTTCACGACCGACATCTACAATCTGCCTCCTCAGGCACCGAATGTGAGATTTAAATCAGATCTATTTGACCTAAAAGATCAATCCAGGATCCGAACTGCCAGTCACAAAAGTACAGTCCGCCATTCTTGTGTTTCAAAGCCGGCGACATTCGCAACTCTCTTCATCCGGGTTAGCTTTACAACACCAATATTTAGAAAATAATTGAGATACAAAAACACCATTTAGGATTGATCCCGATGCACACAATCTATTTGCGGCAGCACAATCGATGGGCGGAGCAGATTCAAGTGCTGCGGCCGATGTGGGGCGATAATCAGATCTATCAAGTACGTTTCACTTCTGATACAAGATCGAATGATAGTTACGAGTAGTTATTCAAAATCAGGAAAATAAGAAATATTATTTCTTTTTTGGCTTTACCATCTAGTAGGATATCACGCCTCTCACCTAAGAATCGACTCAAAGTTGCAGATTCTTGTCAGCGAGTCAATTTTCGATGTCTGGTTTTCGACGGTTTTAGGCTCCCCTAGACCCCTCTAGCATCCCTACGAAAGGAATAGTGTCAAACATCATTCTCGACCGAGCTGCAGCGGCTGCAAGTTGCAGCCGTCCAACTTTGAGCCGATTTTTCTACCCTTCAACGATGTCCTAGAAAAAACTTTTGTTCCTGAGCCTAGGCTATTTTTCGATGCTCTATCGACCTACGCAGGTTAGACATCGATAGCATCACTTCAAACACTGCCATCTGTTTTCGGCATTTTTTGAGAAAACTGCCTCAAAAACCCCGAATTTTTTCGCTCACATCGATAGAGCATTTCACGACGAATCGAATGATAGGTCTGCGCTCTCATACGGAGGAACCTGAGTATGATTCCATACCCGAAAACTGTCTCTCCAACTATTAAACTTCATTTTTCAACTTTTCTACGCCGCTTCATTCCGCCCTCTCGCGATCAATGACCCGGTCTCATCTCATAGGTTTCATTTAGTAATATGTTTCATTACACATAGGAAATTGATAGGAATAGAATGAACTTTATCACGAACTAACTTTAATATAATTACTCTTTTTAAATGAGGAAGAGCTCGTCTTTTTCTTCCATGAGCGCAGCTTTGAGAAATTCGAACTTATCTTCCTCTTCCACCTCCCCCCCCCCCCTTCTTCCAATTCTTCCTCGCCATTATAAGTGGCATTCATATCGTAAATAGACTAATGCCTAATGCCTAATGCCACTAAATAAAATGGTTCAGTCTCGGTCTGTGAAGATTCTGGCGACGATATGAATGCCACTTATAATGGCGAGGAAGAATTGGAAGAAGGGGGGGGGGAGGAGGTGGAAGAGGAAGATAAGTTCGAATTTCTCAAAGCTGCGCTCATGGAAGAAAAAGACGAGCTCTTCCTCATGTAAAATGAGTAATTATATTAAAATTAGTTCGTGATAAAGTTCATTCTATTCCTATCAATTTATTATGTGTAATGAAACATATTACTAAATGAAACCTATGAGATGAGACCGGGTCATTGATCGCGAGAGGGCGGAATGAAGCGGCGTAGAAAAGTTGAAAAATGAAGTTTAATAGTTGGAGAGACAGTTTTCGGGTATGGAATCATACTCAGGTTCCTCCGTATGAGAGCGCAGACCTATCATTCGATTCGTCGTGAAATGCTCTATCGATGTGAGCGAAAAAATTCGGGGTTTTTTGAGGCAGTTTTCTCAAAAAATGCCGAAAACAGATGGCAGTGTTTGAAGTGATGCTATCGATGTCTAACCTGCGTAGGTCGATAGAGCATCGAAAAATAGCCTAGGCTCAGGAACAAAAGTTTTTTCTAGGACATCGTTGAAGGGTAGAAAAATCGGCTCAAAGTTCGACGGCTGCAACTTGCAGCCGCTGCAGCTCGGTCGGGAATGATGTTTGACACTATTCCTTTCGTAGGGATGCTAGAGGGGTCTAGGGGAGAATAAAACCGTCGAAAACCAGACATCGAAAATTTACTCGCTGACAACTTTAGGCTGACTCTTAGGTGAGAGGCGTGATATCATGAGACCTAGTACCTCAGAGCTCTTTTTTTTTGTAGAATCATAATAAATTCCAGGAAACGCGCCGCTTGATGATCGCACTCTACCAGTCGCACGTCTACTCCGAGTACCTCCCGAAGATCATTGGAGATCAGCAAATGCAAGCGTTTGGCCTGACGCAGAGCGGGCGTAGCAGTGAGTTCATTGCATTCAAAAACACCGTTGTCATCCCGATTTTTGCTCAAAGTAGTGTGCATTCAATAATTTCAGACACCTACAACCCCAACTTCAACCCTTCGGTAGCAGCCGAGTTTGCCACGGCAGCTTTCCGGTTCGGCCATTCACAAGCGAGAATGGACATCCCACGAGCGACGAATAAGAATGCGTACGCACTTACTCTTTTCTACGGAGCTATACATTTATAATGTTCACAAGTCTGGCCAGATACGCAAACCAGCCTTATTTTTTTAGAACAATCGCTTGAGTTACAGGTCGATCGGCTCCTTCATCGACCTCGGGAAGCACATGTTCTACACTGATCCACTCTACGACAAGACCGCCACCGTTTCGAGCATGGCTCAAGGTGTGACTATTATTGTCATACACACTGCAGCATGTATAGAATCTAGTAATGACAAATCGTCTCCATACATATATTGTTACATTCTCACTCATCGGTCTCGCATTGCAAAATGAGAATTCCTCTAAAAATTCTTTCATGAAAAACTCATTGTAGGAATGATCAACTACCCTGGAATGTCTGTCGACCGTCAGTTCTCATTCCCAGTCAGACACGAGATCTTCTCGACTAGAGGTGTCAAGGTGAATTTTATTTTTAATTTTTCAGAATTGGTTCCTCAGATTTAGCAAAAAGTGAACATTGTAGGCGTCTGGTGTTGACTTGCCCGCATTCAATGTTCAACGCGCGAGGGAATTTGGTGTACAGTCGTACAGTGACGTTCGGTGAGCTTTTTTCTATCCAAAATATTCCTAATATTTACAGTATGGCCATTCCCACTCGTCTGTTTGCCCCAACATTCGAGGCCTTGAACAATAGCATGGAGCAGGTTGGTTTTTCTTTTTTCTTTGTTATTTGTTGTTATTATTTGTTGTTTGTATTTGTTGTTTGCAGGCAAGCATTGATCTGCTCAAGAAGACGTACGAGTCGACGGATGATATTGACCTCTACGTTGGAATACTTTTGGAGAAAATTGTCGATCCTACAGCACTGGTATATCCATTGTTTAAACTTCCCTTGTGTTGGCTCTGTCTCTCTCTGTCTCTGAATAGATAATGTAAGCCAAAAGCTAAAACTCGATTACAGCTCGGCCCCACTGGGACGCATCTCATTGGCGAGCAATTTGGTTCATTCATGAGAGGAGATCGATTCTTCTATGCGAACACCAATACATCGGGAGCCCTTACGCAAGGTGGTCCTTCCTTCATTCAGTGAATTGAAATATAAACGTGTAGACAAGCACTTTTACTATTTGATAGCAAAGACAACCATGAGTAATGAGTTCAGCCGAATACGACGCCATTCGTAACTACTCGTTGGCTCAACTCATCTGCGAGAATACTTTTGGAATGGAGCTGGTCCAGGCAGACATCTTTCAGTTCAAGTGAGTCCCGTCGTGATGGTTAACTGGCATGATCTTTGATCTTTAATACAATCTTTGAGCTCTGAAATGATCGGTGATCCACGACTTGGTGTTTGATCACTCCTCCCATTTAAGCTCTCGCAAGGTGCAGTGCAGTAGCTTCCCTGCCTTTCCGATCCAGCGAATTCTGCGACCTTCGAGCCCCAAACAATACACAGCACTGCTGTACACGCACTCGCAATTTGTCGGAGGTATCGTGAGAATATTTTCCATTCCACTCGTAGCCGACCTTTGACGAACGTTCGAGGGGGCGGAGAAAGGAAGAGACCGGGAGGAGGCGGTAGATCAAGTGTCCTCCTCCCCCTGCCTCTCTCCCAGACAATCGATAGCTCGCTAACCAGCACATTTCATTTGCTCAGCATTTCAAACGCACGATAGACCTCTATTTCATTTTAATTTACAAAAAATTCTATTTCAGATCGTCAGCTAACAATCAAGAACGAATTCTGCGAGAACCTTCCGGCCTTCATGATAAATACGAACGGCGGAGTCTCCAGTGTCGATACGCAGGGAACTTGCGTGATGCTCTATGAGGTGCCCTTTTTCTTCAAGCACTTATGAGTGAAGTTATCTTTCAGAACGACGGTTGCATCGGAAACTCAACGAAGATTCAAGGTTAGGTTACAATGAGCAGTAAAACAATGGGCGATGAATAAAAACGAATATTATAGGAACGAATAACGACCTCAGAAAAGTTGGATTCAACGATCGAACTAGATCCATCGGGCCTTGTTAGATGCTGGATGACACTCAATTATTTGATGCACGTGATAAATATTTTTGTTTGATGGATTGTATCGTGTGTGAATATATTTAATATACGACGAGTCACTCACTCCTCAAACCCATTGTATAACCATGGATCTTGCCCGATCAATCGAGCCTCGCCCTTCATATACTTAATTTCTATTTTGTGATGCAGAGACGGAGGAACAAAATGTTATTACGATAAACGATGAAGAGATAGACGAGAATAACAACAAGATGTGATTTGCAAAAAGAATTATTAATATTATAAAAATTGTTAATCATACTGTTGTTGTTTGTTGTATCAAGTTGAATAGAGATAATTTTTCAGGTCACATTGTTCGATAAAAACAATTTTCGAATAAATTATTTTTATCACGTTACACGCCCGGGCTTCGGTGAAGAACAATCCCAGAATCACTTCTATTTTCATGCTTGGGAGTGGCTCCAAACCACTGAAAGATCACATGAGGGTTATGGGCAGCTGCTAATGATATCGGCCAGAATCCACGGTAGACATTATTTGCATGAGTGGCGATGTGGATTCGCGAGCGGATATTCGCGTCCACTCCCTCCAAATCTTCACTAAAGTAACAAAGGCGCTCATCCGTTTGGTTGAAGTGAAGCCTCGTGGATGATAGCTTGGGAGGGGCTTGAACCATGAATATCTCCCAATTCTTGCAAGCCAAGTACACAATAACGCTCTTGGTGCAAGCCCAGTCGTGCGGTTCCATACGTCTTGGCACTATTAGTAGCAGCCTGCCTGGGTTATGGTCTCGAAGGGAGTAGAGTTTTTCCACAATAGATTTTTCGTCTTCAAGGATTTCCATTTCATAAGAACTGCACACTTCGAAGAATTTCGTAGGCACGATAGCGATATCACTCTTGAGAATACAGGTATCATTGGAGAGAATCCAGCGAATGATCGAACCGATCAACCTTGATTCCAGATTAGCGGCTTCTCCTTTATAGACGATTTCGGGAGTGGCCCTAGCCATTGCGATGGATTGGTGTGGGCATAGCTCAGATTGGTATGCATGCATGAGCTCTTCTTCGGTGAGTGGGCTTTCAATTTCCGTGGGCTTGAGCAGCTGCTTGAAATTGTAACCGTTTTCTTGCTTTCTTGATCGATATGCGATGATCTTTTGGCGTATTGAAGAATTGATGGGGTAACACTGACTGCAGGAGAAGTCGGCATGGAGAGGATGTGAAGTATCAATTCTGGATTGTATTGATTACAATAAAAAATAAGGCAAATAATCTCACTTTAATGGATCGTGCTTGTTTCGTTTCTGTGCTTGTCGATTGAAAAGCGTTCGATCAGATGCAGTTAATGAGCTCCGTGGCGTCAACAGATTTTCTGTAACAGAGCATTTTATTTCAAGCTTGAATCATTTACAAAAAATACTTTAAAAATAATAATAAAGCGCTTACTGTCGCTATGGGAGGGAGGAGGGGGCGCAACTCGGCACGGCACAGATATTGTAGACATGTGCACACCTTTACGGAGATAATTACTATCACGTTACGACCAGAGCCAACGGACAAGTGAGACTACAGGAAGCGTGTACTCTTTCTAGTTGATCTACCGAACACACTGCATCTTCTACTCGTTAACTGATCTCTTCTTCAACATCAGCACACCTACTCTGACTCATCATCCTCTTTGTTTGCTCTCTCAGGATGAGTTGTGACTTTTTGTTTTGATAAGTGAGATGATGCGAAGAAATCTCAAGGTGTAGCCAAATAGAAATGTGAAATCGATGTGGGCTGACTTTATACATTTAGTTTAATAACATTTTACAATTTGTGAAGAGACAATAATGCAATAGAGTTTATTTATTTGTGGGTATTACATTCACAACCACGTATCTTGTTCGATTTTCCGGAATCTATGCTTCATCTTTTCGCAGCTTTGTCAATTCCGCCTTTAGTTTTCTATTGTGAGCATTCTTCACTTGAGCCATTGACCGCATTTTCTCCAATTCAGCTTTCAATCGTTTGTTCTCTGACTCGGCAGTTAACATTCGCATGTTCCAAGTGAGACTCCCAGAAGTATCCGGCTGAAGTAAATCGCGTTTGATTTTAAGTGAATAAACATCAATTTCTTACTGAAGGTTCGCCGTTGTCAATACTAAGCGTTGCGGGAGAATATTTCAACACTTGATTGGTCGGTTTGTAATTAGGGCTGTCAGGGTGAAGAATCCGCCTCTTCATTCCGCGTCATCTCTCGTCATTCTGACCAATGAGAGAGCACGAGGAATGAAGAGACGGATTCTTCACCCTGACAGCCCTATTTGTAATCATTTGCACTTGACTGTTCACTCGGTGTCTGTAAAATATATATATAAATTTAGATAAAAATGTTTTGGACATACTGGGAACTGAAAACATTTGCAGCAGACGCGATTTCCCATTCCGAGAATATCTGCACAGCATTCTCCTCCGACAGAAAAGGGGGAGACCTTTGCATATCTACTCGCTCACTTTGCATGAATCGAACTACAAGGCCTAGGCGGGAGGAGCGACCGCTCTCCCGGCTCTGTTGTTTGAATCGAGCGGGAAATTGCAGTTCTTTCGTGTCGGGATTTTGGCGCGAAATTTGCATCCATTGTTTACCCTTATCTGGAGAGAACAATGGGGGTCAGAACGCTGTGTCTGCAATGAATAATAAGTTATGCGATATGCGATATTGAAAATAAATCAACGGAATAAGAGAAAGCGATGAACCGAACACTGTGAGATATCGTGAAAGCTGACAGTGCCAAACTGTCACGATAGCCAAACTCTCTTCAGAGTTAAATATTTCGAGAAAAACGTGGGAGAAATCATGTACTGGGATCAGCAGCTTCGGTAAACAGACCGGATGTGTTCTGTTTTGTGTTTACCTTCCTTATCTTTATCAGTCAAATCAGAAGATCTATCTCATTGCGAGAAATCAATATTTTACAACCAATTTTGAAAGATTATGAAATGCACAATGTAATCACGACAGTCACAATTACAACCTAAACGTTAACGTTTGAAATACAGCACGAACACGCACCATTTTAAAATGTCGAACGCCAATTCGAGAGTGATTCGAAGCTTGTGCAAGGATGTGTTTTCATCGCTCGGGGATTTCAAGAACTTCCAAGCTGCGCCGAGGTTTTTTTGTATATATGAGAGGAATCGCCAGAAAATCGACCATTCAAGGGGGGTCGGCGGCGGTAGGAAATTTTGCCTAGCTGAAAAGTTCAGAGGAAGTACTTTGAATGACGCTCTATCGAACTGCGTCGGCCGTTTTTGGATATCTCAACTTATTTTCGGATGGCGGCTGATCGGAGCGGTCGCACTGAGGGATTTCAACTGAAATTCGGCTCACAAGAATGGTCATAACTTTGTTCAAAATGAAGATATTCAGATTTCCAAAGAAGGGATCGATAGAGGAGAACTCGGTCGAGATTTCATCTATTGACGACATCATTCCTTGTCGACGCGCTGATGCAGGGTGGTTGCTTTTCGATTAAAATGGCATAACTGTCCAAAACGGAAGTTCTCCAACAAACGACTAAGCGGCTTTTGTAGAACTTATATGTAGGTAGAAGATCTGAAAAAATCTTAGAAATCGAGAGGTGGGAAAAAAAAGAGCGCTGGTTCTTGTGCGCCGGTCTCCATATAAGTAGCACATAACATGCTTGTATACTTTTAAAATTGGCTCCAGAAGTACCCAATATCATCCAAAAATCTTGAAAAACATTGCTAAGAATACTAACGCTGGTATTGAGACCTTGTTTTTAGACAAAAGTGTCGTTCTATCATACACAGACCTGAAATTAAAAATCACCGTTTTTTTTCTTATCTCAACCTCTAAAGATGATCGGAATAGAACAGTTCTGTTTCAGGAGACCCCATGAGATGTCTGAAAACTGTTCAAGAAAAGAGCGCATCAATGAAGATGGTTTCCTCTGCGTGGGAACCTTGAATTTTCAAAATACAGTAAATAAGGCTAGCATTGTGCTACCAGAATGTTACCTAGACTAAAATGTAGCCGTGAATGTCCTGAACATTTTCTCTGTTGACAGTATGATCCTATCTCATCTCTGCGACGCGCTACAGGGCCTAGAAGAAGGCGAGATTGCGTGAAGAGCGCGCGCGAGAGAGCGGGTGAAGAGAGGAGAAGGCGAGAGAGCACACGAGGTGAGAGAGTGCAGACATGCAGAGCGCGCGCTCTTGGGCATTTTTTCCGGATATTCTAGGCCCTGTAGCGCGTTTCAGAGGTGAGATAGGATTATACTGTCAACAGAGAAAATGTTCAGGACATTCACGGCTACATTTTAGTCTAGGTAACATTCTGGTAGCACAATGCTAGCCTTATTTACTGTATTTTGAAAATTCAAGGTTCCCACGCAGAGGAAACCATCTTCATTGATGCGCTCTTTTCTTGAACAGTTTTCAGACATCTCATGGGGTCTCCTGAAACAGAACTGTTCTATTCCGATCATCTTTAGAGGTTGAGATAAGAAAAAAACGGTGATTTTTAATTTCAGGACTGTGCATGATAGAACGACACTTTTGTCTAAAAACAAGGTCTCAATACCAGCGTTAGTATTCTTAGCAATGTTTTTCAAGATTTTTGGATGATATTGGGTACTTCTGGAGCCAATTTTAAAAGTATACAAGCATGTTATGTGCTACTTATATGGAGACCGGCGCACAAGAACCAGCGCTCTTTTTTTTCCCACCTCTCGATTTCTAAGATTTTTTCAGATCTTCTACCTACATATAAGTTCTACAAAAGCCGCTTAGTCGTTTGTTGGAGAACTTCCGTTTTGGACAGTTATGCCATTTTAATCGAAAAACAACCACCCTGCATCAGCGCGTCGACAAGGAATGATGTCGTCAATAGATGAAATCTCGACCGAGTTCTCCTCTATCGATCCCTTCTTTGGAAATCTGAATATCTTCATTTTGAACAAAGTTATGACCATTCTTGTGAGGCGAATTTCAGTCGAAATCCCTCAGTGCGACCGCTCCGATCAGCCGCCATCCGAAAATGAGTTGAGATATCCAAAAACGGCCGACGCAGTTCGATAGAGCGTCATTCAAAGTACCTTTGTTATTTTTTTCAGCCTGATTCTCAACACAAAATTCTACCGCCGCGGAGTGGTTAATTCTCTGGCGATTCCTCTCATAATATATTGATCACCACTTCCGAATTGGTAATGTGTACACAACACGGCAAGGACTGGACCGTCAGTATTCCAACGTACGTCGGTAGTCTGAAATTATTGTTTAAAATAAATGTTTGTTCACCGATGTCTCTCGAATTGCATTATCTCTTAAATTTGTATGGCTTTTTTCCTTTTCAAATATATGCTCGCATTATCTCACCGGCAGGGGGAATTGTTAGGGCATTTCTCGGACCTATTCAGCATTTCGAGTTTCAGTTTAGTCATCGAAAAGGTCTCAATGTGCCCACCATTGTGATAATGAGAAGAATGTTTGCATTGAAGTATGCAGACACCGGAAATTACACGCACAATGCGCGTATGTACTCTGATCAGGAGCCACCTCCGCAAACAAATTAGGGAAAGAAAGTCAATAATGATTACTGGAAATTACTCTTCATTTCTCTGAGAAAGTGCTTAGTAATATTATTTATTTTTATTTTTTTATTCGATTTATCATTGCCTGCAAAATTTTATCATTGCCTGTCCTAAAAAAAACATTGCCAAATTCTTACCAGCCAAGTGCCATTGTACGAATTTAAAGACACGATAAAGTATTTACAGTCATTTATTTTTATTTCTCTGCGGTGACCTGTGAGACACAATTTATGAGCAAATATTTATTTTAAAAAAAACTTATCAATAGCGGAATTATCCACTTCATCTGACTGTATGGGAGCCATTGAGAAATCTGATGTTTTCCGATAGAGAAGAATATAAATCACAGTCGCAGCTTTGGCGGTCGAGTAAAGGAGCTTATCACTTCTCACGGTATCATTCTTCACTGGCGATAAGCGATAACAATGCACACTTGTTTTACAGAGGAACAATACGTGTTTTCATAAATGATTGCATGATTCAGAAATGTACCACCCCCCCCCCCTCTTTGCTCACAATAGATATCCATCATTTCCTTTCAACTCATTCTGACAAGAAAACACTGAAGAAATCGGAGTTTTCTTCCCAAGTGTCTGTTCAACTGAAAATTCTTCGTGTTATGGTAATTGATGGTAGCCGATGGAGGCACGGTAAACAGACTCATTGTCAGTTGTATTTCACTACCCCATACCTGCACTCTCCTCTCCTCCCTAGCGCTCATTGGATAAATTACTCAGCCATCGTACTCCGGAAAACTCAGTTGGCCCATCCTTTCCTTACACTTTACTTGGACTGAGAGAAAAGATTGAAGATATGGGAGTTTTCCTCCCTAGTTTCCGAAAAATAATAATAATAAATTTAACGATTACGGTATTCAGATATTGTGGATTACGGTAATTTAGTCAATTGGGAGGGTTACGGTAGTTTAGTTGATAGTATACGTTAGATATCTAAGTACTTACGTCTATTAGGCACGGCTAAGCTCTATACCACCCTTTCGTTCCCTTTTCATGATTCCTCCATCCCCTTTTCCTGTACCTTCCTTCCCTCTTTTCTCTCTTCCAGCTAGTGTAACCCAGTCTGTGATCCCAATCCATTGCAATTTACCTGAAATGTTTCACTAACTCGCATCCCCTTCCCTTCTACGATCTATTTTCGGAAAGATCAAACGTCCACGGAAGGGAATATTGATCGTCTGGCGCGCGCCCAGCGAGACACACACACGCACTCTCTCTCTCTGCGCTCTCTCTGATCTACACACTCTCTCGTCTATCGCCTTCCCTTCCCCCAGCCGCTCATTTCGCACGTCGAGCTCGCCATTCTCATCATTTCCCTTCCCCATCCACCCTCCGTTCCCCTTCCCGATCACTCTCGACAAGTCCTTCTTGTAATTTAGTATAGTTTTGCCACTTTTGATTGATTTTTAAATTCTAATATCTAAGTCAAGTTTGTGCCTGCCGGTTCCCTCCCAGTTTATCATCCTATTCCTGTCGTTGACGTCGATTGACGTCCTTGCGCGAGGCTCCTCTAACCCCGTCCTCTTATTTTCGAAAATCAGTGAGTTATTGCTTTATCCGCCCCCACCGCGCGATTCTTGATGGGCGAAGTAATTTAGCATAGTTTTGCCACTTTTGATTGATTTTTAATTCTAATATCTAAGTCAAGTTTGTGCCTGCCGGTTCCCTCCCAGTTTATCATCCTATTCCTGTCGTTGACGTCGATTGACGTCCTTGCGCGAGGCTCCTCTAACCCCGCCCTCTTATTTTCGAAAATCAGTGAGTTATTGCTTTATCCGCCCCCCACCGCGCGATTCTTGATGGGCGAAGTAATTTAGCATAGTTTTGCCACTTTTGATTGATTTTTTAAATTCTAATATCTAAGTCAAGTTTGTGCCTGCCGGTTCCCTCCCAGTTTATCATCCTATTCCTGTCGTTGACGTCGATTGACGTCCTTGCGCGAGGCTCCTCTAACCCCGCCCTCTTATTTTCGAAAATCAGTGAGTTATTGCTTTATCCGCCCCCCCCCCACCGCGCGATTCTTGATGGGCGAAGTAATTTAGCATAGTTTTGCCACTTTTCATTGATTTTTTAATTCTAATAAGTCAAATTTGTGCCTGCCGGTTCCCTCCCAGTTTATCGTCCTATTCCTGTCGTTGACGTCGATTGACGTCCTTGCGCGAGGCTCCTCTAACCCCGCCCTCTTATTTTCGAAAATCAGTGAGTTATTGCTTTATCCGCCCCCCACCGCGCGATTCTTGATGGGCGAAGTGCCTAGTTGTCCGTCTTCAAATTCCTCCTCCATTGCGATGCCTTGGCGCTTTCGAAGTGCATTTCTCATGCTTTCCGATTGGTTCCTTCTGGGTTCACTGGTTAATCATCGCTTTCCCAGGTACCGACAGACGGCCACTCCCCCCGATGCCCCAACAAGCGAGCGATCGACGAGGACGTCTTCAATCTTATAAAAGGTTCGTTTACTTCCCCCGCCCCTCCTCCACTCACTCCGCTCCCCCTTTGACTATTAGTCCATGTGCGCTTAGTCGTTCTCCTGCGCACGTGAAGCCGTAAGCGGATGATTAGCTCTCCGTGGAATCGCAGACCTGAGAAGGGAAAGGCCCTGGCATCCAGGGTGGGATCGTGGTTCGCCCTCGGGGCGGCTTCTCGTGCCTTCGGGCGCTTTTCGCCGCTCTGTAGGGAGGGCAGTTGAAAGGCTATGCGAATTGGACCAATAGGCAGAGGGGGAGGAGTGAGCGGAGGAATGTAGGAACCCCCAGTAGGAGTGACTAACCATGTCCTTTTCACCTCTCCACTTGGACGGATGAGACGTCATCAACAACGAGGACACCGGCCAGAGGGATGACGACATCGAAGATGACGATACGTCCCCGGTAGGAATGAGAGGTACTCGAGCAATCGAGTGGTCCTTATTCCTTATTAATATTCCAGGCTGTTTCGTGCCGGAGATCGCGAAGCCCGAGAGGAAGATTCAGTTCCATGAGAAGATGCTCTGGACTGCCATCACCCTCTTCATCTTTCTCGGCTATTGTCAGATTCCCCTTTTCGGTCAGGTTCCTCACAAAACTGCTTCTTTTATTGGAAGTAAACCACAAAGAAACTAAATGTAAAGTGCTATTTGCAGGAATCATGTCGACTGACTCGGCCGATCCGTTCTACTGGCTTCGAGTGATCATGGCCTCCAACAGGGGAACCCTGATGGAGCTCGGTATCTCGCCCATCGTCACCTCTTGTCTCATCATGCTGCTTCTGGCTGGAGGCAAGATCATCGCGGTCGGAGATTCCCCCAAGAACCGCGCCCTCTTCAACGGAGCACAGAAGCGTAAGTGAACATTTTGGTTTCTGTTTTGTTATTGGCACTGCTCCCCAAAAGACCAAATTAATGTTACTGCTTTATTTCAGTCTTCGGAATGGTGATCACCGTCGGACAGGCTATCGTGTACGTTGCCTCTGGACTCTACGGAGAGCCCTCTGACATCGGATCCGGAATCTGCCTTCTAATGGTTGTCCAGCTCGTTTTCGCCGGTCTTATCGTGCTCCTCGACGAACTCCAGGTATGTATCTACCAAACTGCTAACTCGTTAATTACTTTATTTGTTATCCTCACTAATCGATAATTTGTTTCAGAAGGGTTACGGTCTCGGTTCTGGAATCTCCTTCTTCATCGCTACAAACATCTGCGAGACTATCGTGTGAAAGGCCTTCTCGCCTGCTACAATGAACACTGGCCGTGGAACCGAATTTGAGGGAGCAGTCATTGCCTTCTTCCACCTTCTCGCCACCAGATCCGACAAGGTTTGACACTTTGTTCCTTTCCCTCATGTCAGAGATGACGGCATCACAACCGTCACACTTTCCGTTTAAGTTTATACCAACTTACACTGCGTATTACAGGTACGTGCTCTCCGTGAGGCCTTCTACAGACAGAACCTTCTCAACCTCATGAATATGATGGCCACCGTCCTCGTATTCGCTGTCGTCATCTACTTCCAGGTGAGATATTTTATTTTATTTTAAATTAATTAAATAAAAATCTTACAAGATCAAATTTGTTATCTGCAGGGCTTCCGTGTCGACCGTGGCCGGTACTACGTCTTACGCCATCAAGCTCTTCTACACAAACATTCCCATCACTCTCCAGTCTGCCCTCGTCTCTAATCTCTACGTCATCTCTCCGGTTTGCATTCACTTGACTCATTTTATTTGACCCTTACTGCTCTAGGATTGATATAGTTCGCCTTTCGGTTTCTTTTTTTTCCGAATTGGTTCCCCCACCGTTTTGTGTCTCGTAGTTGACCTAATAATGACGCCATAGGTCCGAGACACTTGTTGCTATAGTTAGTCTTTCCGTTTGTTCTTTTTGGAATCGGCTTCTCTCGGTCATGTGTTTAGCAATCTATCTTTGAAATGATCTAGCCCACCGAGAACAGGTCCGAGCACTCGAAATTCAGCAAAAAAAAACGGAATCGGAATAATATTTAAATTGAGAAGAAATACACGTATTTATTGTATTGAAATACCTCTATATTTTTCTGGATGGATGAGCTATATGCGTTTGCGCGTAATGTCCTGATATTTTGCCGCAAACAGGCTTTTTAGAACGCGTTCTGGTGACATTTTGCTTGAATGTGTGTGATGGTCATTAGGAATTTCGAGTCGAACCCGTATTGTGCTTGTGAAAAGTGCTTAAACAACCCGTATTTAGTTAAATTAATATGCTTCATTTCAGTCTTCGGAATGGTGATCACCGTCGGACAGGCTATCGTGTACTTTGCCCCTGGACTCAACGGAGAGCCCTCTGACATTGGAGCCGGAATCTGCCTTCTCATCGTTGTCCAACTCGTCTTCGCCGGTCTTATCGTGCTCCTCCTCGACGAACTCATTCTGGTATGCATCTGACCGTCTCTCAACTCATTAGTTACGTCGTAAATTCTACCCACTAATCGATATTTCATTTCAGAAGGGTTACGGTCTCGATTCTGGTATCTCCCTCTTCATTGCAACGAACAACTGCGAGACTATCGCGTGGAAGGCCTTCTCGCCGGCTACAATGAACACTGACCATGGAACCGAGTTCGAGGGAGCAGTCATTATTGCCCTCTTCCATCTTCTCGCCACCAGATTCGGCAAGGTTCGAGACACTTTCTCTCGTTTCCTCTTGAATGATGACGTCGTCACTGGTCCCACTATCTGTCAAAATGTGAAATAAAAAAGGTAATGTCAAGACTTACATTAGGTGTTTCATTACAGGTGCGTGCTCTCCGTGAGGCCTTCTACAGACAGAATCATCCCAACCTCATGAACCTGATGGCCACCGTCCTCGTATTCGCTGTCGTCATCTACTTCCAGGTGAGATATTTTATTTTATTTTAAATAAATTAAATAAAAAAATTTCAAGATTAAGTGTGTTATCTGCAGAGTTTCCGTGTCGATCTCCCCATCAAGTCTGCTTGATACCGTGGCCAGTACTCGTCTTACCCCATCAAGCTCTTCTATACCTCCAACATTGCCATCATTCTCCAGTCTGCCTTCACCTCTAATCTCTAAGTCATCTCTCAGGTTTGCATTCACTTAACTCATTTTATTTAAATCCTTAACTCATTAAATCCTTCGTCTACTAATTATTTATCCATTGCAGATGCTTGCCTTGAAGTTCGGAGGTGACATCCTCGTGAACCTTCTCGGTACTTGATCTGATGCTTCGGGAGCCTACCGCAGCTTCCCCAGTGGAGGAATCTGCTACTATCTGTCTCCTCCTGACTCTTGGACACGTGCTCGAAGACCATCTTCACTGCATAATCTACATTGTGTTCATGCTCGGATCGTGCGCCTTCTTCTCTGAGACGCGGGCCGATGTGTCTGGCTCTTCTGCCAAGGACGTTGCTAAGCAGCTCAAGGAGCAGGTTATCTATGGTCATGAGAGGACATCGTGAGAAGTCGATGCTCTATGAGCTGAAAAGGTACGGTATCCTACTGAGATTTTCGATTGATTATTGAGCAGTGATTGGCATTTACGGAATTGTGTCACTTGCAGATACGTCCCCACACCACCGCTGCTGCTTCTGAGGTCTCTGCATCGGAGCCCTCTCCGTCACTGCTGACTTCATGGGTCAGTCAGTCATCATTAGGGTTGACGAAACGAAACGAAACTCGGAAATTCCGAAAAAAACTAATTCAATTATCTCCATTTTTCCGGAAAAAGAGTCGAACAAAGACCTTTCCTAAACTCTTCCGAAAAAGATTAATTGTTCGAATTGTGAATGAAAGACCGGTGGAACGAAATTGAATGAAAATGATGAGTTATGTTTCAATAATTACATAGAAATTTTTTGGCAATATTTTCAAGGACAACTGTTAGTGATAGCGTTTTATCACCATAGCGATCCATAAATTACGAAATTACGAAATGTTCAATTATGTTTCAGAGGCATATGTACTCGACGATTAAAAAAGTGCAAAAAATTGAACCTTTTCTGAATTTGAAATATGTTTCACATCGGTTAATCTTTTCCGGAAAAGAGAGTCGAACAATGGCTTTTCCGAAAGTCTTCCGAAATTGATTATTGGAGTTTTCCGGAAAACGACTCAATTCGGCCAGTCTTTTTCGGAATTCCGAACGGACAACCCTAGTCACCATCATCGAACAATCGCACAAAATCGGGGGTTCAGCAAGAAAACTGTTGAAAATCGTGAGTTTCGCGTCCGAAAACGGGGTTTTTTTTTGGCTTCAAGCCCGGGGTCAAAATCCGGGTGTGGGGAGGGTATAATCCGATATCCGACCCCGTGCTCACTGGGGTCAGTCCATTATTCCTATATTTATTTGTATACTTTTTGTTTAAGATATGGAATTTGTTACGTTGTTCAAGTTTCTAATGATTGTGCATTGCAGGAGCTATCGGATCGGGAACTGGTATTCTGTTGGCTGTGACCATCATCTACCAGTACTTCGAAATCTTCGTGAAGGAACAGCAAGAGATGGACGGAGTCGCTGGCATGTTCTTCTAAGCTAATTGGAGCTGAATAGCCCAAGGACTCCCACAAGGACCGCGCCCCTTTCGGTCAGTCTTCATTTCAAATTTATTGTTTTCTCGAAATCTCTTTTGACCTTTCGATCGCGTTGGATAATTGCCTCATGGTTTTGAGCGCAGCAGTAAATGCTAAAATAATCGCACTGCCTTGGTGCACTGTGAAATGGAGCAGGTTGATCAAATTTTCATTCAGCCGTTTTGGCCTTTTGATCACATTGAAATATTTCTCCGTGGTATTGGGGTTCATAACTAATATAATGTATTCGCATTGCATTCTAAAACATCGCTGAAGATGGATTCACATTTTGATTCAGCTGGTATAGCTTTTCGGACAAGTTGAATAATTGCCCCGTGGTTTTGCGCTTCACGGAAAATGTAATATCTTTAGTGGGTACCATCTCTGAATAGAAATCATTTGCCTGTTTAGTTTAGTTCTGTTATGTTTTTCGGGCTCCTTTAATGTAGCAGTTCAACGGGAACCATCTTTGAAAACTAGCATTTGCCTGATAAGTGTAGTTTGCTCACATGCCAATTGTAGTTTTCAATTCTCCGCAATGATTTCTGTAGTTGGAATACAGAATTTTATCGAATATTGTTACAATAGTAACCTCGAATCGTTTTAGGGTTGTCTTCCCTTCTTCCTCCCTCCCCTTCCCTCTCTTCCATTCCTCCGTTAAGGAGATGACCGAAGAAGAAAGGATAAAACGCGGTCGTGCTCGGCTCAAACAGGTAAGGGTGAAGATAAATAAAGAAGCGTATTTTGAAAATTGTGGTGATTCGTTGTGTTATTCAAGTTCGCTTTTGTTTTGTGTGATAATAATTACAAATTTCGCCATTATTATAACCGTATTACGGTCCCCGCTGATTTTTTTGTTTCCCTTTCTCATTTAGTATTGTTCTCCAGTGGGTACCATCTCTGAATAGAAATCATTTGCCTGTTTAGTTTAGCTCTGTCATTTATTTTTGAACCTCACTAGTATAGCACCGTTTGATTTTATGCTTCTCGGGCTCCTTTAGTCTTTATCTTTAGTGGGTACCATCTTAGAATGTGCTTCGCTGATATCCCAGTAGGTTATCCAATAACGGGCCATTCTCGCACAAACGCTTGCGGAACACTGTTGTGCTAGGAAAGCTGTGCTAGGCACTGTTGCTGTTGTGCTGTTGTGCTAGGAACACTGTTGTGCTGTTGTGCTAGGACTCGTTTAGAAATGCGGATGCCCGCCTAGGCATTATTGAACTGTCACCCTTTCTAAAAAGCGACAAACTTTTATGTGCGGATCCAATTTGCGGATGCCCTCACTTTGTCACCTTTCTATCCCACCAGTGTTGCTGAAGGCTCGTGAGAATCAGCCGACGATACGCTTTGGCTGATGACAGATCAATATGCATTTCGATATTCCAATATTAAATAATTCATAATAAAAATGGTTTCAGTCCGTCTCTCAGTGGTGCCTCTCGATGTGGATCCATTCCTTCATCGACGCCCCCTATCTTCCCTCCCCACCCCACTGTCGAAGATCCAAGGGTGATGCTTCCCCTCCCCCCCCCCCCCACCATCTCCTCTTTCCCCGTTATCCTCCCTTTTCGTTTATTGCTTTGTTTTTGCCACGTTCTTAGTTTTGTTGTTTTTTTCTCGTAACCATCCACGTAGGTTACAGATCTTGGGTGGAAGGATGACGATTTATAGGGGGGGGGGGGGAGTATTGGGGCATATGGAGGTATTGTATCTATCCGAGTGTGTGAAAATGAGGGCATACAATTATCGATCCGAATGTGTGAAAATGGGGGTATTGTATCGATCCGAATGTGTGAAAATAGGGGTATTGTATCGATCCGAATGTGTGAAAATGAGGGTATACAATTATCGATCCGAATGTGTGAAAATAGGGGTTATTGTATCGATCCGAATGTGTGAAAATAGGGGGTATTGTATCGATCCGAATGTGTGAAAATGGGGGTATTGTATCGATCCGAATGTGTGAAAATGAGGGTATACAATTATCGATCCGAATGTGTGAAAATACGGGTTATTGGATCGATCCGAATGTGTGAAAATGGGGGTATTGTATCGATCCGAATGTGTGAAAATGGGGGTTATTGGATCGATCCGAATGTGTGAAAATGGTTGTATTGTATCGATCCGAATGTGTGAAAATGGGGGTATTGTATCGATCCGAATGTGTGAAAATGAGGGTATACAATTATCGATCCGAATGTGTGAAAATAGGGGTTATTGTATCTATCCGAATGTGTGAAAATGGGGGTATTGTATCGATCCGAATGTGTGAAAATGGGGATATTGTATCGATCCGAATGTGTGAAAATAGGGGGTATTGTATCGATCCGTTTGTGTGAAAATGGGGGTATTGTATCGATCCGAATGTGTGAAAATGAGGGTATACAATTATCGATCCGAATGTGTGAAAATGGGGTATTGTATCCATTTGATCGTGTTTTGTAATGTACCGGTCGTTCTGTGTGTGTGTTGAAAATCGGGAACGCTGTGTTGATCTTACAGTGTTGGCTACTGAATCGATCCGAATGTGTGAAAATGGGGATATTGTATCGATCCGAATGTGTGAAAATAGGGGGTATTGTATCGATCCGAATGTGTGAAAATAGGGGTTATTGTATCGATCCGAATGTGTGAAAATGGGGGTATTGTACCGATCCGAATGTGTGAAAATGGGGTATTGTATCCATTTGATCGTGTTTTGTAATGTACCGGTCGTTCTGTGTGTGTGTTGAAAATCGGGAACGCTGTGTTGATCTTACACCGTTGGCTACTGAATCGATCCGAATTTGTGAAAATGGGGGTATTGTACCGATCCGAACGTGTGAAAATGGGGTATTGTATCCATTTGATCGTGTTTTGTAATGTACCGGTCGTTCTGTGTGTGTGTTGAAAATCGGGAACGCTGTGTTGATCTTACACCGTTGGCTACTGAATCGATCCGAATATGTGCTAATGGGGGTATTGTATCGATCTGAATGTGTGAAAATAGGGGGTATTGTATCCATTTGATCGTGTTTTGTAATGTTCCAGTCGTTCTGTGTGTGTGTTGAATATCGGGAACGCTGTGTTGATCTTACACCGTTGGCTACTGAATCGATCCGAATATGTGCTAATGGGGTATTGTACCGATCCGAACGTGTGAAAATGGGGGTATTGTATCCATTTGATCGTGTTTTGTAATGTACCGGTCGTTCTGTGTGTGTGTGTGTTGAAAATCGGGAACGGAGTTTCTAGAGTGAAAAGAAGGAATAATGAATGGTTGTCTAAGAAAGTGCCTATTCAAGATGTTCGTATAAGAGCTATACAGAGAAAATTGCAATGGGCAAACCCAGTTGCGACGCTAAATGACGATCGATGGTCTGAGAGAATAGTGAACTGGACACCATGGGACAAGATAAGACCGATTGGGAGGCCTAAAACACGATGGCGCGACGAGATAGTAAACCGAG
The DNA here is from genome assembly GCA_911812115.1 of Pristionchus exspectatus. NCBI lineage: Eukaryota > Metazoa > Nematoda > Chromadorea > Rhabditida > Neodiplogasteridae > Pristionchus > Pristionchus exspectatus. The sequence continues at coordinate 20,346,910 of OU461584.1, read as the reverse complement.
TAGGAATCAATTGGCAGCACATTAGCAGAAGATACCCCGATTTTTGGAATACAGGAATCGTTCAACAGGCCCTAGACCTGCAGATTGAATAAAGTATAGAAGTATTGAAGTATTGAAATCTCGTGAAAATTATTTATCTATGATGATAAACAGTTTATCATAAATCATAAACTCAATAGAATAACTGAACTGGATAACAACAAGTAAACGGCCAATAAACTGAAGCAACAAAGTGAATTCAACTTCGACATAACAACAACAACGAGACAAGAAACACGCACTTCTACTCTGGATATACATCCATTTTGATCCATTTCCTTCTTTCCCAATCAATCTCTGCATCCAGATTCTTGAGCGCAAGGAATTTCATACTCCGACCCATTAACATATTTTTATCGTTGTCGTCGTCATCGCAAACAACAAATGCAATGTGAATGAATCCATCGAAGATATTTATGATGTATACATCATCATCATAATCATCATTATCATCATCATCATATTCTTGGTAAGCCTGCATTGTAATAATAATAATAACAGAAAGAAAAACACATTAGACTATGGTTGACTATACCTCGATGTTTCTGTTGGAGACTACTTGCCCGTTTCGAATAGCAATGCCGAGAGAATTGAGAAATGCATTGAGGGTCTCTCTCTTGATATTTGGAAGATTGACCTTCCGAACACTAACAAACATAAGAGTCATTGAAACCGAGAAACTTGCATCTTCTCGATAAATTGAAGAAAAACGAATCGGTCATAACCTCTTTCGCATGTTCAGCGCTCTGAAAATAACGAATCATGCACTTTCCAAAATCATGTTCAAACTGTAGCAAATGTAGAACGAGAACAATGTAAAAAAAATACCCCAAAACAGATGAAAAGTTCCGAAATACTTCTGAACTCCTTGATGGTGCTGCAGATATTTCGATTGAGTTCAACCGAATCGTTAAACTTAAATGAATACTCAAATGTATCAAAAAATGTCGTCACATACGAAGATCTTGAGTATTCCGATAGATGTATTATGTGCAAATCTTCTGTAGAAATAAAGCGGATAGCCTCGATTCTTGATGTAAACTTCGCCCTCGCTGTTATTTGTAAACGACTGCAAAACCATTGTATTGATCGAGAAATATGTAAATGTTCCAAATGTAATGTAAAAATGTGACTGTATGGGAGCCATTGAGAAATCTGATGTTTTCCGATAGAGAAGAATAGAAATCACAGTCGCAGCTTTGGCGGTCGAGTAAAGGAGCTTATCACTTCTCACGGTATCATTCTTCACTGGCGATAAGCGATAACAATGCACACTTGTTTTACAGAGGAACAATACGTGTTTTCATAAATGATTGCATGATTCAGAAATGTACCACCCCCCCCCCCCCCCTCTTTGCTCACAATAGATATCCATCATTTCCTTTCAACTCATTCTGACAAGAAAACACTGAAGAAATCGGAGTTTTCTTCCCAAGTGTCTGTTCAACTGAAAATTCTTCGTGTTATGGTAATTGATGGTAGCCGATGGAGGCACGGTAAACAGACTCATTGTCAGTTGTATTTCACTACCCCATACCTGCACTCTCCTCTCCTCCCTAGCGCTCATTGGATAAATTACTCAGCCATCGTACTCCGGAAAACTCAGTTGGCCCATCCTTTCCTTACACTTTACTTGGACTGAGAGAAAAGATTGAAGATATGGGAGTTTTCCTCCCTAGTTTCCGAAAAATAATAATAATAAATTTAACGATTACGGTATTCAGATATTGTGGATTACGGTAATTTAGTCAATTGGGAGGGTTACGGTAGTTTAGTTGATAGTATACGTTAGATATCTAGGTACTTACGTCTATTACGCACGGCTAAGCTCTATACCACCCTTTCGTTCCCTTTTCATGATTCCTCCATCCCCTTTTCCTGTACCTTCCTTCCCTCTTTTCTCTCTTCCAGCTAGTGTAACCCAGTCTGTGATCCCAATCCATTGCAATTTACCTGAAATGTTTCACTAACTCGCATCCCCTTCCCTTCTACGATCTATTTTCGGAAAGATCAAACGTCCACGGAAGGGAATATTGATCGTCTGGCGCGCGCCCAGCGAGACACACACTCTCTCTCTCTCTCTGCGCTCTCTCTGATCTACACACTCTCTCGTCTATCGCCTTCCCTTCCCCCAGCCGCTCATTTCGCACGTCGAGCTCGCCATTTTCATCATTTCCCTTCCCCATCCACCCTCCGTTCCCCTTCCCGATCACTCTCGACAAGTCCTTCTTGTAATTTAGTATAGTTTTGCCACTTTTGATTGATTTTTTAAATTCTAATAAGTCAAGTTTGTGCCTGCCGGTTCCCTCCCAGTTTATCGTCCTATTCCTGTCGTTGACGTCGATTGACGTCCTTGCGCGAGGCTCCTCTAACCCCGCCCTCTTATTTTCGAAAATCAGTGAGTTATTGCTTTATCCGCCCCCCACCGCGCGATTCTTGATGGGCGAAGTGCCTAGTTGTCCGTCTTCAAATTCCTCCTCCATTGCGATGCCTTGGCGCTTTCGAAGTGCATTTCTCATGCTTTCCGATTGGTTCCTTCTGGGTTCACTGGTTAATCATCGCTTTCCCAGGTACCGACAGACGGCCACTCCCCCCGATGCCCCAACAAGCGAGCGATCGACGAGGACGTCTTCAATCTAATAAAAGGTTCGTTTACTTCCCCCGCCCCTCCTCCACTCACTCCGCTCCCCCTTTGACTATTAGTCCATGTGCGCTTAGTCGTTCTCCTGCGCACGTGAAGCCGTAAGCGGATGATTAGCTCTCCGTGGAATCGCAGACCTGAGAAGGGAAAGGCCCTGGTTGCCAGGGTGGGATCGTGGTTCGCCCTCTGAGTGGCTTCTCGTGCCTTCGGGCGCTTTTCGCCGCTCAGCAGGGAGGGCAGTTGAAAGGCTATGCGAATTGGACCAATAGGCAGAGGGGGAAGGAGTGAGCGGAGGAATGTAGGAACCCCCAGTAGGAGTTTGATAAGTGATTAACCATGTCCTTTTCACCTCTCCACTTGGACGGATGAGACGACATCAACAACGAGGACACCGGCCAGAGGGATGACGACGTCGAAGATGACGATACGTCCCCGGTAGGAATGAGAGGTACTCGAGCAATTAAATGGTCCTTATTCCTTATTAATATTCCAGGCTGTTTCGTGCCGGAGATCGCGAAGCCCGAGAGGAAGATTCAGTTCCATGAGAAGATGCTCTGGACTGCCATCACCCTCTTCATCTTTCTCGGCTATTGTCAGATTTTCCTTTTCGGTCAGGTTCCTCACAAAACTGCTTCTTTTATTGGAAGTAAACCACAAAGAAACTAAATGTAAAGTGCTATTTGCAGGAATCATGTCGACTGACTCGGCCGATCCGTTCTACTGGCTTCGAGTGATCATGGCCTCCAACAGGGGAACCCTGATGGAGCTCGGTATCTCGCCCATCGTCACCTCTTGTCTTATCATGCTGCTTCTGGCTGGAGGCAAGATCATCGCGGTCGGAGATTCCCCCAAGAACCGCGCCCTCTTCAACGGAGCACAGAAGCGTAAGTGAACATTTTGGTTTCTGTTTTGTTATTGGCACTGCTCCCCAAAAGACCAAATTAATGATACTGCTTTATTTCAGTCTTCGGAATGGTGATCACCGTCACAATACAATACACGTATTTATTGTATTGAAATACCTCTATATTTTCCTGGATGGATGAGCTATATGCGTTTGCGCGTAATGTCCTGATATTTTGCCGCAAACAGGCTTTTTAGAACGCGTTCTGGTGACATTTTGCTTGAATGTGTGTGATGGTCATTAGGAATTCCGAGTCGAACCCGTATTGTGCTTGTGAAAAGTGCTTAAATAACCCGTATTTAGTTAAATTAATATGCTTCATTTCAGTCTTCGGAATGGTGATCACCGTCGGACAGGCTATCGTGTACTTTGCCCCTGGACTCAACGGAGAGCCCTCTGACATTGGAGCCGGAATCTGCCTTCTCATCGTTGTCCAACTCGTCTTCGCCGGTCTTATCGTGCTCCCCTCCTCGACGAACTCCTTCTGGTATGCATCTGACCGTCTCTCAACTCATTAGTTACGTCGTAAATTCTCCCCACTAATCGATATTTCATTTCAGAAGGGTTACGGTCTCGATTCTGGTATCTCCCTCTTCATTGCAACGAACAACTGCGAGACTATCGCGTGGAAGGCCTTCTCGCCGGCTACAATGAACACTGACCATGGAACCGAGTTCGAGGGAGCAGTCATTATTGCCCTCTTCCATCTTCTCGCCACCAGATTCGGCAAGGTTCGAGACACTTTCTCTCGTTTCCTCTTGAATGATGACGTCGTCACTGGTCCCACTATCTGTCAAAATGTGAAATAAAAAAGGTAATGTCAAGACTTACATTAGGTGTTTCATTACAGGTGCGTGCTCTCCGTGAGGCCTTCTACAGACAGAATCTTCCCAACCTCATGAACCTGATAGCCACCGTCCTCGTATTCGCTGTCGTCATCTACTTCCAGGTGAGATATTTTATTTTATTTTAAATAAATTAAATAAAAATGTTCCAAGATTAAGTGTGTTATCTGCAGGGTTTCCGTGTCGATCTCCCCATCAAGTCTGCTTGATACCGTGGCCAGTACTCGTCTTACCCCATCAAGCTCTTCTATACCTCCAACATTGCCATCATTCTCCAGTCTGCCCTCACCTCTAATCTCTAAGTCATCTCTCAGGTTTGCATTCACTTAACTCATTTTATTTAAATCCTTAACTCATTAAATCCTTCGTCTACTAATTATTTATCCATTGCAGATGCTTGCCTTGAAGTTCGGAGGTGACATCCTCGTAAACCTTCTCGGTACTTGATCTGATGCTTCGGGAGCCTACCGCAGCTTCACCAGTGGAGGAATCTGCTACTATCTGTCTCCTCCTGACTCTTGGACACGTGCTCGAAGACCATCTTCACTGCATAATCTACATTGTGTTCATGCTCGGATCGTGCGCCTTCTTCTCTGAGACGCGGGCCGATGTGTCTGGCTCTTCTGCCAAGGACGTTGCTAAGCAGCTCAAGGAGCAGGTTATCTATGGTCATGAGAGGACATCGTGAGAAGTCGATGCTCTATGAGCTGAAAAGGTACGGTATCCTACTGAGATTTTCGATTGATTATTGAGCAGTGATTGGCATTTACGGAATTGTGTCACTTGCAGATACGTCCCCACACCACCGCTGCTGCTTCTGAGGTCTCTGCATCGGAGCCCTCTCCGTCACTGCTGACTTCATGGGTCAGTCAGTCATCATTAGGGTTGACGAAACGAAACGAAACTCGGAAATTCCGAAAAAACTAATTCAATTATCTCCACTTTTCCGGAAAAAGAGTCGAACAAAGACCTTTCCTAAACTCTTCCGAAAAAGATTAATTGTTCGAATTGTGAATGAAAGACCGGTGGAACGAAATTGAATGAAAATGATGAGTTATGTTTCAATAATTACATAGAAATTTTTTGGCAATATTTTCAAGGACAACTGTTAGTGATCGCACAAAATCGGGGGTTCAGCAAGAAAACTGTTGAAAATCGTGAGTTTCGCGTCCGAAAACGGAGTTTTTTTTTGGCTTCAAGCCCGGGGTCAAAATCCGGGTGTGGGGAGGGTATAATCCGATATCCGACCCCGTGCTCACTGGGGTCAGTCCATTATTCCTATATTTATTTGTATACTTTTTGTTTAAGATATGGAATTTGTTACGTTGTTCAAGTTTCTAATGATTGTGCATTGCAGGAGCTATCGGATCGGGAACTGGTATTCTGTTGGCTGTGACCATCATCTACCAGTACTTCGAAATCTTCGTGAAGGAACAGCAAGAGATGAACGGAGTCGCTGGCATGTTCTTCTAAGCTAATTGGAGCTGAATAGCCCAAGGACTCCCACAAGGACCGCGCCCCTTTCGGTCCGTCTTCATTTCAAATTTATTGTTTTCTCGAAATCTCTTTTGACCTTTCGATCGCGTTGGATAATTGCCTCATGGTTTTGAGCGCAGCAGTAAATGCTAAAATAATCGCACTGCCTTGGTGCACTGTGAAATGGAGCAGGTTGATCAAATTTTCATTCAGCCGGTTTGGCCTTTTGATCACATTGAAATATTTCTCCGTGGTATTGGGGTTCATAACTAATATAATGTATTCGCATTGCATTCTAAAACATCGCTGAAGATGGATTCACATTTTGATTCAGCTGGTATAGCTTTTCGGACAAGTTGAATAATTGCCCCGTGGTTTTGCGCTTCACGGAAAATGTAATATCTTTAGTGGATACCATCTCTGAATAGAAATCATTTGCCTGTTTAGTTTAGCTCTGTCATTTATTTTTGAACCTCACTAGTATAGCACCGTTTGATTTTATGCTTCTCGGGCTCCTTTAGTCTTTATCTTTAGTGGGTACCATCTTAGAATGTGCTTCGCTGATATCCCAGTAGGTTATCCAATAACGGGCCATTCTCGCACAAACGCTTGCGGAACACTGTTGTGCTAGGAAAGCTGTGCTAGGCACTGTTGCTGTTGTGCTGTTGTGCTAGGAACACTGTTGTGCTGTTGTGCTAGGACTTGTTTAGAAATGCGGATGCCCGCCTAGGCATTATTGAACTGTCACCCTTTCTAAAAAGCGACAAACTTTTATGTGCGGATCCAATTTGCGGATGCCCTCACTTTGTCACCTTTCTATCCCACCAGTGTTGCTGAAGGCTCGTGAGAATCAGCCGACGATACGCTTTGGCTGATGACAGATCAATATGCATTTCGATATTCCAATATTAAATAATTCATAATAAAAATGGTTTCAGTCCGTCTCTCAGTGGTGCCTCTCGATGTGGATCCATTCCTTCATCGACGCCCCCTATCTTCCTTCCCCACCCCACTGTCGAAGATCCAAGGGTGATGCTTCCCCCTCCCCCCCCCCCACCATCTCCTCTTTCCCCGTTATCCTCCCTTTTCGTTTATTGCTTTGTTTTTGCCACGTTCTTAGTTTTGTTGTTTTTTTCTCGTAACCATCCACGTAGGTTACAGATCTTGGGTGGAAGGATGACGATTTATGAGGGGGGGGGGAGTATTGGGGCATATGGAGGTATTGTATCAATCCGAGTGTGTGAAAATGAGGGCATACAATTATCGATCCGAATGTGTGAAAATGGGGGTATTGTATCGATCCGAATGTGTGAAAATAGGGGTATTGTATCGATCCGAATGTGTGAAAATGAGGGTATACAATTATCGATCCGAATGTGTGAAAATAGGGGTTATTGTATCGATCCGAATGTGTGAAAATAGGGGGTATTGTATCGATCCGAATGTGTGAAAATGGGGGTATTGTATCGATCCGAATGTGTGAAAATGAGGGTATACAATTATCCATTCGAATGTGTGAAAATACGGGTTATTGGATCGATCCGAATGTATGAAAATGGGGGTATTGTATCGATCCGAATGTGTGAAAATGGGGGTTATTGGATCGATCCGAATGTGTGAAAATGGTTGTATTGTATCGATCCGAATGTGTGAAAATGGGGGTATTGTATCGATCCGAATGTGTGAAAATGAGGGTATACAATTATCGATCCGAATGTGTGAAAATAGGGGTTATTGTATGTATCCGAATGTGTGAAAATGGGGGTATTGTATCGATCCGAATGTGTGAAAATGGGGATATTGTATCGATCCGAATGTGTGAAAATAGGGGGTATTGTATCGATCCGTTTGTGTGAAAATGGGGGTATTGTATCGATCCGAATGTGTGAAAATGAGGGTATACAATTATCGATCCGAATGTGTGAAAAAAATGTTTTTTTCTCGTAACCATCCACGTAGGTTACAGATCTTGGGTGGAAGGATGACGATTTATGAGGGGGGGGAGTATTGGGGCATATGGAGGTATTGTATCTATCCGAGTGTGTGAAAATGAGGGCATACAATTATCGATCCGAATGTGTGAAAATGGGGGTATTGTATCGATCCGAATGTGTGAAAATAGGGGTATTGTATCGATCCGAATGTGTGAAAATGAGGGTATACAATTATCGATCCGAATGTACAATTATCGATCCGAATGTGTGAAAATAGGGGGTATTGTATCGATCCGTTTGTGTGAAAATGGGGGTATTGTATCGATCCGAATGTGTGAAAATGAGGGTATACAATTATCGATCCGAATGTGTGAAAATGGGGTATTGTATCCATTTGATCGTGTTTTGTAATGTACCGGTCGTTCTGTGTGTGTGTTGAAAATCGGGAACGCTGTGTTGATCTTACAGTGTTGGCTACTGAATCGATCCGAATGTGTGAAAATGGGGATATTGTATCGATCCGAATGTGTGAAAATAGGGGGTATTGTATCGATCCGAATGTGTGAAAATAGGGGTTATTGTATCGATCCGAATGTGTGAAAATGGGGGTATTGTACCGATCCGAATGTGTGAAAATGGGGTATTGTATCCATTTGATCGTGTTTTGTAATGTACCGGTCGTTCTGTGTGTGTGTTGTAAATCGGGAACGCTGTGTTGATCTTACACCGTTGGCTACTGAATCGATCCGAATTTGTGAAAATGGGGGTATTGTACCGATCCGAACGTGTGAAAATGGGGTATTGTATCCATTTGATCGTGTTTTGTAATGTACCGGTCGTTCTGTGTGTGTGTTGAAAATCGGGAACGCTGTGTTGATCTTACACCGTTGGCTACTGAATCGATCCGAATTTGTGAAAATGGGGGTATTGTACCGATCCGAACGTGTGAAAATGGGGTATTGTATCCATTTGATCGTGTTTTGTAATGTACCGGTCGTTCTGTGTGTGTGTTGAAAATCGGGAACGCTGTGTTGATCTTACACCGTTGGCTACTGAATCGATCCGAATATGTGCTAATGGGGGTATTGTATCGATCTGAATGTGTGAAAATAGGGGGTATTGTATCCATTTGATCGTGTTTTGTAATGTACCGGTCGTTCTGTGTGTGTGTTGAAAATCGGGAACGCTGTGTTGATCTTACACCGTTGGCTACTGAATCGATCCGAATTTGTGAAAATGGGGGTATTGTATCGATCTGAATGTGTGAAAATAGGGGGTATTGTATCCATTTGATCGTGTTTTGTAATGTACCGGTCGTTCTGTGTGTGTGTGTGTTGAAAATCGGGAACGCTGTGTTGATCTTACAGGGTTGGCTACTGAATCGATCCGAATTTGTGAAAATGGGGGTATTGTATCGATCTGAATGTGTGAAAATAGGGGGTATTGTATCCATTTGATCGTGTTTTGTAATGTACCGGTCGTTCTGTGTGTGTGTTGAAAATCGGGAACGCTGTGTTGATCTTACACCGTTGGCTACTGAATCGATCCGAATATGTGCTAATGGGGGTATTGTATCGATCTGAATGTGTGAAAATAGGGGGTATTGTATCCATTTGATCGTGTTTTGTAATGTACCGGTCGTTCTGTGTGTGTGTTGAAAATCGGGAACGCTGTGTTGATCTTACACCGTTGGCTACTGAATCGATCCGAATTTGTGAAAATGGGGGTATTGTATCGATCTGAATGTGTGAAAATAGGGGGTATTGTATCCATTTGATCGTGTTTTGTAATGTACCGGTCGTTCTGTGTGTGTGTGTGTTGAAAATCGGGAACGCTGTGTTGATCTTACAGGGTTGGCTACTGAATCGATCCGAATTTGTGAAAATGGGGGTATTGTATCGATCTGAATGTGTGAAAATAGGGGGTATTGTATCCATTTGATCGTGTTTTGTAATGTACCGGTCGTTCTGTGTGTGTGTTGAAAATCGGGAACGCTGTGTTGATCTTACACCGTTGGCTACTGAATCGATCCGAATATGTGCTAATGGGGGTATTGTATCGATCTGAATGTGTGAAAATAGGGGGTATTGTATCCATTTGATCGTGTTTTGTAATGTACCGGTCGTTCTGTGTGTGTGTTGAAAATCGGGAACGCTGTGTTGATCTTACACCGTTGGCTACTGAATCGATCCGAATTTGTGAAAATGGGGGTATTGTACCGATCCGAACGTGTGAAAATGGGGTATTGTATCCATTTGATCGTGTTTTGTAATGTACCGGTCGTTCTGTGTGTGTGTGTGTTGAAAATCGGGAACGCTGTGTTGATCTTACAGGGTTGGCTACTGAATCGATCCGAATTTGTGAAAATGGGGGTATTGTATCGATCTGAATGTGTGAAAATAGGGGGTATTGTATCCATTTGATCGTGTTTTGTAATGTACCGGTCGTTCTGTGTGTGTGTTGAAAATCGGGAACGCTGTGTTGATCTTACACCGTTGGCTACTGAATCGATCCGAATATGTGCTAATTGGGGTATTGTACCGATCCGAACGTGTGAAAATGGGGTATTGTATCCATTTGATCGTGTTTTGTAATGTACCGGTCGTTCTGTGTGTGTGTGTGTTGAAAATCGGGAACGGAGTTTCTAGAGTGAAAAGAAGGAATAATGAATGGTTGTCTAAGAAAGTGCCTATTCAAGATGTTCGTATAAGAGCTATACAGAGAAAATTGCAATGGGCAAACCCAGTTGCGACGCTAAATGACGATCGATGGTCTGAGAGAATAGTGAACTGGACACCATGGGACAAGATAAGACCGATTGGGAGGCCTAAAACACGATGGCGCGACGAGATAGTAAACCGAGTAGGAATCAATTGGCAGCACATTAGCAGAAGATACCCCGATTTTTGGAATACAGGAATCGTTCAACAGGCCCTAGACCTGCAGATTGAATAAAGTATAGAAGTATTGAAGTATTGAAATTTCGTGAAAATTATTTATCTATGATGATAAACAGTTTATCATAAATCGTAAACTCAATAGAATAACTGAACTGGATAACAACAAGTAAACGGCCAATAAACTGAAGCAACAAAGTGAATTCAACTTCGACATAACAACAACAACGAGACAAGAAACACGCACTTCTACTCTGGATATACATCCATTTTGATCCATTTCCTTCTTTCCCAATCAATCTCTGCATCCAGATTCTTGAGCGCAAGGAATTTCATACTCCGACCCATTAACATATTTTTATCGTTGTCGTCGTCATCGCAAACAACAAATGCAATGTGAATGAATCCATCGAAGATATTTATGATGTATACATCATCATCATAATCATCATTATCATCATCATCATATTCTTGGTAAGCCTGCATTGTAATAATAATAATAACAGAAAGAAAAACACATTAGACTGTGGTTGACTATACCTCGATGTTTCTGTTGGAGACTACTTGCCCGTTTCGAATAGCAATGCCGAGAGAATTGAGAAATGCATTGAGGGTCTCTCTCTTGATATTTGGAAGATTGACCTTCCGAACACTAACAAACATAAGAGTCATTGAAACCGAGAAACTTGCATCTTCTCGATAAATTGAAGAAAAACGAATCGGTCATAACCTCTTTCGCATGTTCAGCGCTCTGAAAATAACGAATCATGCACTTTCCAAAATCATGTTCAAACTGTAGCAAATGTAGAACGAGAACAATGTAAAAAAAATACCCCAAAACAGATGAAAAGTTCCGAAATACTTCTGAACTCCTTGATGGTGCTGCAGATATTTCGATTGAGTTCAACCGAATCGTTAAACTTAAATGAATACTCAAATGTATCAAAAAATGTCGTCACATACGAAGATCTTGAGTATTCCGATAGATGTATTATGTGCAAATCTTCTGTAGAAATAAAGCGGATAGCCTCGATTCTTGATGTAAACTTCGCCCTCGCTGTTATTTGTAAACGACTGCAAAACCATTGTATTGATCGAGAAATATGTAAATGTTCCAAATGTATATAATGAGAAGGGGCAAGAGAAACACAGAAAATGTATAGGTTACATCACAACCTGCGTGAGTAGCATCGATCCTACATAATACTTGGAGTCGGCCTCGATCCTGTTCAGTCTCTTGTTCAGTCGCATTCTCAATCGTTCTCCCAAATCGAGATATGAGAAGATTTGATCAATTATTTCGTCCGGAAAACCGAGAAGGTCAAACTGAAATGGGGTCAAATTCGAGCCATTTTTAAGCGAAATAAATTATTGTTATGTAAAAAAAATGTGCTAAAAAATGTCAATGTGCCCACCATTGTGATAATTTGAAGAATGTTTGCATTGAAGTATGCAGACACCGGAAATTACACGCACAATGCGCGTATGTACTCTGATCAGGAGCCACCTCCGCAAACAAATTAGGGGAAAGAAAGTCAATAATGATTACTGGAAATTACTCTTCATTTCTCTGAGAAAGTGCTTAGTAATATTATTTATTTTTATTTTTTTATTCGATTTATCATTGCCTGCACGCTCTGAGTGACGGATTGCTTACGATGCTCTTAGTAATGGTCAGTGTAAACATTTATTCATCAAATATAACAAAAACAACTAAAATCTATCAAATAGTTTTGTGTATATCATACTCTAAAACTAATGCGTTTAACGGTTCCTTTTGATTCCCCTCTTTCCGAGTAGCTTTGAACCACTCAAAGAATACGTGTGCATCGTTCGTAGCTGCCTGTGCTAGAGGCCAGTACCCCTTGTACATGTTACTCTCATGAGTGGCGATGTGGACTCGAGACTTGATATCTGCCATGGACTCAACGTCCTCTTGGAGCGCCGTGAGCCTCTCATCGGTCTCCTGGTATCGGAACGTAGGGGTGGAAAGGGTGGGCGGTTCCTGGGCCAGGTATATCTCCCATCCAATCGACGCAAGGTAAACGAGGACACTCTTGATGCTGGCCCAGTGCACCGGCTCCATCTTCCTTTTCACCACTAGCAAGAGCCTACCCGGTGAGATACCTCGCAACGCGTACACTTGATCCGCAACGATGGGCAGCTCAGGGTCCGGTAGGTCGACATCGTAACTTCCGGCTGCTTCAAGTATTTTTTTGGGGACAATGACCACGTCTCTTTTCGCGCTGGCCGTCAGGTCCGCGGCTATTTGCCGGATTATGCGTCCGGCAAGCCGGGATTCCCGGCGGTCCGGTTCGCCCTCATAGCCAATGTCGGGAGGCGCGCGTAGCAGGGCGATGATCTGATGCGCGCAAAGCAGGTTACGGTAGGCCCTGTGCAGTTCCTCCTCGGTGAAGGGCGCCCACGCGGCGTGCACCCGTAGCATCACGGCTGCTTCTTTTGGGGCAGGATTGAGAAGATTCGAGCGAGTCTCGAGGATCTTCTGACCAATGGAGTGACCGAGCGGAGCGTCGCACAGGGCGCACATGTGGTCGATGTGGAGAGCGTGGGATAGGGTGATTCTGAAAGCGTAATACATGGTTGCTGAATACTATTTTACGTTAGTAGACTCTTCAATTCACGAACACCCGTATCGTTTTCTGGCTGGTCATCATAGATTGAAAATGTTTGCTCACTTGTTAATCGGTTGCTGGTTCTCGTCTTCATTGGGAGTTGTTTGATCGCGTGCGAGTGATGAAGATGAACAGTATGCGCTGTCTGTTGACTGATCAGCGCCTGAAGTAAATGTATTCCAATCACGTCACAACAAAACCACTCACTATACTCGCCCCGGCATACGAAATAGAGAGAATTTTTATCGAACTCACTACCTGAATCTAGGCGCGGTTCCTCCATCGACAGCTTTCGTTGCGTATTAGCCTGCATCTCCTCAATGTACCGCTCCATTATCCGATCGAGCGGCTCGCTCACCTATTTATTTTCAACTTCATTTTTTTCGAAATGAAGTTCGTTTACCTGCCCATCAAATTCAGGTGCAGCAACGACCACAAAGTCCTGCTCGTCTTCGCTGTAGGTGCTGTTTATGTCCACAGACAATGCGTCCACGCCAAAGTCAGCATCACACGGGTCGTAGGGAATGGTCATCTGTAATAATGCGAATAAATTCTGATAGATATCACGCCTGTCACGAAAGAATCGAGCTATTTCAAAAAAAAAAAAAAAAATCAAAAAAAAAAATTTTTTTTTTCAAATCATCTCAGATACTTCGAGGGGGTAAATGATACCGCTCCATGGATCTATATTTTCCATAAACCACTCATTCGAAAGATCTCGGTGAGATGCATGTCATATCCAAAAATTAGCCGCGCCGTTTCCTACACTTTCGACTAATGCATCCTTGAGTGTAGCACCGTTCGGAAGCAATTTCATGACTTCAAACCGGTTCAGATGGATAGAGCATCCAAAAATAGACGGGGTAACTCTTTGAACTATTTTTCTTTAAATTGCACCGGAACCGAGATATTACCGGTTAAAGTTGGGGCTCCAGGATACCCACCCGGTGTAGGGAGCTCCAAAATGAAATCTGCACAACCGGACTTTGAAGGATGCTAGGACATACCCAAGGTGTCCAAAACTGATGTTAACTCATTTCACGATTTTCGCTCCAATCCCATCCCCAGCTCGATTCTCTCGTGACAGGCGTGATATTACTCTGGTGTGCGCCCCCAACTTGGATCCAAGCAAAAAGGGGTTTCCAACTTGGATCCAAGTACAGTACACAGGCCTCGGGTTTCCAAGTTGGATCCAAGCAGGAATCCAACTTGGATCCAAGTATTTCTTGCCCCGTCGCGTCTAGCACTCACCTAGCCTATAATGTCCATTTTTGCACTCTGTTTTGACTGCCTTCGGGTACGAGTGCGTTTGACTGTCTACGGTCCCCAGTAGGACCGTATTTTGGATGTGACCGGGCCGACATGGTCAAACCGTGCGGGGCCTTTGGTTACAGTATGTGATTACTGTATCTCATATTATCAACCATTAAAAAAAGAAGGCTACCGTAAACCCTTTCCAAGTTGGATCCAAGCAGATTTCCAAGTTGGAGCCAAGCAAAAATCCAAGTTGCCCCCAGGCCTGGTCGCAACTTGGAAATTTGCTTGGACCCAACTTGGATTCGCACACCAGAGTAAGAAGAAGAAAGCGCACCATCTGGGAGCTGTAGCGAACTCTGTGTGAACGAAGAATGGAGTGCAAGCAAAACATGTGAAGAATGGCAGATGAGAAAAATTCAGATGCGAACTCGATTTCAACCTAACAGTTATACTCGCCTGGTATCAATGACTTTCGAAAACAGAATAAGAAATAGTGGACAAATACACAAATAAATGCAATGTTTATCCACTCACCTGTGACTGATTAACGCATAGGCATGAATAATCCTAATCACTATTGGTAACTGCATCCCGCTCAAAACTAATGATAAACAATATTGGTAACTGCGATACTTGCGAAGAGTTAGTGACAAAATGACTATGTTTGACTAAACTGTTAGTAGGTATTCGTGAATCAGCCTTGCTAATAAGATTCTTTTAACGCGAGTAAAGTGAAGTATGAGGAGTATCACTATTGGAAACTGCGTTTTTTGCAAGAAAATGATCGGTGACAAATGCGATCACCGTTGACTATGCGCCGTGTAGGTAAGGGGAATGCGTCATCGTTAGTAATCGGTTGTTTTGATTTCTAGAGGGATGGTGAGCGATTAGGTAGGGGGTACTACTATTGTGCAAACTTTTCTGAAATAAATTGAACAGATTGGTAATGTTTCGCTAGAGTCCAAAGAATGAAGGTAAAGGTAAAGGTGTATCCACGTCAAGCGATTTTACAGTCATAAGACAACGCTAGGTGGGACCCACTGGTAAGGCCAGTTGTTGGACGGACTACATACCCGGCTGTCCAATGCTTTCTCGGGTAGCCTTACCTTTCGCAGCCGAGGTTGCTACCAATTTGCCGACCCCGGGGGGATAGCAAGGCTTGGTTGGCCTCGGCGGGGGATTGAACTCGGTACCCTTCGAATGGCGAGCGGCGCCTTACAACACTCGGCCATCCCGCCAAAGAATGAAGGCTCATTTTTAAACCTTTTCTTTCGGAACCATCACATGAGTCATATTTAAAAATGCTCTGAAACATCACTCTCGAAAAACAAACTCTTTCTAGGTTCCTAAAAGCCTGGTTCAAAAATGTCCAATCACTGTCTAGCGTGCTACCTCTAAATAAACATCATAGAATATCCACATCACCTCTTCCAGAAATATCGTGATATGTTATACGTTTGATTAAGCCGCCGCCTACACTATACTGTTGTTTGTTTGTCGCGTGCATTTTTCTGCACAGGTATCCCCACCCACTCTAAAAATGATGCTACTAGGCGGAACTTGCAGTAAAAGCTGGCGGAAATCGCCCAATAAAAGCAAACTGTTTGATGAATTGAATGTTCCGCCCTGACTTGTACCAGTGTCTGCTCACTTACAATCACGCGGACAATGGGCAATCAACTGTCTGGAAGAATCAGAGTGAGTTTTTTTGAAATTTTTTTAATACTATGGAAATCTCCCTTTCAGACTGAGCCAGGAATGGGACAAGACGATGGAGCTTATTCCTTTCGAGACACCGACTTTTTGCTTGGTTCTGCTCAAATAGACTTCTCGTACTCTCGACTTGTGTCAGCGCAATCTGAGAAATGGATCGATGCCCGAGAAGAGAAGGTACGACTGGACGCCAATTTGATAGTCTCGTCGATTTGTTGTCAGCGATTTACAAATTAAATTTACAAGCTAAAACTCGTCCCCGCCAGCTTTCTTTTATTTTTATGCGTGTGTTTCCTGCTTTATTCATTATCTTCTTGCTGTATTGCCCGATTAAATTAATAATTGATAAATTAGTTAATTGAATTTATAAATTCTTAGAGCGCGATAATTGAGAGCTAGCATCGTAACACGTAACGAAAAAAAAACAAATGCCCGTTCACTCGGATGGTATCTGTCTGTTGGGCGAATCTTGTTTTAAGTGTACCTAATCCCTCCATAAATGATATGCGAGAAGACAATAATCGGCTATAAAAGCGAACGGTAAACGTTAAATCGAGAATATTGTTCCGCTCTATCTCGACATCCCAATCACGCTTCCAATGGGAAATCAATCGTCTACTCGGAGAAGGGCAAGTGATTTTCAATAGATTTCCCTGTCCATCTTAATTTCCCAAAAACCTGGCCATCCATTTTAGGCAGAAATGGGACGGAACAACAATTTTACGAGAGAATCCCAGTGCGACACAGACTTATTACTGGGTGCTGGTCGGATGAATTTACCCTGCTCCAGACCAGTTTCTGCGCCACAATCAGAGAAGATATGGGACGCAGACATACAAAATGCTCGACTGGAGGCTAATTCGTTGGTCTCGTCGATTTGTTGCCAACGATTCGCATTATAGATTCTTTTGATTCAATTACTATCCACTCACCTGTTTTCAACGGACATTTCACTCCATTTTGTGTGTCATTTTATCGCTCGTTCTAACCGAGAATTGAAAAAAATTATGAACAGTTCGAACAATAAAGACAGGAGGCGAGTGATTCAGTATGTGCGCCAGAGATGGAGAAAGTGCGCGGCCACGCGCACACTTACTGTATTTAGCGGTGCGCTCTAGATTTGAATCTCTCAGTGGCTTGGGTTCCCTACATTATTTTTATCGTTATGTTATCATGTATAATCAATATTGCTCTCACTAAATTGAAAAAAATCATCAACAGTAGAGTCATGGACCGTTTATTTTCAGAAATGCAGAGAGTTCTCTCTGAATTTGAGTTTGTGGGGAGCTTGGCTCCCTCCACCTCCGCGCCATCCACTTACCGATCGCCATCCCCTTCTGAGACCTCGTCTGATCTGCCTAATTTGGTTCGTTTTATCAATATAAATGAATATGTGCATATTTTTGATATTATTTTCTCGTCCACAGGCGAGATATTTTTCAAATATGAACACAGGGCCGACTGGCTGGACAATAGGAATATTTTTAGTTTTTTTTTGTATTCCAGAACTTTCACATGGAGTTTCCCAACCATCGATTCCTTCCTGAGGAAGGACGGTCAGATGAATACACAAGTGTGAGGGAGGAGTTGTACAACACGGAGAGGGCGTATCTGCAGTATCTGAAAGCGCTGATTGAGGTAGGTTGCACTTTTTGGTTATGTTTCACACAATTATTAAAGGGAAGTGGTTTCGTAAGAGAAGGCGTTGTGTTGGACGATAGTAGCTTACAATCATACTTTTCAATTCGAAACGTTTTAGAACGATAAACATTGCAGACGTTCTTGAAGCCGCTCTGTGAGACTGCCAAATACGCAGATCGGCTCCATGCGAAGAAGCTGCTTGCTGAGATTAACCCCATTTTTGCTGTTCACAAGGTTAGAATTCATAAAATGATTACACAAATAAAAACTTGCAGAAATGCGAAACAAGTCTGATTTTATTCAGGAAATCCTCCGATCACTTCGTGAGTCTCCTTCTATTCACTCCTCATTCGAAGAGCTCACACCCTATCTCAAACTGTACTCATCATACGCCGCTCATTACGGAAGAACGCAGGATGCGATTGTGGTCAGTATTTATCTAAATATTTACGTCCTACATAAAAAAAAACACTGAATATTTCCTTGCAGTCTCTCTCCGGTAACCTCAAGTTCCGCGCTTTCATCGAAAGGTTGGAGTCAAACTCAATGGGCCATACACTTACGTCTCTGCTTGTGATGCCAATACAAAGGATACCGAGGTAAGTAATTATTATTTATTATAAAAAGGAGCAATCAAAGTTCCGACAACAAGTAAGCAAGTTTGTCTAGTGAGCGCAACACAGTATGCATAAAGGGAAGCGCTTTTTCTTTGGTTTGTCTAGCTCACCCGCCTCTACTCCTAGAGATATGCCAGTGGTATTTGCGTGACCTTGACTGACTACGCAGCAGGTGCAATCGAGGAGAGAGATGATTGACTGTGAGAATGGCCCGCGCGCATCATTCTCCCTCCCTCCTAATCCTCTTACAAGGGCATGCAATCAGTCTAGACTGGGAGAGGGTCAAGAAGGATTACACCATTCCCTAGTTAGAGATAATTAATCCGTTTCAGGTATGTTCTGCTGCTCAAGAGACTGCAAGAGGCTACGGACAGGCGGGATGAGAAGGAGAGCCTTGAGAGTAAGTGTCCACGTTTCTGACTATATTTTCTTTTGAAATGTTAAAAAATAATCCAAATTATTTGCAGAAGTTCTCCACGAAATCGAGGAGATCGCGGAATACATGCAAATATGCATTAGAGACTATGAGAACGTGCAGAAACTGCTAGAGATCCAGGACAAGGTAAGATTTTATTCGACATTTTTTTAAATATTTTGTTTTTAATCCAAGTAATCGTTACAGATCACGATCCCGGGCGGAGTGGTGGTACCTGGACGGCGGTTCATCAACGAAGGCACGCTCTTTCACGTGAGTTTCATTTTACTGTACAAACGAGCAGAAAGTGACGACAAGGAAATAGAAATGTGAATCGTGGTCTCTTCATTCTTTCGCCACTCGAGCATTCGAGAAAGTGTGTGTTTTTTAGCTCCTCATTCATTTCCAGCGCGTAAACGTGGGCGAGTCCATCTACCGCGAGCGCATGTTCTGGTTGTTCTCGGATATTCTCGTCGTGGGCAAAGCGAAGCCGTCCGTGTGGCCGCCTGGAAAAAAGTGAGATCCTTATTTGAGATTACTGATAATGCAGTATTCTTTGGATAAGTGATAAGTGATAATTCCATTCTGAATTTAAATTTGCCCTTATTACAAGTGATATTGATGCCTTTTCAGATACGACCTCAAGTTCCGCTTCCCGCTCCGTCACTGCACGTTCACGTACGATCAATGGGACGGCAGTCTGCAGATAAAGTGCAAGGGAGAGAGCATTGTTGCGACGTCGGATACGTTTGATAAGCTGAGCAAATGGTAACTGATGTTTCGATTAGCCCATTCAAGGATGATAACATATGCTGATTGATATACGACATGCAGAAACTGTTCCGATGTTTGGCTTGAAAGCTAATAAAGATTGATATTGATGATTGCAAAATTGAGGCGCGACCTCCTCTCCTCCTCCATCGTTCGTGCAACGAAGTTAAGAGCAACGCTGAGGAAGGAAAGCAGCCGACTGCCGGTGAAGATGAAGAAGTGAGTGAACTTTGCATCGCAGTTTATCAAGACACGTCTTTCTTCTAAATATAATATTAAATTATTCCAGAACCAATCTGAAGAAGGCCCTCACCAAACGTATCCAACACTTCACCGCAGCGACGTACGACTATGGTTTGAATAGGTATTTGCGCGTTAGCAGCGTTAGCAATAACTGAAAAAACACATTTTTGTGTATTTCAGATAGGCGCTTCGCATTTTGATGAAAAATCTTACAGGATTAACCGTGGTACTGCTCCGGCTGAGTCCACCGATCGTCCAGGCCCAAGCTCAGCTCGAACACCGATCACGCCGAGAATTGAGCGGCTTCTGATCTCTGAGGAAGAGGAACATCTGGTCAGAATATTAGATTTTCTTGATCAATTTATATTATTCCACATCGAACTAACTACTCAAAACCCCACTCAAAAGATGTCACAATAATTGAAAAAATACGTGATTCCAGGAGGAGTCGATGAACCAAGGGCATGTCCCTGAGACACCGAGACTGAAAAGGAAAGCACAACAAACGGAGTTCGATCGGGAACTGGAAGCAGTTGTAAGGTGAGCAATGATTGATTTTTTTTCAGTTGAGGCACGAAACAATGAAAATAATGTTCGATTTCGTGAAATAGGTTTGCCAAATTTGCAGAAAACGCTGCCCGCAAGACTCATTAACTCCCTCATCCACAGGCTGGATGAACCCGCTCACCCCTGCCACTCCGAAGGTATTGATTATTAATTTTTTTAATCATCTAATAAAATGTAAATTTACTGCAGTCCCAGCCTCCCGCTCGACCGCCTCCTCCCACTTCACGAACAGTGAAACGGAATGAGAAAGCAAGCGAGAATGGCAAGATATTTTTCCTAGTAACATGCCATCCCTAACGACTTGCGTTATCGACTAATGAGTCAGTAGTAGCGAGTAAAGAAAACGAGTCGAATTACTTTCCTATTTGCAGGAATGGATTCGCCTGTCAGACTGCGCAGTGAGCACCGAGCAAAAGTGCAGCGAACACTCACCCAACCGCAGATACGGAAACTCAGCTATCTGGTAAATGATTTATAAAATTTGCTGGTTCGTATCTATTCGGTCTTATTTTCGGATGCAAAGCTACGTAGAATAACACTTATTTCTACTATTTATTTTCTACAAAATGTGGTCTGTTTTCTATAGGAAGACGCAGATCTCATCATCGAGGAGGCATCCGAGGACGTGCGCTCTATCGACGGTCTCGAGGCAGCCAATCAACCCAAGAAGTGCCAAGAACAGGTGCCCTGGTGGGTCACCGAAGCCACCCCGGCTCAGTATCAGAAAGCCACTGAACAATCGGCCTTCTCGAGAATGACCAGTAGGTGTAGTATGATGTAATCTTCATGCAACAGTACAACAGTATCATATTTCTTCAATTATTATTCCTCGATCTGTTAAAATAAAATCGGAAGCATAATTGAATAGGAACGTATTTTATACATCATGATTTGACCCAATTTTCTTTTCACAATGATTCATCAAATAATATTTATTCACCACCGTGACTGCTGGATTATGCAGTGTAAATGTGATCAGCTTACAATTCATCATCTGCTATTGTAACTAACGATTCTTGATCATCATACCGTATTCTGGAAATTGTTTCAATTGTCCTTTTTGTTACTAAACACCACTTTTCTTTCATTTGTCCACTTCATTCATCATGCATAAGTTTTGTTCACTTGCCTTCACTCTCCTTGGTGCAAACAAAATAAACGTATAAAAATAATAATTTCACCTTTCTTCCACTTTGATGTGTTCATAACAGCTCTTGAAGACTTCCAATAGCCAATGGGCGAATAACATACTCAATCCGAATCCAAAACTGACCAATATGAATACAATGTAGATTAAAATACCGGGAAACTGCTCCCTAAAATAATCAATTTAATTAACTATTTAGTTACTATTGGTCATCTATTACCTGATTTCTTCTGGAATTAGGATGTGATCAAAGAGGCTGACGATACTAATAATATACGTGATAACGAGCAAAATATCAGCAAGTATCTGGAAAAAAAACTGTTTCAAAACGTTGAAAATGATGAAAAAAGGACGAACTGACACATTCAATAATAATCGGCCTCATCAAAACTGCAATTTTCAGCCAACAAGCGAAGACGACTAGGACGTTGCTAATGAATTGGAATGAGTAGGCGATTAGCTGTAAAAATAGGGAATTTATTCTTAATCTTTATTCAAAGCGCTAACAAAGGCGGCTCGTTTCAGCGTGAAAAACTCGTCTTCTGGATTGAAGAAATAAAAGAGCGCCTCGGTAGTGCCAACAACCTGCAGCACTGCCAAGATCTGAGCTCCAACCTAAATTTATTCATGAATTTTCTCTCCTTTTGAAACTAAATACTCGACTAAAAAAACATTGGTAAATATCAAAGCCAAAAAATGTCAAGAAATTTGCTTACCGTGATCGAGAAGCACCCGCAACAGCATCGCTCATGCATAGTAAATCGAACAGAAGGTCAATAATTTACATAGGGTGGTGAAGCGGTTGTGCCGGTTAGCTTCGAAAGTAGCGCTCCACCAGTTACCATCAAAGTTCCGCGCAAATCGTTCCTCCAACGGTCGAGTTGGTAAGCGGATCGGATAAACGTCTGACTCACAGGAGCGATCAAAAGAACGCGTGCGAGCTATTTTCTCGTCTCTCTTTTTTGCCTTATCTCTGGCCAGTCAGAGAAATGAGAGAGTAACGCGAAATAAGAGGGGCATGCCAACTACAGCGCGCTCACTGATTTATTTGTTCAACTGCTATTCCACAGCGGCCAAAGTGGCAATGGAAACGAGGTTTAGAGATCATTAAACCGATTTCTAAATACGCTATTTTCACATAATACAATTAATAGCAATAAAGAAAAAAATACAAATCAGATTTGAGATGAAAGTTTAGTTTAATGGGAGGGTTTTTTTAAAGTTTAGTTCTATTTCGAACTCTGTTTCGTTGGTGCTTAGTATTTGCCTTTCCGGGCAATCAGTTCTGAATGGCTTCCTCTCTCCACGATTCGGCCCTTTTCCGCGTAGCAGAAGATATCGTTTGCAAAATACCATTTATTTTCTCAATTTTAATTTGTAACCTTGAAACTAATCTCGATCTAAATCACATCTCTGGGGGAAGCGAACTAACACGATGCTCATTTACGTGATCCGAGATGCATTATTTAGGAAATACTTATCGAGTTGTTTAGGCATTCTGGTTGCCCTGTGACAGAGACTGCCAGAAGGGATAGAGCCGTTCTATATATTTTACTACCAAGCTGAGGCACACATGAGCTGTTCTGGCCGAGTGGTCTAAGGCGCTGCGTTCAGGTCGCAGTCCACATCTGTGGGCGCAGGTTCGAATCCTGCGGACAGCATAACCTTTTGCATGATTTTTGTAAAATTTGTCAATGGGTCTCATCCAAGTTACATTTGGTTATTCGGCTCATCAAACCACCTTTACCTCTCATTTTTAACTCATTGGTTAGACTACCATGAACGCATCATGACAACTCACTTTCACCCAAGAAAATGTATGATGTGCAGTTTTTTTTTTAAATACATGATGAAGAATAATGTTGGTTCAGAAAAAATTTCCTATTATATATTGTTCCTGACTAAAAACGAATTTGGCGTCAATTGTAAATAACGATGCCTGTTCAAAATCGACGCTTCGACAGGAACTCTTTCCACGCAATAACAAACGCTTGTAATAAAATGATATGATTTTTCCAAATGCCCTTAGCATTCACCTCCTGAACTTCTTCGATGTCTACACTTATCGATCAAACACGGAGTCTATCCAATCTTCCATCGGACATCATCAGAAAAATAGTGCACATTGGACGAGACTCAATCGACGTAATGAAACTGGTTAGTTCATTTGGTCGTTAATGATTGCTATCTCTTTTTTTTTTAGATAAATCATCGTTGGAATGCACTAGCATCAAAATATTTGCAAGAGAGCAGAAATAGACCTATCATTGAAGCGGTGTACATAAACGTCGCCTATGGCATAATAAAGTCGCTACAACTGCAAATTCCGAAACATGTGCCAAATTATTTTGGAGTTGGTGGATGGTTGAAAGTTGGGATTGATGATATATATCATGGCGTTAGTTATTTGCTCGAAGACAAGTCACTAATATATTCCACAGCTTTTCGATGTGGATTCTTGTCAATGGTTCAAAACATTACCTGAAGTAGCTACGGTGCCTAAACTCGTTGTTCCGTTTTCGAGATGCTCGCGTTTCAAAAGAATGATCATTAACGCCGACTTGAACAATACTAAGAGTTTTGACACCATCAAGGAGATAGTTCAAGGCACTTCGGCAGAAGAAATTGTAATCACAGATGAGGCGGGGCATATATATACGTGAGTTTGCCAAAAAATGATGAAGAATGTCAAAATAAAGCACTATTGACTGAAAACAGTTACATTACAGATATTTCATTGTGGAAATCATGCTAGCCGCGCCGACTCGGAAACTGGTATTTTACTGTGATCGCATGCTCCCGAATCCGGACAACGACAATCGTGGTGCTAATTTCATTCATGTCAATGTCTATGTATCGATTACAATGATTTTCAGGCGAACATTGGGTTTCCCACTATGCGTCAGCACTGTTGCGTCATGTTTCACAAATTGAGCTGGTATGTATGCATAATAATGCTCCAGACATGACCACAATTCCACGTGAGGTGCGGCGTATGACTTCCCACATCAACAGGGTATGCTCACCAGGGGGATCTTATATGCATTTTCTTACTTTTGGCTCTCAGGTGGCACCGATTGGTTATGTTCGAATACAGAGTCAACTCGAAATTACACAGTTACTAAAAAAGTATTGTGTGCGCATCACCTTCACGACTTAACAATAACGTTCTTCTACGTTCAAAGTCCTGATAATAAATGTATTTACTTTCTTACATATTAATCAGTGTACGATAATTCAATGATCATTTCCGACTTTTTTGTTTGACTTCAACTCGCATGATCACGTTGTTTTTTTATAATTCATCATAAATTGTGTTCTTCTCCTGCACAATTGAAAAATGAGCACCTTTATTTACTAATGTGCAAACAAAAATTACAAGATCTATTTTAACATTTTTCATTATTCAATTTTCTTCGCTTTCTCCGTCGTTTTCTTCCTGTACTTGCTGAGGTAGAAGTCGATCGTTGGAATGCACTAGCATCAAAATATTTGCAAGAGAGCAGAAATAGACCTATCATTGAAGCGGTGTACATAAACGTCGCCTATGGCATAATAAAGTCGCTACAACTGCAAATTCCGAAGCATGTGCCAAATTATTTTGGAGTTGGTGGATGGTTGAAAGTTGGGATTGATGATATATATCATGGCGTTAGTTATTTGCTCGAAGACAAGTCACTAATATATTCCACAGCTTTTCGATGTGGATTCTTGTCAATGGTTCAAAACATTACCTGAAGTAGCTACGGTGCCTAAACTCGTTGTTCCGTTTTCGAGATGCTCGCGTTTCAAAAGAATGATCATTAACGCCGACTTGAACAATACTAAGAGTTTTGACACCATCAAGGAGATAGTTCAAGGCACTTCGGCAGAAGAAATTGTAATCACAGATGAGGCGGGGCATATATATACGTGAGTTTGCCAAAAAATGATGAAGAATGTCAAAATAAAGCACTATTGACTGAAAACAGTTACATTACAGATATTTCATTGTGGAAATCATGCTAGCCGCGCCGACTCGGAAACTGGTATTTTACTGTGATCGCATGCTCCCGAATCCGGACAACGACAATCGTGGTGCTAATTTCATTCATGTCAATGTCTATGTATCGATTACAATGATTTTCAGGCGAACATTGGGTTTCCCACAATGCGTCAGCACTGTTGCGTCATGTTTCACAAATTGAGCTGGTATGTATGCATAATAATGCTCCAGACATGACCTCAATTCCACGTGAGGTGCGGCGTATGACTTCCCACATCAACAGGGTATGCTCACCAGGGGGATCTTATATGCATTTTCTTACTTTTGGCTCTCAGGTGGCACCGATTGGTTATGTTCGAATACAGAGTCAACTCGAAATTACACAGTTACTAAAAAAGTATTGTGTGCGCATCACCTTCACGACTTAACAATAACGTTCTTCTACGTTCAAAGTCCTGATAATAAATGTATTTACTTTCTTACATATTAATCAGTGTACGATAATTCAATGATTATTTCCGACTTTTTTGTTTGACTTCAACTCGCATGATCACGTTGTTTTTTTTATAATTCATCATAAATTGTTTTCTTCTTCTGCACAATTGAAAAATGAGCACCTTTATTTACTAATGTGCAAACAAAAATTACAAGATCTATTTCAACATTGTTCATTATTAAATTTTCTTCGTTTTCTCCGTCGTTTTCTTCCTGTACTTGCTAAGATAGAAGTCGATGAAGAGATACAAATAGGAGAGGTCCATGAACCAGGTCAGCGACAGACTCGTTGTATCAATCTCGCACGGTTTCTGAACATTTATACATTTATTGGCGAGAAGGTGGGCTAAATCTGAGTTACCCTGAAGGCCAGTGTCCAAAAGAATGCATAACAAGACAGAAAAATGCGAAAAAAAATTGAACTCTCATTTCACAATACTCTCACGTTTTCCGCTTGGGAAAAGAGACCGCAAAATGATGAGACAGGATAATTGCTCAATCTGGTACAATCATCTCGGAGAAACAAGAGAGCGACCAACCATGACTCTCAATCTCACCTGCAGCACGACCCAGACGACGGTGACATGGGAGAACGCGTAGAGAATGTACACGAACTGCACGATCTGTCCGAGGGTGATGCAACGAGCGACGATAGCGGGAGGACGAATCTTGAGTGTGGTGAGGAAGTAGTAGCTGAAACCATTCGACTTTCATTTTCTCAAACACAAGCTTGGATGGTTCTAATTCGGCTTTTGCGGTGAGAGACATAAAAACACAAATCGCCAGCTTTATACTGACATTGAGCCATTATTGTGAATGAGAGCCATCTCTGGCCATTTCGCTCACAATGGCAGTGCAAAAGCAAATACCAACTGAGCGCAGAGTGACAATTCGAGTCACGTTGGACAATGACAATGAGAAAGACTGGCCTGTACATCACCGTGTGGATGAGCGCATTCACGTAGATTGCATGGCGCGCGGACGGGCATGCTGCGGAGTACGTGTACCTGAAAGAAATCGAGTTTATTTTCTTGCTAGTTTAGATATATCATATCGTGCAAGGCCAGGAAGAGCTCAAACATGGTTCACTGTTCAGTTTTTTTTTGATTCCTACGAGCAGACTCAATTCGATAAGAATACATACCAAGTATAGCAGAGCGTGAACGCATGGTGATAGTAGTGAATAAACAGCAGAGGTTGCTTACGAAGTACCTGTAAGTATCATTCCATTCCACACCTAAGGAGGAGGCCTCAATTTCGAATTGAAGACTTCGTCTCATTCAAAACAACGAAGATTTCAGACAAAAAATCGGGATGAGTTTCAAATGCATATCATTTTTTTTAAATCGTTGGGCAGTCCGATCAATATCAGAAGTCAGATCCTATCAATCGCACTCACAATGAATATTGTGTCAATAAACTCGGGCAGACGAGCAAAGATCAGCACGAACACCGCCCGGCCTGTGTTGCCGCCATAGAATGTGTCCCGCGTGGAGCAGAGCGAGGCTGGAAGGAAGGTACGCATAATATATTGTGACACGTTCAACAGTGATTGTCGCTTGACGACGATAATTTAGTTTTTTTTTTCTATCGTGGAAGCAACTTTGCACATCTTTCACGAGAGTTCGTGATAATACTTTGCAATAAAAACAGTACTTTGTCTGGTGATCAGAGTCGGATGATATCCTGATAAGAACCCAAAATATTGCAGTGTTGTAGAATTTTATCAGTTGTTGTTTATCAAGGTTCTCGCACGACGTTGGCCATCCGACCAGGAAATAAACTCATAATACAACACGAAAAATAAAATCACGAAAAAATAAATAAATACCATAAAATCCCTTGCTAAATGTGGATGTGAAGTATTCTTGTGTCATCACGGCTGCACAAACGCCGGAAACCAAAGCGATTGAGAAGTTCCAGATCTGAAAAAAAAACATTGACATCATTATCGACGTGAATCCGTGTACTCACATGCTACGTTTTCTTATAAGGTTTCCTAGCCGTCATCGCACCATGACATATGGATTTCAAACAAAGTAGTGTACCGCAACAGGAATTTGCAGCTTGAACGGCTCTCGTCCCTTCATCCAGTGCTGCAGCGAGAAGATTGTGGCCAAGTAGAGGATCACTATCTAAAATTCACATTTCGTCTAACACAGTATCGTGCGTTTGAAATGCTTAGCAAACTCAATGTGCTGCTTAGCGTATTGATTGTCTGGGAGAGAGAGGCAGGGAAGAGGTAGGGCGGCGGAGAGTAGGTAGATCACTAGCCTCCTCCCAGCCTCTTCCTAACTCCGCCCCCTCGAACGTTCGTCAAAAGTCAGCTACTTATGGAATGGAAAATAATCTCACGATAATTTCTTCAGAATAATATTGGCTTGAAAGGAATGATGTCTTCATTTCGCACACTCTCATGGTCAGAGATGCAAGAGAGTACACGAAAGGAGGAAAATTATTTCGTGACAATCGATTCCTACTTCAGCATGATATGCTCCGGAAAAAAACGATATTGTGTCTAGCACAATAAAAAATAACATTAAACGTTAAAAGTAACCTGTAGTGTGAATTTGAAATGCGTGTCCATCCATCGTCCCGCGCGATGGTAGTCGAATTCCTGAAAGTTCGCGCATCGTCAACAAACATTGGGATACAAATATCCGTATTGCACTAGGCCAATGAATTGGAATCGCCTATTTGAAAACTATCACGCCATGATCGGAAAAAATAAAGATGAAAAACCTCTTCGGACAGAACGGACGCGAGCTCCGAGGAGTTGAAGTCGATCCGCAGTAGTTGCTCGAGCATCGTTGGTGCCTGTTGATGAAATATTATTCCAATGAGCATGATGTATTCTGCTTAGCGGTTTGCGCTAGCCGGTTCAATACAAGTTTAGTGGACCAGCGGAAACTATGAACAACAGCGTGAGTGTAATTTCAGTTATCTTGGGTGCGAAGAAGCTGGTAACCGTTATTGTAAAATGTTACAAAGCTTTAAAAATAGTAGAGATTCAATAAATGATCTATTCGATCTGGCCAGTAAACAGCGATAAGTGATCTGGGCGGAGCAGAGAAACGCAATTTGGTCACCTCATCAGCCGTAATCTCAAAATACTTCGACCGCCATTTATATTGACCGTAGTCACACAGCTATCCAGATGATAAGAGGATTGAATCACATCAGGCCATTCGACCATTCGATTCAACTGGCGATGTGCGGTACTCTGATGTTGGTGAACGCTGAGTGTGCAGGAATGTCTGCTTGCAACACGCCACATTATCAACAATTGTACTTGAATCGAGAAATGGCTTCAACATTTTCTCAATTTGATCTCGTTCTTAAGGCCAGCTACGTGCTGCTACATCTGCTTGGCATGATAACTCAGATATTTGAGCAGATATACCAATTACTTCCCATCCCACTCTACGAGACAGGTGCTCAAATCCCAACATTCTTGTCGACGCTATCTCCGCAGGAATACTCACGCAATCAAAAATGGCGCTTGTTTTGAAATCACGCGTGATTCGCATCTCCCTCAGCAAAAGCAAACACATTTTCCGCGTAATATTATTTATTTATTTCTCAATGGCTGCTCTGATTCGTCGAGAAATGACATTAGCCGACCTTCCCTCAGACATTATCAGACGCATCATTCGGCTCGAACTCGACTCCATTAATGCTATGAAACTGGTTAGTACCTTTGCAGCAATTTTATTTGGAAAAAATATCATAAATATAGAATGGAAATCATATGTAGGTTTCTGAGAGATCACGCAATAGAATATTATCAAGACCGCATAGATCGTCCTGGCATTCCAACTTTTTACTTGGATGTCGCAGATGGGAGTGTAAAATCCATACGACTTCAAATTCTGGAACAAGAGCGTCGTTACTTTGGAGTTGAAGGGTGGACTACTTTTGCAAAGGATCAATTCTGCCATGGTGTAAGTTATTTTCCAATATCCGATTCAGAATGCTGATATTTTTCAGCTGTTCGATGGCGATTCGAATCATCAATGGTTCAAAAAAGAACCTGGCACCGATCCTAATTTGAACATACCTTTCGCTAGATGTGCTCGACTTAGGACACTCATAATTAAAGCGAACTTGCAAAATTGCTCAAATTTGGACATAATCAGAGAAGTTTTCCGAAAAGTGACCCCGGATGAAATTGTAATCATAGACGTACATGGCTGTATAAATGAGTACGTGAAAAGTAGTGATGTCAATGTGAAGAAAATGTGGAGAAAAGCCAATTAATTGGGTATTTGGTTTGGGTGGCCCAATACTATTCATATTTATTCCACATTTTCCAAGGGGCAGAGCGGCCGAAAAGCCACTTATTTGGATACTGGAATTGGTTA
Organism: Pristionchus exspectatus; assembly: GCA_911812115.1. NCBI lineage: Eukaryota > Metazoa > Nematoda > Chromadorea > Rhabditida > Neodiplogasteridae > Pristionchus > Pristionchus exspectatus. The sequence goes on along the minus strand of OU461584.1, from coordinate 20,316,326 downwards.
GGTAGCCACAATGAAAAGAAGTAAAATCGGTTGAGTACAATTAGAATCTCTTTTTGCAGACCTTTCCTGCTGTCTCGTATTCGTCATACAGCTACTGAGCGTTTGATATTCTATTCAAATCGCGGCCTTGCAATGCTGGGAGTCGATACTGGTGCGAATTTAGCATAAATTATATGTAAAATTTTGATTAACTTATTTCACAGTCCAACGTTGCTCGTTCTACGCTGAAGCATTGACGTGCATTCCATCAATAGAGCTCGTGATGACCGAAAGTGTTCGTCCTGTAACGAACAGTACCTTGCAACATCAAGTACAAGGCATGGCATACAAGATTAAAATGGTAGGCTCACAATATGTAAAACATTTCATTTTTTTTTAATATCAAAAAGCCAGATAAACCTTAATTATCGTAGTAAATCTTCAAAAATGGAATAAAGTGACTGGTTCCCGGGGTTTACTGGTTAATTGTAAATAATATCAGGTGTTTCAGGTGGCTCCAGACAGTTTGGGTCAAATATTCTCTCGACACAATTTATCACGTACGGGAAGCGAATATTGTTTGCGAGTCACTTTCACGAATGGATAATGCTGAATTGCGTCCCTGATATTCACATGAATCCAATCATCCCTGATATCCCTGATATTCACATGAATACAATCATCCCTGATATCCCTGATATTCACATGAATACAATCATAATTCCTTACAAATCTCAATGATAATAAATTTCTGTTGATGAAATCTTTTTTCCGATTCTGGCTCCACATGAATGCTCACCCAATTAAAATTGACGCTTGTTTTGAAATTACGCGCGATACTCAACTCCCTCAGCATACTTTCTGCGTCATTATCTTTAATCGTTCATTATTTCTTTCTTTTGATGGTTGCGGTTATGGATAGAGAATTCACATTGACCGATCTTCCATCAGACATTATCAGAAAGATTGTTCTCCTCGAACTCAACTCCATCAATGCTATGAGACTAGTTAGTCTATATTTGCTTTATTGGTTTACAACAAAAAATAATAAATTAAAATTACAAAAAAAAAGATATTTAGGTATCTCCTCGATGGAACCGACACGCTTTCGAATATTATCAAAATCGCAAGGATCGTCCTGATATCGAAACTTTTTACTTGAACGTCGCTCATGGGAAAGTAAAGTCCCTTCGACTGCAGATTCCGGAAGATGAGCGCCGTTACTTTGGAGTTGGTAGCTGGACTACTATTTCTAAGAATCAATTCTGCTTTGGCGTAAGTTGTTTCCCGAATATTTACACGAAAACGTATATTTTTAGTTGTTCGATTCAAGATTTTATCAGTGGTTCAAAAAGGAGCCCGAGGAAGGTACTGAGCCTAATTTGAACATACCTTTCGCGAGATGTGCTCGGCTTAGAACACTCATAATCAAAGCGAACTTGCAAAACGCTGCAAGTTTGGACACTATCAGAGAAGCGATCCGAGATGTCACCCCGAAGGAAATCGTAATCATGGATGTTCCTGGGTTTATTAATGAGTGAGCGAAATTCATTAATAATTGGTATGAAATGGACACAACTAGAATCTCCCATTATAGGCCTTTCCTACTGGATCTTATTTGCCCTACAGCGACCAAGCATCTGACTCTTTATTCGGATCGCGGCCTCGCGATGTTGGGCATTGACAATGGTTTTGATTATTTTACAGTTTTTTATTTGTTTTTGTACACCTAATTATTAGCCAAGCGTTGCTCATTCTACGCTGAATCTATGGCGCGTCTACCATCCATCCAACTCATCATGACCAGAATTTCTCACGAGGCGGCGCACAGACCCTGGCCACTACAAATCGACCGAATCACAGACAAGATTAACAATGTATGTTAGCAATAAAAAATCTTGAGATGATGCAAATTAATCAAATTACGCTCAAAAATGTTTCTTTAGTTGATAATTAATTTTAGATTTTTCAGGCGGCTCCCATTGGTTTGGGTCGAGTATCATACTTTTCGTTTTCAACGGTTCAATGAAAAAGTTGAAAATTTCTGAAATTTTATTTATTTTCAAAACGATTTTGAGCTTCCCAGCCATTTTGGCGGGATTTCCTTTTGGCTCTGTGTTTACAATTTTCGGTTTCCTAAATGCACCAGAAATTAGCCAAAATATTGAGTATTTATGGTGGAATTTAATAAAATACCGGTGAAAAATCAACCAGAATATTTCCTGTGTTTAGCAGATTTTCAAGATTTTCAGAAATTTTCAAGGGTGACGCGCTTTGGGTGCTATCGATTGTCAGCCACGTGCGATGGCAGTTTGAACGCTATTTTGACCGTTTATCTTGTTTCAATCGCTCATATTGCTTATTTTCTTGTTCCTAAGCACTGCATTGAAGTAACCGAGTATTTCAGGAGCGGTGATCGGCCGGGCGAGCGCCGGAGGAGCGGGGTACCGGTCAGTTTGAGTTTTCACTTGATTTCTCTTCCTCAAATTCCCTTCAATTGATGCATTCCCATAGGTTATTCTCGTCTTAATGATTGTAAACAGGTGTAGCAAGGATTCGGCGGCTGGGGTTAGGGCGTGTTTTGGATTTTTCGGGATTTATGCTTTGGTCTTGGCGAAGATTCTAGTATTGTTCAAGTGAGGGACATTTGTGTGAAACTTGCACCCGCGACTGAAGCAATACCTTTGCGAGTAGGGTTTATATTTATATTTTATTATTGGAATCGACGTCATGGAATGAAAATCGAAAGGCATGTGGCTTTCACCGGTTTTTGTTACAACGTTGCCGGTTTCACGTTTCACACTCACAATCAAGTAATTATTCAATTTGTTTTACAGGGTTCCTCCTCCGCCCTCCACCCGCTCCTCTCCCGACGGAGCTGCCCGTCGATCAGATCAGTTTCTGTTCCATATTATTTTTACTGCTTAAATTATGATCTTTTGACGCTGAAACATGGCTGAATTTTGGAGAGAGATAAAACGTCATATTTTGCTGCCGAAACGGGACAGAAACAACCCTAGGACCGTGTTTATAAGATGCTTTGTGAGGAACCTTGCAGGTTCTCTTTATGTATTGTGTGTGCCCGGCGTGGCCTTTTTCTCCATGTTCAATTCATGCAACAAGGAAGGACTATTCGATACTGTCAGGTACCTTTTTACCTTTTAATCCAATAATTTTCAGGTTCCTCCTCGTTTTTCTTTGTTTTGTGTGTGCCCGGCTTGGCCATTTATTTAAATTTTTCATTTATAACAAGGACGGAACGAGAGACAACAGGCGAGTAATAATTATCGATTACAAAACTTGTGTGGTAGCATGTAGATTATCTAGAGCTGCGTTCATGCAACCTTTTTCACAAACTTAGAACAATAACGGACTACGGTAGCTGGTAATAGTGTCGGTCAAAGGTTAGTATCGATTTCGTATGACACTGAATCATTAGCAACGCTCTTTTGTCGCTTTTCCCATGCGGTTCGTGTTGAATAAATATGTGAAATTGGCGCGTGCTATTTAGAACAGGGGAATTAAAGTTGCACTCAATTTGGCACAAAATCAGCGCGCGAGTGAAAAGTTGAATGCGAGTTTCATGTGCGCTTCTTTTTAACACAATACCGGTTATTGTATCATTGAAATGTGTTTCGGTTACTTGGTATATTCACGTTTCACGATCGCTACCAAGTATTTATTTTATTATTGTACAGGCAGACCGTCCGATCGTCCCCCGATGCCCTTCCTCCTTCCTTCCTTCTCTCTCCCTCCCGCCGTGCTGTATATCAGATCAGTTTCTGTTCCATATTATTTTTTACTGCCGAAAATGAAAACTTTTGAGACTGAAACATGGGTGGATTTTGGTACTCGATAAAAGTTATATTTTTGCTGCCGAATGGGGACAGAAACAACCCTAGGACCGTGTATTACGAGATGCTTTGTGAGGAACCTTACAGGGTCCTCACACCTTCCGTTTTGTGTGGGTGTGTGATGTTAGCCCGGAGTGGCTCTTTCTCTGCTTCTGGCGAGCAGCAAGGAAGGAGAATCGCAATGGTAACAGGTACATATTTATATAAAAGAGGTTTAACAATGGTGCAATTGAGAAGGACGGTTCGAGCTGGGGCTTGTAAGGGGGCCTCCTAGGACAACCTTTTCCAACTGAAGTTATGGGGGTTACTGTAGCTAGACATGGCATTTCTATACGATTTATTCGAGTTTCAGCGGTATATTTAACGTATTACTGGTTATTGTTACAGAAAAGAAGTACTTTAGAGTTTCGTAATGAATCAATAAATGTTGCATGCGGCTACCGTACCCCACTACTACCGTCCGTCAATTTTCGATAAGTCGCGCTTTCGAATACCGTATTCAGTTATCAAAAAAGTCAATAAATTCTGCGTGCCGTACTCCACTACCAAAATCGATAATTTGCGCTACCGGCTACCGTTCCCACCCCCCCCCCCTGTAAATTTGTTCCTTAATGGAATGAACTGTTGTTATCTTCCTTGATTATTGGTTTATTTATGATTTTATTTTGCAGAATGAGAAGAACCACTGGTGAGTATGGTGTGTAGTGGAGAAGATGATTAATGAGAGTAGAGATCGGTAGAAAGGCGCAATCGAGAAGAAACATCCAGCTATTGATACTGCTATATCTTTAACTTATTTATAATGTATACACTAATCGCCGTATCATTTATACTGTATATGTATCTGAAATAAAGAATCAGTGAAATTTCTTTGTATGATCTTCTTCGTGGGAACTCGCATCCTTGCAGGATGTGCGGCAAGGATGCGGTAGGTATTATGGAGGAGTGGTGCACATTGACAAATGGTCTGACAATGAGAATAGCGAAATGAGGAAACTTCGGAGATGTACACTAATAACACCTCAGAATTCTGCAAAACAATTTGTTTTAAATCGTGATTTGTCACTTCTCTGTTTTTGGCCCACAGAGTATTCTGTCCCTACCATTCTCATTCTATACCCCCTTCACATTCAGAGCGGTCATAGACCGGGCCAAAAAAAAAGAGAAGTTCCCGTGCTTTAATTGAATTCATCTCTCAATGAAATTAAATAAATACTCTTTATTGCACTTGCTCATGTACAATCGGGTGGTCAATTATTAGAATTGGGGGGGGGGGGATATGAAAGGATGATGGATGATAGTCCAATCAACTAGTCTTATAATCTACAAGATGAAAATGGGGGCGATACAATCGATAACTGAGGTGGGTTCGAGTAAGATCAAACGTGTATCGAACTTAATTATTGTACGCCTTGTTTAATTCTAATTCTATTTTCAAATTGTTTTCGCCGTTATTTCTTCGAAATAGCATAAATATAATATTAATAATTAATATGCCACGCCGGGCAAACACTGAACAAAGAAAAGAGAAAGAACCTGCAAATTATTCGATTAAAAGGGAAAAAATATACCTGTCAGTTTCGCATAGTCCATCTTGTTGCATGTATTCGATAAGAATCAAGAGAAATGAGGCCACACCGGGCACAAATAATACAGAAAAAGAAGCGAAGTGAGGACCCTGTAAGGTTCCTCACAAAGCATCTCGTAATACACGGTCCTAGGGTTGTTTCTGTCCCCATTCGGCAGCAAAAATATAACTTTTATCGAGTACCAAAATCCACCCATGTTTCAGTCTCAAAAGTTTTCATTTTCGGCAGTAAAAAATAATATGGAACAGTAACTGATCTGATATACAGCACGGCGGGAGGGAGAGAGAAGGAAGGAAGGAGGAAGGGCATCGGGGGACGATCGGACGGTCTGCCTGTACAATAATAAAATAAATACTTGGTAGCGATCGTGAAACGTGAATATACCAAGTAACCGAAACACATTTCAATGATACAATAACCGGTATTGTGTTAAAAAGAAGCGCACATGAAACTCGCATTCAACTTTTCACTCGCGCGCTGATTTTGTGCCAAATTGAGTGCAACTTTAATTCCCCTGTTCTAAATAGCACGCGCCAATTTCACATATTTATTCAACACGAACCGCATGGGAAAAGCGACAAAAGAGCGTTGCTAATGATTCAGTGTCATACGAAATCGATACTAACCTTTGACCGACACTATTACCAGCTACTGTAGTCCGTTATTGTTCTAAGTTTGTGAAAAAGGTTGCATGAACGCAGCTCTAGATAATCTACATGCTACCACACAAGTTTTGTAATCGATAATTATTACTCGCCTGTTGTCTCTCGTTCCGTCCTTGTTATAAATGAAAAATTTAAATAAATGGCCAAGCCGGGCACACACAAAACAAAGAAAAACGAGGAGGAACCTGAAAATTATTGGATTAAAAGGTAAAAAGGTACCTGACAGTATCGAATAGTCCTTCCTTGTTGCATGAATTGAACATGGAGAAAAAGGCCACGCCGGGCACACACAATACATAAAGAGAACCTGCAAGGTTCCTCACAAAGCATCTTATAAACACGGTCCTAGGGTTGTTTCTGTCCCGTTTCGGCAGCAAAATATGACGTTTTATCTCTCTCCAAAATTCAGCCATGTTTCAGCGTCAAAAGATCATAATTTAAGCAGTAAAAATAATATGGAACAGAAACTGATCTGATCGACGGGCAGCTCCGTCGGGAGAGGAGCGGGTGGAGGGCGGAGGAGGAACCCTGTAAAACAAATTGAATAATTACTTGATTGTGAGTGTGAAACGTGAAACCGGCAACGTTGTAACAAAAACCGGTGAAAGCCACATGCCTTTCGATTTTCATTCCATGACGTCGATTCCAATAATAAAATATAAATATAAACCCTACTCGCAAAGGTATTGCTTCAGTCGCGGGTGCAAGTTTCACACAAATGTCCCTCACTTGAACAATACTAGAATCTTCGCCAAGACCAAAGCATAAATCCCGAAAAATCCAAAACACGCCCTAACCCCAGCCGCCGAATCCTTGCTACACCTGTTTACAATCATTAAGACGAGAATAACCTATGGGAATGCATCAATTGAAGGGAATTTGAGGAAGAGAAATCAAGTGAAAACTCAAACTGACCGGTACCCCGCTCCTCCGGCGCTCGCCCGGCCGATCACCGCTCCTGAAATACTCGGTTACTTCAATGCAGTGCTTAGGAACAAGAAAATAAGCAATATGAGCGATTGAAACAAGATAAACGGTCAAAATAGCGTTCAAACTGCCATCGCACGTGGCTGACAATCGATAGCACCCAAAGCGCGTCACCCTTGAAAATTTCTGAAAATCTTGAAAATCTGCTAAACACAGGAAATATTCTGGTTGATTTTTCACCGGTATTTTATTAAATTCCACCATAAATACTCAATATTTTGGCTAATTTCTGGTGCATTTAGGAAACCGAAAATTGTAAACACAGAGCCAAAAGGAAATCCCGCCAAAATGGCTGGGAAGCTCAAAATCGTTTTGAAAATAAATAAAATTTCAGAAATTTTCAACTTTTTCATTGAACCCACAGCCCGTTGCTGGGTACGGGGAGCCGGAACCGCACGGACGCGTCTTTCACGCGTCGCGGCTCAAACTAAGAAAGCACCTTTATCTGACTTATTACTCTTTTTTTGACTTTGTAAACTTCTCAGGAGATGCGCAAGCGGTCAACTTACATGATGAGACTTAGCAAATTAATAAATATTTAATGGCTGATTTTATATTATTTTTCAAAGGCAGGAGCCGGCGAAAAGTCACCATGTTGGCACAAAAAACATGAAAGATATCAGTGATTACTGAACTATTTACTTGCTTTCATGATTCATGTGGTCAAGTGGAATGTCCTCTACAACTTTTGGTTGCCAAATTCTTAATTAATTGTACTTTAACTCTATAAGTACCAAAAGAACGTATTTTACGTTGTAAACTGCAACTGAAAGATCTCTCCGAATACTGAACCAAATTCTTCGTTCTTGGTCTCAAACGATTTCTGATGTCCAGCGCTACAACTTTTGGTTGCCAAAATTAAAATATTAGGGCAAATTAACGAAATCGCGTAAAAATGCGTGAAACGTCGCCACCATTCGCGCACTCGCGACGCGTCAAAAAGTGGTCGCGTCGCGGCAACAGGACCGAACTGTTGACTGAAGGGCAACGGGCTGTGGAACCGTTGAAAACGAAAAGTATGATATTCTCCCGACCCACCTTATCAAGTTTGTCAAGAGATTATTGTCTGCGAGTCAGCATCACGACTGGATAATGTTGTATTATTTTATTTCGATGCAATTAATTTTCTTGATCATTGATTAAGTTTATTTTTGAGTTTATTAAGAATATTCAATAAAAATATTTTGAATAATTGTCAACTGTTAAAAAATTCAACTTAATCGTATTCTGTGCGTTAGAGGAATATAGTAGCACGTTTTATCATCAAAACTCAAGCGATTTGGTGAAACTAAGGCAATTTTGGCAGAAAAAGTTAACGAGGGCAAACTAATGGGCAAAGCACCAAAATGAATAAATACGATCTACCAGCCCTGATTGCAGTACGGTTGCTTCAGAATTCGCCATGCATGGGCTAGATTCGTTTCGTAACCGCCGTAATAATGATATTGCCCTTCCGTGTTGAGAATGGATAGGGTGGGTTCGCCATTGGCATCGCAGTCGGAGAAAATGGTCTGAAATGATGCGAAAGTTTGCGCCGATCTCAAAAAATCGAAACAACTGGAACATAAGATCGTGTAAATAGACCTACAAAAATTTGTATAAACTAGATAAAAACTGACGTATTGGCGAGCGACAGCTCCTTGCACGTAAGTGACTTGCCCAAGATCTTGTGCGACAACTCCAGTGAGGAATGCATCCTCAATCTCGAAGACCTGCATGATTAACATTATTAATTAATTCCCAAAATAAAAAAGATATTGTTTAGGACCAACCTTATTCTTGCCCATTCTCTCAACAATAGCATCGAGCGTCGCTCTCTTCATCGCATAGCCTGCTCCACTGCAGTAGCGAGGATAGAAGGCCGGCGCGTAGTCGGACTCGGGGACGTACCTGCGAATGTGAAATTTTAATAATAAAAATTGATAAATGCTGACCATTTCGAGTATCTGTCCCTGATTAGCGGCGACTCGTTTGCACTGTAGCAGACGAACCAATGATTGCTGAAGAAAAATTCAATTTCTGAGAAATATCATCTTCTTTTTGTTAAAATAAGAGAATATTTTTTATCCACTCACGACTCCTCCTTTTCGTTCACTTTGAGCAGATTGAAGTACAATCTATCAATGTGTACCACGGAATCCGAATCTACCTTTACTACGAAATCTGACTTGATTTTCGCATTAATCCACCGGAAGCCCGCCTCTATCTGGAAAAAAATGTTTATACATGTTATTTTGTTTTTTTCTTCTTTTTTTTCAACAATATGTACCTTGTAAACCAGGTTTCTGTACGTTTCACGAACATCGACTTGCAGCAAATCTCCATACTTTGCCGCTTCGCTATTCACGTAGCGAGACTGGCCTACCAGAAAGATTACTAGGGATTTACCCTCCTGTGAAGTTCAAGTATTTAAGGAAAAATGCATATTATGAAAGTTATTTGCTTACCTTCTGCATTGTCGATTCCCCTGTCGACGCCCACAGCTTCCGTATCTCCTCCCTGGTGTCCGTCTCCCAATCAGCACTGATCACGAGTACAATGATTTCGTATTTCTTCGTAGCATTGAAGTTTGGGACTCGGAGCGCAAGACTGAAATATTTCAATAATAACAATTCACAAGCGAGCGCAGTACTAATTTGTTCGACTCATCAGATAATTATCATACACGTACCTGTCCACTGGCTCCGAATTAACCCGATGGTGCAGTTGCTGATCGGCCGCGTAGGGATTTTGATAGGCTCTCGCCCCGTTTGCGATGAAGATCAAACTGACGGGAAGAAGGAGCACAGTCTGTAGCATATCAGCGTAGATTCCAGCAACAGTGATCAGGTTTATAACGTCAGTGAAGGTCGGAATGCTCCGATAAAAGAGTGCACTGGGTCGAATGAGAACGCCCGGAAGAGCACATTTTACTTATTGAAGAGCTGTACCAGAGGGGATCTGAGAATCACCTGAAAATTCACTAAAAGATAGCATTAACATGAATCCGCAAATTAATTTTTTTTTCAACTTTATTAGTTCGCAAATAGCCAATTTCCAATTACCTCCATCCCCTCTCCCTTCACTCATTCATCCTCTTTCCTTTCCTCCCGAGTAGGGTTCGATAAACGAGAAATTTCTCGCGAAAAATTCTCATTTTTCTCGGCGAGAAATCATTCTCATTCGAGAATTCTTGCTCGAGAAAAGACCGGTCATTCTCGACCGAGAAAATATTTTCTCGGTCTACTTCTCGCGAGAAATGTAGGTATTTGTGTGCAATTTTTTGAGCAATCAAATAACTTCACTTTATGACAACAGTGGGACACATCCATAAACAAATAAATTAGAATAACAATAGATAGCTGTTAGCTAATCTTCCTCTGCATCTGAGTACTCCGACGACGATTCTTGAGGAGCGTAGTCAACTTTGTCGAAGCGACTGACTCTGAAATACAAATCATCAATTAAAATTTGAAATGTTTTAATACCTTGAAGCAGAGATGAAGTGGCGATTCACTTTAACCAAAAGTTGTTCCTCAAATTTTTTCACACCGAGGTTCGATCTGTTCAGTTGGTTTGCGAATTGCGTGCAGCTACTAAACATCTGCTCCGACTTGATGCTTGTTGCAGGGCAACAGAGAAGCCTTCTTGCACATTTTGACAGTAGAGGAAATTTCGAGGCATTACTTCTCCAGAAATCGAGTGGATCATCACAATCTACCGTTTCAATGAAGATACGATATTCAGCGATTTCCATCTATAATAAACTGGCTCAAACAAGAAATTGAGCTATTATACAACCTGAATGTTTTTCTGAATCGGCATTGGCGAATTCGTCTTTTTGCGTTTGAGCAGACTACCAAAAAATTCTTCAGAAGTCGGTGATTTCCGTTCTGTAATGAAAAAATGCAAGATAAGAAGCATTTCCTAACTAACTTTTCCCAGCTGGCATCAAAGTAGAAGGCGATAATGAGCTGGAAGTGGTGGGAGTGGTCGGAGGAGTGGGCGATGCGGTATGTGTGACTGGATCAACAACTGCAAATATGAATAGCAAGCGTGCACAACTGAAATATCTTACCAGAGTCAAAGTAATCAACAAAATCCGCAACAGTAGACTCCCAAATTGCAGAACCTCCTCCATTCAAAGAGACCAACTCATCACGAAATGCAAAACGGAAGTCAATAAGCATAGCGAACATAACAACTTTGTTCTGAAATCAGACGAATGGGATCTGCATCATACATTCTCATCCAACCATTACGCACTCCTCGAATCGTTTAATGGCTTGTTGGTGCATTGCCGTTGCAAACGAACCAGCTTCTCCGTCCAATGATTCCATGTTTCTACAATGAAACTGTTATTCCAGAACACATTAAAACTGTACGTTTCTAGGTCCATGACCATCTTGTATCATACCTTCAACTTTCAACGGTCGCATGAAAGACATGAAACTTTCTGAAACTTTCAAACTCTTTCAAAGCCCGTTTGGGCTTCCCAGCCAATTTGGCGCCAATTCCTTTTACGTGTGTGTTTCCCATGCTCGATTAGGTATGGCGGGCGGAAATAAACGCAAAATATTGCCTATTTAACGAGAAAAAGACTTTCGAAGGTTGAAAGCTGAAAGACCGTAATTTGTGGCGCCCCGTAGCGCGCCGGCTAAATAACGTGGCGCCCGCGATTGAGGGATGACTCTGCCCAACCTCCCCTTTTTCACTCAATTTCGTTGTTATTCTCGTTTCCATTGTTTTTTCATGTTATAATATGATTTCAGGGCTGGCGGGGACTGCCTCACTCGAGTTCGTGGGCGATTGGGTGGCCCCGGACGTCCCCGTCAGCCTGAAAAGGTGAGTTTGGCTCATTTCAACTTATTTCTCTAATTTCATTCATGTTTCAAGGCATTTGTGTCTTTATTCTCATTGAGTTTTATATTTTCCAAGGTGTTGATAGTAATTACACTGTTTCAGGAGCACAATGCCCATAGAGGGAGTCGCCAGGGGCGACTCCCGCCCACAGGATCAAGGACTTGAGTTTTTTAACCTTATTAACTAGTTTTCTGGCTGTTTCTTTGCTTGTTTTTATATATTTTGAATTAATTATAATCACAAATAGCTAACATTCCATGTAGTTTGGTTTTGGCTGGGAAATTTGTTGGATCTTGCCCATTTTCACAGTTTGCTAGTGTCATTGTGGGCAATTTGGGATGGAAATCCGTTGGAAATCGATTGGGGTTATGTTATTGTGAAGAGCACTGTCTAGGAGGCAAATCTATTTGCATTTAGCTACTAAAATGTAAAATTGAGGTGGTAATCGCCGGCGGAGTCGAGACTGGGTCTCGCAGGTGTCGAGCAAAGGTTAGCTTCTTTCCCTCGTTATTTATTTTGCCTTGTTCATTGAAATTCGAGTATATAGGCTGAATGTAGCTAATAGCAAGTGTTTCACGAGATATGTATGTCGTTGCGTTGGAATATTTATATATGCGAGCGTGGAAACACTGTTTCACCGGGTGCACTCGAAAGATTTAGCGAAAACGAACTTTTTTTGCTAATTCAATGTTCTATCGGGCTGTAAAACGACTATTGCGAGCTGAAATTTGTAGTACTCAACTGTGTGATTGACATTAAAGCGATAGTAACCTAATTATTCAGTGATCGAAGGTTGAAACATAAAATACGCGGTGATACGTGTTAGCAAATGGATATGCCAAAAACTATTATATGGACGATAACGGCTCATCCTCTGATCGATTCACATTGAAATAGTCTCGTTCTTTCATTGGATAAGGTGCCCATTTATTTTTTTACTTTTCATTCTCACTCCAGGACGTCGCATTGCTCGATCGCCACACTTCGGTTCGCGATGTCTTCTTCCTTTCCTCTTCTCCCTTCTCCCTTCCCTCTTCTCATCGATGGGAGGGGGAAGATTGATCAGATAAGTGATTATTACTACGTTTTCTTAGGGGAAATTGTCCACTTTTGACCAGGGAAGGAGGATATATAAATCAGATAAGCCTTTTATATATTTCATAAAGGGTATTTATTGAATATAAATATATAGAGTCTTATTAGAGTTGATCAATGAAGGATTTTTATTATTTTGACAGTGAGAAATAGGGATAAATGATTGTGAACGCGATGCTTTGTGGTTAAGTTCCAGGCATTTGCGTCCGATGGCCCCTTCGGCAGATGGATGGACGATTGTTAACGGCAATCAGGTTTGATAATTTATTGCTCGTTATTATAATTTCTCTTGGATTTGATGCGCCATTGTGCCAGGTTTTTTTATTGAGTTGGAGTACTGTATTCTGAGATGGAATCGATAATTAAAATCTAAATAATCAGGGCAAGACTGCGAATATCTCCGTGCACTGCACGGATTACATGCTGACCATCTCGAGGAATGGTTTGTATTTTCTTTTTTTTTAAATTTTAATAAACCTCTTTCTAACTGAAAGTGCGCCTCTGATTATGGATTCATTGATAGCTTATACATTGATCCGACTTCTAAGGAATATTATTTTATGCCTTAAATCTAATATTGTTTAAAAATCTTAATTTGAGGCAAATACGTGTTCGTGGTGAAGCGAGGCATCACTGCATCCTAAATTGTACAGTAACCAATCTAGTGCTACCGTAATCCCGATAGGAATGCCTCACTGTATAACATCCGTTTTCTGTGATAGATTATTGTATCAACCCAAGATCGTTCCCACCTTTTCGTTTCTTGATTATTCTCGCTAATCTGATATCATGATATGAAAGAGTATTCCGCTGTACGTTTTCCGCTGACTAACAATATCCCACATTTCTGTCAATATTACGGTGAATAAAGTATCGATTTCGAATATCTCACATGTTTATTTCACATCATTGGATGGATGAAGGTGGATGAATGAAGGCAAGCCGGTGCCTGATTAAATCGATACTCATACCATACCCTACCGTCCCCTCACCATTCCTGTCAGTGTCACTCCAGTGCAAGTCCATTCTTTCGTAGTATCATTGAAGAGGCACAAACTACCGATGAATCAGTAAGCTAGCTGACCCATCAGGGAAAATATCCGCGCAGGAATCACCTGATATCGATCGATAGAGTCAGATTTCTACCGTAATCCTTACCTAGTTTGAGATGAACTTCCGAGCAGAGTACGGTCACTGGCCCGAGAGATGAGTGAGATTCGAAATTCATTCACTATTGCGCTAGACACGATTGTAGAACAAAAGGTCAGGTAGAACAAATCAGAAGGAAGAGTCGAGCAAAAGGGAGCGAGAATGAAGCTGGAGAGGAAATGTGTCATTTATCTAAGAGAGAAAAAGGAAGAAATCATGGTGAAGGGCGATTGAAATTATTCATTCTGAGAACTTCCATCGCACATCTCATGAATGAATGATACTTAAACCCCCATATTCTCCCGGAACATTGCAGTGTCCATGTAAACTAAGCGAGATGAGTCAGATTCTGTGAATGATGTGAGATATTCGAAATCGATACTTTATTCTCCGTAATATTGACAGAAATGTGGGATATTGTTAGTCAGCGGAAAACGTACAGCGGAATACTCTTTCATATCATGATATCAGATTAGCGAGAATAATCAAGAAACGAAAAGGTGGGAACGATCTTGGGTTGATACAATAATCTATCACAGAAAACGGATGTTATACAGTGAGGCATTCCTATCGGGATTACGGTAGCACTAGATTGGTTACTGTACAATTTAGGATGCAGTGATGCCTCGCTTCACCACGAACACGTATTTGCCTCAAATTAAGATTTTTAAACAATATTAGATTTAAGGCATAAAATAATATTCCTTAGAAGTCGGATCAATGTATAAGCTATCAATGAATCCATAATCAGAGGCGCACTTTCAGTTAGAAAGAGGTTTATTAAAATTTAAAAAAAAAGAAAATACAAACCATTCCTCGAGATGGTCAGCATGTAATCCGTGCAGTGCACGGAGATATTCGCAGTCTTGCCCTGATTATTTAGATTTTAATTATCGATTCCATCTCAGAATACAGTACTCCAACTCAATAAAAAAACCTGGCACAATGGCGCATCAAATCCAAGAGAAATTATAATAACGAGCAATAAATTATCAAACCTGATTGCCGTTAACAATCGTCCATCCATCTGCCGAAGGGGCCATCGGACGCAAATGCCTGGAACTTAACCACAAAGCATCGCGTTCACAATCATTTATCCCTATTTCTCACTGTCAAAATAATAAAAATCCTTCATTGATCAACTCTAATAAGACTCTATATATTTATATTCAATAAATACCCTTTATGAAATATATAAAAGGCTTATCTGATTTATATATCCTCCTTCCCTGGTCAAAAGTGGACAATTTCCCCTAAGAAAACGTAGTAATAATCACTTATCTGATCAATCTTCCCCCTCCCATCGATGAGAAGAGGGAAGGGAGAAGGGAGAAGAGGAAAGGAAGAAGACATCGCGAACCGAAGTGTGGCGATCGAGCAATGCGACGTCCTGGAGTGAGAATGAAAAGTAAAAAAATAAATGGGCACCTTATCCAATGAAAGAACGAGACTATTTCAATGTGAATCGATCAGAGGATGAGCCGTTATCGTCCATATAATAGTTTTTGGCATATCCATTTGCTAACACGTATCACCCCGTATTTTATGTTTCAACCTTCGATCACTGAATAATTAGGTTACTATCGCTTTAATGTCAATCACACAGTTGAGTACTACAAATTTCAGCTCGCAATAGTCGTTTTACAGCCCGATAGAACATTGAATTAGCAAAAAAAGTTCGTTTTCGCCAAATCTTTCGAGTGCACCCGGTGAAACAGTGTTTCCACGCTCGCATATATAAATATTCCAACGCAACGACATACATATCTCGTCAACCACTTGCTATTAGCTACATTCAGCCTATATACTCGAATTTCAATGAACAAGGCAAAATAAATAACGAGGGAAAGAAGCTAACCTTTGCTCGACACCTGCGAGACCCAGTCTCGACTCCGCCGGCGATTACCACCTCAATTTTACATTTTAGTAGCTAAATGCAAATAGATTTGCCTCCTAGACAGTGCTCTTCACAATAACATAACCCCAATCGATTTCCAACGGATTTCCATCCCAAATTGCCCACAATGACACTAGCAAACTGTGAAAATGGGCAAGATCCAACAAATTTCCCAGCCAAAACCAAACTACATGGAATGTTAGCTATTTGTGATTATAATTAATTCAAAATATATAAAAACAAGCAAAGAAACAGCCAGAAAACTAGTTAATAAGGTTAAAAAACTCAAGTCCTTGATCCTGTGGGCGGGAGTCGCCCCTGGCGACTCCCTCTATGGGCATTGTGCTCCTGAAACAGTGTAATTACTATCAACACCTTGGAAAATATAAAACTCAATGAGAATAAAGACACAAATGCCTTGAAACATGAATGAAATTAGAGAAATAAGTTGAAATGAGCCAAACTCACCTTTTCAGGCTGACGGGGACGTCCGGGGCCACCCAATCGCCCACGAACTCGAGTGAGGCAGTCCCCGCCAGCCCTGAAATCATATTATAACATGAAAAAACAATGGAAACGAGAATAACAACGAAATTGAGTGAAAAAGGGGAGGTTGGGCAGAGTCATCCCTCAATCGCGGGCGCCACGTTATTTAGCCGGCGCGCTACGGGGCGCCACAAATTACGGTCTTTCAGCTTTCAACCTTCGAAAGTCTTTTTCTCGTTAAATAGGCAATATTTTGCGTTTATTTCCGCCCGTCATACCTAATCGAGCATGGGAAACACACACGTAAAAGGAATTGGCGCCAAATTGGCTGGGAAGCCCAAACGGGCTTTGAAAGAGTTTGAAAGTTTCAGAAAGTTTCATGTCTTTCATGCGACCGTTGAAAGTTGAAGGTATGATACATTGTGGGAATGATCTCGGAGGCGTTCGTAGTGTCTCTGCATAGATATCGGCCTGCTTGTTCAGTTATCCCCATTGTTTCTACAATCTAAATTGAATATATTAATTGAGAAAACGACATATATACGAGCATGACCTTTTCCATTATTGAAATTTCACGTGATGTGTATGGGTCAACTCCAATTTGTGACGAGACTGCATTAATGCTCAGATGCTGAAGTATTAATAATGTAACAGAAAAAAAACAAAAAAACAAAAAGGTGAAACAAAATCCTCACAAAGTCGATGATGTACGACATCAAAAGGGAAGTTGTCCACCAGCGCGTCGGACAATCATACGGCACTCGGCGGGGCTCCATTTGGCGACCAATGACTTCTCTGAATTATAGTTATTCACCCGTCCGTCACCCGTCGGACGTAGCTGCCCATTCCCCGGGTGTGAGCGCCTGAATATTTGTATCTTACAATTTGACCACTTTGAGAAAATTATTGCAATTGAATGTACCTGTCTCGTATATTCCAAAAGATCACTGTTCATTCGAGGAATAATTTTGGTCGATAGATCTAATGAAGTTGGAGGTTGGATGGTCGAATTGAGTCCCTGAGGTCAGCAAGTAGTGTGACTAATGGCTTGTACACAATAAGATGTAGATATCATACTTCAATCATTGATATGAATTCGGGCGATTCGGCAATGTTGTAGGGTAGTAGATTTGAGGCGAAGAACGACCCAATCAAAAGATCGACCTCTTCCTCAAATATTAATGGTTCATGCAAGAATCGGGTGAAGAAGGACGAACCTTGGTCGCCAAATCCTTTTTGAGAAGCTGAGAGTGTTTCGATCTCATGTGGTACCATAGAATGGTATTCGCTGCGAGTCCAGCAGATGACTTGTCTAAATTCGAAAACGTAAAGAAACAGTCGTGAATTCGAAGTAATCATGAAAATGAACTCACACTCGCAATTTTTACATGACTGAACTCCATTAGCAAGCGTAAAATGTTTATAAATTGGAGAGGAAACCGAGCGCTTAGAGCGCGCGCGCGCGCCGACCACTACGGACGACATGAGGGGGGAAGAATGAGAGGGTTTCTTGCGAGAATTCTCAGCGAGAAATCATTCATATTCGAGAATTCTCGCTCGAGAAGAGACCGGTTCAAATTGTTAAACGAGAAGGAATGATTTTTCTCGTTTTTTCTCGAATTCTCATTTATCGATCCCTACTCCCGAGTGGTCTCTTCTCTCCGAGATGGAGGATTACGAGCCGGTTATGCAGCTTTCTGTCGTGAGTTAATGGGTGATTGCCGAGAACCAATCCAACCGTGTTCCGTGCAGGATGCACCATCACCAATCGATACTGGGGATACGGCAGTCCCGGATGAATGCGGTACCCTGTCGACGGCTGAGCTGGACAAATTGGTGTGGATGAGCAATCGATAACGTTCTGAGTACCGTACTTGCAGACGATTGGAAGTGCAGATGCAATGGGACGTGTGGCTGAAACGGTGAAGGAAGACTGCGTTAGTGAAGGGATTACGGTATTACCGTAGTTTACGGACCTCAAATGGGTGCATTTTGCTAGTGAGAGGGAAAACAAGTACAGCCACACAAGTACCAAAGATTAAAGATCAACGATTAATAATCTCAACCTCTTTAGGTCACCATTCTCTCCCTTCCCAAGGAAATTCTTCGTCTCATCTTCAAGCATCATCTCTCTGCTGCAGATCGACTGAGGGCCAGAGTGACCACTAGATTGTGGGAGGTCACTTTTCTCTTTGTTTTTTTTCTATTTTGAAATTTCAAAACAATTTCTATGCCCAAAAAAAGCAACGATCAAAGATCACAAGAAGCATTAAATTATCTAGAAGCATAAAATAACTTAAATCTGAAAGATTTTTTTTGTTTTCGAAATCATTACAATTCACCGCCACTGAGCTTCGTTTCTAAGAATACCGTATCCACCGTTTACCGTATCCGCTTCAGGTGGAAACGGAGGAGACGTACGCGTTGAGGACGCTGTACATCCATGACACCGACGATAGCACCAGCAGCACCATGTACCGTAACCCTAGCCCAACTGTGGCTACAGTACCCTACCCTAGCCCTACCATAGCCTATCGCTACCCCCACTGAGCCACTGAGCTCAACTACCGTAGTCATACCTTGCATCAATACAATACAGTATATTATTCCTAATACAATACGTTAATGCTACCGTATCGTAATCATGTTGTGCCCTACCGTAATGCTATTGTTCGCATCTACCGTAATCCTACCGTAATCTTTCTTTTTGCAGGGTTACGACGATGAGGCTGACCAAATCGATCGATGTTTACGTTGATGGATTAACGAAACTTACGGCCGACACGACCTACGACACCATCATATTCGAGGTTCGGCACCCATCCCAATGCATTTCACAACGATAGAAATCGTGTTAATAGAGAGTTCTCAGCACTGTGCGATAGCCCACAGTTTCGTATTCCCATAATAACGTACGCCGTATTGCTACAGTACCCTGTTGGGATCATACCGTACTCTACCTCCATCATAGGCCGACCGTACTCCTTCATCACTCTACCATATAAATATCGCACATTACTGAAGTCACACACAACAGTATTCGAATCTTGAATGCTAACAGTATTTCAATAACGTCAATCTACAACTAATAAACAGTAATTCTGCAACAACGTACCGTGAAAATTACCAATTGCAGATCGAAAACCCTGCATACGGTGATCTGCTGACTACGGTAGCGGAAATTCCCTCCCGTCGATTGTACATTGAGATCGAGGTACGGTAACGGGCAACAAAAATCAATACAATAGCAATAACAACAACACTAACAATAATAATACTAACAATAAATAAAATTCAGGATGAGGCGACTCGGACTCGCCTTCTCACTGTGGAGCGAGTGGATCAGCTGGTGAAAGGCAGGAGGGAGGTGGGATTCAACGGGTCCACTCCCTGCCTCACTGCCGAAATGCTGCTTCGCTTCTATGAGGTGAGTTGGTCAGCACGAAAGTTTGCGTAGCTGTCCCCAAATTGAGCGGTAGTGTTCGAAATACGCGCAATCGTCTCTCCATTTCACACACTCTCTAGCCTCTCTAACCGGTGAGAGAGTGTGTGAAATGAAGAAACGAATACCCGTAATTAGATCTCTATTGGGCGGAGCTTGCAGCGGTGCTCCGCGAAGAAGTATGCGATCTCGATTTCAGGGCATGGAATCGGGCGCGGATCCCCTGCGGAATCTGAGATTCTACGATGTGCCGGCCCCAGTGATCCGATCGGCCCTGTCCACTCTCGGACTGAGCGTGTGCCCTGAGGGACACATGCATGCCGCCCACACAAACATCGAGGTATACGGAAACCCTCCTTGACTACCGTACACTATTGGACCCGCACACCGTCTTAATGTAAACTACCGTAGACGCATAGTTATTGCATACCCTCAGCACCCTCGAGAACCCAAAAACACACTCTTTCTGAAAAACAAGATTTTTGAGCTGTGCCAACTCTTGCCCGACTCTTACGCAAACGGCCTCATATATTACTTAACTGCAGTTGTCCAACACCTCTATCTAATCCCCTTTCAGTTGTATCTGTTGCTAACCCGGCGCGGCTAGGGCGCACTCTGTACTACAATAACCCCTCATGCAGGTGTATCTCTTCAATCCGATCGACGAGTACTACATCTTCTTCGACCATAGATATTTCGTGATTCAAAAATCGATCATCGCCAAGGGAGAATCGGGTCTGGTTACGATCGAGCGATGGGAGGAGGACGGAAGCAAGGAGGTTATTTTTATTACATATTATAAATATCGTTAATTAGTAAAACAACAATCGATTACTCCGCATCATCACTTAAGCGGAAAAGGCATGGTGTTTCTCACTAGGAAAACGACGTTTGCATTAAGTAGTACGATAAGTGACCGGTTTAATGTTACATGTATGCAATTTCACGGGAGTAACGGTACAACAAAATCTCATGGTAAATCGCATCATAAGAAGGTCACGATCTGAACGTAACAAAATGTAAATCACGCATTACACATGCTTTCTCGTCCCTTAGAGTTGGTAGTGAAATGTTCCCATCACCGATGACTCTTTGCAGGGAGGAGGCTTCTCAAAGGAGCAGATCAGACGGTGTCTGCCGAAAATCTCTGTAATGTATGACGTATAGTACCAGAGTATTCTTCTTTGTCTGAGGAAGAAAAGTAGTAGAAACGCTACTCGAATCATGAATTGATGCGATAAGTAAATGTAATTTGCTCATTGGACATGCTTTATCGTGTGAGTCACTAGATACCACTGGTTGTAAAGTCGTTGGAACGGCGGGACGCGCCGCCACAGACCGCAAAAGACCGAGCGCAGAATTCAAAGTTGAGCGAAATGATATTATTTCCCTACCAACTCGATAAATTCCTGACCATTCTGCCCTTATTTGACCGCGCCCTGAGTTTTAGGATTCAAGAAATGAGAGGGGCCCACGAGCGAGTGATAGGGGAGGGGAAATGAACATTATGTGGACAGGTAAAGTAAAGAAGTGCCCTCCACCGTACCCCTCCCGTCCCACCGTAACAATTACAGACAGATAAATGTACTGATGTTGGACCATACATGAAAACGCTGACCAACTGAATCAACCAACTGATTGGTTTTCAATAAATTAAATCTTAATGGGATCAAATTAAATTTGCCACCCATTCAGCGGCGACGCTGCTACACATTTGCAAATGGCCTTTATTCATCTCTATTCTCCTCTCCCTCCTTCACTCATTCCTCCCTCTCGCTCTCGTCGCCAGCGGTCGCCACCAGTGATGGAATTGCAGAATGGCTCGTTTACAGGTCATGTTCTCAGCTGTTCGGTAATCTGACCCACCGTACCCATGGCGTACCGTAACCCGTGCGGCCATTTCAGATATTCTGGAGCCGGAGATCGGCCGAGACAACGTCGTCTTCCTGGAGTCGGATAGGATAGGAGAGGGACACTTTGGAGCCACCTTCAAGGGTACAGTATAGTCTAGATAAACTATCACGCGTTTCACCGAAGAATCGAGCGAAATCATGACTTCTTTGGTACAAAGCGGTTTTCGGTAGTTGATAGGAACCGTAACAAGCGCGTTTATTCAATCGCACTACACTCAACGACGTCTCATAGTACCTAGAGTTCGAAATACGGGTCGCCGTCTCTTCATTTCGCACGCTCTCTCACCGGTCAGAGAGGCGAGAGAGTGTGTGAAATGAAGAGACGGCGACCCGTATTTCGAACTCTAATAGTACCCTACACCCCAAGTGTCACACATTTTTGTAACCGTGTGAAGCGGGGGCATACTGTTTCGGTTCAGACGAGCTTTCGCGTCGTCAGTTCCACCGCACGCCTTATCTTACCCACAACCGGGCTCCCCTCCGTAATCCTTCCGTAGCCTCACCGTAGTAGTCCTTATCGCATAGCGCTAATGTATCAATGGATATATGGGGGTGTGATTTCGGTGGCTCCTATATAACAACTAGTTGAGCGTTGCAAAAGTTGAAAACCGTTTCAACTTTTGCATTTAACGTTAGATTTCTTATAATTGAACTACTTCAATATATGAAAATCGCTCAACTAGTTGTTGGATAGGAGCCATTGCAATCACACCCCCATATATCGATTCAGGCAAGTTGGTTCGTCCGATGACGGCATCTGAACTGCCGGTCATCGTGACTGTGTCTCCCGCGCCGAAGATGCTGGCCGGATCAACAAACGGAGAGGTGTCAAAATGTCTTAGATTGCCCAGAATCGATTAATCAAAGTCCCTCAATCACGCGAAATATACTACGTTTCGTCCTTGGACTGTATATCTCTATCTTACTTTTCGCAATACATACATATCGCAATCATGTATTGTAGTGGAATGATTCAAGGATTTCCTCGGGATCGTTTGAGCTATCGTAAGAATATTTTCAATTCCACGCGTAGCTGACCTTTGACGAACTGAGTGGAGGGAGGAGGGAGGAAGAAGCCGGGAGGAGGCTAGTGATCTACCTGCTCTCCTCTCCCCTACCTCTTCCCTTCCTCACTCTTCCAGACAGTCAATACGCTAACCAGCACATTGAGTTTGCTGAGCATTTGAAACGCACGATACAGTGTACCTACCGGGAATACTGTAGACTTGCTATCGTTGCAGAATGACGCAAAGATGCTGATCATCGCTGAGGCTCGTCGCCTCATCTACACCATTCATCCCAACGTCGCCAGGGTACGGGATACAGTATACTAAGGGTCACTACTGAATACTTCTTATTCTGCCCTTCGGATATACAATACGATAGATCTCAGTTATTTGGGAAATCTTGCAAAAACACACCAGGCAATACTGTCGTAAATCGTAATGGCAACCGTACTCTAACTACTGGCCTAGCAGTGATCCATCGCAGGACGCAAGTGCCTTGATCAACGGGATGACCTTTACCGTTACCTTTACTCTCCTTGGGAGTGGGACAGTGGCCGTCCTACAGTGGGACACTATCTACAGTGGGATCAGCGCCCAGAAAGCGACACTGATAAATATTCTGTATTCTGTTACTCTCCTTGTAGTTCCACGGTATCGTCATCGACCTTCCCAACCTTCTCATCCTGAGCGAGTGTGCTCCGGGTGGCGACCTCCTGTCGCATCTTTGCACCTACGGTCCCATTACGGACGTTCGCGAGAAGCTCCTTTATCTGGTAGAGGTACGGTACGACAGTAGAGCTTGAAATATGAGCCACCGTCTCTTCTTCTCACGCACACGCTCTCGACAGTTGAGCGGGCGAGAGAGTGTGCGAAGTGCAGAGACGGCGGCTCATATTTCGAGCTCTACTACGACGACGGTACTCACGACAACATTTACTGTATCACTTCCTGGATCCGGTGCTGCTCTTTCGTGCTATGAGAAAGGGGCTGGGGCAGACAAAACCCCGTCACTCAAAACAGTTGGCCTACCGCGCCATGAATCGGTTTCTACGTGTTACCTGTTTTGTCTCGGATAAATACCGCAATCACAGTTACCGTAATCTACCGTATCAGGTTGCTGCTGGCGTGGCATACCTACATGGGAAGAAGAAAATGGCCCATCGAGCGATTTGCGCCCGTAACTGTCTCATATCCGCCAGTGGCACCATCAAGATCGCCAACGACGGTAATACCGTAATATCAAGCGTATCAAATGCTCAGGAAACTAAATCTGATGGCTAGCGAGCCATGCGGGAGAAAGGAATGGAGGGGAGGCGAGAGCAAGTAGATCACTGGCCTCCTCCCTCGACTCAGTTCGTCAAAGGGGTCAACTGCGTGTGTGGAATGGGAAGTAACCTCACAATACCATTGATAGCTACCACCATCCGACAGGCCACTGTGGCTGATGATCCTACAGTAGTGACATTACCGTAACCAATCAATTATCCATCACTACCGTACTTTCAGCTGCTACTCGCAGTCTCATCCACACGGGCTGCTACAGCAAGCGCAGCTGCGAGTGCCCCAGTACGCACGCGTCGCTGAGGTGATTACGGTAGATATCGATCGGGACCGCTACCGTATCCGAGCTACTGATACCGGTGACGAGCATACCGTGTCCTTCGTTCTACCGTATCCTTCGATCTACCGTGTCCTTCGATCTACCGTGTCCTTCGATCTACCGTATCCTACCGTATCCCTTGCACAGATGGCCGGCTCCCGAGTCTCTCGGTCCGTCGCCTACCTTCGGGAGGGCCGCTGATCGCTGGGCATTCGGAGTCCTCGCCTACGAGGTGATTACTGTAGACTACCGTACCTATACTCCGTTGATTACCGTAGACTGCCGTACTAATAGACTACCGTGCCGTACTCTGATTAACTAATGTCCGTGCTTTTGGAAAATGGCATTGGTTCGCGCTCATATGGCGCTTGTATGTATAGGTGATGTCCAGCAGATTATTTTTCAGGTATATTAGCATTTGCGACCCCGTTTGGATAAGTAGACTGAGCGACTGACCTAGCTGTGCCATGAATCATGATTACAATTTTTTCCTCTTTTTAATTTTGTTTTATTGTTTAGGTCTTCTCCAATGGCGGCGGACCGGAGCAGGGTTTGACCAACACCGAGGTATACGCTATAATAGAGTTCGAAATACGGGTAATCGTCTCGTCATTTCACACACTCACTCGTCACTCGAACCTGTGAGAGAGTGTGAGAAATGAAGAGACGATTACCCGTACTGCGCACTCTGGTACGCTATGATAATAATTTGACTCGTTAATAAAGCTACGTTAATAAAGTAGTCACAACAATCAAGTCGCGCTCACGGATCATAGAACAACACTTGTCAACGCTCAAAAATTGTTCCCTTGCGCAGGTCGAATCCTATATCAGCAGAGGCGCTGGACCCAAGCTGCCCGAGTCCGCGCCGACGCGTTTAGACAGGTTCCTGAAGCACCTCTGGTGAGTACGGTAGAGTTACCGAGTATTCAAGGGGTACTGATACGGTATATCAATCGATAACTGACTGTTTCAGGAAAAAAAGGCGACAAATACGTCCCACCATCAGGCAGATGGGAATGGTCATTCACGTGAGTTATCGTAATCTTGTCCTTACGAATCCGTACGGTATACGTTCCATACCAATTGGGGATACTCGGTGATTCTTGTCATAATGGAGAAGTACTGTAGTCTTCTTAGTGAAGCAAGGAGAGGACAAGAGGGTAGATGATGAGCCGAACGGCTCGAAACGTCTCAAATTGATGATAAATCTATCTGTCATCTACCCTTCTTCCCCTCTTGTCCTCTCCTTGCTTCACTAAGAAGACTACAGTACCTTCCATACCGTCATCTTACATTGGTGTGATGTACCCATTTTTTGTCCTACCGTAATCCTACATTGGTTTTCTGTTCAGGAGCTTATCTCAGATGCTATTCGACAGACCGGCGATTTTCCGGTCGAGAATCTGACGCTGAACAAGATCCCCGGCGTCAAACGAACCGTGTACTACGTGAGTGGTGGTGTGGTGGTGTGGTGGTACGACGTTTACAAATGGTCGTCTATCGTAATTTTGACTCAGGAGTCAAAGGCCGAAGGATTCAACGACGAGGTCAACATGACGTGGAGTGACGGCAGGTGAGGCGTAGTCATACCTCAGAGGTTACGGTAGATACCACTACTCACAACGAAATCGTAATCGCTCGACAGAGAGAGAGAGCCAAACTACGGTAGGATTACGATAATTCAGTGCGGCCTCTCTTTCTCTTTCGACCTCAACGACATCCCTTCCCGCACCTGCATCCACCTACGTCGACGCCGCCGCCTTCCTCAAGAATAACAGGTGCCAAATCCTGGAACTTCTTCGATTTTTGGCCCAGGCAACAACCGCTCTGAATGTGAAGGGAGTGGGAAATGAGAATGGTAGGGGAGTACTCTGCAAGAGCACTAGCCCCCGCCCATTGCCCAACCACAATCCTACGGCTTTCCGCCGGACATGTCACTACTGCAATCTGTAATTATTCTTTCCGTTCGATCTACGAACGAATTTGGCAGAAATTTTCCCATCCTTGCTTCATCCGTTTCAAATTCAACTCTGAATCTGAAATGGAACCCTATTCTTCAGCTCGGTCTACGTGGCAGCAGCTCGAGTCGGAAGCGGCGTACCGGGAATCAAGAAGGGTTTCGGATCGGGCGGAATTTCTGCACCAGGTAGGCATTTCATCCATTCAAGTCTATCGTGTGACCTGAATACAAAACTGTTGTCACGGAAGACTCTATCCAATCGTACCATCCATATCCTCCGGCAACAATGTCATACTGTAGCACTACCGTAAACTATAATACCGTAATCTTATTGCAGACGTGAAGCCCGCCCCGTACATGTCGTAACCGTTATCCTCTTCAAACTGCGTTTCAAGAGACCCAACCCCTATTCTACCGTACTCTACCGTACATTACCACCTCTATTCGTAACAGATTGTGATGAAATAAATGCACAGTATCAATCTTTACCCGATGACAATGTTCTCGGCTCCGAATTTTGCATTACAGTTTGAGACGGGAAATATGGTCCACACACTCTACAAAAAAAGAAAAAAAACGAAAGATAAGAATATGAGGCCGTTTGCGAGAGAGTCGAGCAGATCTGGCCGGGTCTGGCACAGCTCAAAAAAGTCGATTCTCTGAAACTCTCGTATTTGGGGTTCTTGAGGGTGCTGATGACGATGAGCACAGTCATTTTTCAAATCGAGTCTCCGCTGGCTCCAGACGTTCAATCTCACCGTTTCGTTTTTAATCGCGTTTGTCAATCTCTCCTTTTTTCCAAGGTACTCGGGTAATCGATCGTACAATGGTGTTATCAATGAGGCGGTGCACCGGATGACGTTGTGAATGCAGTCGACGACGCAGTCGGAACGGCGATAGGAATACCACCGGGGCGACAAAGTAGCTGAAGATGGTGCTCAATATGAAACGTATTTTGGAAGAATTCATATTTTCACATGCCCATGTTCAAAAAAAATTACTAGAAATTACTTGCAAACACCGAAATTACCAGTCTGTTTGGCTCTTCGATTTTTTTAGCTCAACCTTTCTCGTTAGCTGCAACGCCCGCATGCGTTCAGAAAGGTTGTTAAATGGGGAAAAAATTAAGTGCACCTTTGGCAATTGCTGCCGAAATGCGGGCGTAGTGGCGAGCAGGGCCAGCGAGTGTCCGGTCGCATGGAACGAGAGAAAGAGCAGAAAGTACTCCGGTGGAGAGATATCTGAGCGGTGGTGCGATTGAATGGTGCGATAGCGATGGCTTCGCAAGACTCGTGCTCAAGATGCGCCTAGAGGTGAGCTCCTTCTTTGCTCAACCATCCCTACGCTATGCTCCCGCCACAACATTCTGAACCCCTTCGTTCTCTCCAGATAACGCTGATCAATGGATACAAATATCGCGCCAAAATCCCGGCACGAAAGAACTAAAATTTCCCGCTCGATTCAAAAATATTTTCGTCGAAATATTTAAAGTGAAAAATATCTCGAATTCCGGTCGGTCAGATGCAAAATGAGAATCATGATATGTTTCAGAAACATTTCATAATTCAAGTTTGCAGTTCGGCCACACCGAATGCTCCCCCCTTTTCTGTCGGTGTAGAATGCTGTGCAGCCGGGAGCCACCAACTAAATATAAGCAAAAAGGCAAAGTTACTTCCACGATCAAAGCAACGAGCAGCCGTCTATTGACAACTACGTTTGGCGGGAAACAGCGATACGGCCGGCAAAACCAACCCAGTCTGTCGTAGAAATCCGAATTCGTTTTGAAGATGAGCACTGTGACTATCATAATGACCCCACAGGGAACGGCAACGACGAAAACCGGAACGAGCGCCTAAATTTACAATTATTGTTTAGGCTTGCATCTGTTGTAAAAATAATAATATAAAGGCACAATTCCTATCTAAATGATGCGCATACACCGATAAACGAAACCTGCACATGGTCAGTGTGTTTGACAGACGACGGAACTACTTTTTTTTCGCATATCCGGATATTGCGAAAGCGTTTGTTTCACTTAGCAGCATTTACCTGAGCCAGAAGTGCTTTCGTGAGCTCGCGATGCAACTGTTGCATTGTCAGACTAATGTGGCGAACACTGTTCAACAGAGAAAATGTGTGCCTGGCTATCTAAAACGGCTGTCTCGATTCTCAATATGTTTAGAAACACATGCCATGGCAATGAATAGTGCCGCAGACGCGACCAGAACGCTAGTATACGTCCACAGTCCGTACTTTTTCTGCAGGTCAATACAATCAACGCGCGTCAATATGGACCGATCGATCGAGTCCGACATTCGCTGTGGTATTTTCATTTTTTACATGTTCAAATCATAACTCACTTCAACGTAATCGTCTTGATTTGAATGAGGAATTCTGTACATCTGAAGTACCATCTCATCTGATATAAATTCAATGTAAGCTATGTACTTACATACGCCCAGATCCCGATTACACCGTATACTATTTCTAATACGATTACAAAAATGATTTGCTTCATTACGGAGAACTTGATTTTTGAACCAGGGAGAACGAGTGCCTGTTATTTTTATTTCTCTACGAATAGTTAAAAGTAGACTAAGGAAAAGAAATAGCGGAACCTGATGCCGATAAATGAATAGAGCGATATGTATAGGGCAAATGCTTGCTAGAAGTGTAAAGAATACACTCTGAATAAATTATATCATTAAAATCGGGAACAACTTATAAATATTCCAGAGCAACGTGCAGTCGTTTTTGAATATGCTCAAGTTGTTTCTGCTTACGATTCCAATAATGGCAGAAAATGGAATATTAATTATGGGACTGTGACGATATATGCATATAATGGGCAGGAGGAACTTAGGGTCAAATAGCCACTGCATAAACACATCCAGAAAGGTGGAGAAACACTGCAACTTTTGTATATGATTATATTTATTTTGAAAAATTTGCTCTTGAAGATCTAGCTATTTCTAATGAAGATTCCGCTGTTTTGCTCAACTCACCAGCGATAAAATAAGCAACCTTGCGAAAGCAGAGGTTACCGTGGTTGTTTTTCTTATGAGAACCATGCATAGAATAGTGAGAGCGATCGAGGCAACCTATGATGTGTTTCGTTTAAATTTCAGGTTTTCTTCATTCGCTAAATACTCACTCCGTGCGAAAAAGCTTGAAATCGGTAAAGTTCTTACCGTATTGGAGTGTCGAATGATAGTGAACACTCGAGGAGTCTCATGATCCTTTCGGCAGTAAGGCACGGACATGATATAGAGCCGAATGGATCACAAGAGGGGAACTATGCCAGCATAAAGAAATATAGCACCCTTTTACGTAGTCTACGTAGCGGAAACACCTGTCATGAGTGTGTTTAACATTACTGGGTGAGATCTTTCATTTCATCTGCTTCCGCCGTCAGTTCTGATAGGGAAGGATAATTTTTTTTTCAATTGTTATTGGTATCAAAATAAATTTCAAACCATATCACATTTATTTCACAATTCATAAAATGACATGGTTACGGTGCGGAGATTCTACCCATCTGACTAGAAAGTGGCCATTACAACGGAAACAACAGAAACTGCAAAAAAACGCATTTTTGAAGATAAGTCAACGAAACTGGGCGCTTAGCTCACAAGTCGACGTTTTACAATAACAAAAATAAACAGAAATTTTAGAAGAACATGTTTTGAATTAATCCCTCGTCGAGCTCAGCTCCCTTCTGTAACGGGTCACTGAGGGCACCTGAAAAAAACAATTTTCTTGACCTTTCTCTTCCTCATTTTTCCAGATTTCAATTATCACGTGAGTGAGAAAACATTGTGATAGTAAATCACAAGAAAAGTGCGCGTATAATGGAAATTTCGCAAACCTCAACGATGACAAGTGTCTGCGTTGATTGCACTAAGATCGTGGACTCGTTGATGATGTGCAGGCCGTCCACCGTGAACTCCATGTCGATCTGCAATGGCGATGACAAATTAGAATTATTTCATCGCTCAGGCTTTGTTTCATCATCTTGGAATATTCTGATTGATTTGGTGAGATCTCATCAACCAATCAACTCTGCTATTTCTACAAATATCAGAGCAGCAGAAGAAAATTTATGAGTCTCTATCATTCAAGAAGATGTTTGTTTGTTTGTTATCGATCGTCATCCTCACCTCCCCGAGTATCGCCTGCTTCTGTAGGTCCCAGAAGACGATGGTCTCATCGAGGGAGACGACGACGAGGTCGCCGTTGATCACTCGGATCGTGATCTTGCTCGCTACCTGGAGAATAACGTTAAGACTCATTAGAAATGGCACAATTTAAAGGAGGCGTATCATGAAAAATTAGTTCATACTCTTGAGATCATGATCCGATTGGAATCCAGAACGACTTTAGAAGGCCGAAGTTTGAAAGTTGTTCGTCCACTCTGGGACGAGATATCCCCGTCCAAAGTATCAGGAAAGAACAGGCAAAACCCCGGGAAAAAATTCAAATATTTTACGCAGCTCCAATTGGGAGGAAGGGAAGGTAGATCAAGAAGGAAATGTGGAAAGGTCATCGTTGTCTCGCCCATTATTGATTGACTAGGAAGGGATTTTGTTTGTTCCCCAGGTTCTTCCCATCGACAAAATCTGATCTACTCCTTGGCAATTTGCTAAAATTGCCTTGGCAATTTTCCAAAATCTTGCAAGACTCGGCATATCGTTGTAAGAGTCGCTACATTTGAATTTCAAAAGTTCATGATACACCTCCTTTAAAGTGCAAAGTGCAAAACTTCAAAGTTTTTTATTTTCGCACTTTCATGCATCGATTTGCAATTACCTTGGTCTGCCTCTGATTGCTCAGCTCGCTCTGTTTCTTGCCCAATTTCTTCTCGCGCAGAACGATTCTGCAAGAATTTCCAAATTTTCAGCAGGTTTTGCATGATGCATGTTGAAAATAACCTTGCTTCTTGCGACATTTCAAATTCGAAAATCGAATCAATCTTTAAATCGGTCTTACCGTCCATCGGGCGAGAACGTAACAAGGAAACTGCTCGTGATCGCCAACTCGACGTTCGTCACACAGTCCGTCGACCAGGCCAGAACGCCTATACAGAGTATTTTCCAATCTTCGATCTGCACCAGCTCACAGTTTCAATGTGAGGTGTGCTGTGAGTTCAAGGGAAATGGTTGAATAGCGGAAACTATGATAATATTGCTACCTGTGAGATTCCACGCGCACAGCACAGCCGACTCGCACACGGAGAACGCCATCTTAATTTTTGTTTATTTATCTTTGACAAAAATAGTTATTTTTCATTTTAATCAAGCACGCTGCGGAATCAATTCGACCGACTTCCATTTGAATTTACTACACCTATGAAACACATCAGAAATTGAATATTTGTATTTTCCAAAAGTCGCTGCGGGATCAATCCTGATGTTCTGTGAATCACATTTCAATCATAATTTGTGATTCTCGTGTCAGTGAATTCCCTAATTTAGACCGGAGTGCTCACATTCTCCACATGGTCAATCTTGATGGATGAAAGTCACACATTACTAAAAACGATTATGTTTGGTACCCCCGTTGTTTTGGTCGAAATCAGCAAGAACTTCGCCTCTTCTACATAGGTTAGTCAAAAGTAACTCTTGATAAATGTGTTAAAATGAAAAAAATGAAACTCACATTCTCCACATGGTCAATCTTGATGGACGACAGAGGGGCGTTGTGGGCGAGCAGAGAGAAGAGACACTCGGTGGTGCGCGAGTCGTATGCCTATGATACATTTTCAAATGCTAAAACAATGTATATGTCGCGCCATGATGGCACTTGCTAGTAAAACGTATTAGATGGAATTGGTAAGTGGAGGACCCTACGGTATATTTCAATCGTAATAAATGTTATGGGACACTCGGTCGTGCGCCCGTCGTGCGTCTGAGATACATTGAACAATGAATGTCGCGCGGCACTTCTCTGTTTTTTGGCCCAGCCTTCTTCCACAGAGTATTCCCTCCCTATCATTCTCATTCTCTACCCCCTCCGCATTGAGAGCGGAGGTAGGCCGGGCCACAATACAGAGAAGTTCCTGTTGCACCATGCTGACACTTGTTGCTAAAGCGTAATAGATATTATTGATATATTGATATAAAAGTGGAGGTCCTTAGGGTTTTCTTTTCAGAAGTAATAAATATTATGGGTGATTAGCGAGCCGTACGCCTGATGAAAAGTTTTTGTGTTTTTTTACAATTTAGATGAGCATTTCGTTCCTTTTTCACCGACGTTACCTTGCATGCATTTACTCATTTTGCTTCGGAATGTCTCATACCTTGATCATCGAGTCTACGCCAACTGCGATGAAGCACAGTGGGGCTGACAACAGGAAGGCGAGCGGCTCGCGACAACAACGAATCAGACGGAGTGATGTGAGGGCGTGCAGGGTCGACGGCTGAATGAATACTGAGTATATTTCTGAGAATATTCATTTTCGCAGTTATTGAATACATCGAGCATCTCAAGCCTTCCATCTAGCTGTGAAACACAACGGCACTGAAACTGGTACTTCTTCGGCCATTATTGATGGATTTTCAACAAAAAAAATTCTCACCGTCTCCGCAGTCAGCTCCAGCGACGCGAACTCCACAGTGCCGTCGACACGCGCGATGACGAGAAGTGGGCCGCGATTCTGAATGAGAATACTCTGACGGTTATCCATAGAGCTCGATATAAAGGTGGTGATTTTGGCATTATCCTCGCTAAGGGCGGGCTAGCCACCCCAACGCCGATTAGCAACTTGAGCCTATCCCGGGACGACCAGTGGCTGGTTGCGAGGCTTTACCGCCCGTGTTGTGTGCACGTGGTAGGGGATTTATTTGCTGTGGCTTTCACCACTCCCAACATTTCTTAACCCCCTTGGTTTTGGGTGGATCTGAGGGCGGGCGGGGTCGAACTCGTGACCTTTCGAATCGCATTCCTGGCACACAACCACTGCGCCACCGCGCCCGTATGAGCCGCATTCTCTTCATTTCGCACACTCTCTGGTTTCTCGTGACCAGTTGCTAACCAGTTGGTGACCAGTTGCTGGCGGATACGCGAGCAACTGGTCAGGGTACTGGTCAGCAACTGGTCAACCACTGGTCAGCAACTGGTTGGGGGATAGGCCACGCCCACTTTCAAATCAGAGGGATACTGAGGGATATAGAGGGATATTGATTGATACCGTATGAGTGAACCTCATACTGTAACTGACCCATACATGGTACGACCATGTACGGTAGTCACATTCAAAAGGCTTTCCCTTGTGGGATAGCAGGAGACAGCATCCACTTTCGGGAGCCGTCTGATCATCAGAATCTGATCTGAATAGGGGCGAAAAATAGGCCCGTATAGGCAAGGCGCATGCTAGTAACGACGGGTAAGTAAAAAAACCTCTCAACCAGTTGCTGATTAGTTGCTAGCAACTGGTCAGCAGCCAACTGGTCAGCAACTGGTCAGACCACTTGTTAGCAACTGGTTGGCGCAGACTCCGCCCACCCCAACTGGTCAGCAACTGGTCACGAGAAACCAGAGCTCTCTCGGCACGAGATGGAGCGTGAGATTGTGTGAAATGAATAGACTGCGGAATCATTTCTCGATCTCTAAGCAGCAGCAGTCTCTGATAGATTATGCACGTGCACAAGAAAAAAATATGTGTCTTTTTTTTTAAAACACATGCCATGTGCATTGAAAAAGGTGACAAAGTCTAGACAAGAAGCGCTTGTGAAACATATAACCACAGAACTTTGCAATTTGAAAAAAACTCCCCTACCACAATGTTGGTAATGGACGATTTCGAGGTGTGCAGTGTTGCCAGCAGTCGCATCTCTTCACAACTGGCTATCTGTAAGAAGAGAGATCAAAGATCAAACTACATGTATAAAATCGTCAAACTGCTCTTCCATACTCTTATTGATAATTGAGCGCGCATTACATGAAATGAAGATACGGGGTGGTATCATGTCTCGAGCTCTACCTATACCTCCATGCATCCGTCCGCACAGCCCACCAGCAGGCACGAGTGTCGCGAGGACAGCGCCCAGATGTGTCGGGCGGATCGCCGCGGTCGCAGGTGGGGCGGTTGATGGGAGTGCTGTGAATGAAGGAACCATACATGAAAAAGCTAGTGGAAAACTACCTGGAATTTGAAAACATATGCCGCATTTAAGGTTTTCGTTGACAACCTACGATTCGCAAACATACCCCGCTTTCAAAGAATTAGTCGGTTTCTAAGGTCTATTTCATAAACATATGCCGCTTTCGTAGGATTTTGCCACCTAACTTTTTCATGTATGGAAAGAACGATAGAAAAAATCGTCATGAGACACCATTAGTGAGGTATACGTAGAGGCCACAACGCACATAGCCGATTTTACACGACGGGGTCAAAAGTATATTCAAACTATCCCTCATGGACCCAATAACATCATGCTTTTTACCGTTTGTCGATATCGTGTCTCTGAGCTGCGTTAGAGCCCGAGAAGTACGCGCGCATTGCACTGGGGAAGAGGAGGGAAAGGCAAGACGAGAAAGAAGGGGGCGGAGCCTAATTTGCGTGTGTCTCTCTCCCTCCCCCCGCCCCCTCGCTCACCTCTCCCCGCGCTCAAGCCCAAGCTTTTGAAGCATGATAAAAATTTATTTTTTTCTCTAAAATTCCTAAAATATTCGTATTAGTCAGATAAATACTGCCCAAACAAAACTTTCCCACTGGAAGGCCTCAAAACGGCCTTTCCCTTCTTTTATATGCAAATTTGATCTATTTAGCGATGATATGCTAATTTTGGGCAGTGCTCAATCGATTGAGGTCGGCAGTAGCTATCCAACGCACTTTAGAATGAGCGATTTGGTTTAGAATGAAGCTTGGGCTTTTGTTTCTCGCTTTTTCGCGAGATCGTGTCTCACAAAAGTGGGCGGAGCTTGTGGCCCCTAGGTATACGCTGAGGTGTAGTGGAGGATTGCAGAGAATAATTTATTCTTAAATTCGGATTCCTCGTTCATTTTTATGTTCAGTGGGGCTGGAGGGATGAACTTGGTGGAGTGCAGAACCCGGCAACTCTTCATTCTGACCAACTGCGATCTGTACCTACCGCATCCTCCAGTCGCTTTCCGGACTTTTCGAAGAAATAAGGCAAGATTCTTGTTTATAGAGAACCTTGCTTCTGACTTCATTATTAGGTGGCCTAATCAATGAGCATTACGAGGCTGTCACCCACCGCATCCTCCGGTCGCAGTCGATTGATCGAGTCGGGCTGCCGAGACGAGGCCGTAGGCCACAGGATGAGGCGGCCTGAGTTATTTTTTAAAAGAATTATTTGTTTTATCGTTATATCACTGCGAGTGAACGCCAGATCAATCCAAATCTCGTGAGTGCACTGATACTAACATGATGAAACTCATTTGAAACAATGGAACATTCAATTTGTAAAATCGCAACTCTCGGTTTTCACATTTGTCACAGCTAACAATAACTTGGGGGGATTCTTATTTTTTTGTTTTTTTTTTGTTTTTCTAGCCCTTATCTGAATCGCGAACCGTCAACAGTTGCAGACGCGATCAGTGTCGGATTGACGATGGTGCAAGCGGCGATGGGCGAGCGGAGATTGGCCAGGGAGCGGAACTGGAATAATCATTAGTGCACTGCTCTCGATAAAGCTGTTGTTATTCAATGAAATTCAGCATGGTGTGCCTGAGCGACGTTTCCCAACCGTCGTACGCTCCAACAACTCACCGCCGCGTCCGAGTGCAGGCCGCCCGCGTCGCCCAGTGCGTCCTTCGAGTGCGCGCGCGCCTTGCGCTCCTCTTTCTGAAATATTCTAGTTATTTTGCTATTCAAAACATCCTTCATTTTCTGACAATTGGATTTTTTCGTGTGCAATTCGGAATTGATCTGTTCGTGCGTTTAACGAGGAGATCAAATCCGTGGTGATTCGTAGCTTTTCAATGTTATGCTGATTGCGAGTGAAAATAATAAAAATATTTTTTAAACAACAAACCTTCTTCTGCCACTCGTCCCAGAAGAAGATGTAGAGCAGGAAGCCGCCCACCATCACGAACACCTTCAATTTATTTGTATTATTCAAATAATCGAGTGCTCTCATTCCGTCCTAGCAGCAAAAACCTCTCATTATTAGATAATTTATGGAGCGCCGTGCGATAATCGATAAATGCCCTTACCGTAATCGAGCACAGCGCCAGGTACAGTACGATCTGCTTCTCCAGCCAGGACACGCGATAACTGGAATGGTGTGGATACGTAGTGTGGTGTGTGCGATATGAAGGACGACGTTTCCCAAACGTCGTCGCACTCACCTGATGTCCACCTTCTCCGTCGAAGACTCGTCAATGGCAGGCAGGAAGGAAAGTGATGGGTCGGAGGGGGAGATCTGTAATACCATAAATCAAAATAAATGCTCTTTGCAGATTTACTCCAATAATCGGGAATGTTTCACCCAGGTTTGATATACCGATCCGCGCGATTTATTGCAGTATTTCAAGCATTTTATAACAAAAAAATCGATAAAAAATAGAAAACGCCATAGTGCTAGAAAGTCACCGATTTCGTCATAATTAACGGGAAAATGTTCTGAAAGCTCCGATTTCGTCAGCACTATCGTCATTTTTTAACTGCCAATTTTTTTTAAAAATTAAAATATCGGTTGTGTTTACCGATTTCGTGAGCACGATTGGCGGTAGGAAGGTGGTGTAGCTGCCGGAGAGCGAGACATTGTACGCGCCCATCACTGCCGGCCACCATCTGTATTAAGTATGATTATTATTATTTATTTTCGACAATAATCATCTTTAACGAAGTTTGAGCTCAAAATCAGATACTATACTAGACTGTACAAAAATTTAGCGTGTAAAACCCAAGAAACAAACTCCTTACTTGAACGTGTGTTTCCTGTAGTCTTCCCGGGAATTCTCCAGCTGACGGGCGACTGCAAAAAGAAAAAAGTTAGCGCGAACTGGAAAAATCCAAATTCCCTCAGATTCACAGATGCCGTCTATGATATCCGTAGACCTTCAAGTTTTCTCTCGATTCACCATTTCGCAGCCTCAATAATTTCTAGTACATTTTGCCCAAACCAACCACACCTTGTTTTCCCATTTCGGTCAAAGCACAGCGCTGGACTCATAAACAGGTGATTCTGCGCTCGAACTCAATTATACAACCCGGCATGTGGTCCGATGTGACTACTGCATATGTATCTTTGTAATTTGCTACTAACGCGGCCACATGTTTGCTATCGTGAGATTATTTTCAATTCCACGCGTAGCTGACCTTTGACGAACTGAGTGGAGAGAGGAGGGAGGAAGAGGCCGGGAGGAGGCTAGTGATCTACCTCTCCTCTCCCGTACCTCTTCCCTTCCTCTCTCTTCCAGACAATCAATGCGCTAACCAGCACATTGAGTTTTCTGAACATTTGAAACGCACGATAAATCAAACTGTTTTCGCCCAAGTATATCTTACTTTAGCCGTTTGAAAACATGTCCTACGTAAGATAGCCATTGCATTGTATCTATGTTAGCTCATAGGTTTCTCGTAGGTTCAAAACATCATACTCTGAGCGGTTGTTGATATCTTATCCCCAACTATACTACATAACTTCACATGTTTATCATCTCACAGGCGCTCCCTTGGTTACATCAAGGCCCTTACTTTCTTCATCCTACGCGGAATGATGCAAATTGCGGGGTACGCCGTTAACATTTAGCTAGTGTTAACGTGAAAAACGCGAGTTTTGCACCCGGCCTTTTCTACGTATGCTTTCTTACAACATCGTGAAGAAACAAATTTGCCTGTTTCCAGAAGCATGATGAACGTCAGCAACGCTTGTACGGTTAGTATTTTGTTCTTTCTGCTATTTTTTGTTCATCAATTTTTACTTCCTTTGATCAATTTTAGATACGTTGGGAAGCATCTTTTTGATTCCACAGAAAGAAAGTGCATTTTGCAGCTTGCCCTGCCGTTAATCACTCATCACGGCATTATCACAGTGCATGTGGCTATGATTTTCATTGCAATCATTGGATCGTCAATGATGATCGGGTTGTTAAGCGCAATCGCCACTTATCGGGTAAGAAATTTTACAAATCTGAAGAAAAGATCAAAGATCAGGTCCTCCAAATCAACCTTCGCATGCTACTGTGCAGTCTCTCCGCAGTAATTACCGTGCGATCGATAAGCACGCTCGGTCGCTCGGCCTTTTTTCTTAGTTTAGCTGGGCAGACGGTCAGTCATGTTCCTAATTTCCCAAAAAAAAATAATTAATTTCAGGACTGTGCCGAAGTCGTGTGGCTGCTGTGGCGCTGTCAGTCGTTTGCGAACATCATTTCCGGTAGGTCCAATAGTGATATCGCTTGGCAAAAATCGCGATTTAGGACCCGGTTTCGTCACTGGCTATGCGTTTTTCGCCCTTGCTCTGGAGCGAATACTCGCGCTGGTACTGGGAAACAAGTGAGTACTCTCTAATTATGTATTTTAGAAGAAAAGCATTAGAACTTGCAGGTACGAGAACTCGACGGTTCCCATTGTTGGCGCGACCGTGACGGCTGTTGTGGTGAGTAAATCACATGGTATGAGTAGTCCATTTTGTGCACTCTCTCGTCGCTCGAGCTGGTGCGAGTGTGTATGCGAAAATAGGGGGTCCATTGATGAGAGTAATACGTTTTGCTGGAAGAGGACAGAAAAGAAGGATTAGAAACGGTATCACCGACGTCAATTGAAGTCTCCATGAAATATAACCGAGTTTCTTACAATGCAAAATTATCGGGGATGAATTTATTCTTACTATCCTGGCATTTTATTTAGAAATGCAAAAAAAAAAATTCAAATGTCGCCGTTAGATAATACTGCGCAATCATTGGCGCATTATGAAATTTTTTTCTAAAAAAGAAAAGACGAAATTAGAATTGTGTTGGACATCATCATACGAAGTGGCCGTGAAACATATCTGACCAACCAGAAAAATTAAGTTGAGTAGTTCGAACACGCATACTTTCTTGTTACACAAAGTGCACCAATGTGCAAACCTTGGGCCTGGCCAAACATATATCAGCAAAAAGGGAAAAATAATACTATTCTCTTCTCAGTGGCTCGAATACGCGTACATCGTCGGCGTTGAGCGGGCCGCGCTAATCGTCGATGACACGGCGAGGGCTTCCGAAGGCTATCTGCCCTACTGCACGTCGGTGTCGCACCACGGCGTCAGTTTGGTAAGCCTATTTGAAACGGGTTTTTTTTCTCCCAGAGTTTATACCTCATGGACAAAAATAATAATAATAATCCCTAACAGTAGTAGATATAAAAAAATTCGAAAATTACTTTATAATATATATTTCTAGATCCAACTCCTGTCCATATTTCGCCTTATTCCGATCGCTGTAATTTCGTTGGCGCTCTTTGCAGGGATATTCTTGTATTCGAGGAGGCACAACAGGTGAGTAGTGGGTATCTGGGGTATATTTGGCCTATGCAGTGAATCTGTGTGCAGTAGAAAATGCCATTGCAAAGACCAGGTGCATTTTACTGGTAGGCGAAATTTAGAATCGATAAGTGAAGCATAGAAACAACCAAAAACTATAGATAGGGGCCACAAGCTCCGCCCACTTTGTGCGGACACGATTTCGCCAAAAAGCGAGAAAACAAAAACACAAGCTTCATTCTAAACCAAATCATTCGCTCTAAAGTGCTATGGATAGCTGTTACCATTACCTATCCATCGAGCACTGTCCGAGAAATACATCACAACGCTAAGACGATCAAATTTGCATATAAACGAAGGGAATGGGTCGTTTTGACATGTTTCAGTTTGAAAGTTCTGCTCGGACAGCAATTTTCTGACTAATTGGATTTTTTTAGGAATTTTAGAGAAAAAATTAGATTTTTAGCATTGCTCCCTGGCTTGTGTTTTTTGGGCGGGGAGAGGCATGCGAGAGGGCGGGGGGAGGGAGAGAGACACACGCTAATTAGGCTCCGCCCCTTTCCCTCTCGTCTCGCCTTTCCCTTCTCTCTCCCAGTGCATTGCGCGCGCACTTCTCGGGCTCTAGCGCGGCCCCCAGACAAGATATTCACAAACGGCAAAAATTAGGATGTTATTAAGCCCTTGGGGGATAGTTTGAGCTAACTTTTGACTCAATTGTGTAAAAACGGCTATCTGCGTTGTGGCCCCTAACTATAGAGTGAGCGTAATACTCCGTGAGAAATTTGCAAAGGTAAAGCAGGCGCTTTTATTTAGTAGGCCCACATTAGTGTGGATGAATGAAGCAACGAACAAGCCAGAAACGAACCTAATTCTCACAATCAGATTCGAAATAACGGATCAAGAGCACTCGCTGAATGGCCGCTTTCTGAGCCGAGTGACGATCAAGGTTGGCTAGTTGAGAAATATCGATGAAATTACAAATTCAGACCACTCGACTGGTCATCCCCTGCGCTGTGACCTACTACACCATCTACATCATGACTCTTATCGGCAAGTTCTTGCACATAAATACTGAATTTATTTGTTATTTCAGGAGCGTTTATCGCATCTTCGATATCCAGCAAGGGAAATCTACTGCTGGGCACTATCATCAAGGTATTACTTCCTTGTGTAGTCTATTTTGAAGGTTGTTTTAGGTATATTTCTGGTGCAGAACTAGAACAGATGCAAAAAGTTGGACCGAATTGAACGAATTGAGTGTTATTTTCTGCAGGAACTCTGCTCGATGGGATTCAATTGCTACTCCGTCATCTTCCCGCTGATAATGTGGAAACGCGAGCCCGGATTGCGCTTCTCATTGAGAAAGCAGCCAATCGACCTTCATGAACCGCCCGTTGCAGCGCATTTTGACGTGAGCTCAGTGAACATCACGTATTCGTTATTTTATCATTTTCATGTTTGATCATTTTATGTCATCAGACATCGTTAGAAATGAAATTTTTCCATATTTAGCGCATTTCTACGTGAGATCGTCTGATTTCTTAGGAAACTTAATTGCTGCTCAATCATTGCTGCATTCATCCTTATGCACTTTGAAGAGCATGTGTATGAGCTAAAGTGCCTACTCGGAAATAGCCCATCAACGACCGCGCTTCCGTATTACTGGGGATTCGAGCTCAAAATTTGAGCCTCAGTCTCATCATTTCACACATTCTCTTGCCCGATCGAGTGACGGCAGTGGATGCGAAATGAAGAGACGGCTGCTCATATTTTGAGCTCTACTCGGGAGCCCACCAGAGACCGAGTTCCCATGTTACTGAGAAGATGCGCATGAATAGCTTAGTACACCCTACTGTGACTACAATTATGAACTGCGACGCAGGTCATAATAGACCAACCAACCGAACGACAGTCTATTTTACCTGCTCACGTCACTTGTATGGCCTTTCAAACGTGACGACACATGAGAAATACTCGCATTGTGCTTGGCGAAACAAGCACATGGCAATTTTAGTCATGAGATTTGTCCAAATATGCAAAACAACCCTTACTCAGGTCATCGTGAGGGTATCGTATATTACAAGGAAAACACTCCTGACCTAGATATTTCGTGTATTACTGACATCCATAATATTTATATCTCAAGACCACATCTTGAAAAAAAGTTGCGAAACCTTTCTTCAGGTCATCACCTCAATGTGGGAGTGCGCCCTACCTCCGGGAAATCGGTCCACTCGAGAAACTCAAGACAAACTCCGTCGGAAGCCGCGCCCATTATCCCCGCCCTCCCTGCCCTCTCATGAAGGAAGGGAGTCCTCAGTCGATATTTGCGTCCCGCCCGGACGTGGCAAGCGACACTCGACCGAAATATGAACCCAACCACACTTGATCCAGACTTTCGCGTTGCTGAACTATTATCCCTTCGTCCCCGGCCTCAATTCCCTCCTCTTTTAGTGTTTGCTTCAGGACGCGGTTTCACCCCACCGGAAAGCGACACTCGGTCGAGATTTGAGAGTCTCTATTCATTTCGCATATTTCCATGCTTCTCACAGATCATGCCAGATTCATCCGTTTCCCATTACGGCAGTGATCTTGTTGGGCGTAAGCTTGAGCGGAAATGTCTTAGAATGGAGGATTATGGCTGTTACGGTTCTTTCTGCTCCAGTTTAGAGTGGATAAAGGAAGAGTGAAAGGAAGGGTCTTCCTCTCCGCGCAACGAGGAATGAGAGGGAGAGGAAGAATGAGAGGAAAGGGATTAACTCTTGAGGAAGAGTGAGAGGGTACGGTAACTCTTGAGGAAGAGTGAGAACTCTTGAGGAAGAGTAGATTCGATAAATCGCTCGTTTTCGATGGTTTTCATTAGTGTTTCTTGCTAATATGACTAGATCTGGCTTAAAGATCAGCAAGGAGTCTTCTAATAAGAATTTGCATATTGTTTGATTGAATTTGACAGC
The DNA here is from genome assembly GCA_911812115.1 of Pristionchus exspectatus. Taxonomy (NCBI): domain Eukaryota; kingdom Metazoa; phylum Nematoda; class Chromadorea; order Rhabditida; family Neodiplogasteridae; genus Pristionchus; species Pristionchus exspectatus. The sequence continues at coordinate 20,273,474 of OU461584.1, read as the reverse complement.
TTTTCAGGATAAACAAATATTACAGACCTAACCGTCCCTGTTTTGCCTATTTGAGATATCTCATGTGTGCAAAAGGTTGTTTTGCAAGGCTCAGAAGTATTACCCAGTCGAAATAGCTCCATTTAACTTCTCGGGGCGTGCTTGCGAACCCTCATAAGCATGATTGTCATGCAAAAATGGCTATAACCACGCTTAGCGTTGTGTATGATAATCATAGTAGCCTTACCACAGAGTACGATCAGTTGCGCATGTTAAAAATCAATGTTCCGGGTCTTCCTAGAACAATTTTCAATCTACTCTTGAGGAAGAGTTCTCACTCTTCCTCAAGAGTTAATCCCTCCTCTCATTCTTGAGGAAGAGAGACCGCGCTCCCCTCACTCTTCCTCAAGGAATGATCTGTCTTCCCTCACTCTTCCCTCTTCCTTTATCTTCTCTACTCCAGTTTCCATTCACCAGACTACTTGAGAACCCCCCCCCCTCACTCCCCCACCCCCTCCTGGGAACGCCAATAGTTTACTTCGCTCTGTTTTGGCCACTTCAATCTCAACATGGCCAATTGAATTGCGAAGGCGAATAGACCAGAGAACTGTTCGTCTAGTCTGTTAATTCACCAAATAGATATGTGTTTTTGCGTTGCATTTTTCTGTCAAGTCGCATTTCCGAGTATCTCAACTCATTCTCTCGTTCTGCTAAACATCAATTTGTCGTTTACCTATTTCATTTTGCTTTCTGCGGCCCAGACGATCCATTTGAGTCTTGCGAAATTCGAATTATGTACATTACTTTACATTTCACAACCGTGTCGACATCCGGTGTTATAATATTTTATAAAAATCATTTGACGGTATTCGAACGCCCACTCGCTCGCACTTGTCTCACACGTTTGGTATCACATTCAGCTTCAAGCATTCATTTCAGTCACCCCTTTATCCCGAAGGGGGTTCTGAATGAGGTTTTCCAATTCTTCCAGTTCTACAGTTCCTTCGTATCCTATTTGTGATTTTTTCCGATGTTGTGACGTCTCCCTGCGCCCACACTCATTTATTCGTTGGCTGAATGAGTTCGCAGGGCTAGTAGGGTTGAAAATGGTTCTCCTCTTTCAACATGCTCTCTCTCGCTTCTCCAACCCGTGAAAGAGTGTGCAACATGCTGATACCATTTCTAAAGCCATCCCTAGTATGAGCCTCGAACACAAAAGCTCAGGCGTCTTGTTGACTGAAAAAAAACTCCCCGCCGCACGGCAGTTAGTAACTATTAGTTACTGATCCCCCATTACAGAATGCCACAGTTGGAGAAAGCAAGATGGTTGCTCACTTCGACACGAATAATGTCCATGTTGCTTTACTTTCCCATTTATTTCGAATTCCGAAGTCGTATCAATTCTAACTCAAGTCAAGAAGAAATTCTCTAGAGGTCTAAGAGACGCATGATACCGTAAGATCCGGATGAATAATTTGATACATCTTGGAAATATTAGCGTGATATGATTCGGAGATGTTTCAATTTTATTTGTAGTTTCAACTGTATCAAATAGGGGTCATGGGATGTATCAGATTTTGTTCCAGATGTATCGTTGCAATCATGAACCTTGAGTCTACTCGGCTATGACTAGAGTAATCACTCAGATCTAAACTAATCATGAACTCTTGGCTTGCTATAGAGATTTATCTATCTCTCTCTTCATCCATATTTACCCTGTCCAATGTATGAGATGTATCCCTGCAGTGATGTATCTCACACTATGAACTCAAGGAATGAGTACGAATCTCTTTATTTCGCGTGATCTCTCGCATTCTCAAGCCAGGAATAGAGGCATTATTCATGCCGCCAACTCTGATATCCTCACGCGATTTGAGAAGTCCTTAGTGGAAATTCCCAGTTTCATGATTCCACGAGCTCTTCTTTGACAATGCGAAAACGAGGCAGATTAGCGTCTCTTGCCCTTTGCTTACGCACAGTAGTCGCGCTCTCTGCTCGCAAGCGCAACGCACGGATGGCCGAGTGGTCTAAGGCGCCAGACTCAAGCGACGCAAAGCTTGGCACGAGTTCAGTGCCTCCTGGGTGTTCTGGTACCCGTATGGGTGCGTGGGTTCGAACCCCACTCCGTGCAAATCTTTTGCTCTTTTTTCGAGAACCCTGATGAGACATCATCATCTATTTCGAACTCGTTGCTCCCTACGCTCTTCTTGTTTTTCTCTTCCGATCCACGAAAGGATGAATAATTCAACTTTTTAATGGCGACTGAGCGCTGTTTATGAATAATTGCACCCGTCCGGGAGGCGTATCGCACAGACTTCATTAGTAACCGCCTCTCAGTCCTCGCTTATAGGTTCCCACAATGAATATTGTCGCAACATGGGAAAACCAGGTGTAAAAATGAGTCTCGAACAAGGGTGAGCCCAATGATATTCTTCCACGAAGCGACCAACGTCCTGAAATCCCACACCCGCTCAAATCAGGCGTCGTCTGGGCCCACAGTTGTGTCTGTCGGAGCATCCGTCTCTTCATTTCGCTTTATCTCTCACCAGTAAGAGCTGCGAGAGAGTGGGCAGAATCCATCCACGGATTCTTCGCTCTGACACTATCCCGTTTCCATTTCCTGCTGCAGAAAGCCGCCTCGGTTTTTGTCTTTTCGACGCAACGACTCTCTATAGACACTCTTTCACGGAGCAGATAGATCGAGAGATCATGAGCAACGGAGAGACTCCAGCCCATTTGCAGCGGGGCGGATTCCATCAAATTTCGAAGAACGCGCGCGCATTTTCTTCCCACAAGCCGGCGCTTAATCTAAATGCAATCTCTCTTGCCTACTCGGGCAGTCTTATCCACGTTGTTTAGTCCCGTTAGACGGGTCGGCAAGGTACGGAAATAGAAAGGGCCTGAGCGCCGTTCCTCGATGAATGTTGACTGTGCGACTGTCAGGGTGAAGAATACGTTTCTGCATCCCGCGTGCTCTCTTCATACTCTAACCGATGAGTGGGCCTAAATGTAGAGTCATGCAGTTCCTTCGCGAGGAATGTTGTTTGCTTTTCCATTCTTCTCCTCATCCCGGTTCATGCATAGACAATATTTCGCTCCGTATTTCCGCCTTTGCGTTCTCTAATTTTGCCAATTCTTCAGTCAGGCAGGGCTTGGGAAATTGTGAATTATAAAGGCACGAGCCCACCCCTTCATACTTTCTCGCAAAACTTTTGGCGCCCCCTACGAATTTCTCCACTTTTCTTCAACAAATTGATGCTGCAACACTCTCCATTTTGCACGGTCTCTCACGTCACTCACTGGCGATAGATCATACAAATTGAAGAGACCCTGCGCTTTCAAACTTCCGCTTCTTCATGCCAAATTACAGCCTTTCTTTTACTAAACACCACGTTTTGCACGCTTGCTCCTCAACTTTTTCTATCTAAGTCGATCGAGATCTTTAAGGAATTGATGGTGATGTTTCTCCAGCAAAAAAATCCAATCAGAACCGAATCGCTGTCGATTTCGACTGTAGCACATTGATTTTGATAATTGCTTGCTATGTGCTTTGTCACAAAACTTCACACATTCTGTTTTTCGTTCTTTTGAGAAGCACGTTCATTTTTTCCTACCCATAACTAGATAAAGATGCCCAAAAAAAATGTGTCAATCATGTCTGAATTGTTGGCACATGTGCAGATATTTTCCCATAATTTGATTCGTGTCATTTCGACTCCTCATTCCCTCCGATTTTCGATTCACTTGTTACCCTGTCGGTTCATTACTTTGCCCCTCCATTTTGTTACCATGATTTGAAATATTACGTAAAGTATTGTTTTCATGATGCCGTTCTTACTACTTTGACCGATACGTTGTTTCACGCACTGCACTAACCCCATATCTCTTGCAGGTGCTTTTGTGAGCTGAAGGTTGACGAAGGTTGTAAAGTTTCGCGTTTCGCATGGCTGCAGCGGCTGCGAATGTCACACTATGCCTGGTTAGTGCATTATTATTAGCATAGTCTCTCTATTTCTGTATTTTCGTTAGTTCGATGTTATCCCTAATGAAACATAATGAAAATGTTCAGGAAGCTCGCCGAATTCTCTCCTACCCGGGCACCATCGCAACTCATTCACTTCTGTGCCTCATCTCGATTTTCGGCACCGCAGCAACGGCCTACGTTAGCTGGCTGGTGGTCAGACATAAGGTAAGATTGTAGTGCATTTTCGATGTTTATTGGTGTTTCTAGTTTCGCACCACTCTTAAATAGCCCCCAAGAAGGCTTAGTCATCCAGCGGCAATTTCGCCGCGAGTCCCGTGGGCGCCCATAAGCGGCCTTCCGTTCTATGTATCTTGCTGAGTTTAGTAGGCAACTTTCGGGCAACGTAATTGGTCTCTCTCTCCGTCTCTGGCAGCGCAATTACTCTGAATGTTCGCGATAACATGTAGGCAACACGCCAGAAAAAGTTGGCATCTACCATTCAACAATATATCAGTCATCAATTGATGTCCAGAACATCGAAATTCCGATGATGCTTCTCTGAGCGGGCTCGAGTGAGCGAAAGACTGTGTGATTTCACTGAAAATCATGTAGGCACGTTCGAAAAATCAGGCAACATTAACTGACCGCTGTTATGCCGCTAACACTCAATTATTCGGCCGCTTGGTGTCGAAAGTTTTGTTTAGTGTACTCACAAAAGGGAACAGAAACGTGAAAAAAGGGAATAAATGCTCCCAATACCTCCAACACTTTTAAAATATAAATTGTTTGATGACCTGAACATATTTGCAGGTTTTCCACGTGAATCTTCGATGGCTTCTGACTACTCTGAACCTGCTTCTCCTTACTCGATCGTTGATGGCATTAATGCGATCGGCCTACTATCTGATCATGCTCAGCTATGAGGATGTGAGTGTTAACTTTACCCTGACATTTATGCAAATGCTAACCATCAAAATCGACGAATTTCCAAAATTAGTGCATTAAAGTTTTATTGACACAAGCATTGGAGCATTACTACTTTTCTCTTATCTCTCTGTACTTACGAATTGTTTGAAACATATCTAACAATAAATCTCTTCACTCAACTTTCACAGCACGTGTCTTACCGACATTTGTGTTTTCTGATCTTCTGATCCCTCTTCCTGCTATTAGGCTGGTGCATAAGTTTCTTAACAACGTATTTTCAATTCCATTACTCTTGTACTGAATCACCTCCAAATTCCCTTGAAATGTGAACTAGGTACGAGTATGAGGACTGTTGCCACACATTTGAATTGGCTCAAAACTACTTAGCATTTGAGGAAAAAAATCGGAAACAAAAAACATCGAAAACATGGCATTTTGGGTATGTTCATTCACATCGTATTATTTTCAAAACAAGTGATCCCTGAATTCTCATCAATTTCAGAGGGATTGGGGAAGGGTTACTGGGTGACATGGCAGTGAAAGATCAGGTTCATGCATGCCATACGAAATGCTGGATCGCTAAAAGTGGCTATTTCGATCGTCGGTTTACGACCCACAACTTTCGAAAAACGCAACTTAAGAAAGGGACTTTCGATATTCCCCTGAATAATGTAGTGAATCTATCAGGGTAACAACTTTAATTTACGACACATTTGGGATCACTAGGTCCATCGAGACAAATGTATGATAAGGATTTATAAAAGAATCGATTTTTGTGCAACCCTTCCTATCAAATATGTGACTATTTTTAGAAGGCCGTTTGTGATAGAGTCGGCGCCCCACATCAGTTATGACATATTATGAATGCACAATGCGCCATTGGTACAGATTTGAGTATATCTCAGTTCTCCATGGAACACTGGCACAATTAAAAGTGTGTAAAAAATCGCACTACGCTGTCTTTGATTGGATGCCGTATCGGTCTCAGTTATCATACAGTGATTCCGACATGCTGGTTAAAAAGAGTATTTAAGGGGCCATCGAGTGCAAAAAACTGTGGCTTGATTGATCAAGGAACAAGGAAGGGACAAGCCAAAAACTACCGAGATAAATTCGTTAAGAAACTTTTGCACCAGCCTGATAATTGTACCCCAAAGTCCAGCGCACTTCTTGAATAGTTGGCGCAATTACAATTACAATTGCAAACTTGGAAGAAATTCAAGCCACCTCATTTCTTTCTACTGACAATATCCCAGAAGCATGACAATGAGGGATCGACTGAAAACTGCCAGGAGATATTCATTCTTCAGGGGTCATCGAAACTCGACTTCTTTTTGAGCTGTCTGATCTCTTTCTTTCCCTTCTGGATAATTGAATTGTAGCCACGAGTCCACCGCACTTCAATAGATCTTTGTTTTCTCACTGGCATGGCGGCGAAAACATAATTACATTAGTATGATGAGAGATGAAGTCGAGAGGGGTCATTGCCTCTTCATTATTCACTGTGATGATTGATGAATGAGATCCCGGAATGAATAGGGGCGATTTCTGCTTTGGCAATCATAGATGAGGGATGATGTGTCCAGCACTCACGAGGTTGGAAATGAATAAGCAATGGACAACCCGCATTGGTTAGCGGAGAAGAAAGGGGGAACTTGACCAACTTCCGCAAAACTAGAAGAGCAGGTACAACGAAACAGATATGTTTCGCGAATGGTATGAGGCGAAGGGATCGTTGATGAAACAATTTTGCTGCTGTTGCGCTGAGTCGTAATAACCAAAACAAAATCACATCGCGAACTTAGTTGGGGGACTCCTTCTTACATCAAGATTTCACCTAATTCCAGGACTGTTTCCTTCTCTGGCGCACCTCCCGCTGCACACACTTCTCCGAGATCGTGTCTAAGGTAAAACTATGCACTTATTCGTGAATTCAATCCAGGGCCATGTTTTCGAAAAATAAGTGTTTGAGAAGAATAGCTTTTGAGAAGAAAAGTGATTATGTACTGATGTGGAACAATCAATACTATTTTTCCGCGTAACATTCAGGAAGAAATGGTGATGAGCTACGCGTACAATAGTATTTCTTTTAAGCAATGCATAGTGTTGGAATGAGGCTCCTTTTTGTATCGCATTTGAAAAAGCCATAAAGCTATATTTTTGAACAGCTTTTCAGATAAAGATGCAAATTGCAGGCAGTAATGGTGATGAGTTACGCGTATCTCGCCATTGCTATCGAGAGGCTGCTCGCGCTATGGCTGAGCAAGAGGTGTGCGCCATTTATTCAGCGAATCTGATGTTCATTTGAGTATTCGACAAACTATTAGAATGAATACATGTTTTTTGTAGAAGAATAATGAAACAACATATCCGTAAAAACATAATCGTATTGCCTATTCTGAATGTGCATTTCAGATACGAGCAGTCGAACAAGCAGGTCATCGGTGTCATCGGATTCGTTGTTGTGGTGAGCACACGTTAAAACAATTTATAAGTTGAGATTGGGTTAGCATTCCTTTATTATGCATTCTCAGAAAAGATGATGAATAATGCTCGATTTTGAGATCCGTCAGCTCAAATAGGAAGAAGTGTTACTCTAAGATTTTTCAACACAAATTGGAGCCTCATTAATTTCAAAATCATAAAATTATCTTCCCACTCTCAACGAAATTTATAGTTATTGCTGTTTTTGTCATACGTCAGTGCAAAATTCATCAGAACTTCATTTTTCCTCCAAATAGGTCTCACGAAACCTATTTGGTCAGCGCAGTGTGACTAGGCTCGAGCGCTTTTCGAAAGGTACTTTTCATGTGGCACGAGCATTAGATTTGCTTTATTGATGAAATTTAGAATTTGCCTAGTTGAAAAATGGTGGAAAAACTAAAATTGTTTTCAGTGGTTCGAGTACGCGATCGATTTCGGTCGCAACATCTACTCGCTCAGCACTGATGATGGATCGACGTCGCCTTACTCAGTGTACTGCATGTCTACGTCTTCAGTCAATGTGTCATGGGTGAGTATAAAACCAGTTAAGATGATATTCATGAAAACTTACGCAAAAGTAGTTGATCGGGATGATGCAGCCAGTAAAAGAGTCATATTATGGCTAGACGTCGCCTTACTCAGTGTACTGCATGCCCACGTCTTCAGTGAATGTGTCATGGGTAATTTTTTGGGTGTTTTTAAAATTTCGTAATCGCTTCCTAATTGTGAGCTGGAAGTAAGAAGCAGAATTGTGGATCGGAGCATATTCCATTGTTCATGGCGACCAATAGCTTGAGAATAATTGAGAAAAACGCGAAAATCCTTCACAACAAGCGTGCGATCCACACGATTCTTGACGAAAACACATTTTAGACAATTGGGATCGAAATACGTTTCTTCATTTCCCACGATCTCTCGCCAAGCTGGTCGTAGAGCATGTGACAAGTAGAGATGATTGCTCGTATTTCGAATTTCCATTAGACAATGCCTGTTTGTCTCACATCAGGGCCATTATGCCCCTGATGTGAGACAAATAGAACGGAAATAATAGCTGGTGAGTCGAATACGGGACGAGAACAATAGCATTGTGCGAAAAGTAATTGAAAATTGAGTTTATTTCGGCTCCTGCAAATGATTGATGAAAATTGTTGGGACATCCTCATTAGTACCTGTTGAAACTTATTCCGTTCCATTTTCGAAAGGATGCACTCACACATTACTGAATTGCACTGACACTAGCATACTACTGAAAATACAGAATAATAAAGTTTTATTGTTCCAGGTCGACATGCTGGTCGGGTTCCGTCTCGTGCCCATCTCCTTGCTCTCACTCTCACTCTTCATCGCCATTTGTGTCTATGTGAAGATACGGAACAGGTCAGTTGTTTAATATTGTTTGTCTTTAAAAAAAGCTTTTAGGTTTTTCAATAACTAAATTGCTAATTTTAGAGCGTGGATGCGTGAGTGCAGTCACAACCTGACTGCTCGGTTCCAGGAGAGGATCACGTACAAGGTTGCTTTTCTTGGACTATTTGACTACAGCATTAAATTGTAGATAGTAAAATATGTTTGCAGGCCACCCGCCTCATTCTTCCTAATGCAATAATCTTCTGCTGCATGTACCTCATGCAATTGATGGGTTCGTAATATATTAAAAATTATTAATATATTAATAAGCCAAGTCTTGTTTCAATGACATGATTCAATGACAATAATTATTACAGCCGCAGTCTTCTCTTCCATCGTCGCCTACAAGAACAACGACAAGCTGGGCTCTGTGATGGTCAAGGTAAATTAATTGTTTAATTATCTATTTGAGGACGACAACAAACCCTAATCGATCAGACCCAACCAGGCAGTCTCTTACGAAGCCCATGAAACATATTCGGACAATTCATGTCGCTGCCCTTCTTTGGCCTAAAAAGTTTGTAAACGGGCAGTTGCTTATGGCCTCGAGAAAATACTTCGTATCAGTTTTCTTCGTTAAAATAGCTCAATAATTCAGGAACTCGCTTCTCTCATCTTCAACTCCTATTCGATCATCCATCCGGTCATCTTTCTCTACATCGAACCTGCACTGTGGAAGGAGGAGGAACGGGTGAAGAAGGAGGACAGGACGACGTATAATAGGGTTCGTCCATTTACAGCTCTGTCAACGTGTACATTCCGTCACTCATGTGCCACGAAGAATTTTTTGATCCAAAATAAACGAACAATATATTGTTTCTAGGCCCTCGCTCACACTTGGGAAAAGACTCTGAAGAAGCGGGAGAGGCGGGGACTGTGTTGTTGGAGTAGGTCAAGGAGGGAGACCTATCAGCGAACGGTAAGACTACTTTCCCATCTCAATCAGCACAGCCATTGTAGAGTCCAGAAGTCTCTCAATGCTAGACAGTCTATTTCAATCCTATTTTCACTCATTCCATGGTAAGGACATCGGAATTTTCGATATTTAAAAAAATTAACTTGATATTTTTATATTTCAGCAAATCTCCATCCACTCGCCTTCACCGACAACCCTGATGTGATTTATTATTGCATTCATCGTTTCCGGATTCCTTGAATATCCAGAATCCTTTTTTTGTTCAAGGAATGTTCTGAATGTTCCATTTTACATTGTACCGGTAATTATTCGTCTTGACTCTCCTAATTTCCAATGATCTTTTTCGGCTCTCTGATCGATTAGTGTCAGTGCGAAGTGAAGAGAGTCAGTTCTTACCCCGGCATCCGCAGCATAAATCTCGCTTGTTCTAGCCTCGCAACGTGTCAATTACGGATGGCTTCGCAAGAAATGGTCTCTCCACTTCGCATTCTCTCTCATCGATCAGAGAGGCGAGAGAGCACGTGAAAAGAGGAGAGTCGTTTCTCGCAAAGCTACCCCAGTGCCAATTATTGGTTGCTCTGCTCCCTCAGGTTGCCAATGATAAACGTCTTCTTTCCGCTGTTCGATAATTTCATGTTGATTCTCGATGCAAGAAAAAATTCTGTTACCTTTTTCTGTAGGCCTACGCTCCCGAGCTCACGTTTTTATTCAATCTTAGCCTTTCGAAAATCATAATCCCGTTCTCGGATCTATGAGCCCGAAAGACATTTACCTTCCCGGTTATCAGCTGCCCATTTCTATCACCGGTTGCCATTTGACATTGAGAGAGACGTTTGACTCGCGATGTTTAGCGTTCGAATGTGTGAAATAAGGCTGACAAATGAAGAAAAACTTTCCTTATTCCCTGTACTTTCTCATCGATCAGAGAAGCGAGAGAATGAAGCCAGCCCTAGTGTGAAAACTGATTTAGCTGCAAGAAATATGCCCTTTACTTCCTCGTAAGTGATTTCTCATGCGTTCCGCTAATTGCATGTTGTCGTAGGGGATATTTTCGCAGCATCATTTCACATGCTCTCTTGCCCCTCTGACCGGTGAGAGATGGTGATAAGTAGAGATGCCATATCTATCCAAGTCATTCCTCTTTCGAAGAAGATGAAGAAGAGCCATTTAGAGATCTCCATCACTCGCCCTTTCGCGCTTTTCTGTCATGTGAGAGTGTAGGTGTATCTAGATAGCGAAATCATCGCCTTCTCTTCAATTCCTTTCTATTTCGCATTCAGTAGTCGACCGTTGCGTTGCCGTTTACTTTTAGAGATGTTTACTTGTATTATTTTTTAATTTACGAATTTCCCAACAAGCGCGTGGGTTCTTTCTGTTGCAGTTTCCCTGGACAAAATCGAGTTATCTTCCGAGAAAGTTTATATTAGGAGATTCTGTGCTGTCCAAGTTATCCCCTTTTCCCAAGGAGCTCTTCGACATGCCCGATAACATGCTCGAGTCTCCGCACTATCGACTATCGTACGGTCGCGCGGATGTTTTCCCCGGTTCGCAGGCTTGTGAGGTACAATTTCCGATATTGGGTTAATCTTTTATTACATTTGAATCAGTTATGTTTCACAGAACCTTCAATACATTGGGTGGGAACCGAAACCGATGGGTCCGAGAATGCCGTTGTCACAAATAAAATCATAATTCTTCCTAGGCAGCCGCAGCTCTCAATCATAACTACTTCATCTGGGCGATCAACATTCTGATGGCGATGGAAACAGTTGTGGGCCTGGCGCTGTGTCTGCTCATATCGATTAGGGTCTACAAGCATGAGGTGAGCTCATCATTGAATTGGGAAAGAATCTGTCAGCGCTAAACAAGGTTGCGAAAGCTGCGAAATAGTTATCATTCGAACTATCGGCAAAGCGCGTCGCACAGTACAACAACTTGATTTCATTAGGAAATTTTGGCCTCAAAGCTGCAAGTTGCAGCCCGCAACCACTCGCTTTCCGAATTTTCCTTTGATCTCATAAATCTTCACAGATCTTCCACATCAATCAGCGCATTTTGCTCGTGCTCATTGGCCTTCTCCTCTCCGTTCGAGCGATGCTCTCGCTGTACAAGGGCGGATGGATGTTGATGAGACTGGTCAAGACAACGGTAAAGATCAAAGATCACTTTCTTTCCGACCTCACTTTACTGATAATCTATTATTCAAGAAAAAAGTGCAAAAAATCGAATCTCACCCATCGACAGTCCTTGTCATTCATTTGTGAAACTTAACCAAGAGTTAAAAAAACAAAAATATATTCTTATTGAACTCTCATTCTGCTCACACTCAGGACAACTGCTGCTTCCTGTGGCACACTCGCTATTGCTGGGACATATCGACGGTTGTTAGTGAGCCAGCGTTCGCTGTCGGGTAAGTTGTTTTTCCAATATCTATTATTTCTTTGATTTCGTTTCGCTGTTTATTAGCATCCAACTGACTACTCGATCTTCTCTTCTGTGCGCAAGCTTGAGCGTTTCAGAAGAAAATATAATATTTCAGCTACTGCTACCTTGCCATCTCACTGGAGCGCTTGCTGGCCTGTGTGTTTGGCGCACGGTAATTAATTAATTAATTCATAAATAGATTTATAGAATTATATATTCAGATACGAAAACAACTCGAGTCCTCTTCTAGGAGCGATTGCTGCACTGGCAATCGTGAGTTAATCAGGCTTATTATTCCAGAGTTGCTCTAGAAAAGCACGTCTAATGAGAAGGTTCTGCTGTTGAAAACAAGTTGCGGCGCAAAACAGATTAACGTCCGAGTGGCGCGCCAATTTCAACTAACAAGGCTATTGAGTTCAGGCTTTTCTCGGGGAGATGTGCCTGGAACTTGAGATTGCTCTTAGACTCTTGGCCTTTTAGAGTTTTATTCAGATATCAGGGAATTGGCCTAACATCGGCACATCAACCATCAACGAAGTGCAATGTAGAATAATAATCGTAAAGGAGAAGATCAAAGTCCAATAATCGCATTCCAGGTAGTCAATACAGTTTCCGTCTGCGCCGGTCATTTCCCTGCCGCATTCTTCCGTCCACCGCCCCTGTATCCCAACTCGACGTTTGTCGTATTCTGCACGTCGGTCGCATATCCGAAGATACGATGGGTGAGTGGAAGATCACGAACTGGCTTCGAACCTAGCTTGTAGGATTGGCAATTTGTGTCCGATGGATGGTCTGAGACTATCATTGTCCGAGAATTGTTCGGACAGCGCGGTGTCTCAGACAATGAATGGTCCGAAATTCTCGGACCATAATAGTCTCGGACCATGTATGGTTCGAACTTTAAAGACATTGGAAAAGTGTAGTTTTTTCGACGTTTTGAGGATTCTAGTGATCAGGTAACATAGTCAAACGACCTTCCACATAGTGACTACGATTAGAGGAGCAAAATGCGAATATTGTGTGATCAATTACGCTTTTTCGGGGGTTTCTGTGCTTCGTGAATACCTAAATTTGATCAAAACTGTTTTATTTACTTTCTGAGTGAGTCCAGTCTTAAAACTATTAAAATCAGCCTTTAAATGCGAGTGACTTCGGTACAATCCATTCGATTTTTCTTCGCATTTTGAACTGTTTATCACATGGGAAATCATCTAGATCTCATTGTGAATGTTCCCTATCTAAAAAATGATTCATGTTCAAATTATTTTAGACATAAAACTAGGGTTTAAAGTTTCGGACCATACATGGTCCGAGATTTTTCTTCCTCTCTCATCTCGGACCATTCACTGTCCCATTGTTCAAAGATCATTCTCATTTCGGACTCATTCCTGTCCGAGCGCGCGCGGGCAGAGCGGTATTCTCGGACACAAACTGCCAACCCTACTAGCTTGACTCACATCATACTACACTTACACCAAGCAAAATTGGACAATGGATCGGTTATGTTTCATGCTACTGATAAAAGAGAGAGGAGACGGAAGAAAATGATATTGGGAGCTTTTGTAATAAACAAAAACCTTAACGAATAGAGTGCAAAGCACAATACCATGATGTTCCATTAGATTAGTATTCTACCGTGTACAACATTTCTAAAGATGGCAATCGTGAACCTGACCTGATGAACTAGCAAATCGAATACCCTTTCAGATCGACATTCTCTACAAGTTCCGCCAGTTTCCCGTGATGACGACGTCCCTGCTCATTTTCACTCCAGTATTTCTGTACACGAAGCACAAGAATCGGTAAGAAATCTGTTTTCAGGAATCGATTAGGGAAAGTCCACGTTAGCAATATAACATATTATAAGTCCTGTTATTTCTGCGAGTATTGTGTCGACTTCAGAAAAAGCAGTGTACTACAGAGTTCGAAATACGGGTCGCCGTCTCTTCATTTCACACACTCTTTCGCCTCTCTGACCGGTGAGAGAGTGTGAAAAATGAAAAGACGGCGACCCGTATTTCGAACTCTAGTGTACTAGTGCAGTGCATTCCAGGTTGCGGGTGACCGACTCAACACACTCATTGGACGATAGGTTTCACCGAAGGGTTACATTGAAGGTGGGTGAGGGGTCAGCGATACTCGCTCGTTTGCTCTACAATTTAAACCTGGAAACAACCAAATATCGAATAAGCATTTCTTATCTTAACTTTATTTGATTTATTTGTATATTTTAGTCCGCCCGTATCGTCTACCCTAATATGATCTGCTTCACGTTCCTGTACGCGGTCAGCTCGACTTGTGAGTGGTCTAGTTTACAATCACAACTACCGTTTCGATTATTTGTTCACAAGTGCGTATGTTCATAAAAGCTAAGGGTCTTCGATAGGATCTGATGGAGATTTTTCTCGATTCTGTCTGTGCTAACCTTTTACAAACAGTTAAAATTATATAGACTGGATGGGCATATCTCGTTCATTTCATTCAATGAATGAGCAGCGAATCCGGATAGGTTTCACGAGCGCATAATATGCTGTAATCAATCACATTGGATAATCGTTGTTGTGGCTTTCAACAATAAATAATAGATAACTTCGCGCCGTGCTTGGACCAAGGCACTCGAAAACAAAATTGGTCGTGGCAAGTCGCGGGAAAGTAGGACTGAAGATGAGATTAGGCCCTGCCGACTGAATTTTACAGTCACTGGCCTTGCAGTATTCTCCGGAGAATGAGAGAGCACCTTGATAAACGAGGATAACTGTACTTTTTACCGAATTCTAGGCACAACACTCTGTGCTTATCTGCAAACGGACGGCGCTCGCGTGCCGCTGGCTGTTGTCATCAAGGTTAGCATTTGCTTGTTTTTATATGTTTTCTGAATGTGGTTCACTTGTATGCCTTTGAAATGGTCAGTCTGGGCCATAGGACGCTGTTGGAAAACAGGATTCATACAGGAATTAGGCTCGCTTATCTTCAACGCACACCTCCTCGCTCATCCACTCATTCTGATCTGGCGAGAACCGACGCTGTGGAGGTATTATATCGTACCTTTCAATTTCAACGGTTCAATGAAAGTTGTGAAAGTTTCTGAAAGTTTCAACACTTTCACAACTTTCATTGAACCGTTGAAATTGAAAGGTACGATACTTTTTGATCCTTCTTTTCCATGTAAGAACCGTTGCGATGCAGTCGCATTTCGATAAGTGGAGTGTTGTAGAAGAACATTGTCTAATCTGTCTTCAATTACTACTTTTTTTTTAATTTCAGAAGCGAGCGCAAGCAGATTGCAGTGAAAAAGGAGCAGATCGAAGAGCAGCACAAGGCGGCCCATGATGCAACGCAGCATTTCAATGTGCGTTATCTCCTCTCTCCCTCCTCCTTTCCTTGGTCCATCACCCTCACCTTTCCCAACACCCCTTACCCACTCCCCTTCGTTTCCCGTCAATCTCAAAGGTATGCTTCCGTTCTGCCTATAGTCAAGTATCTCATTCAGATAGTCACAAGAAGAATTTCTTGAGGATACAATAACAAAAAAGATGTTTCCAGATCGTGCAAAACGCTTGGGACCAGGTGCAATTCGAGCCGAAGCACGCGGAAGAGAGAAGAGAAGAAGAGAAGAGGCCGAAAGTGGAGAAGGAAGGGCTGCTCGCTCTACTGTGGAGGAAGATCTGTGGACTGTTCGCGAGGGAACATGTGGTAAACATCGATTTATTACGCTAGTTCAGCATCCATGAGGCTTCATTACTAATTGTTGCGCTTTTGTGTCTGGTGTGCACAAATAGAGTTCCAAGACAACTGTAAGTTACTGTTTTGAAGAGCTTCTGCGCTAGACCAAACTCATAATGGAGATAATGTTCAGACCCGCCACACAACCTCGCCCGAGCCTTGCGATACGCACCCGAAGCCCACGCCACGGGTCACTTGATTATATTTTGCCAGATGAATGCAGTCCGATGAAAATAAATGATAGATCCAACGCTATTTGCGCTTTCTAACAACTTCAACTGCCATTTCTTCAAATGGCTACCGTATCCAAGAAAAGGTGAGTCAATAGCTACCCCGTAACCACCGGAATAATATCGATAACTACCGTACCCTCAATGTATCCGCTCGACTCCCACTGCACCCACGTCGCCCAGCACACGAAGACGATAATGATCGACCTGCAATTATTGATTTTAATTTTGACATTCCCGCCCAATCTCTTTTTTTTTGGGGTTCCCTTATATTATACTTAATCTAATAGGTTTCACGCGGCATAGAATACGTATGGCGGCTGGATAGATTCGATAACGTACGCGTTTTGATTGATAGTACCAATTATTTATCTACCACGTCTAAGGAAGCAATTAGATTTGCATAATTCAGAACACTTTTCACAACTAGCTTTGAAGTAAGAAATAGTGAACTGTCAGAATGAAGAAACGGATTCTTCTTTCGGCCTAGTCAAGCAAATGTAGAGAGTGAGCAGACCTCTGAATGATCCTGGTCCTCGCGACAAAGGACATAATCGAGAGCAGCTTGGAACGAACTGCCTCGGCGGCCGGCTGGATGGGGCGGAGACGCTCCTAATAATGAGATTTCGAAGAATGTAAAAAAAAACATTTACATGAACCATCGATAATCGTTGCGATTTTTCAAATATTAATTGAAGATCACACTTGATGTGTCAAAGGCCAAGTATCGTCGCTAACAATAAGAAATAGGATAAAGGATAAAAAAATAACGGGCAGCTCGATTCTCGGCAGCATCTCGTCCTCGTCGTCATTGTTAGCGGGAGAAGCGTGCATCGAAGCCGTGCGACGATGACCTAATATCAATCAATCAATCGTTATCAATAGACTGCGTAATTCGCCTGACCGTCTCTTCATTTCACACACTCTCTCGACGGGTCGAGTGGCGAGAGAGTTGTTGAAACGAAGAGACGGCTGTATTGCTTGTATTGCGCACTCTAGTATCAAGTGAGGCGACCATCGCTAGATCAGGATGGGGCCTTATATCGCGTTATACTAATAAATATCACATTGTGTCTCGAAATTAGAAGAGCAACCCGCTGACACCACCTTTTGGTCAGCATTCGGAACGTGATATACTAATAAATATTGTAATGTAATGAAAGATGCGACCACCAACGGCCATTCACGTATTTTTTTCTAGAATTGGATATCAGACCTGCATTGAAAAAAGCCATTGAGAGAACTCTATGTTTCTTTCGTGAAACCTATTCCTTTCCTTCGCTCACTTCATATTGGGAGTTGTTTACCATTTTCCCGGATAACAGACTGAGTCAGTAGAGTGCGCAATTCGGGTCGCCGTCTCTTCATTTCACACACTCACTCGCCACTCTCACCGGTGAGAGAGCACGAGAAATGAAGGACGATTACCCGTATTGCGCACTCTATGAGTCAGGCAATTGGTAAAATTATTCAGCATAAATAAGTCCAAGGCATAATGAAGACGATTATCCACCAACAGGCCCAAACCTTGCTATTGGATTGGAACTGTAAATAAACTCACCCCTGTCCCTCTCCGCTCTGCTCGCTCGTTCCATGTTCGGCGTTGACGGTCTCGAGCCGCCCTCGGACGTCGTCTGCACCAGACTGTTCTCCGAGTGCACCCTCCGAATCTGATATTGTTGTTTTTGTTATTATCATTATTATTGTTTTGCTTCATTTATTCAAAAGAGTTGCACGATTTAGCGCAAATTCGGGTGCGTTTCAGCGGGTGCACAAAAGTGTGTGGAATGTGAGCATTTCGATTTTTGAAGGATAATTTTTATTTGAAAATAACCTGAATCTTGGGCGAGAAGAGGCGCGGCAGCAGCCGCTTCATCGGGCAACTGTAAATCATACCATTTTATTGTGATTTTTCTAGAAATGGCTCTCTTCTTTCTTCTCTGGCTGGTGAGTGCGCGAAATAAAGAGACCATTTCTTACCATGCCATCTCTACTTGCACCTCAACCACAAAACTTCGACTACAATAAACTCACGAAATGGGCGGGAAATGGCGCAGTCTCGGGATGTCGCTCGCGAGCAGTTGGTAGGCGAACCTGATTTTATGTTACTATTTTTTTCTAATTTAAATATTATTAATTACCGCGTCTTCTCGGCTTCCGAGAGCGCCTGCAGATCGAATGCGAGGCAGGGAGCGAAGAAGAACATCTGTGCTTGATTTATTTATTTTTTTATTATCATATTATTTTTTCGTTACGACGACAACCAAAAAATCCAGCAGGAATGGGAACGCTGCTCTAGCCTGAACCTCAAAATCTATCATCAATCCAACGCTCGTGAGTCTGGCAACGTATTTCGTCCGAGCACTCGTTTTAATTTGACATTTTTGGATTTTTTTGAACCCCGAAATCGCAATTCGATCAATTTCCACAGCGCTCCACGAATAATGAGCAATTGGTGAAACGCAATCGAACTGGACATTTGACTCGCACTGCATGGCTCCACTCCAGTCCACGACCAGCGCAATGTTAGTGAATTGTAAAAAGTCTTCACCACAAAATTAGCCGGACAAAACGAGACAAACGATTATCTCACTTGCATATAAAAATCCACGATGAGTCCGATGCTCGCGAACTTCACAAAGTCCCGTATCTCGGCCAGTGGGAAGATGAAGAAAGCGACTGCGAGGAAGAACTGCTCGATTACGAAGTATCTGGAAAATGGTGGAATCCGTTTGATCTTTGATCTCTACCATTTCGCGCCAATGCTATTACGATAACGAAAACACGAAGAAGAAACCTTGTCTATTTTACACTCAATGTCAGTTCGAGAGCGATATTTTTCTCCATTTTTGTCATTGTCAAAATTGGACCGCAATTTCTGTTCGTGGCTGTTCTAGTAATAATTATGAGTTATTCAGATTGACAACTCACTTGACCAACGAGTATCCTTCGGCGCTTAGTCCCAGTGAGATGCGAGCAGGCACGTCCATCGAGGGCGGCGTGTAGACGACGGCTCTGATGTATGTGAAGAAATGGTTGAGAACTTTGTTTGTTTTGGATGTTTGGAAACAATGATAGTCAGCGATCGTTGCCAATGATTTCGTCCGTCTAACGAGCGCTGCGTGAAACACATCCAAAATCACTCCGATTATCTCACTTCGTAATGCACAGGCAATTCTCCAGACCGATAATGAGCGCCAGATACGGGAATATCTCATCTCCCCAGAGGGAAGGCGCGAGGTCGAGATGCATGACCACTCCGGAAGTCATCAGTAGAGTAAAGGATACGGAACCACCTGTAAATTGTCTTTACATGTTAATCTCAGGTAACGAAGAATCTAACGATAACAGACAAAAAGGCGGGTGTAGTCCCAGTGCATGAACGTTGCTGCATACGTAATTGGTGAATGAATGGATAATTGAAAAGCAAAGATTGAAGACCAAAGATCATAGATCAAACCTGCCGCCAGCGCGAGACCCCAGCGCGAAGAGACCATCTCGAACTTGGAAGCGGAAAAGAAGACGTAGATCTACAGAGATCAAAGATCAGAATATCGAATTTTATTGTTTATCTATTTTTTTCGGGACGGTTGAACACAAAATAATCAAAATAGCAGCGCTCGACGACCTATGTGAAATTTGTGAAACGCATTTGAACCTGATCAACAGGGTAGGACTATCGTGCGTCTTTGGGTGTTTGCCTAGTTACGGACTCTTCTGTTTCTGTGCACTCACCATGAAGATGACGTAGGATATCAACAGCGGCGTGAAGTCTGTCAGCCGCTTCGTCGGCTTGAAGAAGACGTGCACGTAGGGCGTCTTGTTCTGGCAAGAAATGAAGAAGGATCAAAGACCAGCCTCTTAATGGGTTCTTGATTGCAAAAAAAGGTATTGCTTGCTCGATTGAAAAATTAGGCAATGAATACCTCCTGTATCGTGAACATGCTAAAGTTGGAGTCGGGCGCGTTCAGGGACGATCTGCAATCAGTTCTTGCTCCAGTTTTCATAGTCATTTCAAATTATTCTAATTAATATGAGTTTAGTTTATGCATGATCATTTTCTAATCATTTTTACAGAAGTCATAGTTGTCTCCATCCAAATCTTGATACCGTACCTGAGATTGCTCAGCGCTGTTGGGTCGTACGCCGACAGCAGCACCGTGATGCCGAAAGTGATGGCTGAGAAGGCGGGGATTAAAGATCAAAGATCAATGGCCAACGATCAAACGAACAATTCCAACTCTCTCGCATGTGCTAATCTCTCATTTTGTTTACAACACAACACAATACAACGTAATAGTTTCTGAAGGCCTCTGTTCTGTGTTTGTTCTTTGGTGGTGGTCAAAGGATCTCTTGATAACTAAATGTAAAAGGGCAATTACTCACATCGCTCCCGATTCGTCTGGTAGTACTGCTTCACGCCGGCGCGCGCCGTCGGCATACCTCAAATATTTATTTTTCTATTTATTATTATATTTTTCCCCTACTACGATCGAATGCATTCAGTTTCGGTAAGAATAACAGCGCCCGCTGAAGCATATTCGAAATTGCCTTTTTACTTATTGGGTGCAACGAATGTATCAATATTTGAGATCGTCAGTATTCCACAACAAATCGAAACAGAAAACCGTCTCCTCAGTTCTCGTATTCTGTCATGATACAGAGTGACGAGAAAGAAGAGGCCATTCTTCTTGCTGACCGACCTAATCGATAACCTCAAAAGCTACTCTGGTGTGCGAATCCAACTTGGATCCAAGCAAAAATCCAAGTTGCGACCAGGCCTGGGGGCAACTTGGATTTTTGCTTGGATCCAACTTGGAAATCTGCTTGGATCCAACTTGGAAAGGGGTTACGGTAGCCTTCTTTTTTATTGATTGATAATATGAGATACAGTAATCTCATACCGTAACCAAAGGCTCCGCACGGTTAGACCATGTCGGGCCAAGTTGGATTCCTGCTTGGATCCAAGTTGGGTTCCCGAGGCCGGGATACTGCACTTGGATCCAACTTGGAAACCCCTTTTTACTTGGATCCAAGTTGGATTCGCACACCAGAGTATCGTACACAACAGAATCATCGATGTCTGAGCTACAGTAAGCCAATCGATAACCTCCAGTTACCGTACCCAGCAGAATATCGCGGACGCACATTGAGGGCGTGCAGGGCGGCGTGAAGATCGTCCTGATCAGGTCCTCGTCCTGCAACGAAGATGAAGGGTTACGGTAGGAGAAGAGTACAGTATGCCTTATCGATTTATCCATTTGTAACGCCGAGCAGCGGTATTCGGATATGCTTCAGTAACGAGTCATTAGAAGTGGGCAGAGTATAAACTTCGATTCTTCTTTGAGTTCTTATCGCAATAATAATTTTGATCAGCGCACACGGCCGTCCACCACTATTCACAGCATGGTCCTGTTATGACTACTCCTTCTTAACGCGCATTGCCTTTTCCCGTTTCTGCTCCCGGAAATGCGCCTTTTCTTTGCACGTCGATGTGACATCAGAGTGGTTTCATGTGCTTAACCCCCACAGATTTGCTTGGTCGTGCTACTAAAATACGATTGGCGAACAGAAGAATCCATGAAAACAAAGGGTGCTCATCATTACCACTATCACTGCTACCATACTAGCTTGATTTTGTGAGCACTCTCGAGCATTAGGAGGAGCGCTCTTTTCTTCTTTCGAAAAAGCAACCCGCTCATGACCACCAAGAGTGCTCCAAGCTACTACTATCACTGCTACCAGATACTCACTACGGAATAGTTACGAGACATCACACTGTTTTTTGTGTGCACTTTCGGATATTCTTACCCCCCCCCCCTCCCCCCTCCTCCTATCCCCCTGCTTCTACTCACCCTGGCCAGTTTCGCTAGATCGTGCGACCAGAACGCGGACGGCGACAGGAGAATGCAGCCGGATGAGGGCAGAAGGGAGGCATTCCTGGCTGCAGCTGCTGCGGGAGCGAGCGACGAGTGCTGGCGGAGTGTCAGACCTGCGATCAAAATATTAAAAAAACATTATGCGTATGCCTCTATACGGCAAACTGTTGTCGTTTTTTCTCCTAAAAGGCCCATTTGAGATCGTACGGACAAAAACATTGCGTTTACTGTGGCATAATGGCAATGTGTCTTGATCGTAATTTTGAATATGTTTCACAGGTAGGAGAAATACAAAGAATTCTTTCAGTTTCAATGGGTTGGAAACTCCTCGCTTGGAAATTTTTTTAAAAGTCGTACAACTCTCGTTGAGGTGCTCAAGTAGCGTGTCTCGCAGTGGGAAGGCCAGTGAGAGGGCGCCTCGGACTACCTGCGAATGATGTGATGGTTACAGTTCATGTAGAAAGCCAGTAATGCGTTTCGCAATGCACAAAAAACAATATCTGAATGAACGCGACGTTACGCGTCATGCTCCATACAGTAGATTTTACTGCCCAATTTGCACGTGACGAATTAATTCAATTGAATGAATTAAATATTAATTAATTCACATTCTCAGCGCTGAGGTTGTACGGCGTCCACGGACGCACGTTTGAGTGAACGACGATCTGGATTTTGCGATATTTTTTTTAAATCAAAAACAGTTGTATTACCTGCTGCACGTACATAGTTGGAGGTCGGAAGAACCACTCGGGCGAATTCGTTTCTGAGATTGATTACGGTATCATTACTGTGTTTAGGATTGTGAGTAGGGCTGTCAAAGAGAAGAATCCGTCTCTTCATTCCGCGCACTCACTTACCGGTCAGAGTGACGAGAGAGTGCGAGGAATGAAGAGACGGATTCTTCACTCTGACAGCCCTAATTGTGAGGATGAGGACTGCGATTCTTCATTACTCTCTGGCAACTCTAACCGGAGAAGCGCGGACGGGATGAAGACACGCATTCTTCATTCCTTTTCATGTCTCTCCTTTGTCTTTCCTTCACCCTTTCTTTAATGTTTGGCGAATAATGAGTGTGTTTGAATCCTGGTGGTTGATGTAGATAGTACGTACTGTCAAAGGGCTCGGCGAGGCTGGTCCTGTGCAAATCGATCGGGACGCTGGACGGAAACTGCAAGGACGAGACGATCAAAGATCACGAATCTGTGACCAAAGACCAAAGACCAAAGACCAAAGACCAAAGATCAGACCGAGAATCGAGCGAGTGCTGGGTACGACAGGAAGACCATGAGCATGCAGGAGATGGCGAGGCACGAGGAAGGGTGGGCGGAGCAGAATCTACAAGTTACAGCATTAGGCTACGGTAGATTACGGTATTTCAGTGTTGGTAATTCTTTCAAATATTGATTTGTGTGGTGAAGATGTGCTGTGAAGAATGCACGAGTATTCATTGGGCGTGATGAATTATTGATTTTTTAAACAGGATGCAAGGCGCAAATCAAACGTTCATCGAAACACGGGACTCTTGTAATGAATGTGAAACATAATTGAGCGGACTTCCTCGCAACATTTGGAAAATAGCTATCCTAGAAAATAGAAAATAGAAAAATATAGAAAATAGTTCAAACAGCCTCGCTGCTGATGATTAAGAGATGCCGACAAAACGTTATTTGCCTATTCTAAGAGCTCCATTTCAAATTGTTGCATGCGTATTGAACTGCGAGCAATCGGCCTCACCTCCCATAGTCATGGTACGCCCTGGATATCCTTCTCTCCAACGATGCCTCAACGGGATTCCGATGCTTCCTCACCATCCTCACGCGGCCCTCCACACAGTACGGTTTGTCGTGATCGAGCGGCTGGAAAACGCATTAAAATTAATTTGTTGGTGAAGATTTGCCCCCGTTCATTATCGCGTGCTCTCTGTCACAATCTTGTCCAGAACAAGAGGCTGCAAGAATCGTTTGCTTTTTTTACAATTCTTTTTGGCCGTTGCAGGATCGTCTCGCTCTTGGAAGTTCCATTAAAAATTTTAGGAACTATTTCAATTTTGCGTACTCTCTCTTTCTTAATCTTTCGTTAAAGGGGGAGGGGCACGAATATTTTCGCACATAAACTGAGCCTGTGGAGTGATAGGGATACTGTACCCGATCACAGATCACTTTATCCCAAGTGCTAGAAATGCCTCTGAACCTCGCTACGGATTTTTGAAGTTACATTGATTGTGCAGGCACAATTTAGGGTACTGTACTTTCGAATTGATTTCATTGGATTTTCTGTCGAAAATAGCAGCAATAGTGAAAATGCACTGGGCTGGAGTCGAACCAGCGGTGCTGTATAGACAGGCAAAAGCGTAAACCACTTGGCTACGGGCCATGATGTGAGCTATGCCTAGTTGGCTATGTTAGGGAGAGGACCGAGTCAACCTGAGTGCTGATTACCGTATGTTACAGCTGGGGTGCAGGCATGTCGTGGTGGGACCCACCAATTTTGATTCGTGCCCCTCCCCCTTTAACTTCTTTAGAATGCCATGATGAGGAGTGCAACTCAACCAATCAATAATTGTTTTTGCTAATGCGTTTCCGCGCCTGAATCAATGCCGGCAAACTCATTCACTTCTTTGATTGCAGGATGAAACATATGCCATTCGACGAAACGCGACTTTGAAAAAACGAAAACAACAACAACACCATCAATATCAATATCAACCTCTTGGTTCAGCAGCTGCCTTCGCTCCTCTTCCTCCTGCAGCAAGTCTCGCAACGGTTGCACGCGCGCGATAAATCGATGCCGCAAATGCTCAACGCGCCTGCGGAACATGTTTACGGTGCCCGAGGAGTACGGTAGACTACGGAATTCAGGGATTGGCAGCTAATTGAGGGGTTTCCTGGGGATTCTGACGGCTTTTGCCAACTAGACGAACAAGTCGAGGTGACTACGGTATCCGGGGAATCTCGGCCCGGTGTCAACCAGACGAGATGTGGAGGATACTGGGTGTACTTGGCCCGGTGCTAGCAAGACGAGGTTTCACAGGAGACTACGATGCTTTGGCGCTGTGCCAACTAGTAGAGGCGGCAGAGGAAGGGAAGAGTCGAGTGCGAAAGGCGATGTGAACTGGCTAACTAACTGCATGGCGTGATATCGAGAACATCGAGCGAGATAGGGAGAGTGGTGAAGAGATTGGAAAAGTTTTGCGAACGCGAGCGATAGAAAAAGAGAAACAGAGAAAGATACAGCAATAGAACAACTGAGCGATGTTATCATATCTCCTGGGTAGTCTTCACTGATAGTGAGCCTCTCTTCAATGTGCTTGCTCTCTAACTTTGCCCTGACAAGGAGGCCTGATCTTATCAATCGATCATTATGCAACTCCCCCCTTCTTCAATAGGCCGTCTGTTTGGAGAATTTGTCTGATTTCCCTTGTAATTCCGATCGGACAGAGTAGAGTACGACAGGTAAACAAACGGATTCCTTGTTTCGACAGCCTTACTTCATGCCATGCGTAATCTCACCTTTCAGGGAAGCCGCGACGGATTCTTTCCCGTGGTCCTTGATAGGGTTAGATAAGGCTCTTGATTAGGGTTAATTAGTCATCATGCGTTGGTTAATACCGAAAATACTCGGTGACATGCAACACCATCATGCACAACAGAAAGGAATTAGAACGTGCCCTCATGCATTTACTCTTTTTCACCTCACAAATCTTCGTAAAATTCACATTTTTATCAATTTTCTGTTAACAGGAGTAAACGGACAACAATTTCGAAGGACAAACAACCATTTACTAATTAGCAAAAACGGCAATGAGTGGATCCCAAGAGAATAAAAGCACGTCATCATAATACGAATGATCAACGGGAGAGAAACAGTGAAGGAGTGTGTTCAGTGAATAACAAAGAAACAGATGGGGGACGGAAATGGAAACAAGATAGGGGGAGGGGAGAAACCCGGCGCGGGTAGGACGCAGCCTTGCTGCTTAGGTCGACGCGACCAGCTTGTCGTGCAGCTGCAGCTGCGTCTTCGTCAGCTGCGACAGGTACGAGATCTGCAACCATGAGAATTTGGTATTTTTGAATCAAAATCAACGACGAAGTACCCGATGCAAACAGGCACAAGTTTTGATGTATCGATGAAACATTAGATTCGCTTCAAGAGACTTGAAAATATAGAACAGTACTATCTGCAATCTTAGGGAAAGCTGCTATCTACAAGAAAAGTGAGCTGTATTCTTTTGCCATAGGTGCGTGCCATGAACAGATTACCCATCACCATGGCACACGATCTAATGTATCCATGAAACACAAGGTTCACATTTCGAAAAACTACAGAAGTTAAGATGAGGAATATTTAAAATACTGCCACGGACTACCATTGTTCATCAAAAATTCTAACCACATTCTATCAATCGATGAAACACAAAACTACCCATCTATATACCGTATCCAACTCAAAGCGTGTTTCTACCGTATTCTGGCCCTACTACAACACTTTTATCGTAACTCACCATCATGTAGTCTCTGAGCGAGTTCTTCACTAGCGAGTCCAGCTTGTCCGACTGCATGTGCGTCGCAGCCGTGTTCACGATCTGGAAATTATTCAATTATTTTTTTATTAATAAATATACTATCCCATTTATCGAAAAACTAACCACTGTATCAACAGTTTATATTATGCAAAACACGTCCTGGAAAAAAATTGAATCAGGGAAACCCACCTTCACTATACCATCCCGTGAAACGTCAAGCTCACTTCTCAAAAATGCGCAATTTTGCATAAGGATTCATAGTGCAGCCGAACGTTTACTATTTTCTTTTTTCCACACACTCATCAGTTTTTAATCGATAACACCACCGTACCCCCTCCCCACCGTACCTCCATGAGGGTCCTTCCCATGGTCGCGTCGGCGGGCTCCTCCTCGCGCGACAGCACCTCGTCCACGTACCTGAAGAGGATTTTCGATTTATTGATTATTGTTTAATTACACACCAAAAGCTGCTGACAATGCCGTTCACATGTCTATGACAACATGTAGCAGCAGTGTGGCCTAGGTCCGCCTAGTCCTTAACACCTCGGCAATACACAAGTAAATTTTCTTCGATTTTTACCACTTGATAGGACGAAACGATTACTGTGCACAACTGTAGGTGAACACATACTATCAGCGAAGCACGAATCTAATTGTTCTTATTGCCACACCACTCTTATTAGTTTATTATATTTTTACTCATTGAGCCCAAACCGAGATTAAATTTAGAGAATGAGAGAGATCATATAGCAGCTGCGCGACACGCCGCAAATTTGTCCGCAAATTTGAATTTTCTAAATCACTTTGGAGCATCCTAGCCTCAAGGACTGCATGTTCGGTATCCGTAGTACCCTTTTTTAGTCTCTACCTTTCTGACGCTAGAGTGGTCGGTAATCCCAAACGCGAAGCAGCCATATTGACAAATAAGATAAATAAATAAACTCACTTCTCGATGCGCTCCAGCCATGCGACGATCTCGCCCGTGCTGCGCTCCAGCTGCTCCAGACCCGACTCGAGACGAATCTGAGAGATCAACGATCACCGATCTATGACACTATACTAAAGTGATCAAACGGCGTACTACACTCTAGTTACGATTGACCAGAGATCAAAGATCAAACTACAAACTCCAATCCCCCTCCTCACCTCTCTTGACTTGTCGTCCATGCCCTTCTGGATGAGCTTGAGCGCCGTGAACTCGGCCGGGAACGCGTCCAGCTCCACTCTGTAATATGAATAATTTTTATTGAAATTATCTAAATATTTTTGCGTCCGCTTCAGCGCCCTCATTGCAATCAGCCATTGCGAGACCGGCTTGTAATGCGCGTGAAACCAGAAAAGGGGAAGAGCGAAAAAAATAGAATTGCAATGTTTCATACTATTGATGCTAGCCATCACTAGTTGAATTTGTAATGCGCATGAAACAAGAAACGGAAAAGTGCTAAATAAATGTGATCACAAAGAATTTGAATTTCGTTATCCCGGCATACTACGTAAAATTGACTCTGTAGTTTGCTTCCCTGATTTGGGTGGATCTTGCAACCGAAATACATAGTGGCAACGCTGTCACGGCAAAGAGCCCGGTGGGAATCACATTAATTAATGTTCGCACAACCCCAAGACTTATTGAACTGGTCTAGGCTGCTCCACTATGTAATAGTAGTGAAACCGCGATTTAACATTATCATTCTCGCCCAGAAACTCCCTGTTTGACAACCCACAACGCTCACCTGAGCGGGTTGAAGATGGCGCAGTGCGGCTCGCGATTGCCGGGAATGCCCGCCTTCGATCTGTAAGCAGAAATAGTAATATTTTGATTTTATTTGATTTTTAAAAAGAAAAAAAGATTCAAGAGAATACATACTACACACAAGCGCCAGACAACAAAAAGTTTAATAATTGTAATATAATACCAGAATAAATCTTTTTCAGCTGATTGTACGACTCTCAATGGAATTAAAACGCGCTGACCCTTTTGATAGAACAGTGAAACCCAAATAAGGAAACGTGCGAATGCAAATTTTTATTACTAGCCGAGCAATTATCATTCGCTCGAATCCATTTGGTAGAACATCGAACTCAGATAAATTATGAAAAAGCTGACAAAATAATTTTCAGGGGATTGCAGGAAACGCATTGAAAATATCTATCTCAGACCCATTTATGAATGCAGTGAAACTCAGATATACCTTCTTCGAAAATGCCCACAACCGCTTAGTACAATTCCCGCTCACGGTGCCTTTAGAATGTCCTAATTTCCTCAAACCTAATCATCGACCTCACCACTCCCTCCTCCCTACCGCACATTTGGAAGTTCCAAAATAGGCACCTCTCATTAACACACATATCATGCCTAGCTATCGGAACCCCTTCTCCCTCTCCTACCGTACTCCTCCTCCCAATCCTACCGTACCTCTGGAATGCCCTGATGGGCATGCGGTGCTTGTCCTCCGTGAAGGTGGTGTCGAGCGTGAGCAGGATCACGGGCGGCGTGTCCTGCACGGAACACCGATCAGATTACGGTAGTCTAGTTGAACAGATTACGGTATTCATGATGGAGGATATAGAGTACCAGGACACTAGCAATTGTACGAAAAGAATTCCAACTAGAACAACTCGTGAAACGCCGTTGCTGCATGCATCATTACTTTTATTCTTCAATTAATTTTTTTATATTTTGATGTGGTATACGACGAACCAAGAGATCATTGCACGTTTCCAACAACTGGGAGTTTCATCAATCCTCCGAAACCCAGATACTGCTTGGCACTTTCATATATTTTTTTGCTCGTCGCTCAAAATTAAATTCAGGAAGCCCCGCCCACCTTCTTGTTCGCAAAGTCGGCCACGATGCGATTGTAGTAGTCGTGGTAGGGGATGCACACGTTCGTCAGCTCGGACGACGTGTAGAACCTGAGGGACGATCGGTTAAACAACCTGCCTCTGGCCTCTCCAATATTGATTATCGATCGTCAGTTGGAGAAGCGAGAGTGCGGCGAAATATGAGCGAATGGCAATTGATAAATTCTTCAACAATTTCCCCTTGCGATGCCTGTGTTTCACCCTGTCTACGTCAAGAAAAAGGACCACGATGCAGCAATGGTAAGAATTCCAAGGATAACAATTTCAAAATTTTTACCTTACGCCTGTTAGTTCATGTTTCACTTCGCCTACATCACAGCTGAGGACCTTGTTCAGTTAATTTTTCTGACCTTCATCTTGGCAATACACCATAATTCGTACCGTAAATCCACCCTACTACCTTCTCCTACCGTACCCCCCCCCCCCCACCACCACCCTACTCGTACTCACCATCCCATGGGCTGCTCGGTCGGCGCCGCCCTCTTGAGCATCTGGACCATGCCCCTTGTTACCTACCCGGCACATTCGTCCTACCGTACTCCACCTATCCTACCGTACCCCTACCGTACTCACCATCCCACGGGCTGCTCAGTCGGCGCCGCTCTCTTGAGCATCTGTACCATGGCCATGTTGAACGAGTCGTCGAGCTCCGGCTCGTCCGTGTTCTCGTTGAACGGGATGGCGAAGCAGTTCGTCACCTGATCAGATTGTTTAATAATACTTTTCTTTAAATTCCTGAAACTTAATGCGGCCTCGACAACTACAGCATCAATCCAATAAGCATCTTTCTTGATATGAACAAATTGAGAAACATGAAATTCACTATTTTAATTGTATACAAAAATGGACCCTAAGAGCTATTAAAAGGAGTCAACCCAATTGTTTTGAGGATACTATGAAACTCAAACGCGCGGCTTCGCGTGCTACCAAATGAAAATATGTGCCACTTGAACAATTAAAATTAATAATAAAATAAAATAAATAAATAAATTACTCACCTGTACGGCGCCCTTCTCGTAGAAGCCCATGAGCGTGCCGAGCGCCTGCAATGTTTGTGTTTCACTAACAATCCCTAAAAGACCAATGAATCGTGACATCAATGGTCGTCTGGACTTGAATTTAAATCATCAACTGAATCAGAACACATTCACCACGATAGGGTTAGATTACCTTCCTACTAGACAATGTACCTTTTCCCCCCTCTCATAATTTATCATTAACGGGGACTACATTGTTCTCACTACATTGTTCTAGGGAAACAATTCTTTCAGTACCCTTCCCCCTCTACGGCACCTTGTCATTGACTGGGGCGACCTGACTTTTCACAACTTCACGAGGAAAGACTCCTACACCCAATAGTGGATTCACACTACCGTAGCCCAATTCACTACCGTACTCCCCCACCCCTACCGTACCCTCATCCCGCCACCGTACCTTGTCATTAGCGGGGGCGCCCTGCTTGGTCTGGCGCGCGCGACGCTCGTAGCTGTCCACGATCGTGAGGTACACGACGGGATGAACCTGCGATTAATTAAATTAATTGGGACATTTTTAAGCTATATCTATCTATCTATCTAGCCATCATCGTTGCACGCTACTTCAACATCGAAAGGTAGCCTATCACTGATACACCAACCCTCCAACTTGTTTCCTAAATCTACACAAAATATTTTTATATTGTTTACTGTAGAAAACCGTCTAATACTACAGATAACCGTTTCTATCATAGGATGACCTATCTCTGAAACATCAGGTCACCGTTTAAATTACCTTGACAGTCAGGAAGGAAGCCATGATTATCGATTGGTTGCTGGTGGGGGAGGTGCGATGAGCCTCGAGTTGAACCCTGAATGCTGCCGTTTCACAGCGAGTTTCAATCGCTTGATAGAGATACAGACGTGGTCGCGAACCACTTGAATTCACAATGAACATCAAATAAATTATCGAAGAACATAATTTATACCGGGGGAAAATAGAGCATACAATGTACAGTATTATAATTGGCACTCTAGCTCAACTAATCCAGCGCCATTACTTCATCACAAATCGCGTTGCATACCGGGGGAATGTACAGAGAACAAGTGGGTGAATACTATCATGTTCTTTCAATTGGGGAGAGATATAATTAGTTCTCGATGGTAATCGGGGTGGGGCTACCGTACTCAGGCCCTCCTCTGCCTCAGTCCATCGCTGGCCGCCGAGTAGGGAGGCGGCCCTGCGCTCTCGCCCGCACGACGCAACTCCTGCAAAGGATGACAGATTCAACAAGTACCTCTTGTGCTTCACCGGTTGCTTGTAACACGAAATTTTAAAGCAGATGTGATATTATCGACGCTCCTTGGTGAAAAAAAATCCACAATTTCGAAAATTGTACCGTTTTTTCCTCTCACTATCTACAGTACACCTCTTCCCCTGAACTACCGTACTTCCATAAGCAGGGGAACTCGTAGTGTCAAAACCCAAGCCTACCGTACTCTTACAGTACCCCCTCCCCCCGCAAACTACCACACCCTCTACGATTCCACCCTAAGATTGATCGGCCTCAGCCGGCTAAAGTACCCCTCCCCTCTCCTCTACCGTACTTCGGACGGTTGGGGCTCCCTATCCTCTACGAAACTGCGCAACGATTGATCAGATTAGCCTACCGTGCTCATCACCCGGCTACAGCACCCACCCCCCCCCCCCCTCCTCAATCTACCGTACCTCGGTCGGTTGGGGCGCGCGCTCCTCGCCCACGCCGGGGTACGGTGGCGGCGCCTCGGCCATGAAGATCGCGTCGGCCGGCGGTCGCTCCGAGAACACCGGCGGCGCGTTCTGTAATGAGTTAATTAATTAATTAGTTAACAATTAATACTATTATAATTACCACAAGGTCGGAACAGTTCCCACATTGAGCAATAGTGAGCTTGCGGTTTCACAATGATATCAGTAGACCAAGCGATTCGAGTAGACTAGTCTTCGATACACAATTTTTTTTTCAATAAACATTGCAACATTTCAAACAATCACATCCGAGTTTCACCCGCTCATCATAGTAGCTACTGATACGAGACTTTTGATCACCCCTTTCTTCTGTTGAGTAACAAAAAATATAGTATACCGCTGCTAATAAATGCTATCCTGCCTACTTCGCTGTAGTAGTCGGTTGCAATACAAGAGAAAGTAAAGGCTACCAACTGCCGCGATCGATATGGAATAAACCTATGAATAAACCTTCCTCACCTGCAACACGTGCTGTTGCTGCTGCCCTCCTCCTCCGCCTCCCCCTGCAGCCGCTCCGGGCGCGGACGGCGTGTAGTAGTCGGGCGGCGCGGCGTAGTACGCGCCCGCGGGTGGCGCGTACGGAGGCGGCGCGGATTGGGGACGCGTCATTCTGAAAGAGGGATTGATATAAATTAGAAAGTGACTAGGTGGAGACGCGCTGCACTCTGCGCACAAGATCAATGAGATGCATGCACAGCAGTTGTCCGATCGTTTCAATTTAACCAAATAAATACTATTCACGAATCACTAGATATCCACGCGGTTGGCACAATTTCGCCCGCTAGTTAGACAGTCTAGTTACAATTAGACACAAGAGCGCAGAACGATACAATTCAGTGGCCCTCAGTTTATTGTTCCCCTCCGCACAGTGTAGTCAGAATACCCCATTCAGCCCCTTTCATTGTAAACCCTACTCATATCGCATGCCTCTTCTTCTAATCTTCACGATAGTTTTTACAATTAGAAATTTTTGTAATAAATGAAATGTCAGTTAATCACAGTTAGAACCACCGCCTGCTCTTCTAATATCAGCGCAGCCTAAATACACCTGGTGCCAAAACATCCGAATCTACTTTTCGCAATATCCATTTCACCTGCGCCATTTCACCCGGTAAATCCGAAATACAAATTGCGCCGCCACTATATTCTAGCGATCAAAGATCAAAGATCAAAGATCAAAGACCAAACTACAATCTCTCCCTCCGCCCGCTCACCTCTCCGCAGCGTCGACCGCCTGCAGCAGCATCAGGCCGAACTCGACGCAGCCGCCCCGGCTGAACGTCATCCTGCAACGAGAATTGGTGTAGTTATAACTATTAAGATGTTTATTAATTACTTAATGTGTCGCTTTGGTTGAATAATAATAAATACTAATTGAAATTTTTATCACACAAACCAACTCCCAATTAATCCGTCACAGATTCGCAACAATTTATCAAATCTTCGCGGCTCAAATCTACCAAGTAGTACTCGCATTTCGTAAACATCATTCGACAAAATAACTCCCGAAATACCCCTCAAAAAAACGATGAAAGACCCGTCAATTCTCTGCTTCAGCATATTCCTATAATCCTCCCTTCTATATCTCCCTATCCTCACCTGAAGGGCACATCTCCCCTGATATTCGAGCCGGGCGCCGCCTGTACGAAGCCGTGGATGTAGTTGGCGCCTGGAGAGACAATAATGTAAATCTAATTCGGCTCTCGAAAACAAAAATAAATAAATAAATAACACTATCTGCCCCCACACCGCTAAAATTACAACTCGCACAAATTAGTGTTTCACCATGTTCGCATAGGAAGGAGCGACGCTGACCACAGCAATCGTTCCTTTTCCAGTGTTGCAAAAAAAAATCTCCAAAAACCGCGCACTTGCGTTTCACCATATCCTCTTATAAGCCATCAGCCAACACATTCACCAAAGATGGGCTTCATGAGTGATGGCTCAACGTCCGTATAACATAGCCAACTTTGCGTTTCACCATATCCCCTTATGAGCCAATACTCATGTCACTCACCAAAGATTGGCTGCTCGAGGCGCACCTTGTCGAGCGCGTGGAACGGCATCTGCAATGGGCGCTCATTTTGAATAATCATATATTTGTTTCGAAATTCACTACCCGCCACCTCCTCGATTCACCATGTCCATAAAATTGATTCGTTCACCTCATAAATAATTAAACTTACTTCTTCACCTCCCTCTAACCTCAACGAAGTCCCCTCACAACTACCCGTGCTGCCTACCGTATCTCCACCTCAAAGATGAGAACTACTGTACCCCATCACTAGTTATGCCCATCAGATTACTGTAGCCTACCGTACCCCCCCCCTCCCCTTTACCGTACCTCAAAGGTGATCACTCCCGCCTTTGGGGGCATCGGTCGGAAGATGATCCTGTGCGAGGTGAGGAACAGCTGACCCTCCATCTTCCCGACCAGACCCTGGAGAGTGGGGTAATTGATTAGATAAGGGATGCAACTATAACCGGATAGATTGTTGTTCATTGATCCACAGACACCAAGCATTAGACTACCCTAATCATCGGCTGTATGATACAGACGTGAAACACAAAATATATCATTTCGAATGTTAGCAGATTCGTGTTCCCATTATGAATAGGGTTTAGCCACCGAAGATATGAGATAAATTATGCCTCGACGGTGAAACTCAGAGTGTCCTAATTGACTTTGACTCGCGTTGGGCAAAAACAAAACTTGTGGCGATAAAAAATGCATAATTTATTTTCAAACTCCAGGCTCTATTTAGATTCTAACCATACATCAGCAATACCTGATCAGCCCATAACATGCAAGAGAGCGTGGCAAAATTCAAACTCTCACCTCGTTCTCATTCTTCTCAAAGGTGAACGAGATGGACGGCGTGAAGACGTGGATGACCTCGCCTGTGAAGTTTATTTACTTGTATATTATTATGGATATTATATTTAGGGGAGTGAGACCCTTCTACTCATCGACACTGCTGCTTACACCTCTGTGATACACCTAACAGACGGGTCTTTTAGCATGAAATCACAGCGTTTTCTGGTTCACCTAATCTATTTTGAGGAGGGAGATTTCCGTTTCACTCACCATTATAGATCAGGACGCCGTCGCCGTCCGGCGTGTTTGCCGTGTTGACTGACATCTGAAAAATGTTTATAAAATAAATATACAAAAAATTTAATCAGATACTTTACGACGCTTTCAACGTCTTGGAACAGGCGAATACGACAAATATATTTAATTTTTCGAAATACTTTATTAACTCGAGTAAGTTACGTATATGGCAATCACGTGAGCAAGCTAGAGTGTTCCGTTACTGGGGGCAACGGGACTGTGAGGCGGTATGGGAGAAAGTTTGATAGAAAAGTAATGAGGCTGGTGAGAAAAAGGATCTAGAGAATACACGTTTGCCTAGGCGTTACAGAGAGAGATACATAGAAAACATGAAGAAAAATTAGGACTAGAACGATTACTTAAGATTCACTAACATTACATCATCTACCCTACAAACTACAAGCTCACAGATTACGCTAGTTATCACCGCTAATAGGAGTTCAAAGATCATCGATTAGCATTCTGCCTGTTACAGAATGCATACATTACAGCACTCACCGGGGTGTGTCAGTTAATTAGGAGCGAAAACAGAAATATAGTATACAAAAATGCACAATAAACAGTGAAAATGGAAATTCTAAGTGGTGGTGTGGTCGGGCGACCTTTCCCGAAGGTCGCTGCACTCGCCGCACGCGCCTCACACCTTCTCCCGCTGTAGCGACACCATGAACTCCTCGAGTTTTTCTTGGATGTGTCGCACCTGCAATGGTCGCGTTTCATGGGAATCTCAATACCACATGCTCAGTCTCAAATTCAATCACATAGATGTAGATTCCATAACATATAAATAAAGAGTCCAATATTGTCTCTCGTCTGTTCAAGCTTACTTGTCAGACCAAGTATCAAAACACGAGAAAGGAAAGATCAGTCTATGACACGCACGCTTTATGTTTCATGTTCACTATACCTGTTTCAACTCCTCCGCCAGATCGACCCTTCTGCCCGTCAAGTACTTCCTCTTCGTCGCCATGTCGGACGACCAGTCGTCCAGCACTTCCTGAAATATTTGTTTTGTAATTAATTAATTTAAATGAATGAAAAAAGCTATACAAATACAATTCCGCAGTAAATTTAGTAAAACTAGTCAGTTAAGTGTTTCTGGGAATTTGCAAGTGCGGGTTTCACCACTATCATATACCATCATCATCCAGAGAACAATAATCGCGAATGGGCATTTCCAGGTCAAAAAAATTTCACAGTAAATCCCATCCGATTCCCGTTTCACAGTCTCCCTATCCCATAAGGAACCAGCGCCTAACAATGAGATCATCGGCCACTTTTCGAGAAAAAAAAACAATACCAAATCCTTTACCTTGATCTCCTTCTCTAGCCGCCGCTGCTCCGTGTTCGTCACCTGCGAATAATTACATTATTTATTTAATTATTATGATCATGTTTCGAAAATTTCCACATTCCGGTTTCAAGAGCATCTCATAATGGCAATGACGACCGTTGCAACAATGAGATAGAATTATTTTTTGAACAAATCATAACCCTCTTGCCATATTTTTTTGTCGTCTCTACCGTATCACCCAATCAATAACCTATCGTACCCCCCCCATCCTCTACCGTACCTGTTGCCTGAGCGCGTTGCAGGTGAGGGCGAGCATTCGCTCCAGTCGATGGAAGAGGAGAACGGACTGGCAGTCCAGATCCGACTCGCCCTGGCGGTAGTGCTGGTACAGACCCTGCAGATGGGGGTTAATTAGTATAATTAGGTTAATAAGTTAAAATATTTAGCAAAATTGTCGTAATTAATAATCAATAATCAGTAAGATAATCAGCAGAAGATTTGACAACATAAAGTTATCTCTTCTCTCACTGGTCACATCCCCGTTTCGCACTACTACTATTCCTAGAACGGCAGTGCTTTACAGTTCGGGTTCGTTGTCTAAAGGAAATACAACAAAAAATGCACTTCACCCGTGGTTCTACCTATGCTAACACTAATCGGCTCCATTCGTCTTTTTACGCTCTTTTGTTGAAATCCCCAACTCTCTGAATCATTACAGTTTCGGCCTACTGATATGGCCACCTAGAATACGAAAAGCCAATGGGACCACAGCACCGAATCGATGATATCTTCCATGCATCGCTCTACGGCGTTCTTTCGATTGCCTATTTCGCTAAACAATCGATAATACTTCCGTACCTTGCACTAGCTGGCCGAGTGGACGATGCCCCCCAGGAAGTGCTACACTATGCTACTCTACTCAACGCATCCCCCTTTCCCGACAATTTCCAGATTCAAACGATCCTCAAAACTACATACAGTGGGGCTAACTAGCAATGCACTCGAAACGGCGTAGCTCTATAAAACATGGATCGATATTACTACCGTACCTTGCACTCGCTGGCCGAGTGGACGATGCCCTCGAGGAAGTGCTGCTTGTACACGAGTCGCCACTGCGCCCGGATCGTGTCCACCGGCACCTTCAAATAGTTAAGCAAATACTTATACGAATTTTTAAAAAAATTGTTAATTAGCATTGTCGAATTTTGGTACATCAGATTTCAATATTATTTTTTGGCAACTATTCATCCAGAGCAGATCGCGGCACTAGTCAATTCATCCGTAAGACATACTGGTGAAACACAACACCGGATGGTTTAGCAAATTCATTATCGCAGGGCTTCTAAATGATGAAGTCTTTTTTATAAATCTAAGGCACGAGATTACGATCAAACCAGGAGGCCTTGCAGTCATATGGCAGAACGCTGAAACCCCAAAGTGATCGGTTCATTTTTTTCTAGGCATTAAGCCGGCGTGAAACCTAAAACCAATGGGTTTGAAATCGCGAAATCTCACCTCGATAATGCCCTTCGTCTCCAGATTCCGCTTGATCACCGTGATGTCGTCCGCGGTCAGGCCGTACTTGTGCTCCTGCGACGATTGATCGATCGTGATTGTCTACCGTACTCTCAAGAAAGCTAGGAAAACGCACCTATCATAGTCACGCACTCCACGTACCATCCATCTACCGCTCCAAGTCCCTCGGCTACCGTACTCCTACCGTAACCCACCCCTCCACCGTACCGTCGCCCACTCGTCCGTCCACCGCATCTCCCTAACATATCACATCCCCAACCAGCTACCGTAACCCCCCTACCGTACCGGGTTCTCATTCAACAGTGCGAACGCTTCGTCCTGCACTGCCGCAGCGTGTACCGAGTCGATCGTGGGCGTCTGCCACTTGAACCACCGCCCGAACCAGCCCGGACCGCGCGTGTCGTTCAGCGTCTCTGCAAGTGGGTGTACGGTAGAACACAGGGGGATACTGTAGCCAATCGATCAATAACTGTCAATCGATAAAGGAATCAATGCTAAAATAACTGAAGAGTGAAACAGAAAACATCATTGTAATATGGTTTGGATTTTATCATCGAAGAAAGGAAAGGAATCATGGCCACTGCTCCACTCGCTAATTTGGCTAGCGCGTGAAACACAACCTCCGGGCTTCTCAATCTGATTTTTAGCAGACCTTTTCTTCAAAAATAGCTTAGCATCGTTCCTAACCCGGCGCGCCTAGTGCACACAGCCTTCTCAAGTACGAAACTCACTCTTGACTTCGGCCAGTCGCTCGCCGGCCGCCTTGTACATGAACCCGCAGGCCGTGTCCCATGACTTCCGGTCGTGAATCGACCGATCCTCGATCGCATTCAGCTGGATCGCACGCTGCAAAGAATTTAATGGCTCTTTTTTAATTCAGCAGGTACTTCAATGTTTTCGGCTTTCATTATAAATCAAGAAAGTCTAGCTGGAGTGATTAGACGACGAGCGTCGACTCTACACAAAATAATAATAAAAAGGGTACTTTCTTTGTTCTTGGTATTCCATGTAATTCCGACGAGGCCAAGCGTAAGTTGGTGATTGTTCGAGCAAAACAAAATAAAACATCCAAGTGAATTCGCGCAACATGAATAGAGTGGAGATACATAGAGTGGAGATCTTATACGACAGTAATGTGTCTGATATTTGCTGTGAAAAAAATTCCATGACTAGTTACTGAACTCGCGCATCATTAGTATTACATGTAGTGGATCACTGATACAAACTAATCTGCATGGTATTCGCACTGATAAGGGAAAAAGCCTGGTATTCACAGCCTGACCCCCACAACTCAATCACTCACCAGATAGTCGCTGGCCTTCGAGTCCCATCGGTGCTCCTTCATTGCCTCCTCCACTACTGCCTGCAATGATTTTTATAAAAATCGAATTTGATCATAGGAACAACATATTTATCCCTGATGAACATTTGCAAAGGGAACTATTCACAGTATGCATCAAAAGGTAGATTTTTCTATTATAATCATTGCCCTCGTCATATCAATTCGACGTGACACATCACCAATTCGTATCGCACCTGCGGCATCCACCAATTGTTTTGGATTTTTTTAACCTAGGCTAAAGTTTCCTTTTTCTACTCGAATCACCCGTAGACTACCGTATCCCTCAACCCTTTCTCATCTACCGTATCCTACCGTACCTTCTTGATCGGCTCGAAGAGTGGGTCGTGCTCCGTCCGACTCGCAGCTTCCGCCTTCATCTGCCGCTCGAACAGCTCACGCTGCGTCTCCCAGCCCGCCTGGCGATTATCGATTATTGATTAGGTACCGTACTCCTGTCCGTAAACCGTGGCCAACACAGGCAACCTCGACGGGGAATTCATTGATCATGTTCTGATCAACTGTGGCCCACTAGCGTAGCCGCATCGATCGATCACTTCTGCCGACTATAGTACCCCCTCCCACCTACCGTACCTGGATACTCCTCTGGCCGAGTTCCTTCTCGGCCCAGTGCTTCAGACGAATGTCGACGAGCGTGTTGAAGGCGCCCGAGGACTCCTCCATCGAGGCGGGAAGCAGGATCTGGAGAGGACGTATTTACTTAATGGTTCTACCCGAATGGCCTGTCCTGTGCCTGTGCCAAGTATGCACTTGGAATTTTTGCTTCCTACATGAACATCCTTATTGTTCGTCAGATCTATGACCACCACAATCTCTGCAGTCGTACTATCCCCCTCACCCCACTTCATCACTCACATCATCAAAGATATGCGCGGCCATCGTTCCCCACAGCTTCTTCTGCAGGGCTGCCTCCCATTCCTCGGCGCCGACCAGCGAGAGCGAGACGAGCTCGTCAAGGATCTCCGAACGAGCCTGCAATTATGTTAACTGTTACAATTAATTAATTAATTAAATAATTAACTATTTAATATTTTTGTTTTTTTGTTGTTGTTGTTAAGGTATCAGCAGGGTACAATTGTAGCTCCGTAAACTTCATCGATGAAGAGAAGCGTGTGAAACACCGACCAACGAGTGAAATTCGGATTTTCGAAACTAGGAGAACTGGCGCCACGCGAAGGTTATGAGAGGTCAAATTGATCAGAAATCACAATGAGTATAGGTTATCCGCCAAATACAAATCCGCTCCAAAATTTCACCATATCAAACAATTCGTCCCGAACCCGGCGCTCGTATCGTACTCACTAGAGTTCGAAATACGGGTCGCCGTCTCTTCATTTCACACACTCTCTCGCCACTCTGACCGGTGAGAGAGTGTGTGAAATGAAGAGACGACGACCCGAATTTCGAACTCTAGTACTCACCTTGTCAAACAGCTCGTCCCTGTCGAGCTGGCGCAGTCGCGGGAACGTGTTCTTCCACTCCGTCTCCAGGTTGAAACGAGAGGCTCTGCAAAATAAGTGCTTATTATACATTTATCGCACTAACAACAACGCCAAACAACGGTATTTATTCTGTGTATAATTGATTTTTGAGGCAGGACTGACAATGAGTGACATATTGAAATAGAGAATAGGCAGGTAATATGTATTGACGATGAAACATCAATCATATCGGATGACTACAGCGCATTGAAAACTGCTACTGCATGCGCCTCGCTTTATCTTCTACTTTTCTTGTACTTTTATTATATCCCCCTCACACAGTCGTCCCCCTTCTTCCTCACTTGAATGCGTCTGTCTTATTCTCGACCGTTCTCATATCGATCAGTACACGAATGATATATGACAACCCCCCATTATCTATTACCGCTCCAACTAATTGACAGCATCAGTGTCTTCATCGGTTAGACAGAGCGCGATAGAGTGTGTGTAATCAAGAGAGTCAGACGACGATGGCCCCTCCTCCTCACCTGAATGCGTCCGTTTGGCTCTCGATCGACTCCCTGACCATCCGCCAGAAGCACTCCGACACGGCGAACGACATGTTACGCGT
The DNA here is from genome assembly GCA_911812115.1 of Pristionchus exspectatus. Lineage (NCBI taxonomy): Eukaryota > Metazoa > Nematoda > Chromadorea > Rhabditida > Neodiplogasteridae > Pristionchus > Pristionchus exspectatus. The sequence continues at coordinate 20,232,037 of OU461584.1, read as the reverse complement.
CGTCATCTGCGACGGCTTCAGCACACCGTCCCTGCAATTATGACATTACAATTTAGTTTATAATAATAATATTTTTTGCTGCATTTATAGATTAGACAATTTTTTGTGCCTGAGAGTGGAACACGATTGAAAAGTATCCGAGGCACCTAGCCAAGTATCATTCATGGAGCGCCAAAGAAACAAGTAAAATCAAAAGCGAACACTAGATCATCAGCCCCGTATCCTATGCTCTCGTCCTAGTACATGCTCTACTGATGTGAGAGGGCACTGCGACTAATCTAGATTTTACATTACCCAACATCTGTTTTTTTTTTTGCGAACGCGCGCCCAATCAACCATTGAAATTCAAGCAAACAAATCGGATCTTGTAATAGTTGTGGAACGCCAAAGTAATGGGTGCAAATGAAATTCAAAGAGATGAGATATTAATTGCGTACCCACGTGCCTATCCCAATGCCTTCTAACCCGGCGCTTCTAGCTCACCTCAGCAGGGTGCTCCTGTTGAAGAAGTCCTCTTCGTACTTGCGAATGCTCTCGATCGAATCGCCGCTGTTGCCCGACCCAGTGACGACGCCAAAGTAGCCCAGGGCCTGCATTTATTATTATTATTACAAAGTTAATTATTGCTATTTAATTCATGCTAATTGCAACACTACTAAAGTCAGCATAGCCACGCCCACTTGATGCAGTGCATCACAAGTGTATGATGGAGTGAATTCTTCGCCGATATTTCCAACCGATTATCTCAAACGTCCATCAGCCAACTATGTCAATTTCATGCGGCACCGATTCTGCGGGTCACGGGTACAAACTTTTGTAGCAACCGGACCGGCTATCAGACCACTATTCGAATTGTATGCCAATTGGCAGTTAGAGAAAATGTATGGGTCAAGATCTTCTTGGCCTGCAGATTCTTGGCTTCGAGGGATTGTTAAGTGCTCAGGGGGGGGGGGGGGCATTGAAAAGTCGGTCTCACCTTCATGGGGAAGAGCTTGCCCTCGAGGATCTTCTTGATGCGCTCCGGATTCGCCAGGTTCTTCTCCGCCATGTCCACCTGTAGATTGGAAGGATAAATACCGTAACTCGATGTTAGGCATCCTTGAGGGAAATAATAGATTACCGTTGTATATCCGCAGGCATCGTCCATTTCTGAACCACTGCATAGGTGAGCAGACTGCCGTGAAACCCCCCATTCTAGCCGTTATCCCCTTCCTACCGTACCTTGGTGCCACCAAGTTGGTGAGCACGATACTGGCCCTAATACAATTCAGATCAACGAAACAGTCGGAGCCCCGTAGTATCGCACCCCTATCCAACTGCACGATAATGGAAGTACCGTATCCCTACCGTACCTTGGTGAGGACGAGGATGGTCCTCCGGCCGGTCGGGTCGATCGACGACACGAGGTCGGTCACGTTACTGCGCTCCGCGTCCACTGATCTGAGCAAATCGAGGTTACCGAAATTGATGGTTGATTTGGGTTTCACCATTATTACAACATCTGGCATTCTTGCGGAAATTCAATCGGCAGCATAAAGATAGTTAAAAAAACACGACAACCCAGCCCCGCTTCCTCACAGGGGAAATATCGGTTTCAGAATTGCTGGTTGAATCGAGTTTCAGCAATAGTACAAGCCCTGGCCGGCATGAAGTTTGCAATGCTGAGTCGATACATCACCGATCACAGCCCAGCAAAACATCGCATGTCACAGCCCCCAAAGCCCACCATGTCAACAATACCCACACGGCGACAGTATCGATTATGCAAACGTACCCCCCCCCCCGTCTCTACCGTACTCACCCGTCCTGAATGCAGAGGATGATCGCGTTCGGGTTCTCCATGTACGCCCGGCTCATGCGAATGATGTCGTCCTTCGTCTCCTGCAATATTTTTATTTATTTAAACTTTAAATTCTTATTAGCAATTTTTATTGAACGCCACGCCTAACCTTCGCAAAAAAAGCTCAACAAACATTCCAGCGTTAGAGAATCGTTTTCATGACGACTACGCGTGCTAGAAGCGCCGGCTTAGCCCCCCACCTAGGCAGCGAGAGAGTGTGCAAAAAGAAGAAAGTTGCTGTGCTATATCTCGGGTAAAAAAAATTTCGCAAATTTGAGATTTCCCCGTAGTGAAATATTGTCCACAGAGCCCCCAAAAGAACAATTAGCAGTATTCACCGAACCTTGGCCATGTCCGCCGTCACCGTTGAGATCACGCCCGGAAGATCGACGAGCACCATGCGAGGCAGATTGGGGCCTGCAATTAGGATTATCAAATAATTAATCAAATCGTATTTATAAAAGCACTGCTTCGTCTATTTTTCAATCGCTTTTGTAATAGTAAGGATATTTCTGTTGCTCAATTCGCGCTTCACGCACGCTCCATATCCCATTATATGTAAGCAAGCACGATATACGGTCTGACGGTCCCAAATGATAACAATATAGCAGCTGACCCTTGACGGTGAGCGAGATGACCTCGTTGGAGACGGTGCGGCCGTCCTTCACTGAGTTGCGCATACGAATCTGCCAAAGATTGCAATTTCACAGTGGCATTAATATTTTTATTTGTGAAAAATGGCAAAGGCGTTATCCGATACAGAGGTTTGACCGACAAGAGTAGCAACAGCCAAACCACAAACCGCCTGGATGGGAATTATCTTAAAAAGTCTCGCAAGTTTCGGCATTTTTCAATACTCTGTACAACGAAATCGAGATAGCCATTCATTTCGACTAGTACAGGTAGTGCAAACGGAGCTAGAATTCACAGGGGTGAAAACAAAACAAAACAAATTAAGGGGAAAATTTCGTTAGCCTTCACCTCGACCTCATGACCGATCGCCCACAACTCCGTATAATCAATCATCCCTCGCTACCGTAACCCCTCCTACCGTACCCGAAGAAATCCGCTAGCCCTCTCACCTCGATCTCGTGCCGCAGCTGCTTGAGGTCCGACTCGTTCGTGAGGTCAAACTCGCGGTCCGAGTCGCGGAACTGCGCCACGTGGTACGGGCCGCCCGATAAGGTGACCTGAATATGAATCATAATGCTGCGATTGGTTTGAATAGTATAAATTCTAATGAACACGTAAAAAGTACCGTAAGAGTGGTCAAGATAGACAGTAAAAGCCAAGAATCACAATCGCCATAAGGATCAGCAAAATAGGCTAAAACTCGAAAGTGAGTTAGTGCCCTGCTGTGTTGCAGCCAATACGATCAAATCATTGCAGCAGAATCTTCTCAGAATAAGTAGAAACAGTGAAACTCAAAATCACCTGGTCGAAATCACAAGTTTGACAAAAAAAAAGAAACCACCAAGCGCTTTGCTCGATGGTTTCTTCTTCCTTTTTTATAAAATAACGGATGCTCATTATCAATAATCGGCAGTTTCACAAGCACAAGTGATCTCTATGAAGCCCAAAGTCACCAGGTTGAATGCAAGATTGAAAAAAAATAGAATAAAGCCAAACCTTCACAGACCTAGGGGGACTAAGGATAAACCAACTATTCATATGGAGTCTCTCACCTTCACGGGCGCCCTGGTCATCATCTCGCCCGAGCCGCGCGGGAAGATTCGCGCTTGAGCGACCATCTCCAGCACCGACGTCTTACCTGCAAATTTGCAACTTTATTGATCTAGTGCAAAAAACCTTATTAAATTAACCGAATGGGCACCGCCGGCAGTTCGTTTTGAAGCAGCAAAGAAAGGCATGCGTTTAATCCCGTTGATTGCATGTTTCAGCGATTCTAATAGTATCGCTCCCGGGTAAGTGAATCATTCATTGTAAGCTATCGCTTTACAAAAACCCAAAATCAGACTACCGTATCAGCCGACTGATCACTGACGAAGCCGAACTCTTCCTAATCAACCAAAACACCTCATCTCGCATACCATAATCCCTCTACCGTACCCGGCAATTGCTCACTCCTCCTAATCAATCAATACCCCCCCCCCACTCCTACCGTATCAGCCGACTGATCTCTGATGAAACCGTACTCCTCCTAATCAATCAATACTCCCGTCCCTCGCTACCGTAACCCCTCCTCTATCGTACCGGCCGATTGATCTCCGACGACGACGACCCTCGGGAGGTTGTCGGCCGTGTTGTACGAGGAGTCGTACTCGTTGAGGATGTCCAGCACGTCCGAGTACATGTCGATCAGACTCCGCTGTAATCATTGAATCAATTAATTAATAATTATCATATCAGAGCCATAAATCAAACGTTCAAGAATCAATCCTTGTCAAAAGTGTTCACATTTATCCGAAAAATATACAAAATATTATATTATCCCCAGTCAAGTAAGTAATCAAATACCTCAACTCGCCTCACTCTTATCCAAAACGTAAAACCCAAAACAACAAAGGCTCATACATTCGCGTTGCATCATTCTTGACGCGGCGCGTGCCGAGTCTGTATTAGTATCGGAGATTCGGTCGCGCCGCGCCTCATAGCTTCTCGAGTATAATCATGGCCAGTTGCTGTTTTGCCGGTTTCGGAGCGAGGTTGAGCCAGCGGGCATCCGTTTGCGGGGTGCACGACCTGCCACTGCGCCACGGGGGTAACTTGAAACAGTAACTCACCTTGAGCCTTTTGAGCCGCTTGACCTCGCCCTTGTCCGCGAGCAGGATGCGCTGCTTGAGCACCTGAGTTATATAACTCATAATAATATTATAAAGAAGAATGTATGGAATACCTCTCACTAATAAAAAAAGTATATTATTTTTAACAATCTAATGATCATCAATTTCATTGGGACCTCGCCAATCTATCTTGACCTGACCGTAAAACCTCAACCCATCATCTGTTTTGTACGAACAATTATAATATTTGATTGCACTCAACCACCAACGTCAGACTGACTAACAGCGGCCCCCTTCCTCTTCACATAACCGTGAAACCCGCACTCACCATCAATTTTATACAAACAATTGTAATATTTTAGCGTCCCTTCAACGTGGGACCAATTATCGCATGGCTATTCCCTCCCTCTTGACCCACCCGCAACCCGCCCTCACCTTGTTCTCCTTCTCGAGTCGCTCGAGCTCGCGCTGGTACTGTGCCTGCAAATATGATTCATTTACATTAAATTCGTCATAACAGCACTTTTACCATAGCGAACAATGACAATAGCTTTAAAAAAATTTATAATAACCATCGCCTTACCATTGGAAAGTAACTCATCTTCCCGATTATAGCTTACTCATGAAACATGAATCCCTTCATTTAAAATCAAAGCTATCCCCAATAAACATGAATTAGCCTCACCTGCGTCTTCAGCATCTCCTCCTGCAGCTTGCTCAGTCGCTCCTCGGGACTCTCCCTCGCACTCGGCCCGCCACTCGCCTCCTTCGCCCCGCCGAACAGACCGAACAGGCCTGCATGCGATATTGGTCCCGATTGTAACACAACAACAACAACAACAACAACAACAACAACAACAACAACAACAACAACAACAGTAACTTGTCTTCAGATTCGAACAACAAATATTAAAAAAAACTAGAGCAACGCAAGCAATCCCTGTTTAATCCTACATGATTGATTGTTACCCTATTCTATAGCACAAATCAGCATCAATAGATTGTATTGATTGTAGCGGATTATCCACGCATATCATAAACCTCTGCAACACAAATATTCCAGCTCGTCTCATCACTTTTTTTAAAGAATGCCTTTTTTTCGAAGTCAACATAGCACATTCACTGATCACCACAACATCAAATCATGCTCACCTCCCGCCTTCTCCCCATCGCCTCCTCCTCCCGGTCCCTCCTTCTTGAGCAGTTCTCCCATCTCTTGCAGTTCGGCCGCACGCTGCTGACCGGCTAAACGACCAATCTGTCTTCCGCCCGCTGCAGTCGCGCCCCCGAGCAGCAGCACATCTAGGAGGCGAATCAGGGAATACTTATTTCGTCGTCATGATCATCAGCCCCTCTCCTCCCGGATACAGCTCTCGATGGTTGCTTGCAAAAGAAAGAGTTCAAAGTATTCCCCGATACGACACAACAACCACACTACACTGCTGCTGAAAGCTACCGTACTGATAGTAAAGCCGAAAGCTATCGTACTACCGTAGTGCGGTAGATCACCCACCTGCGTGCTCCTTTCTCAGGGCGTCAAAGTTGGCCTTCCACTGCGCGACGCGACTCTCCCCGTCGCCAAACGAGTCCCGAATGGCGAGAATGCTGCCGGCCATCTAGAATTTAAGCAGTATAATATATTAATTAATAAACGTTTATAGAATGCTAAAAATATATGGATTTCCATCAAAATTATAAAAAAATAGAGGAGGGATCAGTAGAAATAAGAAAAGGTGCAACTCGGTGACTTTGGGATTCGTGTTTGCCACACATGCTCAATGAATCATCTATGCTCGATTCAGACTTCGTTTGTTATTTAAAAAAAAATAACAATATTCTTATTTCACTGTTTCAATTGTAATTACAAACAATTTTAATGCGTTCGAAAACCAAATCATAGATTAAAATAATAATAAAATTAAATATAAAGTGTACGAACCTGTCTCAGCGCGGGATGGTCCTCGAACTTGGCCCAATCGGGTAGGTTGATGTCGGGGAACTTCGACTTGACATCATCGTACCACTGCAAATTCGCCCTTGTCACTTTTCAGTTTCAAGCATAATTCAAGTTTCTAGAAAGTCGAATTATTCGATAACTCCTCCGTTACGAATTCAAAATAAAAAAGAACTTCGTGTTTCATTAACCGTTCAATATTAGGCAAAACCAATTGTAAGCAATATTGACTCTACTTCTACCAGTGAAAAAAGTAAAACACGAACATTCTTCGCAGCGACACTGCCCGCCGCCGCTCCTCCGATGACCCAATAGCGTAGTTTGAAGACGCTCCTTGCGATCGTTCCTGCTACGCTCACAAACTTGCGCTCGCTGTCGAGATTGATGCGGCGAGGCGCGGCCAGCCTGCATTTATAATTAGACTAAATGAAATAAATAAAAATAAATTATTTACCGCAAATTCTCACCTACCGATACCCAGACGAACAACAGTCTTTGACTCAACCCTAACGAGATTCACTCAGTTTTAATTTTTATTAACAATATTTAAATTAAATTAATTAAATAAAACTAATTGCTCACCGTAGCCTGGCGCGGCCCACTCCGACCGTGTGCAGCGTGCGTCTCTGGCTTGCGAACGATCGCATCATCGCATACCTTTAATTTATTCAAATTTACACATTACAAAACACATTGCATGTACACAGTAACACGGATTGCGAATGTCAAACAGGGCGAGATCACTACACAAGATAAGAGGGACTTCTTGAAGTGAGCGAGAAAGAGGGGAGGGGCGATCACAGTTTCAAACGATTCAGTGACTAGGTTTAGCATCACAAATTGTTCACAATTGACACATTATTTAGAATGACTAGTTGGTCTTGGTCTTTGCCTGAGCCGCAGCCTTTCTCTTGTTCCAGAGAACGGGCAATAACGATACAATGGCGAAGAATACGATGAGGGCCACACTGCTCCAGGACCAGGCCACATTCGTGTGGGTCATCTGCTCTAGCGTCGTGCCTGCTTGGATGAACAGGAAGGAGGGCGGGGCCACACCGAGGAACGTGCCCCAGAAGAAGGGCGACGCCGCCACGTCCAGCACCGGCGACGTGATGTTGATGAACCAGTTGGGCAGCAGGGGCGTTACGCGCAGAAAGATGATGTAACTGAGCATGTTCTCGCTGTGCTTGGCCACTTCCTCCTGGAAGTATCTGACGCGGTCCGGAAATTTCTCGAGGATAAACCTCCTTCCGATCATGGACGATAGCAGGAAGCAGATAAATGCGCCGAGTGCCGAGCACGTACACACCAGCAGCAGGGCGACGGGGAACGGGAACAGGTAGCCCGATAGGATGGTGAGGAAGATGCTGCCCGGAATGGCAAACGATTGCAGCACGATGTAGGTGAGGGTAACGCCCAGGAGCACGGTCGTGTGGTGCGCCTCCTTGTAGCGCGATAGGAGGCGGCCCAGCTGCTTGGCATCCTCGAGATTGCGCGGGTACTTGAAGTGCGCCCGCTCGTCGTCCGCTAACTCGGGCATATTCGAGTAGAGCACGGCCAGCGCGCCGCCGAAACTGAGAAAGACGCCCGCCAGAATGGCCAGCCGATGGCGCTCCGCGAACCCGACCGACATGGCAAGAACTGCGCGCGACGCGAACCCGCCTGATTATTGCAAAATTGAGCGGCATAAGCACAGTAACCGATATTTGAGGGACTAGAAACGATTAAATTGGGGGTAAATCGATATAACAAGATGAAATTCCGAACGCTTGAGTAAAAATATGCACCGAAAGGAGAAACAACATGCGAGATTAGAGTTGGAGGTTTGCGAAATTTACGTTTTGAGGGACAAAAATACAGATCAGGAGGGATGAAACGGAACGAATATAGGTCAAGTATACAGAGGAATGCGTAGTGGAGTTCCTAGCAAAATCAGAAACGCGAAATCTCAAAGCAAACGACAATAAAGGAAGATTTATGTTTCATAGTGATGAAAATAACAAAAATCGGACGACTTACAGTACTGGAGGTCGAATTTTCAGTGTCTTCGTTGTGGGAGCTTCTTGCGTGTAAAGAGGAGTTTCAAAGCAACAGTTTGATGATTTTACATACCGTATCTTTGAAAAATCGAAATGATCTCGCGATGACTATCGTGTACTGATTTTATTTTTTATATAATTTATTTTGGGTTAATATACACGCCATTTCAAAGCACGATTTACAGGTTGATGCGAAAAATTACAGTAATTTGGTGTCGGATTAGTCGTCGTACACACGGAACCTTGGAGCGAATATTTACTTTTCAAATTAAATCAAATTTGAATTGGCGGGCAGTTGTTAAGCGTGTTGACTGTCAGTCTGAGTGGATACTCAGCTGACCGGGGCCGGTGTTTTGAGCGGGGCTGCTACGCAGTAATTACGGTGGTTGATCCATATTGATTGGTGGGCGCTACGCAGCAGCCAATCAGCAAAAAGTAGGCGGAGTCTTGCTTTTGCGTGGACCCCAAATGCCGTGATATATCGCACATAAATTTGTATTTCGATCGTGTATGCTATATTGTTACAAAGTGGGTATATAAGAAATATTTTAAATTTTCATGGTGCACGATTTTCGAATCTCGTTTTCATTCAACAGCATGTGAGGGCCTTGCGCTTCAACTCAGGGTCGAAAAGCATTAAGAATTAATATACATGCGATGTAAACAAAGTCGGTTACTTTCGGTCCTGCTTGGTTCTGAAAAAAATAAGAATCTGGTATCTAGATACTATCGGTCGCCTCAATTCATCATTATCATGAAACAAACTTACTTTCTCTAGATACGCAACGCGATTACGGGCATCAATCATATATCTTGGTTGAGGCCTGAAAATTTTTTTCAAGGCAATATTTTTTATGAGAGCAGAAAAACTTTTAAAAAACCGTTTCTTACGATCTTTACATACCCAATACAATTCTTCATTTCATAATAATAAATCATACTCTTCAGCTTTCTTAGTTCATATTCACAATTTTTCCTATGCTTAGGGGCCACAACGCAGATAGCCGATTTCCCACTATGGGGTCAAAAGTAAGTTCCAACCATCCGTCATGGACCCAATAATATCATGTTTTTTACCGTTTGTGGATTTCTTGCCTCTGAGTCGCGCTAGAGCCCAAGAAGTACGCGCGCAGCTCACTGGGGAAGAGGAGGGAAAGGCGATACGAGAGGGAAGGGGGCGGAGCCTAATTTGCGTGTGCCTCTCTCCCTCCCCCCGCCCTCTCGCTCGCCTCTCCCCGCGCATCTTCTAACTAAAAACACAAAATAGGGAGAAAAGCTAAAAATCTAATTTTTTCTCTAAAATTCCTAAAATATTCGAATTAGTCAGAAAAATACTGCCCAAACAAAATTTTCACACTGCAACCCGTCAAAACGACCTCTTCCCTTCTATTTTATGCAAATTTGATCTAATTAGTGATGCTGTGCACATTTTGGGCAGTGCTCAATCGAAAGGGGATGGTAAGGGCTATCCATCGCGCTATCAAACGTCCCATTTGGTTTAGAATGGATTTTGTGTTTTCCTTTCTCGCTTTTTGGCGAAATCATGTCAGACGAAAGTGGGCGGGGCTTGTGGGGCCTACCTATGCTCGGTAATGTGTTCGAACGTAGGAAAAACGTGAGCAGCTCTGAAAAATTAAAAAAAATAAAGAGTTATTAATTTCCCAGATAGTCAATCCCTCCTCGTTCCAAAAACAAAATGAATAATTCAATTTTTTTTAGAAAAAAATATTTACGAACGATTGGGCGGCTCGTATTTCAGATTCTTCAGAACGTTCTCTCAGTTCAAGCATGAACGATTCAGCATTCATCTCTTTATGCAATTCTTCAAGCAGATGCTTAATGTTAGCTGCCTTGATTCTGGAAAGAGGAAGCACATGCTAATTTCTGTATGTGGCAAAATAAATACAGTCTCCGATTCGTAAGTAACTACATGAATATCGAGTTCCAATTTGCATAAATGCGATACATCAACAAAATAATATTATCTATCTATCTATTCTGACAAGGGAAGAATCATTTTCGCCTGACAAACCTGTGCCTTGTTGACCCTTCATCTATTTCTACAGGTATGAACAGACATTTAAATAGACCAATAAGCCATTCTTCTGTAGACTTCTTGATTATATGCCATACATAGGCAGTAAAACTGGCTGCCAAAACTGCTCCGACAACGAAATAACGGGGCTTGAAAATTCTTTTAGCCATTGCTCCAAACTGTCGATCGCTCTCGATACGATGAGGAATAGACAGTCTGGGAGTGAAAACATTCTTTTAATATTTTGAAATAAGGTGGAAATAGAAAGTAGGAGGCTAATGCTCACCTTAGGACAGGACGTCCTCCTCCACACATATGAAGTGACCGAACGATCGATTTTATCATTCGGACTCTTGAAAGGAGCATTCCAAATGAATGGGAAGTCTGATGTAAGAAAATAAGCAGCTTTCAGAAGCGCCCTTTCTCGCGGCGTCTCTACCGTAGTTAAGCATCATTTTGATGTTTTGAATACGAATAAAAACATAATGCACATGCGCATTGAATGGAGACTATTAGTAATGCGAGTTGTTCGCTGAAAAATATCCACATGAAACTCTAACCAACTGAGAAAGAGCATGAGGCCATTTTTTCGTTTAGTGATCATTAATATCAGGATGTTTCAAAATGGTGTTACGAAACAACTCAGAATCGACAAAAATATACAAGTGAGATGAAGAAGTTGCATGTGTTTCGTGTCTGCTAAGCTCTGAAAATACTATGCAAATCTCAATTCACGATTATCATTGTCACAAATCTCAATTCCCGATTAGATAGATATCATTGATAATGAAACAAACTCACTTCCTCTAGATACGCGACGCGATTGCGGGCATCGCTTATCAGGAACCATTCAAGTAAGGACCTCACAGCATTCTTCTCCGACAGAGAAGGGGGAGATCTTTACATATGTACTAGCGCACTTTGCATGAATCGAACTACAAGGCCTGGGCGGAGGGAGCGGCTGCTCTCCCCGCTCATTTTGAATTTTTGCAGTCCAATTACGGTGTGGCGGGAAAATTCAAAAGTTAATCCCCTTGTTCACCATTTTCTGAAGAGAACAATGGGGGTCAGAATGCTGTGACCTGAATGAATCATGGTTCAAAGGTTACGCGCAAGGGTTTCACTGGGATTTTTTGAACTAACTGCAGACTCAAATATACTGAACCAAGAGAATCCTAGCTTAGCACTCACTTATTATAGTTCTCTTTTTCAAACTTTTCGATATTAATCTTCAGCTTTTGCACTTCATCTTCACAATTTTTCCTATGCTCGATAATGTGTTCGATAGGAAACACATGGGAAGCTCTGAAAAATTTGAATATCCGTACTATTTCCTAGCAAGTACCTCTTCATTATAAAAGGAAAAGTCATAGTCACCATTTAAAAAAAATGAAGAAAAAACAATAATAACGAACGTTTGAGCCGCGCGGATTTCCGACTCTTCAGAGATCTCTTTCAGTTCACGCATTAACGATGCAGTAGTCTGTTTTTTCGACTCTTCAACAATTTTGTCTAGTTTACGCATGATGAGCGATTCATCCTTTTTTCCTACTCTTTTTGACTCTTCAACTTTTTCTCTCTTCTTCTGGATAGTAATTTCTAGGCTGGAATAAGATAATGGATTCAGATTTATCGAAAGGAATGCCTTATCCTATTCAAAAGAACCGAGCGTAACTCACCTATCGACATCTCTGACTGCGGGAATGTGCGTTAGTCTGAAGAAACTTATTTTACTTCGATCCTATTTATTGATCTTCAAATTCCCGAAGAATATTCTAAAAAATCAACTACGCAGGCCTGTATTCCGAAGGTCCAATATTCTCCATTTTCACATGAAACCCACATCGTATAATAGCAAAACCGTATGTCAATACTGCTCCGACAACGATATATCGCGGCTTGAAAACTCGTTTTACTATTGCTCCATAAAGTGGATAGTTTTCCATACGACGAGAAAGGAACTGCCTGAAATTTGAAAATTTTTAGATCATAACAATTTAAAAGATTTTAAACAATTCCTTGATCCTTGATTGATTGATTGATTGATTGATTGATAAGTCACATATCTTAGTGTCTGTCTGTCTGTCTGTCTGTCTGTCTGTCTGTCTGTAACGTGTGTCACGCTTTCGTTTTTTGCTTTCGTTTTCGAATACTCCGGCGGACTTCCGATTCTACACTGATCCGTTATGTCAATTCACTCGTGATACACGTTAGTTCAAAGGCAGCATGTGGTGTGGTGCCAGATCCGTCGAACAGTTTTTGCTCACTACACAACACTACACCGACTTATCCCAATCCCGCCGCATTTTTCTAAGTTTCAGAGGGGCAGAATTGCCTGGTTATGGGAAGGACTATAGAGAGATTGTGAAACAAGCCAGCGTGGCGCAGAGGTAAGTTTTTTTTGCCGCCTGCCACGCCTATTGCAAAGTTTGCCTGATATGGATATCGTGACGTTACGGATATTGAATTGAAGTCCGTCACTCTGTCCGCTCCCGCATACTCAGACGTCCGCAGACGAAAATGAGAGAATCGTTGAGTTTTTATAGTGCTTTATTATGCAAAGGATAAGGGAGACTGATTAACAGAGACAATTAGAGAGGCACACGTAGAGAACGCGGTTGGATGTTTCGCTCTATCGAGGAAATGTAGAACAGAAATAGCAAGCAAGGAGATTCTCTCGGTATACGATAGCTGTTCAAACTCCATTTCATTCCTCTTCATCCGCTTTCCCTTCCCATTTGTCTTCCGAGCATAGCTGTGATCGCCGTCTCTTCATTCTGCATACTGTCTCGCTCTAGATGACAGGCGAAATAGCGCGCTAAACGAGGAGAGCGCGTGAAAAATATCTGATCATACTGCATCCGAATTTCCGTATAGCCGTTATTATTCACCTTTATCCGGAACTTCATTCCACATAGCTCTAGGGAAAATGGTATTGAATGGAAAGCGAAATGAAAACAAGAAGGAATTATTAACTAGTTTCAAACGATTGAAGACCTTATCTTCGTTCGACAGAACTCTGCTAGTACTTATCGATTCGAAAGGGGAAGGGAGGAGAGTATGCGAGGAATTCATGTACGTTCGTACGTCTTTCTCTCCCTTTATGTATTCAATGTCAGAAAAATTCTTCATTTCACTCGAAATCCATGGAAAAACTTTATCCTCCAACTTTCACGAACAAACAATAATCAACTAATAAACAAGGATAACAATTCAGCACAACAAGACTACGCTACTGAGATTTATTGGCATTTCAGGAAAAAAAACGGGATCAATCGATAGGTCGCTCAGGAGAGCAATCTTCCCACTGTGCCTCTGTCCGAATTGACAAACTTGGAATTCTCTCCAATCTTCTCCATTTGTTCCTTGTGCTTCTCAATCTCGCGAACCTTCAACGAATGATATTATTATATATTTATAATAATCAAAAATAATGGAAATGATGCAACCAAAACCATACCTCTTCACTCTCCGAGAACGTCAGCTCCATAGGAATCACGAACTTGTAGTTTTTCTCCTGCAGAAACGGAAAATAATAAATTTACCTAGTGATGGCACGCTTAGGAGCCCTTGAAAGGTAACATTATTACACTTGAGCAAATAATTTCGGCTTGTTTTTAAACACAATTGAGTTCGAAACAGACAATTTTAAAGGGTTCCTGAACGTGCAATCATCTTCTAACGTACTCCTGTCCTACCGAATCTCCTCAATACCGTACCATGAATACGTAGACGTACTTCTTGTCCTCCACTCGGGCGTCTTCTCCTTAGGCTGATGTTCCCCATCGAGGACCTCGTTCACGTCAACTGAATCATAATCATTTTTTTATATATATTCATACGTGAGTCAAGGTGCTCCTTGTAAAAATTTTGTATGATTTTAACGGGTCTCCGGGTTCAAACACAGCTTCATAAGAACGGGTCTCTTTTTGGACCAATTTTCACCTATTTTTGTTCAAAATCAACGGATTTCCGCAATTTCGAAATGTTTTCCTATTTGAACGGGTCACCGCCACCTCAAAGTTCCCCAGGGAAATCGGCGCTCAGCTATGTATATATTATCAAAAATTAAAGTTAGGTGACAAATGGTTCAACAACAGAGTAGAAAAAACACCTATTTCATGAATATTCGAGAACTGGCATTGACACCGGGATCATTTCGAATCATTTCAACGTTAGACCCTGCATCGAGAACAGAACGAATTTCGCAGAATGGCGATTAGCCTTCTTGTTGCGGCCGTTCGAAGCTGCAAATATGTCTATTTCATATATTGTAAAATAATGGGGGGAAAACGACAATCAACGAGGTAGAATAGTCATTGATCAAAATAAGGCTATCTAGATTTTATATTCGATTTTATTAACAAAGCAAATGTGAGACTAATCAAGGAAGTAAATAAAAATATTTTGACTTTGATAGACACATATTGCTAATTCTTACCCCTTGCACCTCTTGTAAGCATAGTAGGCGGGAGGCCGAAGGCTTCACGGCAGGTGTCAAATACTCAGGCCATAAAACCCAAAATGTGGTATGCTTTTACAAATTTTGAAGGATATTTCGCTTGAAGGATATTTCGCTTTCGGGAAGGTTCCTCCCTTTTTGTCGATCAGTGGTATGCTGTTCCCTAATTTTGATCAAAATGGTCTAAAAATGTTGCATACATAGGTCCTTGCGGGAGGGGTATTTGGCCTCTTTTCACATAAGAATTCGAAGCCATAGACTCACCGACGACATCGACACGTGTCGTCCGCAATTGAACCACGTCCTCAATGAGCCATCCAGCTGCCGAAGATAAACTGGTTCTGAAATAGTAACCAATACCTCTCGTGAGAGAGGTATTGGTTACTATTTCAGCGCGGCAGGGCTCCTAGCCCACGCCACGTCCTAAAGCACGCGTTTCAGAGCTCCTAGCTCACGCCACATCCTAAAGCACGCGTGACAGAGCTCCTAGCTCACGCCACATTTTTTAGCACGCGTGACAGAGCTCCAAGCTCACGCCACATCCTAAAGCACGCGTGACAGAGCTCCTAGCTCACGCCACATCCTAAAGCACGCGTGACAGAGCTCCTAGCTCACGCCACATTTTTTAGCACGCGTGACAGAGCTCCTAGCTCACGCCACATTTTTTAGCACGCGTGACAGAGCTCCTAGCTCACGCCACATTTTTTAGCACGCGTGACAGAGCTCCTAGCTCACGCCACATTTTTTAGCACGCGTGACAGAGCTCCTAGCTCACGCCACATTTTTTAGCACGCGTGACAAAGCTCCTAGCTCACGCCACATCCTAAAGCACGCGTGACAGAGCTCCTAGCTCACGCCACATCCTAAAGCACGCGTGACAGAGCTCCTAGCTTACGCCACATTTTTTTAGCACGCGTGACAGAGCTCCTAGCTCACTTGATAGCTTGATAAGTCACATATCTTAGTGTCTGTCTGTCTGTCTGTCTGTCTGTCTGTCTGTCTGTAACGTGTGTCACGCTTTCGTTTTTTGCTTTCGTTTTCGAATACTCCGGCGGACTTCCGATTCTACACTGATCCGTTATGTCAATTCACTCGTGATACACGTTAGTTCAAAGGCAGCATGTGGTGTGGTGCCAGATCCGTCGAACAGTTTTTGCTCACTACACAACACTACACCGACTTATCCCAATCCCGCCGCATTTTTCTAAGTTTCAGAGGGGCAGAATTGCCTGGTTATGGGAAGGACTATAGAGAGATTGTGAAACAAGCCAGCGTGGCGCAGAGGTAAGTTTTTTTTGCCGCCTGCCACGCCTATTGCAAAGTTTGCCTGATATGGATATCGTGACGTTACGGATATTGAATTGAAGTCCGTCACTCTGTCCGCTCCCGCATACTCAGACGTCCGCAGACGAAAATGAGAGAATCGTTGAGTTTTTATAGTGCTTTATTATGCAAAGGATAAGGGAGACTGATTAACAGAGACAATTAGAGAGGCACACGTAGAGAACGCGGTTGGATGTTTCGCTCTATCGAGGAAATGTAGAACAGAAATAGCAAGCAAGGAGATTCTCTCGGTATACGATAGCTGTTCAAACTCCATTTCATTCCTCTTCATCCGCTTTCCCTTCCCATTTGTCTTCCGAGCATAGCTGTGATCGCCGTCTCTTCATTCTGCATACTGTCTCGCTCTAGATGACAGGCGAAATAGCGCGCTAAACGAGGAGAGCGCGTGAAAAATATCTGATCATACTGCATCCGAATTTCCGTATAGCCGTTATTATTCACCTTTATCCGGAACTTCATTCCACATAGCTCTAGGGAAAATGGTATTGAATGGAAAGCGAAATGAAAACAAGAAGGAATTATTAACTAGTTTCAAACGATTGAAGACCTTATCTTCGTTCGACAGAACTCTGCTAGTACTTATCGATTCGAAAGGGGAAGGGAGGAGAGTATGCGAGGAATTCATGTACGTTCGTACGTCTTTCTCTCCCTTTATGTATTCAATGTCAGAAAAATTCTTCATTTCACTCGAAATCCATGGAAAAACTTTATCCTCCAACTTTCACGAACAAACAATAATCAACTAATAAACAAGGATAACAATTCAGCACAACAAGACTACGCTACTGAGATTTATTGGCATTTCAGGAAAAAAAACGGGATCAATCGATAGGTCGCTCAGGAGAGCAATCTTCCCACTGTGCCTCTGTCCGAATTGACAAACTTGGAATTCTCTCCAATCTTCTCCATTTGTTCCTTGTGCTTCTCAATCTCGCGAACCTTCAACGAATGATATTATTATATATTTATAATAATCAAAAATAATGGAAATGATGCAACCAAAACCATACCTCTTCACTCTCCGAGAACGTCAGCTCCATAGGAATCACGAACTTGTAGTTTTTCTCCTGCAGAAACGGAAAATAATAAATTTACCTAGTGATGGCACGCTTAGGAGCCCTTGAAAGGTAACATTATTACACTTGAGCAAATAATTTCGGCTTGTTTTTAAACACAATTGAGTTCGAAACAGACAATTTTAAAGGGTTCCTGAACGTGCAATCATCTTCTAACGTACTCCTGTCCTACCGAATCTCCTCAATACCGTACCATGAATACGTAGACGTACTTCTTGTCCTCCACTCGGGCGTCTTCTCCTTAGGCTGATGTTCCCCATCGAGGACCTCGTTCACGTCAACTGAATCATAATCATTTTTTTATATATATTCATACGTGAGTCAAGGTGCTCCTTGTAAAAATTTTGTATGATTTTAACGGGTCTCCGGGTTCAAACACAGCTTCATAAGAACGGGTCTCTTTTTGGACCAATTTTCACCTATTTTTGTTCAAAATCAACGGATTTCCGCAATTTCGAAATGTTTTCCTATTTGAACGGGTCACCGCCACCTCAAAGTTCCCCAGGGAAATCGGCGCTCAGCTATGTATATATTATCAAAAATTAAAGTTAGGTGACAAATGGTTCAACAACAGAGTAGAAAAAACACCTATTTCATGAATATTCGAGAACTGGCATTGACACCGGGATCATTTCGAATCATTTCAACGTTAGACCCTGCATCGAGAACAGAACGAATTTCGCAGAATGGCGATTAGCCTTCTTGTTGCGGCCGTTCGAAGCTGCAAATATGTCTATTTCATATATTGTAAAATAATGGGGGGAAAACGACAATCAACGAGGTAGAATAGTCATTGATCAAAATAAGGCTATCTAGATTTTATATTCGATTTTATTAACAAAGCAAATGTGAGACTAATCAAGGAAGTAAATAAAAATATTTTGACTTTGATAGACACATATTGCTAATTCTTACCCCTTGCACCTCTTGTAAGCATAGTAGGCGGGAGGCCGAAGGCTTCACGGCAGGTGTCAAATACTCAGGCCATAAAACCCAAAATGTGGTATGCTTTTACAAATTTTGAAGGATATTTCGCTTGAAGGATATTTCGCTTTCGGGAAGGTTCCTCCCTTTTTGTCGATCAGTGGTATGCTGTTCCCTAATTTTGATCAAAATGGTCTAAAAATGTTGCATACATAGGTCCTTGCGGGAGGGGTATTTGGCCTCTTTTCACATAAGAATTCGAAGCCATAGACTCACCGACGACATCGACACGTGTCGTCCGCAATTGAACCACGTCCTCAATGAGCCATCCAGCTGCCGAAGATAAACTGGTTCTGAAATAGTAACCAATACCTCTCGTGAGAGAGGTATTGGTTACTATTTCAGCGCGGCAGGGCTCCTAGCCCACGCCACGTCCTAAAGCACGCGTTTCAGAGCTCCTAGCTCACGCCACATCCTAAAGCACGCGTGACAGAGCTCCTAGCTCACGCCACATTTTTTAGCACGCGTGACAGAGCTCCAAGCTCACGCCACATCCTAAAGCACGCGTGACAGAGCTCCTAGCTCACGCCACATCCTAAAGCACGCGTGACAGAGCTCCTAGCTCACGCCACATTTTTTAGCACGCGTGACAGAGCTCCTAGCTCACGCCACATTTTTTAGCACGCGTGACAGAGCTCCTAGCTCACGCCACATTTTTTAGCACGCGTGACAGAGCTCCTAGCTCACGCCACATTTTTTAGCACGCGTGACAGAGCTCCTAGCTCACGCCACATTTTTTAGCACGCGTGACAAAGCTCCTAGCTCACGCCACATCCTAAAGCACGCGTGACAGAGCTCCTAGCTCACGCCACATCCTAAAGCACGCGTGACAGAGCTCCTAGCTTACGCCACATTTTTTTAGCACGCGTGACAGAGCTCCTAGCTCACGCCACATCCTAAAGCACGCGTGACAGAGCTCCTAGCTCACGCCACATTTTTTAGCACGCGTGACAGAGCTCCTAGCTCACGCCACATCCTAAAGCACGCGTGGCAGAGCTCCTAGCTCACGCCACATCCTAAAGCAAGCGTGACAGAGCTCCTAGCTCACGCCACATTTTTTAGCACGCGTGACAGAGCTCCTAGCTCACGCCACATTTTTTTAGCACGCGTGACAGAGCTCCTAGCTCACGCCACATCCTAAAGCACACGTGACAGAGCTCCTAGCTCACGCCACATTTTTTAGCACGCGTGACAGAGCTCCTAGCTCACGCCACATCCTAAAGCACGCGTGACAGAGCTCCTAGCTCACGCCACATCCTAAAGCACGCGTGATAGAGCTCCTAGCTCACGCCACATTTTTTAGCACGCGTGACAGAGCTCCTAGCTCACGCCACATCCTAAAGCACGCGTGACAGAGCTCCTAGCTCACGCCACATTTTTTAGCACGCGTGACAGAGCTCCTAGCTCACGCCACATCCTAAAGCACGCGTGACAGAGCTCCTAGCTCACGCCACATCCTAAAGCACACGTGACAGAGCTCCTAGCTCACGCCACATTTTTTAGCACGCGTGACAGAGCTCCTAGCTCACGCCACATCCTAAAGCAAGCGTGACAGAGCTCCTAGCTCACGCCACATCCTAAAGCACGCGTGATAGAGCTCCTAGCTCACGCCACATTTTTTAGCACGCGTGACAGAGCTCCTAGCTCACGCCACATCCTAAAGCACGCGTGACAGAGCTCCTAGCTCACGCCACATTTTTTAGCACGCGTGACAGAGCTCCTAGCTCACGCCACATCCTAAAGCACGCGTGACAGAGCTCCTAGCTCACGCCACATCCTAAAGCACACGTGACAGAGCTCCTAGCTCACGCCACATTTTTTAGCACGCGTGACAGAGCTCCTAGCTCACGCCACATCCTAAAGCACGCGTGACAGAGCTCCTAGCTCACGCCACATCCTAAAGCACGCGTGATAGAGCTCCTAGCTCACGCCACATTTTTTAGCACGCGTGACAGAGCTCCTAGCTCACGCCACATCCTAAAGCACGCGTGACAGAGCTCCTAGCTCACGCCACATTTTTTAGCACGCGTGACAGAGCTCCTAGCTCACGCCACATTTTTTAGCACGCGTGACAGAGCTCCTAGCTCACGCCACATCCTAAAGCACGCGTGACAGAGCTCCTAGCTCACGCCACATTTTTTAGCACGCGTGACAGAGCTCCTAGCTCACGCCACATCCTAAAGCACGCGTGACAGAGCTCCTAGCTCACGCCACATCCTAAAGCACACGTGACAGAGCTCCTAGCTCACGCCACATTTTTTAGCACGCGTGACAGAGCTCCTAGCTCACGCCACATCCTAAAGCACGCGTGACAGAGCTCCTAGCTCACGCCACATCCTAAAGCACGCGTGATAGAGCTCCTAGCTCACGCCACATTTTTTAGCACGCGTGACAGAGCTCCTAGCTCACGCCACATCCTAAAGCACGCGTGACAGAGCTCCTAGCTCACGCCACATTTTTTAGCACGCGTGACAGAGCTCCTAGCTCACGCCACATCCTAAAGCACGCGTGGCAGAGCTCCTAGCTCACGCCACATCCTAAAGCAAGCGTGACAGAGCTCCTAGCTCACGCCACATTTTTTAGCACGCGTGACAGAGCTCCTAGCTCACGCCACATCCTAAAGCACGCGTGACAGAGCTCCTAGCTCACGCCACGTCCTAAAGCACGCGTGACAGAGCTCCTAGCTCACGCCACATTTTTTAGCACGCGTGACAGAGCTCCTAGCTCACGCCACATTTTTTAGCACGCGTGACAGAGCTCCTAGCTCACGCCACATCCTAAAGCACGCGTGACAGAGCTCCTAGCTCACGCCACATCCTAAAGCACGCGTGACAGAGCTCCTAGCTCACGCCACATCCTAAAGCACGCGTGACAGAGCTCCTAGCTCACGCCACATTTTTTAGTACGCGTGACAGAGCTCGTAGCTCACGCCACATTTTTTAGCACGCGTGACAGAGCTCCTAGTTCACGCCACATCCTAAAGCACGCGTGACAGAGCTCCTAGCTCACGCCACATCCTAAAGCACGCGTGACAGAGCTCCTAGCTCACGCCACATCCTAAAGCACGCGTGATAGAGCTCCTAGCTCACGCCACATTTTTTAGCACGCGTGACAGAGCTCCTAGCTCACGCCACATCCTAAAGCACGCGTGACAGAGCTCCTAGCTCACGCCACATCCTAAAGCACGCGTGACAGAGCTCCTAGCTCACGCCACATTTTTTAGTACGCGTGACAGAGCTCCTAGCTCACGCCACATTTTTTAGCACGCGTGACAGAGCTCCTAGCTCACGCCACATCCTAAGGTGTACTTAGCTTTTAGATTCCTTGGTCAGCATGAGAGTCCTTCCTTGGTCGGGGTGCTCGTCAGCCTGTCCACGTGTTAAGCACTGCAGCTGCAAACACAAGATTAATTTAAAAGTTTCATTCTTTCAGTTCGCTCAAGCTGCCGATCTAGTGTAAAAATAGTCTTAAAATTTACCGATGAGGTACAAAAGCCCCGGTAAAATACTTAGGTCACGAATCCCAAGATGTGGTGTGAGATTGTGAAACCCATGGAGTTTCTGGTCATTTCTTATGTTTTTGTCGATCAGTCGTTTGTTGTTCTATAATTTGTGTTCAAATTTACCAGAAAAGGTGGTGTGCGTAGGTCCCTTCGGGAGGAGTATTTGACCTCTGCTTCACGGAGACGGAGCTCAGCAGATTTGGCTGCGGTCTGCAAATGATGGAGGTACTAGATCGGATGAGTACCGACTGCATGTAACCCCGCAAAAAAATATTCCTCAAGAAATAAGTTCCTCAATGTTGTTCGCGAAGACAGCGGAGACGGCCGAAGCGATGAATGTGCGCGACTAAAATTATCCATATTCTTATCATTTTTCGACTGGCGACGTTTAGTAAACGTCGTCGCACACACCGTGTTCAGAGTGCCCTGCATGGCGACGATGTTCTCCGCGAGCGCATCGTACGCGCCTTCGACCGACGGGCCCATTGCATCGAAATCCTGTGAAAATGGTCATTAAATTGTAGGCAAAAACAGCTCCACTATAGCATTTTAGACGAGCGACGTTTCGTAAAAGGCGCGTCACAATTAGAATGCGCAATACAGGTCGCCGTCTCCTAATTTCACACACTCTCTCGACAGGCCAGGTGGCGAGAAAGTATGTGGAATGAAGAGATGTTGACCCGCACTATAGTTTTCATACCTGGGAGATGAGTGCTTCCACAGGAGCGATCACTGCCTTCTCCACAGTGTCATTCAGCGACGGGAGATCGTTCAGCACAGCCGTGCGCAGCATCGAAATCGACTCTGCAAAAAATTCATTTCAATAATTAACAGGACGATGACAGAAATAAGAGCCACAATTGAAGCGCTTCGACCTTAGCAAGACTGACACAAAAAAAATTGATAAGTTGTTACCTTGTGAACTCGCGCGAAGAGAGTCGTACAGGACTTGGGCCTTCGGAGTAAGTTTATTAGGCATGTTGGGTGAGGCTCCCTGTAAATATAGGATATAAGGTATTATAGCCAACACACGAAACAACTGGAACAAGAAACAGGCACGCGCAGGACGAATTATCATGGAAAATAGCGAAGGCGGCTAACACGTACGGTGGGAAGCTACACAAATATGAAAAGGGGTATCATCGAAGCATGTGCAAGAAGAAAGTATAGGGTCGTAGGTAATTTTGTGAAGTGATCAGTTGACGATTAATTGCTTAATTAGTTTAAAAAAGATAATTAAACTTTAACGACATTTTCTTCAGGAGCCGGGCAGTGAGCCGTGAAGTGGATTTAAGTTTGACGATATCCGTTACAGTATACGTTTTGATGTGTGCGCGCCATGTATTTCACACTGAGTATACGGATTGAGAAAGAGATCATGCAAAATGAGGAGTGTGAACGTGGCGTCCACGAAATCTGGATTGCTGACTGACTTTCTTATTCTTTGATCTACGCATAAAATCGCGGATCTCTGTATCGATCGCCCTACTCCCTACCTTCGCCGTCCACTTTTCCCACCTTGATCTACCTTTCGCGCGGGCTGGAGGAATGTTCCAGAGCACCTCCCGAACATTCCTCCCTTTGACACGTGCTCTTGTTTCGCGCCCGCACCCGCTTCCTCTGCTTTTCGAAAAGCTTTTCAACGTAACTATTTAATGAAAGTAAACAGTTAATTATGAACCCATTCGTCGTTGTTTTCTGATTTACAATTGGTCTGCTCATTTTAGCTCTCGATTCTTTCGCATTCCTTTTTTTATTGTCATTGCCTATAGCTCTTTACAACGTTTCTAATCCGGCATTTTGTAGATGACGTGGTCTCAATTGCACAACTGCCACTCGGACGACGTACAGGCGGCGAGCACACTCAAGCCTCCCGTCACTCCCGGCAGCCTCGATAAGATAAGTGCCTCAATTATTTGTCATCATGGGTTTTGCGCATTTTTCGTAAGTAACTGCGAACGGCTTGGATGGGCATTTTTGTGTTCATTTCTGCTCCAGAATTCTCTTCAATTTCGAATCGAATCAATTCCAAACGCAATATTTCGCGGCGCGCCCATCCAATGGTAGATAAGTCGCCGTAGGGCAGTGGTGCGCATCTCCTCTACAGTGAGGGGCGGACGTCACGCACTGTCGCAAGTGCCGGGTCTATCTTTTCGTGGGAGAAGGCCAAAAGCCAGAAACGGTTGCGCCGTCCCGGGCCGGCTCGCAGAACCGTATACCAAATTCTCCCTTCCGAGTATCGCGGTGGATGACCCGACGACCGAGCGTGCCACTGCCAGATTAACTTGAAATTGCGCGCGCTATATTCCAATGTATTTTAACAGGGGATTAGTCGTCTAACTAACTGTTACGACGGGATAAGGCAAAGCAGAGTGAACACGCACTTTGCGAGTGCGAAATTTGAGTTACAAAGTAGTTATGGGATGCTAATTTGAAAAATCGCAGCGTGTGGCGATCGACGAACGGACGCACGGGCCTCGTCAACGACGTCCATCGAAGAAAGGAAGTGATGGGAGGAGCGGTAGGATGGCTGAGGTCGGACTGCTTTCAAAGATGACGTCATCAATCGATTCATTCCAGGCACTAACGGCCCTGCCAGCAAACGACACAGAAGGGATGGATTGGAGGTCGGTCAACCGGAGAAATATGGATTGACGTCAAATGCATCAAGTGAATTCAGGTTTCTCCTCCACCCGCCCCTTCCTCATCTCCCTCGGCCGATCGATCGTGGGGATACGGTAGCCAAGTGAGGTACTGTATAGATGTCGGAGCAAACTTGGAATGAATGGTGTTGTTCAGTGCCTTCCCTCCCGAGACTGCTCCAAGGACCGCCTCCATCGTCGTTCTCCGTCGTGCCTCCAATGGGAATGACAGTGAGTTGTGAGAGGTTGGTATAAACACTTTGTCACCCAATCAAAGTGTCTTTGTTGCAGGCCTTGCCAGCCCGACTCTGCCCTTCATCGACCGTCCATACCCTTCATTGCGAGTGCAGCTGCCAGCGGTACTGTAGTTATCGAATGATTGATTAATTAGATTGCCTATTTGCAGATTCGACTCGTGGTCTCTGGACGGACGGAGGGCTACGTCGTTTCGCTTGGGATCGAGTGGGTATAACTGAAAAAGGATGTGATGCTAATTAATACCTACTGCAGGATGCGAGTGCCTTCCTCCCCTCTGTCTCTTCCGCTCCGCTCGAGAGGGCTCTCAAGAGGCTCGCCTTCCCTCTTCCGTCTTCGAACAGGTATTGTTGACTGGGATGGGAACGGTGCCGATATGTAAAAAATCTGTAAAAAAAAGCCTTTCCCGATTCAAATAGTTTCTCTATTTTCCTAAGTATTCCATAGTGATTGTATTATTCAACGTTCGTTTCGTTTATAGTGATAGAAATTGTATTTTTTAGCATCTCTATTTGGTGCCCACTGATTTTATGTTTCCCGAGGTTCTTTACATTTGGCCATTCAGTGGGTACCACCTTTAAAAGTTCATTCGTTTGATTAGTGTAGTGATATTTATTTTGACCATTTATATCATGGTTCCTTCTGAAATTTTGTTTCGTGAGTAACTTTTGAATTGAAATTCGGATGGTAGTGTCTAAGATCCAGATCACATTGTAATTGTAACTGTTGAATTCTGCTCATGGATTACTGATTACTGTCCAATTGAAGTACGATGTTTTATTGATTACTTTTACTTTCGTAACGTCGAATGGTTTCAGACATGGCCAACTGCCTCCCTCCCCTTCTCTCCCTTCCTTCCCTCTCATTCCTCCGATGAGGAGATTCCTGAAGAGGAGAGAAGAAAGCGCATACGCGCTCGGCCCATGCAGGTAAGAGTGGTGATGAAGAACCATATTTTGAAACTCGTTGATCATGAATTAAATGTGCGTCTGTAAAAAAAAAGCCTTTCCTGATACTTTATTTGAGTGACTTTTTCAATAGGGAGGCCGGAGGCTGTCGCCAATTTTTAAATTGCATACCCCGGCCTTGTTATTTCACGAGCTTTATTTGAGTGACTTTTCAATAGGGAGGCCGAAGAATATCGCCAATTTTTAAATTGCGAATTAGTATTTTGCCTTTTCTGCCCTTCTACTATTGAAATCATGTTTCATCTCTTATTCTTCAGGTTCGCTGTCTCGTCTCTCTGCTCTCGCTCCCTTCGATGAGTGCCCCTGGCTGCCATGCAGCCACTCATTCTTCCATCAATTGGACCCGTCCATTCGACGGTAGAGCAGGTTGGTCATTTGCATTATTTCAGCGGCGTTTTTCAATGGGGCGGCCGAAGGCTATCGCCAAATTTAAATTGCATAGCTCGGCCTTGCTATTTCACGTGCTTTCTTTATTTGAGTGACTGTTTCAATAGGGAGACCGGAGGCTATCGCCAATGTTTAAATTGCGAATTAGTATTTTGCCTTTTCTGCCCTTCTACTATTGAAATCATGTTTCATCTCTTATTCTTCAGGTTCGCTGTCTCGTCTCTCTGCTCTCGCTCCCTTCGATGAGTGCCCCTGGCTGCCATGCAGCCACTCATTCTTCCATCAATTGGACCCGTCCATTCGACGGTAGAGCAGGTTGGTCATTTGCATTATTTCAGCGGCGTTTTTCAATGGGGCGGCCGAAGGCTATCGCCAAATTTAAATTGCATAGCTCGGCCTTGCTATTTCACGTGCTTTCTTTATTTGAGTGACTGTTTCAATAGGGAGACCGGAGGCTATCGCCAATGTTTAAATTGCGAATTAGTATTTTGCCTTTTCTGCCCTTCTACTATTGAAATCATGTTTCATCTCTTATTCTTCAGGTTCGCTGTCTCGTCTCTCTGCTCTCGCTCCCTTCGATGAGTGCCCCTGGCTGCCATGCAGCCACTCATTATTCCATCAATTGGACCCGTCCATTCGACGGTAGAACAGGTTGGTCATTTGCATTATTTCAGCGGTGTTTTTCAATGGGGCGGCCGAAGGCTATCGCCAATTTTTAAATTGCATAGCCCGGCCTTGTTATTTCACGTGCTTTATTTGAGTGACTTTTTCAATAGGGATGCCGGATAGGGTTGACGAAACGAAAACGAAATCAACAATTTTGAATTAGAAGAGAGATTTGACTAGGTTTTCGAAACGCCAGACATGCAAATGAGTCGCGTTTCGAAACGAGAGTCGAACAAAGGCCGATTTCGTATCGATTTCGTATCGAATGCATTGTTCAATTCGAAAATTGAAAGACCGGCGAGCAAGGGATTCTGCTGAGAATGATCTAATTGGAATATGTTTCACTAGTTCTGAGAGGTTTTGGGTGAAGAAAGGATCAATTTGCATACGTTTCGAAATGAGAGTCGAACAATGGTCGATTTCGAATCGATTTCGTATCGAAAATTGGATCGTTTCGAAATGAGACTCATTTTGAATGAATTTCGACAGCGATTTCGTAATTTCGAACTGTCAACCCTAATGCCGGAGGCTATCGCCGATTTTTGAATTATCGACTCAGAATCCGAAATTGCATTGAAAACGAATTTTGCCCACTGTTTCCTCTAAGATTCTGATTTTTAATTTGCTTTTTTTCAGCCCGTGAACGTCACTTCGATGCTTCGATGGAATCCTCTCCTTCTCCACTCCCCCCTCTCCCTCTTCACCCCCATTTTAAAATCCTAGATCGAGTAGGAACATCAATGCGACTCTTTTTTTTCAAAAATCACCTTGTACGCTCACTTCTGTATCATAGTTGACCCATAGAGGAGAGCCCTGCAGTGTGGTGGTGGTGGTGCAGGCACTCAAAGAGTAATCGTTTCTGGTGTCTTTTTTCTGCATTTTTACTACTCGCTTCGGACTGAAGATTTTTCACCTCCCGGAGTGCACTGCAGTGGCCAGTGCAGCTCCGGTTTTGTTCACAGTGTATGCAGGGGGAAAGGGGTGCAGCCGATCACTTGATCGGCACTGTGTTGAATGGGTCTCATACAATATCTTTTCTCGACTATTGGGGAAACTGAATTGATGAGCCTATTGGGGAAACTGAATTGATGAGAAACTGAGCCGTAGTTTTTTCCAGTGCCTGGGTTACGGTATTGATTATTTTGTATACCGTAACTTATGCCAGGGAAAGATACTGTATTGATTTTTCTCGGGGATACCGTTCTCCCTTTCTTTCTATGGGTTACTGTATTGATTTTTCTCGGGAACCTCGCACATGTTTAGGTTACTGTATTGATTTTTGGTTCGCCGTAGTCCTTTCTGTTTCTGCGTTATTATATCGGTCATACTCATGGCTACAGTACTTCTATCTGTTCCTGGGTTGATGTATCGATTCTTCTCACGGCCACAGTATTTAGTGGCATTTACAGTATTTAGTATCTCAGTAGTTCAACGTATTTAGTAGTTTATTTAGTGGTATTTAGTATTTAGTGGCTACAGGATTCACTGGATGGCCTCGGTACGTTGAAGGCATTCTAATTTCTTTCTTGGCGCTTTGTTCTGCAACATATATAGGCAGGACAAGTCTGAGAACTTCGTTTATCAAAAATGCTCGTGCTCTTCTACTCTAATGTCGTCGTGTACTAGGGATCCCGGATCGAAGTCGGTTTCGATTTATCCCTCACTTTCTCCCCTCCCTTCCCTCTCTTTCAATCAAAACCGCGCGAGAGAGGCGATATGCAAAGAGGGTGCGGAGACTCCGCACGTTATCCACCCCTCATTTCCTCTGAAAAACAACGACGGTGCGGAGTCTCCGCACCCTCTTTGCATATCGTCTCTCTCGCGCGGTTTTGATTGGAAGAGAGGGAAGGGGGATTGGAGAGTTGCGATTTTTTCGAAACCGAATCTGCAACCCTATCGTGTACACTACTCTCCGTTCGCTCCTCCTCCTCCCTAACAAAACCGAACCAGGACCCGCCGTAATGGCAGCTACGTTCGTAAAGACATGTCGATCAGATCCTCAAAGGGCGCTTGTGTCTCCGCGCACGAGCGCGCGCTAACCATTGCACATTTTCTCGGACTGCAATGACTGCAGGTGATAAACCATGCACAAGAACGAGAAGATACAAAAAAAGCAGTTGATGAAGCATTGAATATGGAGACGGACACGACGAGGACGAGAGAGAGAGAGAGCTACGCGTCCGCATAAACGAGAACGCTTAAACGGAGAAAGAGCTGAAATTAGATGTGACACCGGCAGTGCAGAGAATCGCTGTCGGTGTACAAGACAGTTTAAAGAAGAAAGACAGAAAGACGGTGTACAAGAAAGAAGCAAAACAGTTTTCAGTTGTCTAGAATCTGTTGGAAATGCATCTCTCTTTTCACTGCAAGCGTCTCTGTTATTGTATGGCGGTATTTTCGGATTTTGAATGGGCCCACAAAAAGACCAACCAATGAACATTATTTTTAAATCGATTTATTCACTGCAAGAAGTCCATCTCTACGAGAAAGAAGCTGAGACGGAGCAGATTAAAAAGGGACACAACTCTCATTAAATTTTTTCGAATATCCAACCCATTTTCGAATCATACTTTATCGCATGCAATTATTGTGCTTAAATATGAAGATACATCAAAACGGTGTTCCGAAACAACTCAGAATGGACAGAAAAATACACGTGACGTGAAGAAGTTTCATGGGTTTCGTGTCCGTTATGCTCTGAAAATATTTATGCAAATTTGATAGTTAGTCTCAATTCATGATTATCGCTGACTATGAAACAAACATACATTCTCTAGATACGCGACACGGTTACGGGCATCACATATCAGGTTTCTTTCCCTTTGGCAACTGAAAAATCATGTTCAAGGGTGGAAATAGTTGTCTGATATGGATTCAAATATCTATGTTGAACACAGATTCCACTGTCAAATTAAGCACATACAGATAATAGTTCTCCTTTTCAGAATTCTCAATCAGACTCTTTAGCTTGTTTACTTCATCCTCACAGTTTTTCCTATGTTCAATCATATGCTCGAAATTAGGAAAGACATGAGCCTCACTGAAAAAAATGATTCTATAATCTGCTCTGGCACAAGGAGCGAAATTTAAAAGCATGAATTATTCCTCAAAATTAAGTTTAGAACGATGACTAACGATTGGGCAGCCCGTATTTCCGATTCTTCGGATTTTTTTTCAGTTCACGCATGGTATTCGAAATTCTGAAATTGAAAACTTTTCACTTTTCTAACTTTTTAAAACTTTTCAAAAAATTTCACTCAAACTCCTGAGATGCACTATCATCTCTAATTCACACGTGCAACTCACTTTACTGCATTCCATGTTGATCTGAAAAGAATTGTACACTTGGTAAATAAATTTAAATCTGTAGATGGAGATGCGGCAACAATATTATTTAATGTACATGTATTGCATACCTCAGATAAATAGCAATTTGTAAACTGCCCATCAAAACTACTCCTACAACGAAATATCGCTGCTTGAAAATTTTTCTTGCTATTGCTCCAAATTGTTGATCGCTTTCAATACGTCGGGGAGCTTGGCTAAAACTTGATAAATGTTTCGAATAAATGTTGAACACAATTTTTTAAAGGGGTGCTCACGACCAGCAGCTAACTATGGCGGACAAAATTCTCTTGATTGTGCTCACCTTCGGACAACGCGTCCGCCTCCACTCACACGAATTGATCGAATGATCGATCTTATCATTTGGACCCTTCACACAAGTATGCTTAATTAATGAAAAATGTATCCACTTGAAAGACAACAAAACCGTAAAAATACAAACAAATAATTTCAGACGCGTCTTCTCCCGTCTCTATTGTTGAGACGCGTCGATTTCAAATTTTGAATAGGGCTACAAATTTGCCTATTCAAATTGAATAGACAATATTTGCATTGCAAGTGTTGTTTCAACAATGAGTTTATCTGAATCAGAACCCGAGACTGAGCATCAAAGCTAGAATTGAAAAAAAAACATAGATTTCTCACAACAACAACCCAAGACTGTGATCGACAGAGGAAAAAACTTCATCAACTTTATTCTAATCACACAAAAACGTACAGCACAAAATAAAGCTTATTCGGACGAAACCCGTCATAAATATGCTATACACTCGCTGATTACTTACACGCACATGTTAAAAACAATTATACAGTGCAGAAAACTATTAGTACTACGTACTATATGGTAGGGGTTGGGAGAGGGAAGGACCTACTATAATTATGATACTTCCACTTAAATCAATGAGATAGAAACAAAAGAATACAAGCAAAGAGTGAGTGTGTCTCTCTATTGCACATGCTCTTTCACGGGTCAGACAGGGCGAGAGAGCATGGGAATTGGAGAGAGTACGGTAGAACAGAGACCTACATCTCTGCGCTCTTTCTCTTCTTCGCTTCCACACGTGGGTCAGGTCGGGTGGAGCCACCATTGATCTTCCTGCGAATTTTACTTTTAAATTTTACTTTGGCTCAAAATATGTCTACAAAAAACTATCCTTCAACTTTCAAATCCAATTTCGAAAGCCGGTGAAACTCAAGATCACAAGGAGTGAGACGATATTTTAAAAAAGAAAAGAGTAAATATTTAATTATTTTAATTAGATTACTCACTTCTCGAGATACTTGACACGGTCTCGGGCCTTCTTGAGATCCTGGTGCACCTTGCCGGCTCTGAAGGGCCAGTGATTAGTTAGAGATCAAAGATCACATATCAAAGATTGCATACTCTCTATTATTCGGCACAAATACCAGGAGAGATTGGGAGGTAATATTCAGTCAGAAAAAAAAAACAGAGACTAAAGATCAAAGATCAACAACTGACTCGGTCGTGGCGAGGTATCCGTTGATCTTTCTCATCTCCTTGTGGTCGGCCTGTAGTTGCTCGTGCTGCACACTGATCTGCGCCGCCACAGCTTCCCTACAGGAAACAATAATGAGGCACTTGGAAAGGGGGTGCGAGATAGGAGCACCGGGTAAGGAAAGGTGTTGTTGAGGTTACGGTAGAGCTACTGAACGATTGATGAGGATACGGTGAGATCTTACTCTTACTACGTTAGGAATACGCCAACACAATATGGCAAACAGTCCTTTTATCGAACTTAATCTTTGATCTTTACCCTCTAATCTTTGATCTTTGATCTCTTTTCACTCACGCATTTGCCCTCTCCTTATCCAGCTGCTTAATGACTTCGTTGAGCGAAGCGACGCGCTGATCGCCGAAAGCCTTCTGGTGCTCGACTGCCCTCTCACTGAAGATTATCATTGATCTTTGATCTTTGATATCTGACTATTTGTTAGTGAATCTCCATATTACCAATGGGTACAGTCCCAGGACCTCAAAAGCCCAAATCATTTCCCTTGAACATTTACGACATTTGTGTTTCACTAGGCAGAGATATTCCGAGCCACCATCCTTGATGGATCACTGAGTTGGAATCGACGCATAATTTGAAACGTTTACGAGCACTGCTAACCTACAAAACTTTTTATTTCATTAACAAATTTAAATTTTCAAAAAAATAAAAATCAAATATAGCAATAAAAATCAAACTCACAATTGTTTGGCGCATGCCTCCATCTGTGCAGTCCTGCCTCTCTCCTCGGCCGCGCTCTCCTCGTAGCTGGAAATGAATAGATTACTGAAGGGTTACGGTAACATCATACCAATACGGTAGAAGCACAATCAATTCACTCGCACATGCAGTGTTGGGCGCCTCTCCCTTCATTTAGGAGTTGCGAGGGGTTTCTAACAACATGAATGATGTTGACAGCTTCACATCCGAACAGAAGCTATGATACGGGCGCACCGTGGCTTCTTTCACGGAACATTAGTAAAGACACAAAGTACTCTTCACATGCTCTCTCGCCGGTCAGACAGTGCGAGAGAGCACGCGGAACGAAGAGAGTCAGACACCCGCTCTCTCTCTCTCTCACCTTATCGCGACGGCCTCCATCCGACGCAGATCCTCCTCAACGGCCGCCTTCTCCCTTCTGAGCGCGGAGATCTGGAGTTGTTTTGAATATTGGGCGTCAAAACAATAACAATCACAATCACAAAACAACAAAAACAACAACCAACCTGACTGGCCAGCTCCATGTTCGACTTCATCACGGCCTTCGAGTTCTAGGTTGCAAAGGATTTATTTGGATTAGGGTTCGCCAAATGAGAGTTTGGCGAGAGTTGAGAGATTTCATTTGTCTCATTTCAACTCAAACGAATCGGTCTCCTTTCGACTGAGAGTTCTCGACCACAGCCCGTCAGATGGGGGGAAAAAGCTCATTTGCGTGGCGGAGACATTTTCCACTCTTCCTCACCCTCTCACTGTTGCGACTCTCGAGACGCCGTGTCGGTCGGTGGAGAATGGCTTGACTTACCCATACTTACTCTCAAAATCTCTCATACGGATGGTGAAACATATTGCGAAACCTATTTCCACCGACTGACAAATGAAACAGACCAAGGAATGATTTATATACTGAGTGAAACATAGTTGAACTCAGTTGTATTTTACCCAAAAACAACTGATTTCAGTTCTCTACGGCTACTAACTCACCCTAGAGCTGAGATATCGAGTTCAATTTTAGTTAAGGATGCTCAAACTGCCCGAAAATGATGAAAATCGGCTGTTTTCAGCACTCTACGGATATTAACTCATTTGAGAGTTGAGATATCGAGCTCAAATTTTTAGAGGACGTGTACAAACCCTTTCCTGAGGATCCGGCAGAAGCACAATTTCGAAATTCCATCTCAGTCGTTAGTTACAGTAGTTAAAGTTGCTCAAACTGCGCGAAAACAGTGAAAAGCGGCTGTTTTCCGCACGCCACGGATATTAACTCATTTGAGAGTTGAGATATCGAGCTCAAATTTTTAGAGGATGTGTACAAACCCTTTCCTGAGGATCCGGCAGAAGCACAATTTCGAAATTCCATCTCAGTCGTTAGTTACAGTAGTTATTGCACGAAAACCCCCTAAAAACTCTCATTTCTCGCCGCTCATCCCTCTCGCTCGGCGCGAAATGACTCGGCAGAGCGCCGCCACGCAAATGAGCTTTTTTCCCCCGTCTGACTTGCTGTGTCGACGAGAGCAACTCTCGACCGAGAGCTCTCGCGAGAGCCCTCTCATTCATTCTCGCCTCTCTTTTGCCTTGCGGTGCACGGTGATGTGGAGAATGAGAGGGCTCGCCTCTCTGGCAATCCTTTGTCATTTTGCACCGACCGTCTCGTCGAGCGCTCGAGTGAGAGAATGACTCTCGACTGAGAGCGGATTAGAAACTCTCGACTGAGAGCTCTCAGCCGAGAGCCATTTCTCGGTGAGAAATAAAGGATCTTTCGCGAGAGTTCGTCTCATTTGGCGAACCCTAATTTGGATTCAAATAGCAGATGTGGATAAATCATACTTCAATTCATATTCCACAAAAAAGAAAAATTATCCGAAACCAAACCACCACACGTCGATAACCTTCAAAATTTGCAAAAGTATACTCCATTTTGAATTGTCATGACCTTTTCCATGAGTATTTGCTCTAACTCATCATCAACAATAAAAATAAATAAGAAACCTGCTCGTTTCCAGACTTGGATTGGCGTTCCATCTCCAGCTGCCGCTGTAAGAGGAAGGAATTGGACATTTTAGAAAATGTGATTTTTTGCGCAGCGCAATATCAATAACCATTGGCATCTCCCACTGAACTAATAGCACACTACTGAAACAGAAAAGAATCTGGCTAACCCCGAAACACGTTCAAAATCTTACTTGAAATAGTAAACAGAGAGATTTCAATACTTCGTCAAATATATTTCTTAACTTTTTGGTTTCACTTTTATTTCTTTTTTAGTATACTATTATTTTTCAGGAAGCCAGAACCAAGGACGGACTAATTACAACAGTTCCCCGCTCCTACAATGCATGTGTGAAGCGCAAACCAGCGTACCTCCCGCAACATGAACTTTATCTTCTCCAGGGAACCTAACATTAAGCCGAATATCATAATCCAACCCCTTCCTCAGGTACAGTTGCTCAACCTATCATCAACCAGACTCCATTGCATTTCTTTTAAGAAACATAGGACAGACTGTAAATACAGTAATCCCACCGTACCTTGACCTCCTCTATTTCCTTCTTCAGTCTCTCCGCCACTTCCTCCATGATATTCGCTCTGCTCTCACTCGCTTGATTCTTCGCCTGCTCCAACTGCAAATTGGAGTTCATAAAAAAACGCGTTTCTCCTCTACTTGCATGCTATCTCGTCAAAATTTCAACACCTCTTCCCTCATTGTGTTCAAGTTACCATGAACATTTGCTATTTCAACTTTGAGAATGATCATTCGGTCCATCACTTGCTCACCCTCTCCATCCAGGATGTACTCTTCCCGAAACCTGACACTCCCTGGTCTCTCAAACCTATCAGCCACTTTCCTGTTCTATATAGAGCCACCCCATCTAGTTGTGTTATAACAACAACAACAACAAAAACAACAACAACAACAACAACTAGAACAACACCCCCCCCCCCCTCACCTTGTACTTGTTCACCCACTCGGTCTCCGCCTGCTCCAGCTGAGTAATGCGTCTGAGATGGGAATATTACTAATTAATAAAAACTTATTTAATTATTCGTAAAATCTATACTGCAATTAGCGGACCACTATCAGTATTCTATAAAACGACGACTGGGAACTATCGTGAATTGAAGATTCACTAGGAGTATCTATCCCCACTGAAGCACAAACCCCGCACATGCATTCGATTAAGAAACTAGTAAATTTGTCGAATTTCTGACTCACAATCGCTGCCAGCACTCAGCAAGACTACATGACACACAGAGGAAATAGGTCACTAGCTCTATTCTGTTCGAGGATAGACTGTAAATGAAGGCGTCTTTGAAAATTGACCCAAATTAGCAGTATACTGCTCTATAGAGTACTGTTGTTACGTATCATACGTGAAAAAGTTATGTGTCAAAAACCTACGAATGCGAGGTATGTTTATGAAAAAGACCTAGGAAATCGATTAATTCTATGAATGCGGCGTATGTTTGCGAATCGTAAGTAACATTCCTTGTCAACGAAAACCTTAAATGCGGCATATGTTTTCAATTTCCAGGTAGTTTTCCACTAGCTTTTTCGTGTATGTTACATATCAAGGATAAATCAACGGCATTGCTGGCACACGCATGCTGTCCGCAATAACTAGGCATCCCGTAGCACAAAGCTCGCTGCTGCCGCGATTCTACGCTCAATTTGAAATTTATTATATTCGCGAGAACCTGTACGAAATTGGAACAGGAAGCTCCTATCGTCGTCAGTAGAATCGGTGCGACACCAATCGCACAAGCCGAATTCAGTAACCAAAAAGATTGCTGTGCGAATCTATACGCATTATTTTTTGATTCTACAAATTGCTTTTGCACGTACATACTCACATCTCTTGCCGAAACGCAAATGGTGCAGCCAAACGCAGCCGATGTTCACTATTAACACTTTTGAAGATCGGAAGCGCTATTGAATTTTTTACTCACGTCCCAGAAGGCTATCGCTGCTGCTCGACTTCCCCTCAATACCTCCCAACTCCGAAACACGAACCTGCCGGCCATCTCGAGCGTCTGACGCGACGTCGCCTCCATGCGCGTACAGTCCTGCAACGATTAGCCAATCGATTACCGTATCCCAATCGATCGATAACAAACGATACCCTATCCCAATCCATCGATACAAATTGAGTAACGTGCCCCTATCGATCAAAACAAGGAGAATTCCATATCCCAATGTTGCATCCCCCCAAAACGATAGCAGATGGCAAATGACGCTAAATAATAACTAGAGGGAGAAAAAGTGTCGTTTCCGAACTTGGAACCCTACCGTACCCTAATCGATCAACTACAGCCCTTCTCGACCTACCGTATACTTGGCGTTCATCTCCAGCAGTTGGGCTCGAATATCATCGCGCTCCTGCGAGCGAGATAAAATATCAAAATCAATAAATAATAAGTTTAAGCACCACATGCATCACCAAGTGAGTAGATATTTTATTAAATCAAGAAAAAAATAGAAATTAAAGATCAAAGATCACCTTCTCGGCCAGTCTCACTCTCTCCAGCAGTTTGGCCACGCTCTTGTCCTCAGTCCTGCAATATCGTAACCTACCGTATCCTATCGTAATCCATCAATTCCTTTCTATCAATTTTCTATTACATTTTTTCCCGAGTTGCATTCAGCGTTGAATACGATATCCGAAACACGATCCTTTCTATCGTAATCCAACTAACTTTATCTCGGCAGGGTGAGGGTGGCGAGGTACTGTACGAGGAACGAAGGGAGGCGGATTACTGTAAGAACCAAAATCACAAATTGAAAATAATTCCAATTCAGTTGGTTGAATAATCCCCATCAAGCCCCATCAAGTTCAGCGTCACACAGTAGCTGATGTACAGTATACCAATCAATAATATCGCCTCGCAGACTACCGTATCCCACTCACTTTCTCTCGGGCGGGTACGGTAGCGGCTCCGGGCATTCCTCCTTGATCTGCTTATCGCAGCTGATGGCCGTAGCTGCCATCTGAGAATGCGGGTACGGTAGATACATTACGGTAGTTCGTCAAATCGACAAAAGACGCATTTTGAAACTGCTAAATATTTCTTCCTTCTAGAAAACGTCAATAATTGTTCGAACTACGTGGACCACCGAGAATGACAGAGACAGAAAAAAGAAATTCGAAGTAGGGGCTGTCAAAATGAAGAACCCGTCTCTTCATATCGCGTACTCTCGCACGGGTCAGAGTGACGAGAGAGCACGCTGAACGAAGAGACGGGATCTTCATTTTGACAACCCTAAGTGCAATATAATCTGAAAATGTGCGTAACAATCACAGATACGACCAGTGACGGGACGACACGGATAGACACACAGATAGAGGAATACATGATAACATTTAATAAAATACTTTATTATTTAATTTGTATTTTTACACTTTTAAAAATCAAGTTTACAATATTTGTAAAGACTTTTAGCAGATAAAATCAAGTAAATAATGAACAAACAATAAATAGATCCAAATACACATATAATAAGGGGTACACGTAGTCCCATTATTCAAGGCACTTGCCTCACTGCTAGGCCAGTGATTACGATAATTACATTATCACACATAATCGTCATGGCACGATAAATTGACAAATCAATCTGACAATGATGAACACCGGTTCAAAATGAGATCATGCACTATACTACGATCTTATGACTACAAACTACATTGTCGGATTACGGTACTTCTTCGCGGGACTCAGCGCGATCTTCTCCGTTATCGATCGGGCTACCGTATTCTTCAGTTGCAGGGAGGGCGCGGCGTGGGAGGAAACGTCGCTGCTGCTGCAGGAAGGACGGGAAGGCGGCGAGTCGGGCTGGAAGAAATCGATAATACAGTAATCTATGAGACGTTACAGTAATCGATGGGAATCAGAAAGTATGAGTGTAAACATTTTTTTTTTGGAAAACGAAGAAGCTAACCAATAATCTCCAACAGCCCTACAACTATTATGAGGAAAAAGTGAAACGCCCAATCCCCCCTTGAGAAACATCGACATTCTATTCGCAACATTTTTGGTCCAAAAAATGTCTTCTTTGAAATTGGTAAATTCTGATCGATAATAAGTCAATTATTTTATGATTCTTCTCATGCCTTTCTATAAATACTGAAACCTCAGTTCCTCGCCTCACAAAAGCTCAACAAATATTTTTTAACGTTCGCCCGACACCAACCTCATCCTTAATCTCTCCTTTCTCCTCCTCCTGCTTCTCCATCTTGGCCTCCCTTCTCAGTCTCTTCCTCTTCACCTCATCCTCCTCTTCCTTCTTGGCCCCAGCCATGGCCATCGACTGGATCTCACTGAATAACACACCATTACCATGATTATGTGCACATTGCTAGATTCAAGATCGACTGTAACCACAGTATCTTTCTTTGGTTTGCAAGCTATTCTCACGCCCAAAATAACATTCAGGATTGTAAAACTAACCTCTCCAGCTCCCCTATCCTCTCCCTCGCCTCCAGCACCTCCTCGAAGAGTTCGCCCGTTCTGGAGATCAAAGATCAAGAATAGAAAGTCAAGACCAAAGATCAAAGATCAGAACTCACTTGGTCTTGACGAGGAACTCATTGATGTCCCGCAGTTCCTCCATTTCTCCCTGTGCTCGGGCGAGGTCGGCCCGCAGCTTCTCCGCTTCAGCGTGGCTTCAACATACCCATCATAGATTGAGTTCAATTCGTAAGAAATTTTCTGTCCAAAAGGAAAAAAAACAAGAAATCAGCGCACCTTCAATAAAGTAATCGTTCGTATTTCAGTGAATGTTCAGCATTTTATAGCAACAAAAAGTTTAAATGGTCAAAGATCAAAGATCAAAAGCCCACCTGTTCTTGTAGATGGCCCGTAGTTCCTCCAGTTCGCCCTGTGTCTTGGCGAGGTCCGCCGGAAGCATTGATGCTTCATCGAATCTATAAGGGCTTCAATAAAAATTTATAGGCAGTTCCTTCGAGGATTACGTTGAAAAAAATCCTATTCTTAAACAGCTTTTCCGCTTCAGCGTGGCTACAACGTACCCAACATAAATTGAGTTCAATCTGTACTGAACTTGCCGCCATAAAAAGTAAAAATAAATCAGCGCACTCAGCATACACTAAAGTAATCGATCCTGTTTCGGTGAATGTTCAGTAATTTCAAGCGCAAAAAAGCTTAAATGGTCTAAGATCAAAGAAAATAATCGCACCTGTTCTTGTAGATGGCCCGTAGTTCGTCCAGCTCTCCTTGTGCCTTGGCGAGGTCCGCCCGTAGCTTCTCTGCTTCAGCGTGTCTACAAGTAATTCAATAGCTTTCACTAATCAATCGGTATCGGACAAAACGTCGAATTAGAATGATTCATTAAAAAAAAACTAGAATGATTCATTGACTTTGCAATTACTGAATGATCACCAAAACCCCAGAACACTTCACGTTTCACCGTGGCTACAGGTCGCTCAATGAAGATTTGAGACAATTGCGAATACGCCAGCCTCAGCCATCTGCCTCAATAAGTAATCAACCATATTATCCAGCAAACCAGTTAACAAATTAATATAGTCCCTCCTTTATCTCTGCCTTTCCTCATATCCAATCATTTTCTTTTGATCAACTACCTATCAATACCCCACCCCACTCACCTCTCCTTCCTCAGTCCCTGCAGATCCCTCTCCATTTCCTTCCTTTCCCTCTCCATCTCCCTCATTCTCCTTCCTTCCTCCCTCTGTCTCTCCTCTTCCTCCCTCAGTCGCTGCGCCATCCTCTGGTTCTCCGACTCGAGCAGGTTGCAGCGACCGCGCAGAGAGCAAAGCTCGAACGAGCTGAGATTTGGAGAGATCAAAGATCAGTTTAGAGAGATCAAAGATCAATCAATAGCCCACCATGGCACACAATCATCAACGAATAAGCCAACTAAAGATCAAAGATCAACTACCGTACTCACATTCTCTGCCTCTCCTGTTCCGTTCCTATCATCGCCTCCCTCATCCCGTCCCTCTCCCTCTCCAGTCGCGAGTGCACGCTCGCACTGCTCTCCAGCACTTTCGACCTGCGAGAGATACGTTTCATGGATATCAGAGAGAAAAAATTCGTCAATTAAGCATCGTTAATACTGACAAGTACCCATTCTCAAAAACAAATTCTAACATTAACGATACAACCACC
The DNA here is from genome assembly GCA_911812115.1 of Pristionchus exspectatus. Classification (NCBI taxonomy): domain Eukaryota; kingdom Metazoa; phylum Nematoda; class Chromadorea; order Rhabditida; family Neodiplogasteridae; genus Pristionchus; species Pristionchus exspectatus. The sequence continues at coordinate 20,191,421 of OU461584.1, read as the reverse complement.
CGACCTGCGAGGGAGACCACTCCCGAGGGAGAGGTTTCATAGATGTCAGAAAGTTATTAATCGTGCTTGGCGCGTTGATATCATTGCGCTCCATTCAGAAAAAATAATTGGCTTTAACAAACAAATTGCTAATGTTATTCTGCAAGAAGAGTAGAGTCTCAAATATTGTTTCCCTGGAAGCACTAGGTTTCATTGCATTATCAAAACAGCGAGTGCTATCGAAAAGTATTCTGTTTCAGAAATCTTTTCAAGAATGACCGACTATCTCACCTCGTAGATTGACAAAATTCTAATTTAATTCACACCGCTACATCTAGTACAATTACTGCTTCACCAATACTAGACATCACCAGTGTCACGATTAAAGTTGATAGACCATAGTTCCCCCCGATACAAATTCTCTACTCAAACTCAACCCGCAACACCGGTGTTCCACATACACATTAATAGTCGATGTTTGAACTTTCTACATTATAACTTCTCCTTATCCCGTGGAAATTGAAAAACCAGTAAGACCGTAATCACCATGCACACTCTATCCATTTCTCCCACAAGCGTCTAGAGCACAGTCCCCCCACTGACATCTCCTCTCTGATCCTCTCGAGTCTCTCCATCTTCCTCTCCGTCTCCCTCCTCTCCTCCCTCACGCGCTGCTCATCCCGGTCGGCACGGCGCGGTCTGCAAAAGGAACGTAATCAGTACTCGAAGAACACTACTCTGACTCGCTCATTTCGCGACGGAAGTAGGTATTATGAGAACTTTTGTACGCCAGAGGAATTATATGTTAAACAAGAGAACATATTGCGAAATAGTCCAATACAATCATTCAATCCGCCAGTAAGTAGCATGCATTTGCAAGACGGTTTGGAATCTTCGTTAGATCTTGGCTGAGGTCGGTCGTCTCGTGGACGTTTTGAGGCTTCCGTGGAATAGAGCTCGAAATACGGGGCACCGTCTGTTCATTCTGCACTGCCTCTCGCCTGTCAAACTAACGTGAGAGCACTTGAAATAAAAGAGGCACATGCCTAATTGACATCACTGATTTGCATTTAGAGCGAGGCTTCAAGGAATTATATAAAAGACGTGGCGCATCGTGCGGAACGATTATCCTGACAACATGACAAGAAAACAAATCGATGAACTGACAAAGAGATGACATTAGGATAAGCAGTATTATCATTATTTGTAAGCGGCAACATGCGATCAATTGAATTCAGCAAGCGCGTTTGAACTAGTATTGACGGTGAAACTCAAGTCAACCGAGAATTCGGAGCCCTTCAGTGCGCTCCTCATCGCACTCTCGTCTCTCGGGGTTTCGGTATTGCGAATGATAGACCAGTGAGCTTCCTCGCAACATTGCTAGACTTTGTACGCGAACAAAATAATGTTATTCCACGTTTCCTCTAGTGTAGGGCGTTATAGTATAGTATTTTGTATTTTTTAAAGCCTAACACTAAGCCGATCTTACCTCTCCAGTCGTTCGAGCAATTTCTCGTTTCGGTCCCGGAGATCCTCGTTGTCCCTCGTGAGCTGCGCCAGACGCACGCGCGCTCGCTTTCCGCTACAAAGTTGTCATTACGTCAGTAAATCATCCCAATATCCGGTGAAGTAAAGCAATGCCCAACGGTCTAGAAGAACGAGTGTAAAATGTATCACATACAAGTTGTTCATGTACACGCTTTGGATGACTTGGTTCAATGTTTTCACTCAATGTTTCAAGTAAGAAATCAACAATGTTAGCCAGGCACATTCGCGTTTTCTCTCCACTATAAGGAAGGCGTAATTGGGCGCGTTCAATCAACCTTCGGGTGTGTACGCACAAGAAATAATACCCAAAATCTCTAAGGTTACTTATTCAACATTGTATGTAGCATAATGCGCCAGATGCCTTAGCATTTCCGTGGCGCTGAAACATTGTGATTAAAACGACTGATCAATTGTATTGAACGAAATTTCACATAAATTATAATTTTCGGCCCAACAATGCTGCTCAACAGCCCAACATGAGCAAAAAGCGCCAGGCACTTTCGCGTTTGCTCATTGCTACAACTACTCGACACTTTCATAAATTTCAATGCTTCCATACTATCCAGTCGCAAAAAATCCGATTAGCTAATTATCGAAAAAGATCAATGAATAACTCACACCGTATCCACCTGCTGCTCCTTCGCACGCTCCTTCCTCTCCCGCTTGAGCGACTCTTCCAATCTGAGAGGAAGTGTCTGACTCTCTCCAATTCCCATGCTCTCTAGCACCCACTGACCCACAACATCGCTGCACTCTCTCAATTTTGCACACACTCTACTGCCTCTCAACCGACTAGAGAGCATGTAAAAATCGACAGACAAATACATTATCTCCCAATTTCTCACGTTTTCTAGCATCGTCTGACCGACGAGAGCAAATCGAGAGAGAGAGACAAACCTCGCTCGTTCCCTCTCGGTCACCTCCAGTGTATCGTTCCACCTCTTCCGATTCCGCTCGAGATCCACCTGCATAGAAAATCGATAACACAACCATACATTTTCATTAGCAACCGGGAGCCACAAATATATAGTGGTCTGATGCTGATATCCATAGATAAAAGGGGTAATTTGAACGTCCGAACGCGGATATTTAGTGGTCTGACAGCTGACACGGCTAAATATCTAGTGGTCCGATTACAGGCCCGGTAGGTACAAAAATGTATGAACACAACAGAAAGCACCCGGACTACCGTAATCCAGTAAAGTACACTGCCTCGTTCACGCATCTTCAATAATCCTCCTACCATCAATATACAACCAGAATTTTCACTACCATAATTCAGTGCGCTTCCGTAACCTCACGCTTGCCTATTTTGCTACAAGACACAATAATCAGCAAAAGATACAGCTAGAACCCGGACTATATACCGTACCTTGCACTTGTCCAGTTCCTCTTCCACGCGGCGCCGCTCGGCCACTGCTGTAGTCGCCAACGCCTCGCTGCTCTGAACATATATTATATTTTGTTATTCAAAGTCAATTGACGAATTATTGACACCACCAGTCGCTTAATGCAGTTATGGGAAGGTTGAGACACTAGTGCATCAGCTTTTTTTCAAATTCCCAATTTAGCTCTAACCGACACTCTCACCAGCTCTGAAAGATGTGCAATCCAATTTATTATAATCCCACGTGTTATTGCCACCATTGATGGCTGACAGCGCTTATCCGACTGGTGAAACACTAGAGCATCGTGTTTTCACTCGTGCGCGAAATGCAAGCATCTCGCTTCACTCATCTTTTGTTTTATGTATAAGCGAGAGAGGTACAATTGATATCACTACTTGTGATTGCACTTGTGGGACAGGCGAAACACCAGTGCATCGGCATTAGAGTGCGCAATACGGGCCGAAGTCTCTTCATTGTACACACTCTCTCGACCGATCTGGTTGCGAGAGAGTACGTGAAATTAAGAGACAGCGGCCCGTATTGTGCACTATAATCGGCTCGTTCTATCATGCCCAATTTAGCCCTAAATACTCGCTTCTTGCTGTTCTGAACATTTTAAAAAAAAGGCTTTAGTGATCGGCAGAATATTGAGGAATTATTGCATCTTTCTCCCGTTTCCCTACGAAATAAGCTTCTTAAGATACTATACCAATTTATCGCCGTTTAATAATTCATTCAAGACGCACTAACACATTCTAGCAGAACCAATTAAAATGATGATGATGAAACACAAGTGTACCGCCTTTTTTCCAAGTTCCCAATGTAGCCCTGACTAGAGATGGGAAAGGAAGAGGGAAGAGTCGCGAATGTATGCAAAGTGAGCCGCGCTCTTCCACAAGAGCGAGAGGGAATGGCCTCTCTTCCACAAGAGTGAGATCTCTTCCATAAGACTGAGAGCGAAAAAGCTTTAAAATAAAGGAATTTAAGCCGATTTTTGCACCCAAGTGATAAATATGTTGAAAATCATTAAGATAGGTTAGTTTGAGAAAAAACCCAACAAAATTGCTCCATTTTCAAAGCTTTTTCGCTCTCAGTCTTATGGAAGAGATCTCACTCTTGTGGAAGAGAGGCCATTCCCTCTCGCTCTTGTGGAAGAGCGCTGCTCACTTTGCATACGTTCGCGACTCTTCCCTCTTCCTTTCCCATCTCTAGCCCTGACCACAAGGTTAAATAGCGATAAATGATCCATTTCCCCACCTTGCACATCACTTGAGCCTCCGTCAGACTGCTCTCCATCGCCGCTAGCTGTGCATTCGCTGTCCTACAACAATTACTATTTATCCAATAGCCGGGGCCGCCCCTCCACCGTAGATTAATTAATTGTAAAGATAATAGTTTATTGATATTTTTGGCCCTATCTCCGATCTCAGTGTCCCCAGCTAGCAGGATGCTGATATGAATTGACAACGCAGCACAGACCCGCCTGGTTCACCAAACAATCATCTACGTGTTCCATCTCCTATCCTTCAATATGTCTCATGTTTGCAGTATTTTGAGCACATTTCTGCCGTAAACTAACATAATCTTGAAGTAACCCGCATTGAATGCTCGATGAGGCAGAGATCCGACGGGAGATGGCACAAAATGATCAAAAATTTCTTTCCACGAAATAAATGGACTGTTGGTTGGTTCAAGCCGGTTTCATTGAACACTAGAGTTCGTAATTCGGGGCGGGTCATTCGGTATCGCACCGGGTCTCGCGCTCGAAAAGTGAAGAATGAAAAGACCCGATACCTCAGCTAGGTATCGGATAGAAATCCGATACCGGAGATCTTTTCGCACTCACAACTCAAAAACTACTGAATCAAATCGAATGAAATTTTGATTGGAGACTGAATTCTCGAAGTTCTTTCGATTGAACTTAAAATTGTTCCTGAAAACGCATTTTAAATTTTTGAGTTCTGAAGAGCTAAGTGCTCAGAAAGAAGGTCAGTAGCGGCTTCCATGTTCAATAACCGCAGCAATATCATTTTTTTTAAATTATCGACGGTCAATGAAGCTCGTTCTGGCTATGTTTTATGTGTAATCCGTGGCCCTCAATGCTCTCGATCTCATCTGAAACTAGATCGTTGCTAATCAATAAGTCATTTGGATTTACTAGATTAGATATTAAGATGGCTTTAAAACATTTTCGAGCTCAAAATATCTGAACAACTCAAGAGTCGCGCCACTAAAACTCGTTGAAAGAGATTACGAAAGGAAAAATGAAAAAAACTCATCTTTGCTCAGGTCTTGTTTACTCTTTATGGGACACTTGTCGCGCGATTCAGTTTTTCAGTTGAAGTATGAACAGCTGAACAGTGTGACTGAACATACAACGATAAAAAGGCTCTATATCGTATTCAATATTCGAAGCAAAATCGTTAAATAAACCTTAGACTTTGAGACGAACGTGTGGAAAAGCTCGAGCAACCAGTCGATAGAGAGGCGCGGGGTCGAAATGATGAGAATGACTCATCTCATGATGCAAATCGCTCGATTATGACTCGAGAACGATCGATTTCGCGCACACTTTCGACTCTCAGGTATCGGATCTTTGTCGATTTTGGCGAGCCGGTTTCGGATTTCTCTCCCTCTCATTCTTCATTCACGGGGCCCCCGAAGTATCGGGTCGTGCTGTTTCTCGAACTCTATTGAACACAAGGCCTCGCCTAGGCTAATGAGGAACGCGTGAAAGAATACTCCGGCGAGAGACCCTCCTCTCCTTCCCCATCAACAACTCACCTCTCCCCCTCCCTCGCCTCCGCCAGACTCCTTTCCATCGCCGCCCGCTCTGCATTGGCGATTCTGAAAATATATTTATTTTTATTAATATCTTTTGAGAAGACGACGCTCACAAAATTGCCAAGTTCCATGGCGAAAAAGAATTGAACGCCAAGTGGAACACAGAAACGCCTAGTATGAAAAAAAGCATCTCACACCATTTCCGTTACCAAATACGTCTTATCACCCACACAGTCCAAACAAATCGATGCGGTAGGTCTCAATACCCCCCCCCCCCCCTGAACCATCATTCTCCCCCCCCCCCCCCCTGAACCATCATTCTCCCCCCCCCCTCACCTCTCGCTCTCCCTCTTCCCCTCCGCTGCCCTCTCCTCGTCGCGCGCCCGCTGCTGCTCGTGCTCCTGTAGGGAATATTAATTAATTAATTAATGATAATACAATTTGTTTAATTAAGTTTCCTTTAATTTCGATAGAAATCGGGTATATTCCTCTTTGAATATTTTTATGTCGTAGAGGCAGAACACATTACCGAACGACTGTCGCATGGGTTCAAGTGTAATCGAAGCAGCGCCAATCTCACTGGACGAATGACAATTAGAGAGCTACTAATTACCCTGTTCTTATGGATCGAAACTAATAGCATAATTCTGATGGAAAAAATATACATGAGCTTTCTGCACACGCAAATTGGAAAAGGAATTGATAATAACCAGTAGCTAGGAGTTACGTGCAATCGTCGCAGCGCAAAACTCACGGGTGCAATACAACATCAGTTCTTACCACCAAAGATGTTTGAAATATTCACGACTCTGTTTATGATATTACTTATACTTATGAGCTTATCTTACTTATGATTTTATGATATTGGAGAATCCCATTCGTTCAGCCTTAAGTGTTAGAGATGCAGCGCGGATCTAGCTGGTCAACAATTTTTCGAGCGGTGATACAGCTTCGCCCACTGCAAACAGTATACTAGAGCTGAAGTGCTGCAAATAATTCGCCAAAAATATCTCGTTTACTGTAGTCACTATCGCAGAATGAGACATCTCATTCCTCTCATTATTGCCGGCAGGTTCACAAACCCTACATGGTGTATACATCATACTGCCCCGTACAGTGTGCATTGATCACAGCGATAGCTCGCACATGCGGATAAGTATTGATATTGCATCAGCTAAATTGTCATTGAGCCCGAATAGCGCAAGGACTAATACGCAACGTGTGAAACGCGACTCTTCCTGGTTCAATTCTCTCACCAAATGCGGAATTTCGTGATTAAAAATAAATAAATAAAGCAATTAATGAATTTACTAACCATCCACTCTTTTATCTGCGTCTCGTACACGTCGCGTTCCTGGAAAGAGATCAAAGATCAATCGTCTAAAGATCAAAGATCAAAGAGCATTCACATCCACAATGTTAGAGCTTTGCTTAGGAGCCAAGTAGATCTTCTCATGTACTATGCTTTTTTCCTACAGCATGAGCCCATCTGCGCTAATCAACTACTACTAGAAACAGGATCAACTGTGAAAGATCAAAGATCAACGACCAAAGCTCGCTCACCTCCTGGCACTCTGCCAGCTGTCGTCGGAGAGCCGCGATGAGACTGCAAAGATCAAAGATCATAATAAACCACTTTCTCCTTTCCCTAAACCCTCGACAGATTCATGTTTGCTCAACTTCCCTTAGCGTTTCACCAACAATGAACATTTATGTTTCACGTTCTACATATCTTGGCAGCTTGGAATAATCTAACATTAAACGAATGTCTTCCTTTTTTCAACGAACCACTACTAACATTCAATAATCATTAATAATTTAACAACATCATACAATTTTTCATTAAGAAGACCAACGCATTTATCTACAAGAGCGATCCTGACAACTGTGCATGTTGCTTACCTCATTCCCCTCCTAGTAATTTACCTCATTTTCACAACCCCAGTTAGCTCTCTTTCGTCATCCACATCCCCTCGAATAGACTCAATGTTATGCATGACCCACTAATACTTACATCTCCTTCACCTCCTCCTCCTCATCCCTCTCATCCTCCTTCTTCACTACCACTGCGGGCAGCTCGATGCTGCCGCTGCTGCTGCTCGTGCTGCGCCGGCCGCAACCTGCGATTTATTTATTTTTGTTATTTTAGCTTTAAAGATTGTTAAAGAATTTAAAAATTGTCTTAAAAAACGCTGAGATAGAATGATCATGAAAGTGAGTCAACTTCAGCTATTGACTACACGGTGAAACACCAATTCACAAATTCACTCATTGAACAAAGCGGCGCAATTTGAGCTGCTTTTCCCGTTTTCTCTTCGTTTCTTATTGCCACTATGACAACTGAATGTGTTATTTACGCTACTTGTCCCGAAATCACACTGACTGCAGGCTATCGGAGCGCAACGGCCATTAAATTCAAGATCCATCAAGTGAAACCTCTAATCGTTTCTTTTCTTGTGTTAGAGATCACGTGAAATGACCACAACCCGCCATTTCTATGGGAGGGGAGGGGAGGGGGGGGGCAAAAACTCGACTCACCCATTCTCGCCTCCTTCCCGTCCATTGCTCAGTCGCGCGAGTTTCCCGGCCAGGCGAGCCTCGCGAGTCGATCGATGCACCCGACTCCTGAACATCAATGGCTAAGGATGACAATTCCGCCTCTCCTCATTTCCCACACTCTCTCGTCTGCCTGAGCGAAAAGAGAGCGTTCGGAATGAGAGAGGCGCGTGCCGTTTCGCCATCGCTAGTTTCAACAACAACAAAGAATCGGAATGGAAACGGGCAGTAAAGGATGTTTCCAGAGAGGGACAATAACGAGAGGGAATTCGAAAGATAAAATGTTCTCGATAACGAGGGATAAGAGAAAAAAGGGCAAAAACGAGATAGGAATCGTTATTCAGAGCACGCGAATCGACAACATTGCCAACAGGCGATCGAAGCACGAATAAAAGGTAAAGTCATCCTGTTAATCAAAGCATTTGAGACCTAGGAGAGACCACTGCTATGCAAGTGACTATTCGTGTGAAACACGAGTGCTACCTTTATACTAGTCAGAGTGGTGCGAGATAGTGAGTGAATGGAAGAGACGGTTACCCGAATTTCAAATCCTAGGCGACATGCTGAAACACGTTTCCTACGCAACTGAAATAGAGTGTCGCCCCTCTCGCTGACCTAAAGCGATAGCATCTTCAAATACACATACGATACCATCTCCGGCACATAAAGAAAAACTATGAAATTTGAAATCAGTATTGGTCCAGATTGACCGATCGATCGAGTGAAACGGAAGGAACAATCACACGCAGATGAGGATGGGTACAAATTCAGCATACGGCGCATTTCACCAATATGGGGGCACGGAACACTCTCCCATGCTGACAAACTGAAGAATAAACGCGTCTACTCAAGCCTAGCCAATAGGCCGAGCCATATGGCACTGTCCGCCCCCCCCAGTGCCAACTGCCGACGGCCGCCTATCCACCCCAACACATCACACCTTGTCCATTAGAGTTCGAAATACGGGTAATAGTCTCTTCATTCTTCACAAACTCTCAGTGGTCAGAGTGGCGAGAGAGTGTGCGAAATGGAGAGACGATTACCCGTATTTTAAACTCAACTGTCCATAAAGCACTCTGCTCTCAACCGATCGATCAGATGGCTGATTGCAACGGAATCGCCTACACTTCCTTATCTCCCTATGCCCGAGCCAAGCTCGTCAAAAATGGACAACACAAAACTTTCTCCAAATTTTTCGCCCACAAAAGAACAAGGGGAATGCTTGATCTATAATCCAAAATTTCAGTGAAACTAAAAAAACGCATAGAAAGACTAGAATCGATCACCTGATAGAATGACCGACTGTATCGCACACTATACGCTGGCTTATCTCTGCCAGCCCCAACGTGCCAGGCAGAGACACAGAGATAGAGCACGAGAAACGTAGAGAGTGGGAACCAGAGCGAGAGTAGCATCAAGATAGTGTAATCGTGTGCAAAAAGGTACACCTTCTTCCCCATGCGATCGCAAATGCCATCTGACGTGAACTTTGTTCTCTAATGCCAGCCAGGTGGGAGCTGGGCAACGGGTAGAGTAAGGTCACTTCCATAAGTCATCCCAAATCGATGCGCTGACAGCCGGTATGATTATAACAGAATCGCATAATTTCCGCTCGCTCTTCCATGCTCCATCTCTGCGTTTTATCAGGGAGAGAAGCGAGAGTGTAGCAAGGAATCTTTACCATCCTTTTTCCGTTCCCGCCGTTTGGAAAAAAAATAAGTCCAAGAGCACTACTCATCTCTATTCCCAGGCTCCATTTCCAAATGAAGTCGGTTGCCAAGATCGTATCACGGAACTATACGAAAATTGCTTCTCCAACACACGTCTGGCAAATATCATCTGATTCAACTCTCCTATCACGCTGCAAGTTTCATAAAGAAATAAGTTATGGCCAAGATCATATCTTACTACGATAAGAGCATAGGCGCCCCCAGGAAACACTGCGGGAGTGCTCTCACGGGAGGTCACTCCTCTACCCCATGTATCATGGTCCAAAATGGGAAGGAATGCTGCCCCTCCCTCCAACACACCATCGTCTCTCGCACATATCGTATAGTGGAACAAGCGTATTCATACTCTTGTATAGCTGCCCCGTCTCTTCTTTCTGTGCGATCTCTCTCTCTAGTCAGTGAGCACACAGAATCAGGAGGGCTCTCTGACAGCCGCACTCTGGTTCGTGATTCATGCTTCGACAAGAGCCAGTACCAGTCAAAGCTGGTGAGCAGACGTAACAAGGGAAGGACAAAAGTGGGCAGACCTCCCGAGTAAATTCGTTGTTGCCAGTTCAAAGGTACCCCATAGGGAAGTCCAAAAACCGCTTTGAGCGGATTGGATATAGGTTTCCTAAGAACCAAAAATCGATGTTGAAATTTGAATGCTTTTGAATGGGAAATTTTCGTGCGCGAAACTCGCACTCCTCTACCATTCCCAAGGAAGACAAAGCATGAGCCTCGTAGTCTAGTGGATAGTGGTTCCGCATAGCATTTTGAGGGTCGTTGGTTCAAGTCCTTTTGCAACCGAATTTTTTTGCTCCATTTTTAATTTATTTTCGCGCTGTTATTACAACAATATTGTTCCTCATTTTGATTCATTTGCTCCCCCTGCTGAGAAAAGTAGAACTTTTTCCTTCCGTTTTGGCGATTTTATAATGGATAGTTGCAATTTCGACTTTGATGCTCTGGAAGAGAGCAAAAAATCAAAATGAGCAACAATATTGTTGTAATAACAGCACGAAAATAAATTAAAAATGGAGCAAAAAATTTCTGTAGCAAAAGGACTCGAACCAACGACCCTCAAAATGCTGTACGGAACCACTATCCACTAGACTACGAGGCTCATGCTCTGCCTTCCTTGGGAATGGTAGAGGAGTGCGAGTTTCGCGCACGAAAATTTCACATGCTAAAGCATGCAAATTTCAACATCGATTTTTGGTTCTTAGGAAACCTATATCCAATCTGCTCAAAGCGGTTTTGGACTTCCCTATGGGGTACCTTTGAACTGGCAACAACGAATTTACTCGGGAGGTCTGCCCACTTTTGTCCTTCCCTTGTAAGAAATATATTACATTTAGCCTATTTTAAGCGAGCAATAAGGACGGAATAGCCAGGAAAAGAGTGATAAGAAGTGTTCGTATCACTCATATCACTGAGTGAGCGTCGCGCTATTTTTAGCGGTACAACAAAACAAGAGAGGGAGGGGGGTGTCAGAGGGCGATCGAGGGAATATCAATATGACAGACAGATGATGGTGCAGTTATCGGATCGTTTAGACCGGTGCAAAATAAACCAGTCATAACAACGAGCAATAAACAAAGAACAGGCAAGAAGATAAATGGGAGGAGTAAGCTGAGGATAACTGCTGCTTCTTTCTCTACTTGCCGCTAGGATGGCCCAGACATTATGAAGAACAGTGGTCACTCGAGCATCGATCACTTGTGAACGCATACGGGACTCTTTTCTTAAGAATGGCTAAACTCCGCAACCCATTGTCAGATAAGTAGCTGAGCTAACCCACACACTCTTCAGCATTGCGCAACAATCACCTTCTAGGAGTATATTGGGATTGTGCTAAGGGTGCCCACCAATACAGTGCCAACAAGAGTTCAAAATACAAGTAAACGTCTCTTCATTTCCCGCTGACTCTCGCCTCTCTGACCGGTGAAAGAGCAGGTGAAATGATGGGCTCTAGTGCCAATCATAGAGAACGGGCAAGGGGCTGCCGGGTGTCAAGAGGAAGGCTGGGAGCCGACCCTCTCAATTTCCTTTGATCCCTCCCTTTGTCTAGCCGACAAGATTTCGTGGACAATGGAGGCAACATCCTTTTGTTAACAATAAAGGGACGCAACAAATGGCGTAACACTGCACTTAGCTCCGGATCGTCCTCTCGATCAGGAGAAGGGCAGCACCTCAACTGTGTGCCTGGGCTCCGATAACTATTGACAGGAACGCCTCTATGATTGACACTTTAGGGTCGCATCTCTGGTTACAGACAGACAGGAGTCTGACCCGATCCAGGTACTATAGTATCTACTAATAGTACTAATAGTAGAGTCTACTAATAGTGGATTTCAGCTTCCCCGACCATGAAATTTTGATGTGTCTACTATTAGTGATCTGTGAAAACCGCCTTCAAATCGTGTCTACTATTAGTAGATTATTACCAGAGTAAGGAGTAAGGGGTAAGCACAAGGGTATTATCAGAGTAATGAAACCCAAATCCATCAACGCAGCACTTATCCATTTCTCACAAAGATCAAATACCACGCCATGCAAAGGTACGACAGTGAGGGCACAACACATGCATCGGATAAAAAACAACCAAAAATTAAATTATCTTTTGGAAAACTTTATTCAGCTTGGCGGAATACAAAACTGCAATCAACAGAAAAATCAGAACATTACAACGTTTAGGATTAACAATGATATCGCAACAGTGCCTTGATAGTAAAATCGGTACGCATAGCTAATACCGTATTTGTTACCGCGAAATCAACGACTAGTTTCTACCGTATCCTACCAATCGATATCGTATCTCGACTACCATACCCCCTTTAGCGGGCCAATTTGACGGGGTACTCGGTAAATCGTCGACGATGGGCTGGAGACGACGTCGGTGCGTCCGTCGAAGAGGACGAAGGGGAAGAGAAATGAGCTGGAAAGCTAACCGAATTCGAAACATAGGCACATTGACTCACCAAATTAATCGTGTCCTGGCCGGCAACAGTAGAAGAACGTCGATCTGCTCCACTATTTGAGCCATCCAACAGCCGAAGTCGTACCGAATCTGGAATAGTTACCAATACCTCTCATAAGAGAGGTATTGGTTACTATTCCAGCCCATCACCCCGAATCCCAGCCCTAAGGCTGATCTTCGGGGGTAGGGAGAAACTGGATCAAAACTTAAGTTCCCCTCTCCGATCAGCTGGTGTTCGGGAATAGAGAGCTATCCGGGGGAGCCCCCTTACACCGAACCAAGCCACCGGCTAGTGTTCGGATATAAGCGAGCAACCCCGGAAAGCACTCTATCCCCGAAACCAGCCCCGGCTGGTGTTCGGGAACAGAGAGCTATCCGGGGGAGCCCCCTTACACCGAACCAAGCCACCGGCTAGTGTTCGGATATAAGCGAGCAACCCCGGAAAGCACTCTATCCCCGAAACCAGCCCCGGCTGGTGTTCGGGAACAGAGAGCTATCCGGGGGAGCCCCCTTACACCGAACCAAGCCACCGGCTAGTGTTCGGATATAAGCGAGCAACCCCGGAAAGCACTCTATCCCCGAAACCAGCCCCGGCTGGTGTTCGGGAACAGAGAGCTATCCGGGGGAGCCCCCTTACACCGAACCAAGCCACCGGCTAGTGTTCGGATATAAGCGAGCAACCCCGGAAAGCACTCTATCCCCGAAACCAGCCCCGGCTGGTGTTCGGGAACAGAGAGCTATCCGGGGGAGCCCCCTTACACCGAACCAAGCCACCGGCTAGTGTTCGGATATAAGCGAGCAACCCCGGAAAGCACTCTATCCCCGAAACCAGCCCCGGCTGGTGTTCGGGAACAGAGAGCTATCCGGGGGAGCCCCCTTACACCGAACCAAGCCACCGGCTAGTGTTCGGATATAAGCGAGCAACCCCGGAAAGCACTCTATCCCCGAAACCAGCCCCAGCTGGTGTTCGGGAACAGAGAGCTATCCGGGGGAGCCCCCTTACACCGAACCAAGCCACCGGCTAGTGTTCGGATATAAGCGAGCAACCCCGGAAAGCACCCTATCCCCGAAACCAGCCCAGCTGGTGTTCGGGAACAGAGAGCTATCCGGGGGAGCCCCCTTACACCGAACCAAGCCACCGGCTAGTGTTCGGATATAAGCGAGCAACCCCGGAAAGCACTCTATCCCCGAAACCAGCCCCCAGCTGGTGTTCGGGAATAGAGAGCTATCCGGGGGAGCCCCCTTACACCGAACCAAGCCACCGGCTAGTGTTCGGATATAAGCGAGCAACCCCGGAAAGCACTCTATCCCCGAAACCAGCCCCCAGCTGGTGTTCGGGAAAAGAGAGCTATCCGGGGGAGCCCCCTTACACCGAACCAAGCCACCGGCTAGTGTTCGGATATAAGCGAGCAACCCCGGAAAGCACTCTATCCCCGAAACCAGGCGATCGGAGAGGGGAACTTAACTTTTGAACTCCTTGATCAGCATGTGAACGCCGTTCCTTGGCCGGAGCGCTCGTCATGCACGTGCATCTGAAATGTTTGTTTAAGGAATATCAATACGCTGATTTGTTTTACTGTCCTGCTTGTTCAAGCTTATACTCGAATGTGAGGAACATTTTTCAAACTGAAGGTGATGTACAGTGGATTTGAAAGGAAAACTAAAGATGATGCAACAATCAATGACGTCTCATAGGGAGAAAAGAACGACATGAGGAAACAATTCTTCTTAAAAAAAGGGTCGAATATTTGGTTACAAATTACGCTCCCAACCCCCATTCGAAATCCAGAAATTAGAATAAGGAATAATTACAAAATCCTATGGCTTTTCGAATATTACTTCCTGAACGTTTCCATCTCACAACAACCACGCTCACCGAACTCGCGCCAAAAGTGCAGTAGTTATACAACACAATGAGCCTTGATTCGATAACCAACCGGGGGTGCTGAGTGTTGGCGACTCGTCGCCTTTGCGTGTTGATGTTGACCTCGCCACCGACTTTGAACGAGCCGAAGTAGAGGAGCGTCTGACCCAACGTCTTCAGTCTTGATCCACATTCTGCAAAGATCATGATCAACAATCAGACGCATTAAATAATGAAAAAAGGAAAACACGATTGCTCAATCGCCAATGAGCAAAACAACGATAATTTAAAAAGGGCTGCGATTGCGCGCAAGAAGGCACATCAGTTGTAATAATGGCCGAATAAACTATCAGTAATCAAAATATCTTGGGAAGGGAAGTAGTCAAAGCAAATGGAGCGATCCAACTACTTTCGCTTCCCATCGATGAGCTCTCGAAATAACAACAACAGTGAAGACAGACAACGTGCAAAGGCAACATATGGACTAAGTGACCTATAGAGAAGGCAAATTTTCAGAAATTATAACTATTTTGCGAAGCAAATACGTCAAAACAAATGGCGAAAGAAGGAGCGCGAAAATTTACACAGTCGATAAAAACACAGAGACGCCGCAATTTACTTGGTCAATATGTACTACAGTAAGCAAAGCTTAGCATCAACTGACTTTATTTTTTATTTATCCGATTAAAAATGGTCGCACGAAATAAAACAACAATTAATTTTTAAATTAATATTTAAAAATAAGTAAATATATCTTTACTTAATAGACATAGGATTTCGGGTGTCAGAAATGAGTGTGGGAGGTTGTTCCATCTCTCAACTTTCTTTGATAACCCCCTTTGTCTATTTATCCCAATAGATTTCCTGGACGGGTAATGATGGAAACCTCCTCTGCTAACAATAAGGAAGGGCGCGGCAAAAGACGCAACATCACACTTAGCAACGAAACATCCTAGCTTTCAGAAGAATGGGTCTGATTGTGAGCAAGAAGGCTCAGCTGCTCCCTTCTCCTAAACGCAAGGATGTTTGCGCTAGTCTCAGCTGAGCCAGACCTGTCGCAATGAACCTGGTATGGAACGCCGACTAATATCACCAGCCTCTTTCTTGTCCCTTCCCCGGCATAACTAACATGTAACAATAAGAAGCCTACCCAGTATCCCCGAAATGACAAGAGTCCACTATTGATATCACCAGCCATGCCTCTCTAAATATCCCTATCAGTGCATGTTTAGGGTCTCATCTCTATTGCCATTAGAGATTCAAGAACAAGCAAAGCATGGGGAAGCGGAAGGATATAGCTGGACAATGAAACCCAAATGCACCACCCTAAATAAGCGAAACACTTTCGTTATTTTAACAAAACATCGCACATGACGTTATGCACAGGTACGACAGTGAGGGCACAACACATGAAAAGGACGTCTGATAACCTAAGTTATATTTGAACACTTTATTCAGCTTGGCGGAATACACAACTGCAATCAACAAAAAAATCTGAACATTACAACGTTTAGCATCAACAACGATATCGCAACAGTACCGTGTTAGTAAAATCGATACGAGCCTGATACCGTATTTGTAACTCCGAGATCAACGACCAGTTTCTACCGTATACTATCAATACCGTATCCCGTACCCCCATTACCGGACCTATTTGAGTGGATTCTCGGTGAATCGTCGACGGGCGAGCGGAGACGACGTCGGTGCGTCCGTCGAAGAGGAGGACTGCTGGGAGGAAGGGGACTGCAAAAACAAATAGTGTTTATCCTACGAATTACATTTTACAATGCACACATATGATATTGACACGCATGTCAGTGGAAGAGGAGGAGAACAGAAGAACTGGAGTGCAAAAATGGTACTTTATCTATAAAAGTTTCAATTTTATTTTTTTACAGTTATGAGCCGGTGTAATTATTGATACTACGATCGTCAAAGTAATCAGTGATCATTGAAACACAAAGCGCACTTGATCACATCTACCACAACTATCAATATAGCGACAATGAGCGTATTCTACAAACTACCTACCTAATATCATGCGGAATCGCCTTGATTAGCGAGACACCTTTACCCTTGCACTACCTCACCTCCCTCTCCTCCTTCTCCCTGGGTCTCTTCCTGCTCTCCTCCTCCTCCTCATCCTCATCCCACTTACTGGCAGTTGCCGTGGCGATCGCGCGCAGCTCGAGCAAAGTTCTAAACAAAAATAATCACTTATTTTCAAGAATTCGTGATCCGTAGTAACACTTTGTTGTTTTTTTTGTAAAGTGCAAGAGATGTTGTTAGCAGGCAAGCTGTAACCCAACAGCTGACATGAAAACTCCGAAACTTGAAACAACAGAGTTAAAGCGAATGAAATAAAATAATTAATGCTATATCACAAAGCTCAATTCGTTGTCTTTTTCGTACGGCTATTATATTTTCGGTTCCATGTTTCGAGATATCAGAAATACTGTAGCCCAAGAGCCGGTTATAGAACCTCTGAAACTTAAAACCAGTTATTCAAAATTGAATCCATCGCTGCATTGATAAACGATCACTACGTCCATTCAATAGCGGGACCTGGTACCGCAAACCGCGTGGTATATCTTTGGCTAACTTGTCCACACCTCAACATTTCCAAATATGTGACTAGGCTTGTGTAAGCATGTAAGACAAATGGGTGGGTTTGACACCTTCCATCTCACCTGGCCACGCCCCTTTCCGCTCCTCCTCCGCTCACTCCCTGCACGTCCTCTCGAACGGCTCCCGTGTACGCGTGAGTCGTTCTGGAAGAAAAATATTTTGTAAAAAAAACAGGTCAAAGTTACTGGCAGGAGGAAGTGAACACTAATATGAGATATCACTGCATCCCAAATCCATCGGGTGGTTTCCAAATCACCAAACAAACGTTGAAACACTATCATAAATATCATTACAAAAATAAAATTTTGAATGACAATAACTTAATAAAACCCCAAACCGATTCGCCATCAAGACGACGGACGTCCGCTAAAATTTAACGAAGATCCACGATACTCCCCTATTCCGTATTATATTGTGGTGAATAAAAAATTGAAATTGAAATAATATTTTATAATTGGTAAACGTACCTGCTCGTTTCCCAGACCGTCACGCCCGGCGCGATAACGGGAATCGGTCTACAAATTAAGCATTTTAAATAGCAATAAATTACACGTTGCTTTTTTAACCACAAGAGAAATCAATGGAATTGCCAGGAAGGAGTGAACACGAATATGTTATATCACTGCTTCCCTCATCCACGGGGTTTGAATCACAAAACAATTTGAAAAATGGAGAAAAAAATATCCATAAAATAATAAAAACAAATAATTGTTAAAAAAATACCTGCTCGTTTCCCAGCAGGGCTCGATAACATGGTCGTTCTCCTTGCTAGCCGACCCTCTCCCTTTCTTGAGCGTTTCGCGTTCTCTGAAGAAGATTTTGAATGAAAACAAGACAATCTACCAATCGCCTGAGCACCAATTTTTCACCACTTATCATCCAAACTTCATCAGAGCGAAATCAAAAATTCTGCTCAAGTATCCCCCCCCCCGAAACGCCAACTCACAGGGTCAGCATCTTATTTTTTCTCGATTCTCTAGCACTGCTGGGCTACATCCCCGCTTGATCATCTGGCTGAGGGGCTCACAAGCAGAAATTTTCGAAAATATGCGGAGCCCCCCCCCCCCCACCAACTAGCGGAAGTTATTCCATCAGCGTTCTAAAACCGTACTTTTGGGTCGACTCCTTCCGTCCCCTCTTCGCCTTCTCCCTTGCAGCGTCCAATTCCTCACGAAAGCGCGAGCAGCGAATCTTGTAGCTGAAACGGAACAGAGTTCTTTTCGGAAGAAAGATTTCGGTTTCACTGCGCGGTGAAATCTCACATCACCAGCCACTCACAGTCCGCAGTTAGTAATGATCTGGAACAACAAAACACGAATAATCGATAAACCACAGCTGTACCGTACTCACTTCTCTGTCGTCTCTCGCAGTTATTTTGGGTAGTACGGTTTCGGTTTCACTACCTGGCTAAACCTCACAAAGTCACAGCCAATAGCTAACAGTCGCTAAAAATAGCTTAAAAAAAACGCAGCAAATAATTTCTACCGTACTCACTTCTCTACCGTCTCTCGCCTTTGTTTTTGGGAAGCCTAATTTCCGTTTCACAGCGCGGATAAATCTCACATACTCATAGTTAACAGCTGTCTGTCTCATGGGAAGAACAACAAAAACGCGCAACAAATAATTTCTACCGTGCTTTCTACCGTACTCATAGCTGAGCGCCGATTTCCCTGGAAAAATTGAGGTGGCGGCGACCCGTTCAAATAGGGAAAATTTTCGAAAATTTGAGCGGCAACCCGTTGATTTTGAACAAAAATAGATGAAAATTGGTCCAAAAAGGGAGGTGACCCGTTCTTCTGAAGCTGTTTTTGAACCCGGAGACCCGTTAAAAATCGTACAAAAAATTTCAAAGGAGCACCCTGGCTCACGTATGACCGTACTCACTTCTCTACAGTCTCTCTCAGCTGGGCGAGCTCTCTGATCTCGTCGGGTCGGTACTCGCGCAGCGGCCGTCTGCTGAATCTGCGAAACACTAAATCACCATTTCTCACCAGATGCCTATTTTACAAGCACCCAAACGATAATAATGATAAGTATGTGAAAGAGGAGGAAGAAGTGGACTGCCAACCCTCGATATTTCGTGGGAAAAAGCACTGATTTTGACTGATTATTTAGGCCAGCACCTCGAACCTAGACGGCGAAAAGAAAATAGAACTCAATGCAACGACATTTTCGAAAGCCGAACAGGTTTCGGACAGAAAAAGCAATGAAACCACTATTCCGGATTCTCCCCTTTCTCGGTAGTTTTTTCGAGCATTTTTCGCACTTACCCACTCCACTCCACCGTCTTCTCCACCACTTTCTCCCCTCCTCCGTTCGCGTGGTGCAGAGCCATGCTCTCGAAGAAATCCCGCTCCACTTTCCTGAGCACAATAATATTTTTTCCCGAAACATACCACAAATCAATTATGATTTCGATCATTCACACTTGAGGCGACGTCGAAACACCAATGATCATGGCACAAAGTCACCCGTTTTTAACGCCTGTTTTGCGGCAATTGCCAAATTGAGTTCAGAACCCAATCTCACAATGAAAAAAGAGGGACAATTGTAAACGGTATTAGCATTCCTTGATAAGTCACATATCTTAGTGTCTGTCTGTCTGTCTGTCTGTCTGTCTGTAACGTGTGTCACGCTTTCGTTTTTTGCCCATAACTCGGCTCAAACTGATCGTACACGTCTATCTCCGATACCATTGGACTCCTCATGGACAGGCAAACTTTTTGCAAAAAAAATTTCATCATCATTACGTAATATGACGAAATTCACTTCTACACCGTTTTTCGGGCCTTTTTCGCTGGGAACTCAACCGAATCAGGCATGCAACATTCCAAACGACTCGTCATGAAGTGGACTTTCACTTTTCACGCAAATTTCGTCATCATTACGTAATATGACGCAATCCTTAGGCAATAACTCGCTATTTCGCGCGTAACTCAGCGCAAACTCGACCAATCGAGACGTGCTTAGGCTCAATCGAACCGGTAAGTGTAGCGCCACTAAATTTTGAATGAATTTCATCATCCTTACGAAATATGACGTAATCCCTAGGCAATAACTCATTTTTCGCGTTTAACTCAGCCCAAAATCGACCAATCGAGAAGTGCATAGGCTCATACGAACCGGTAAGTGTAGCGCCACTAAATTTGGAATGAATTTCATCATCCTTACGAAATATGACGTAATCCTTAGGCAATAACTCGTTTTCGCGTGTAACTCAGCGCAAAAGCGTCCAATCGAGGCGAACTTAGGCTCAAACGAACCAGCCAGTGTAGCGCCACTAAATTTAGAATGAATTTCATCATCCTTACGAAATATGACGTAATCCTTAGGCAATAACTCGGTTTTCGCGTGTTTTTCAGAATGATGTTTTCCTTGATATTTTTTTTTGTTTTTCAGAATATTCTATACTATTCTATATCAATGTTTTAAATACATAACCCGGCGAAGCGAGGCACTCGCAGACGACTATCATAACCCGGCGACGCACTTCCCTGCGAGCGAAGCGAGCCTGCGAGTCCCTGGCGGAAGGCTCGTGGGGCCGAGGGCGATCCGACAAAAAGATGGGATGGGGCGGAGCCCCATCCCATCTTTTTTCGGATCGCCCGAGGCCCCACGAGCCTTTCGCGAGGGACGATGCCAACTGGGTCAGACCCGGCGACACCTAGCCAGCGAGCGAGCGAAGCGAGCGTAGCTGGCTATTTGAGAATTGTAGGCGAGAGATGGCAAGTTGTCGGTGTACTCGGTGTACCCAACATATCGGACAAGCAGGAGCTCACTGGTCGAGCGGGCATTATGTGACATACACAAGAGAAAAATCGGATGGGCAATGGTGGCTACACGACGATGACCAATCCCCTCAACAATATGATCCTCCTAATCGACACATGATTGGAGATTGTGGAATGCTATTCCAAAAAATAAATTAATTTTTCATTTTAAAATGTGTTGACCGATGACCTAAATACATAACCCGGCGACGCGAAGCACTCCCGTCTTTTTTTTTCGGATCGCCCGAGGCCCCACTAGCGTTTCGCGAGGAACGATGCCAATTGGGTCCGCGACTTTGAACATTCTATACTTTCATGCATTGGCCAATGTTTTAAATACACAACTCGGCGTGCGCGAAGCACTCGCAGAAGACTATCACAACCCGGCGACACACGCTCCTACGAGCGAAGCGAGTCTGCGAGTCGCTGTCGGAAGGCTCGTGGGGCCGAGGGCAAGCCGAAAAAAGATGGGATGGGGCCACGAAGTGGCCCCATCCCATCTTTTTTCGGATTGCTGTCGGCCTCACGAGCCTTCCGACAGCGACGATGCCAACTGGGTCGGACCCGGCGACACCTAGCCAGCGTAGCTGGCTAGTTTTCACATTGTTAAAGTAATATTTTATAAATAATTAAATTATATCTCACATCATCATCTTCTCCCTCTCGGCCTGCTCCAACTTCGCGGACGTCTCGCTGATTAGACTGGAATAAACAAGAAATTCACGATTCAGGAATGAACAAGATATTTTACAACTTATTCCAACTATTTAGGCTATCTCATAGCGGTTAATATAAAACTGGAAAATGCTATTTATGGAAACAAAAGAATCCTGTTAATACTACAAGACACTTTACTTCCATCTATGAACCATCTATGAAACTCCAAGCTCTCATGACAGTTCTTCTAATTCTGTGATTGTGACTCAGAAACATTGACTTGCGTCTACTCTCAAACTTAATCTACCCGTGAAACCGCAAATCAATTTTTACAAAATCAATTTTATTTCAAATTTCGTTATTCGTGCGAGGGCGTCTTGATTTTTGTAGGCAAGGGGAGAGGACCCTCAGCCCTATGAGTATGAAGACCGGATTCGAAAATCCTGGCGCGATGCCCGATGGCGCATTTCGCATAGCCGCAATCATAAGAGCAAAAAAAAACAACAAAAAAAACAATACTAACAGTTTCTTCTCCTTCTCCGCTGCTTCCACCTTCTCGTTCGCCTCGCCGATCAGTGCCTGCATGCTGTAATGAGAAGTGGATCAAGAACAATGACTGCCTCGTTACTATTTCGATGATATTTTCTTTAATACACATGAGAATGTGAGAGGTGGTTGCACAAGGCAAATGTCACTGATCGCATTGTTAGCTAAAAGAACGGGCAATCCGTATTAACGATTAGCCGAACATAATAGAACAGATCAGCGAGCGCTCTAACTAACACAAGCCACTCTAACCCACATGACCCCTAAAGAATTGAAATTGATTGAATTGTTATCTAAGTGTAAAGAAGACGCACTGACATTAGCGAATCGAGGCAACTATACCAAACATAGCCAGCCTCTGAAACCGAACTCTCCCTACCAAGATCCACATTCACCAGAGTGACCAACCTTGATCTGCGCCCATTTATAAATCAGAACATGCATCTATCAAATATCTATTACCTCGGTAAGACAGGCGAGTCTTCGCATTCAATTTTTTGCTTTTCTTGTTTAGACAGCGAGACGACACGATCACTACAACCCCTCCCCATGGCCGAAGTATAGGTGCGCTCTGTGATGATGCTCCCATTCACGGGCTACTGCATGTTGAGTGAGGTGAGAGGATTGGCAAAAAAATCAGAATCAGAATCTTTATCAGTACCATGCGGGTAGGGTGTTATAAAGCATGCTGATCTCTTCTAGCGCGATATTCTTCCGGTGGTATAGACCACCATTGATCAAATTGTTTGTTAAAAAGTCGCAATCGTGGCCCCATCAGAAAATCGCGAAATCCGCCAAACATGACCAACCTCTGAAACCGAACTCTTCCTATTCGAATGACATCTCTCCGGTCAGGCAGGCAATTCTTTGCAATGATTTTGCATATATTTTTAAACAACCGACGTTGACAGTACTACAATCACTTCCCATCCTCGGGATAAGCCGACTCCGTGACACCCCCCCCCCCATACACCGGCTGCCTATTGAATGAAGGCACATTTGAAGAGATACAAACCATTTGTTGTAGCCTAGTAATCGCTTTCGAATCAGCCAAACACGGTGCCTACCAAACATGAACAGCCACTGAAACCACAATACCCTTGCCAAGATTGTCATAGTACACAACCACAATTGTTTCCACTCACCTAACGACAATTTTCTCTGCTTCCGCCATCGATTCGCTCATTCTCGCCTGATCAGTCTGCGATTCCTCCAGTAGCCGCTTGAGAGCCTCGTTGGACGCCCGGCATGTGCTCGCAGCTGCCTGGAAAAAAAGGTTCCTGGAAAAGCAAACAACTGGTTCGGACGAGTGCGAACATCTCAACATTTCACGTGCTCGTGACGAGAGTATGTGTGCCATGAATGAAAATGTATGCTGGCATAGCTGTGTTTCACCTTGACTATATAGCTTTTCTAGAATCGAATTTTGCCAATGTGCTTTTGATTTTGTTTTTAATGAGAAATTGCGAAAAGTGGTCCATGCATCAAGTCTATGATGTAGGCGTTTACAATGTTTTATTCATAAAACAGCGTACCCTCTCAATCTCGAGCAGTTCGCTCGCCTTGGCCACTCCCTCCGCAATCAGTCCATCAATGCCCGCCCTCATCGCATCCCGTTGATCCATCGCCTCCCTCGCACGATTCGACTTCTCAGAGACGGTCGCGAGCGCGGCCTGAGGAAGGATTACGGTAATGAGATTGCAAATATTGATTGATGGAGCTGAATTATTGAATGCATCCATGCGCTGATATGAAATACCTATGCAACCCTGTTATGTCGGGTGGCAATTGCAAATTGCGCTATCCCGGAGTAAACTTTTCCGTTGCGGTCGCGAGTGCGCCCCGTGACAAATTACGGTAATGGAATTGCAAACATTGAACAATCTTTTTTACAAATTAATATCTTATTATTATATCACTCACAATGTATTGCTGCTGGAGGGCACTCATCGACTCGGCGCTTTCCCGCTCGAGAGAAGCGATGCGACTGCAAAGATATCACAACATTTCTCGCTTCTAGGTTTATGTTTCAAAGGCCGAATTATAACCGAGTGGCGAGCCGGATATCAATATATGCTGGTGACATGAGAAATCAACTTCTATTCGCAGCCAACTGCCACAACCTGGTTGAGCTTTGATTCATCGTAACTATATCCTTTCGAGAATCGAATTTCGTCAATGTGTTATCGGTTGCATGGGAAAACGCACAGCATGACGAAAATACATCGAATTTCTTACTGAATCGCCTGGATCCTATTGTACCTCCTATTCCGCTAAATGACATCTAAGACGTTTCTTAAAAGATGAAAAATTGCTCACTCCCTGGCCACTTTGAGGTCGCTCGCGCACTCATCGTAGGCGAATTCGAGCTTGTCGCGAGCCTGGAAGATCAGTTATCAAACTACAAACTACAAAGATCACCCACATTCTCGGCCTGGTCGGCTCTCCGCTGGCTGGCCGCCAGCTGCTCGGTCAGTTGGGCGATGCGACTGAAAGATGAGGGATTATTGGGAGGGCCACCCGGACAGGACCTTCCATCCGTAATGCGAATTTAAACCTGATTGGTATGTAAAGTGGCCACTGGGCACTAAAATTAGCCCGCCGTTCCCACATTAACAGGGGCATATCTCTGCTAGGTTGTGCGAGGTGCGGAGTGAGCGAAATGAGCAGAATTGCCAGGCCTTTCTTGCATATCGTCAGTAAGGGAACTATCGCAAATCTGCAGAGCAAATCCTCAACTAGCAGATAACAACAGCTCACCTCTGCGCTTCGCGAAAGGCTGCCTGGTAGAAGGGGTGTTCTTGTGCTGCAGAGGGCTCGTTCGCCCGAGCTGGAGGCTTGTTGGGAGGCCGGTCTGTAAATGGGAGTACGTGAATTACATGGATATTGAGGCGGCGAGGATGCTAACTATATTTCGAAGGCCAAGTGCAATTGTGCACAGGAACCCTTCACGGCGAGCGTCTCGCGATTGCAGTGAGTGGCCGTATAATATTCGGGCTCAACACAGGTACAAAGTAAATGAGTAAGAAGCACGAACGCTGTTCATAGTAAACAGCATCAAGGAACGCTACTGTTTGCATCATCCAAAGAAAGCGAATCAGAAAACCCGTTTGCAAATGCAAGAAAGTTAGTTAAAAGTAGCTCACCAGAGGATCTCCCTGCACTACCGCTCTCCATTGAACGCTGATCGTCCCGCCTATCGATCGGGCACGGATAACTGCGATAAATTAATAAAAATAACGAAAATCTATGAGGAATAGGCGAAATAAAATGCGGAAATGATAAGAAAAGTGGTGAGAAAGATGGAATGCCGATTGGAGCCTGTGAAACAGAGTTCAAACAGCAAGTTAGTGCCTAACAGAAAGCCCAGTAAACGCCCTGCAAGATTGCAAACTTGGAACATAGCAATAGTTGCACAATACAGAGAAAAACAAGTCATTGAATTCGAACCAGGTGAATTCGGAATTCAGAAGTCCAAGCGGAGCGCACCACCTGTCATGGTTATGATTGCGAAATATTATTTATTATTTTGTTGTTGTTTTTGTTTGATTATTTCTTTCGTTTTTTTAAAAATATTTTTTATTATAAGTGATTGAAAATATATTTACTTGATTTTTATCGATCAAGTAATGCAAAGTGATGTCAAATCACGGAAACGGGAAATAGCGGATAAAATAAATAATCACAACTGCTGAGATCGATGATCACGATGTTGGAACCTAAAAATCTATCTATACGCATGATGAGGCCAATAACACACTCATCAGAAAATTCAAAACAATCGAAAACTTTACCTAGATCAGCTAAATTGCATTTGAACACAACGCTTCTGAACAAGAAAGTGACAACAAGGACATCAGAAATGAATACAAACAATTGTTTTATGTACAATACATCTTGGAAGCTAATCATACGCCATGAAATATCGCACTAAATCCATTTCACATTCGAATTTTCAAAACCTACAACAAGCCCACTCCATCCTCATTTCCGAACATATCATCCGCTGGTTCTTCCTTTATCAAGATATCCGTCCTTGGTTTCTTTCTAACAACTCCTCCTCCCAAATCCGCCCAGAATAGCTTCATTTCTTCCATTTCCTTTTCCAATTGGGCAAATCGCTCTCGTTCTTTCTCTGCTTCAGCCTTTCTGTAATGAATATATTTTCATAGATTACGTGTTTTGCCCTGTTTCATTTCGTTTGATTTTCTCATGGATGATCATTTGTTTTGATTAATCAATAAATAAATCTCTAACAATGTCTCCTTTTCCTTCTCCATCGACTCCAGTCGATCCGATACCTCTTCCAATGACTTCTTCAGGTGATTGCACTCGTTCTTGTACCTGAGAGGTCACAAATAGGGTTGTCAGAGTGAAGAATCCGTCTCTTCATTCCTCGCACTCTCTCGTCACTCTGACCGGTAAGAGAGTGCGCGTAATGAAGAGACGGATTCTTCACTCTGACAGCCCTAGTCACAAACTTGGAGTTCAAGAGATAGTGTTGACAATACGGTTCTAGAGACGAGAATGTGTGAAGAAAAAGGAGAGGTGCGAGCGTGTGTTTCACAGCTGTCATAATGAACAATCCTTCTCGTCCCTAATACTCTCCTATGCGGAATGAAGGGACGGATTCTTCAATCTGACAGCCCATTTTTCAATCATGATTAATCACTCACTTTTCCATCATCTCCTTCGTCCTCTCGTTCTCTTTCTTCCACTCTTTGAGCTCGCTCTTCGTCTGAGGAATCCTGCGAATCCATGTTATTTTCATCACAACGGTTTCAAAATAGCAGCCTTTCAATCCTAACTACAGGTTGTCAGGATGGTGTATCCTTCTCTACATTGCTCTGAATCAAACAGATGACAAGGACAAAATAAAGAGACGCATCCTTCATTCTGACAGCCCTAACCGTCTGATCAACCCACTTTGCAGTTGATGACTGTGGCTCGTCAAACGTCGCCGTCTCAACTGCTTTCCACCAGAAATCAAAAGCGTCCGCGCATGCTGCGCCATTCAACTGCAAATCATTGAATTTCAATAGGGCTTCAAATTCTTTTCATGAAGTGCACTCTAATTATCAACCAAGACAGTAATTTAAAAAAAAAACTAACCGCACCTTCTTGGTATGCTTCTTTCCACAGATGTGATCGATGAACCCTCCCACCGGATGTACTTGCACATTACAGAGACCACACATTTTGACTTCGATCGTCTGTAAAGATTTGAGGTTGATCTTTGATCTCTTCTCTCGATAAGGGCTAATAAACAAATTTTTCATTGTTACAGTCATAAATCAACTCACATCGAACAGTCCCAAAGTTTGATCGGTCAGTCTCCTCTTGTTGCACTTTTCGTATGCGATTCGAAGGCGCTCCAAGTGAGTTGCAACTGATCCAGACACTTGAAAAGTTGAAATGAGATGAGTGAGGTGTGCTCGTATTTTGACATCGATCCGATGATTCAAACCCCTAATCGTATGAAGTACCAATCCAGAAAGCTCACATTTTCTCCTCGCTCCATCACAAGATTTGAGTATCGCGAACGGATCGACACCTTGGAGAGGAGAAATCTGAGGATACACGAAGGATGGAGGCGGTACCCACTGCACGAAACGACAATATTTGAAACTGAATAAAAAAACAAAAACAACCTTTACATTTTCATTGAGACTGCTCGTCGTTGGTTTGCCCTTTCCGGGAGTTTGAGGACTCTGGGGAATCAGGTTCAGGGTCTTATCGCTACTGAAACGATATATTTTTTGTTGCAAATAAAATAATTGAAAATGTGTTTATGCTCGAATCTTCACCTTTTCGGGCTCGCGTTCTCAGTAGCCATACGCTCGAAGAAATTCCGTTCGCGAGTTCTGAAATTTGTTGTTGTTATTGTTGTTGAATAATTACTGATTTGTAATTGTAAACCTGAGAAGTTTGCAAACGCTAAAAAATGGCTTGAATTCTAGTATACGACAACTTACATCCTTTTTAGTTCTTGCTCTACTGTTTCCATCTTGCTGCTCGCTTCATTTAGAGATCTTTGCAAGCTGCAATGAAATTTCTTTCTTCTCTCCAAGTTTTTGTAAAATTACCTACCCCCAGACTTTCTTATCTGCTTCTGTCCATTTATTTCGATAATTTTGAGCGGATTCTTCCAATCTTTTAACCTCGTCATTATGCGGATTTCCCGGAATTCCGTGATTGTGATTTTTGATCGCTTCGTTTAGGGATGTTTGCAAGCTGCAGTGAGATAATAATTTTCTCCGAGTATTTCTTGCATATTTGATAAAGATAAGCATGATGATTAAGATAAATTCACCTACCCCCATACTTTCTTATCCGCTTCAGTCCATTTTTTTCGATATTTCTGAACGGATTCTTCCATTTTTTTAACGTCATCATCATGCTTATTTTGCAGATCTACCTGAGAAAAAATAGTTTTAGTACAACTTAAAATAGCGCAATTACCTTTTCCTTTTCATGCTTCTTCTTTATCGACACCAATTCTTCCGCAAGCTCTTTCTATGAAAATATCAAAATCATCAAAAAAGTCGAAGAGCCAAAAATTACCTTTTCGTTCTGGTACTGTTCCTTAGGCACCATCCCTTCCATTCTTTTCCTTAGCGTATCCCTTTCAGCAATCGCTTCTTTAGCTCGATTCGTTTTCTCCGAAGCAGTGGCGAGTGCTGTCTGAAAGAGAATAATTCAAGCAACAAATATCAGTTCGGAGAAGATACTTTGAAGTGGGCTATCGGAATGAAGAATTCGTCTCTTCATTCCGCGTCTATCGTTACTCTGACTACGAGTTGACTAAGAGAAAATAAAAAGAGGGATTCTTCACCCTGACAGCCGTAGTCCCCCTCTCCAATTTGGACATGAAAATTGAAGATAACTGACTATGTACCGTTCTTGCAGAGCCTTCAATTCCTCCGTGTTTTCCTTCTGTAGATAGTTCCTGGTAGCGTCTAGAAACAAAGAGAATAAATACAGGATGTGAGAACCTATGATCTATGAATCTATATGATCTATGAAGATCTATGAAGGATGTGAGAATCTATGTGAGAATTGGCCTAGCGATTGAGGATAGCATGGGGGCAAGGGGGGAAAGAACGATGCTGGGGTCGCGGGTACTATTGACCCTCTTCCCTTTCCCGCCCCTCACTTTCATTAGTATTGAGTGAAAGAGAAAATGGCGTTTTGAGAGAGCGGCGGAAAGGGAAACGAAGCGGTCGCTCACACTTTTCACATACTCTTTTGCGGATTGAGAGTGGACTCGATTTCTTTTAAAAATATTGAGGTTCATAATGCTATCTATAAAACCCTCTGGCTTTCCTTCCTGGCAATATGAGAAGTATGGCAATGACGGTTCTATTATCTAGTTTGAAGTTAAAAGTAGAATTAATAATTTCTCACTCTTGAAGCGCAATTAGGTCGTCCAGCATCTTCTTCTGAGCACTCTCCGCTTTGTCGCGATCCTCGAAAGAGATCAAAGATCATAGTGCAAGCTACAAACAACAAAGTTCAGAGATCGCTCACTTCAATCGCAGCATCGGCCCTTGTTTCACTAGCAGTGAGGGCATTCTCCAACTCGGCGATCCGCCTAAAAGATCAAAGATCAGTCAAATAGATATTTCTGGAAATTTCTTGTATCCTCCTTATCCTAGTGCATCACAAACTGTGTTGACAGTTGACACGAGTCTCACTGATTTCATAGTTTCATAACTACGGTTCACCTCTCCGCAATGCGCAATCGATCCATTTATCCTCCTCCTTTCAGACCCGACGCTTCCTGTGCAATTTCTAAGACGTTTGAAAAAATTACTAATCAGCTAAAAAGAAAAGTATTGATAATCTGACACGCTTCTCTCCTCATTTTGGCGTCTATCTGGCTCACCAGCGTGGATTTGAACAGAGAGAGAGAGACGATTGGCGATTTGATATACAACTAGTGAACGTATTCGAATAGCGCGAACTTACTCATCACTGTATGGTCAGAAGAGAAAGAAGGAAGGAGGAAAGAGAGGTGTGAAGAGAGGAAAGCTATCTAGGAAGAGGAGGGAGAGGAGAGACAGTGAATAGTAATGGTGTTGCGCATCTCGAGTTTCGGGTGGACAAAGAGCCAGAGCAAAGGTCGGAATCGTAAACCTTCTTCAATCTATTTGGCTCATCAACCTGGCTAACTTTTTCAAGAGCTTTCCTCCCAACGATTCAAACAGATGCAATTTACACCAATGAATAATATGATGCAGAATCGCATTTTTAGCCAAACTTCAGCAGCGATGAAACGGGAAATGAGTGAAAAAAGAGAGGTCGATACGAATAGTGAAGATGAAGAGCCCCAGACAATGAACCGATTGAAAGCGCCCTGAGATTTTCTCACGTCTGTGCCCCACTGATTATCATCTCTTCTCTCCTCATCATCAATCGTTTTCTCTTATCTTTCGTATCCCCCGAAGTGTGCAAACTGAAATTTAAAAGTAATTCTTCATTCTCCGTTCTCTCTCGCCACTCGTCCGGTCGAGAGCAAACTCGCATAACTCCTCGCATAACTTTTTTTATCGATTCCTGTTATCATTTTTCTGATTGAAAGGTAACATAAAAATAACAAATAAAAAGACGAGGTCAACAGCACATCTGATTTTAAAATTTGAACAACCTAGCAAACAAAATTGATCCGAATCGCACATCTGAACAATAAAGTGATCGGAGAAATCGATAAAACAACAATCCATGAAAGTTATGTGTTTATTTTGAAAAATGAGATCCATTACTTAGTTACCGTAAAATCCACTTTTGCAGCTAAAGGGCACGATCAAAAACTGAGTCCTGATAAGACTACAGCGATTTGACCTCCCAATCGACAACCTCGCCCTCCTCCGCACTCTCCTCATCATCCTCATCGTTTCCAATAATTTCATCCACGGGTTCTTCCTTATTCGACTCCGTCCTTGGTTTCTTCCTGCAAACCTCTTCTCCAAGATCAGCCCAGAATAGCTTCATTTCTTTCATTTCGCTTTCCAGTTGAGAGGATCGCTTTCGTTCTGTCTCAGCTTCAGCTTCGCTATAAAGTGTTTTTATAAAGATACTAGCTAAATCAAGCACGCTATCTAGTAGATAGCTATCTACGACTGCTAGAATTATCGTTCTCTAATAAAGTAAAGTAAGTCTAATTTCTTACAATTTTCGCTTTTCCTTCTCCACTGCAACCAGTCGATCCGCTACCTCTTCCAATGTCTTCTTCAGTCGATCCCATTCCTCCTTACATCTCAAGCGAATCTTTTTTATAACATAGAAAATAAGTGCCCATACGATTACAATGATCTCCCAAATATTCGATTCAAAAATTCCCTTTGAAAATTATACACAGGAATCAATATTTCTGAGATAATCTCACTTTTCCACTTCGTGCCTCATTTCCTCAAGTCTCTCTCTCATTTCCTCAAGTTCTTCATTATCACTTGTCTCGTTCGATGAGAGGATTTTATTGTTTCTGCAAAAAGAAAGAAAAAAAGAATCTCTTCATTCCTCGCGCTATCTGCTCGATCATAGAGCTGCGGAATGGAGAGATGAATTCTTCATCAGCACAGCCGTATGATCATGATCTTCACATCTTACATGGCATTGCAAAGTATCGCACTTCAACATTCTCAATCTCAAAAGACTGCCAGATTTTGTAAAATGAACTCACTGCGCAGCCGGTGAGTGCGATTCTTCAAACGTCGCCCCCTCAACTGCACTCAGCCAGAAGTCATAAGCGTCTGCGCACACGACGCCATTCATCTGCAATTGATTTGTGCTAATCTATATTACCTCTCATTGTCAATACCTTTCTTATTATCGTAATGGCGTTTTCATATATGAACGCAAATAGATACTTGTACAATTCTAACCTTTTTCGAATGTTTCTTTCCACAAATGTGTTGGATGAATAATCCCACAGTGCACAAATCCACATCGCAAAGAGCGCATCTTTTAACAGACTGAAAGAAGTATAATAGTTCAATTTGATTCATCTTTCTTCATGTACATCGTAGAGTCTGCTAGTCTTCAATTTTTTCTTGTTGCACTCATCGTATGCTTCTCGAAGACGCTCCAGGTGAGAGGGAACGGAGCCGAGCACTAAAATAACTACGAATAACGTTATAAATTCTGGACAAAATCAATTTAATTTTTGAGCTAGCTTTCAAACAAGTGATTTGTGCTCCCTAGTGAAAGGAAGTGAAACATTTAAACCGGGTCAATCGCATACATTTCCTCTTCGCGCCTTCGCACGAGGTGAGCAACGCGAATGGATCAACGTTGGGAGGGGGAGAGATCTGCGGATAGACGGAACAAGAAGGGGCTAACATCTGAAAATATACTGTTTTTTTACCATGACTAATTCAATACTTTAAAAATTGAATGGATAAAGTTCTGCTCACGCTCGTATTTGATCGGCCTTTCCGCGGAAGAGACATCACGAGTTGATTCGATTCCTTATCACAACTAAAGTGATAAATTGGTTGAATTTGATTACTGAATTTGATTGATTACTGGAAACTCACTCGTTCACGCTATCAGAAACGATGCGATCAAAGAAATCCCGTTCGCGCTTTCTAAAATTTATTGTTGTGCGTCTTTTGAATTTATAAACTTTGATTTTTTCGATATTTTCTGAACTCACATCGTAAGCATCTCCTTCTCTGTCACTCCCATTCGTCTATTGGCTTCGTTCAGGGTGATTTGCAAGCTGCAAAGTATTTACTTTGAATCGAACGCATAATAAATTAAAATACCTCTTGACTTTATTTTCGGATTCCATCCATTCCTTTCGATAGCTTTGCGCGGATTGTTCCAATTTTTTTACCACATCATCATGGGTATTTTGGAGGTCTACCTATAAAATAGACTTGAATCAGTCGCAAAAAGCGCTGCACCTTCTCCTTCTCACACGTATCCTTAGTGTTTTGCAAGTCATCGAGAAGTTGGCTCTGTAAAATATTCATCAGATTTAATGTTAAGCAAAAATCAACCTTTTCATTTTCGAACTGTTCCTTAGCCCTCTCCACTTCCTCTGCAACAATCTCGTTCTTCCTTTTCCTCAGAATGTCTCGCTCCGCGATCGCCTCTTTGGCACGATTTGTTTTCTCCGAAGCAGTAGCAAGAGCGGTCTGTGAAATCAAATGGGTAGTTTTAAAAGGACCTTTTTACCACGATATTCCAATTGTAAACTGAAGGAAAACTGACAATGTACCGTTCCTGAAGTGCCTTTATTTCTTCCGTACTTGATTTCTGCAGTTCTTTGTAATGCCTAGAATTCATTCTTTTTGTGTAGACAATATTATGAAAAAATCAACGAGAATTCTCACTCCTGAAGCGCAATTAGGTCGTCCAGCAGCTTTTCCTGGGCACGCTCGGATTTATCACGATCCTGGAATGAGACAAGCTATAACGACCAAACTACAAACTACAGAGTTCAAAGATCACTCACTTCAACCGCTGCATCGGCACGAGTTTCACTCGCGGAGAGGGCATTCTCCAAATAAGAAATTCGCCTGAAAGATCAAAGATCAATAAAATAGTTGCGTTCACGGTCATCTGGCAGCAAGGTCTAGAGTGCTCGATTCAAGCCGTCATGTGTTCAAGCTCTAACCGTCGAGAGATTGCATCGGATGAAGAGTGTTATTCTTCATTTGCCAGCCCCAGTGTAACACTCTGCTATCAATGTGGATAAACTACGCTATTCACCTCTCCGCGTTTTGCAATCGATCCATGTAGTCCACCTTTTCCTTTGCCGCTTTGACACGACTTTCTGAATTATTTATAGAACTTTTTGATACAGATTCGCTGCAAATAATGCGTGAATAGACACTAGTCAGCATACTAGATAACGAATGGACAGAGCGAAAACTAACTGACTCATCGAAAGAAAGAGGGAAGGGGAAGAAAGAGAGACAGGCAGAGAAGAAAGCGTGTGGAGAGACAGGGGAGGAAGAGATGAGACAAGGAATAGTAAAGGTGTTCTGTATCTCGAAAGTATCGGGAGAAAACAGAGAGCAAGGGGAAAGGTCGGAGCGAATATAGCGAACCTTTGAGGAAAAGTGAGCAAAGCAGCTATCCTCTCTAGAACAACAGCCATCCTCGTCTTTCCTCGTCAGTCTCTTCCCAAAAATATCCCTAATCTTTTTCAGAGATTGAAACAAGATATTCCAGAAGAAATAGTCAGCCTACGAAGTGAAATGAATTGAAGAAATGTAAAAATAGAAAAGGAACGAGTTGGCATGATAGGCATTATTGTAGCCTATCGATTCCGGTAGCCACACCATTGATCAAACGATTCAAAATTGGTATTTCCAACGATGAACAACATTATAGAGAAATCGATACATGCAGAGGAGTACAGCAACATTTTTTTTATCGCATCTTGTTCATCCTGACAATCATCGCTTCTCCCCTTCTCCCTTATCTTCTATTTCCAATCGTATTTTCCCGTATCTTCCCTTATGGTGTAAACTGACACATGAAATGCTCTCCTCGTTCTCCACGCTCTCTCGCATCTCTGTCTATCGAAATACTGCATGAAAAGATGAGAGTTTTCCCCCACAAACCTCGTTTGGATTACGGTAATTAGCAAACAATATTGATTGTAATAGCCTCGACATATCGATGACAGTATCACGAAACGGGGATAACTCATATTTGACCCGACTTATGTACCAAAAAACTGCGCACGAAGCTCAACAGAAAAGTGACCGAAACCAGGGCGAGAAAGGAGAGGAAGGCTCAAGCTCATTTTCGAAATTCGGGAAATTCCCTGGCCGAGCAGTGCTTTGCGACGCGAAAAGACGAGAGTAGGGTTGGCGTTTTGATTCCGAAAGACCGCACCCTCTATCTAGTTGAGGGACGGAATGATTCTCAATCGACGCTCACTCTCATTTGCAAGGAATGAAATGATTCCTTTATGATAATTTTGATAGCTGATGACAATCAAAATCATCCGATCGTCATCAAATTACGCAAATATGTTGTACATAACACAATTAGTGTTGTCTCAAAATTTCAAGAAAATCGGACGATGTATACCCGAGATATGGACTTCGGAATCATTGATTCCCGGAATCATTGATTCCGAGATTCACCGATTCTCGGAATCAATGATTCCGAGAATGATGGGAATCATTGATTCCGGGAATCGGAATCAAAACGCCAACCCTAGACGAGAGGGAAGCGGGGTCGGGAACACGCGAGCTTTATGTATTCACGCCAGGATAGAAACAGAATGAATCTCGTCTTCTATCTGCTCGAAATCGATAATGAAGAACAGGTATTGCAAATTCAAGTTGTATTAGCCTCGTTACTCAATGAAAGAAGGAAGAGATTTAGGTGCAAAAAAGGCGACAGTACAAAATCGAAAGTGTTTTTGAAGCGTTTCCATAAATGTATTCAAATCATCTGCATTCTTCACTTTCCCACGTGCGCAAATAACGATAATTAAATTATTTCCCTCATTTTCCAATTTGCCTTTCTCACTCTGCCCTGTCTCCCTATAAAAGCCCGGTTCTCTTTCTCTTCCTCATTCGTTCGCCGAGCGCCCTCCTCCTCCACTCCTTTCGACCGCGTCGGATGAGGTAACAACCCCCAGACCCCCGAGATCCAGGATCCCCACCCTCGAGACCTACCGTACTCCTCTCAGCTCCCAGTGGTGTGACCCTAGCTACATTATCTTGTCGCGTGTCCCAGTATCTGCTTTGTCTACCCTCTCACCCTGCCTACCCTAGGCACCCTATCAGTCTCGTTCTGCCGTATCCTTCCGCATGGTACCTACCGTACCCTATGCTAGGTCCTGGTCTACCGTACCCTATTCTAATCCCCGGACTACCGTAACCATCCTACCGTACCTTTCCGTTTGCAACTGTCTGTCTACCGTATCCACCATAATCTATCGCACCCTACCGTATGCCTAATCCTACCGTATTCCAGATGGTCGGCTCGCCACTTCTAGCCCTCCTTCTCCTTCTTCTGCCTCCTTCGTGGGTGGTCGAGTGCGCGGATGCGGCCACTCCATCGGCCGCCCCTCCCCTACCGTGGCCCGCTTTCGACCCGGAAAAGTGCGAGGATGGCACGAGCGTGGTGCGTTGCTGCCACAAATGGATCTCCATGACCACAAATAAAAAAAAAACTCTATGACCACAAATGGATCTCCATGACCACATTTGCAGTTCTGCCTCCTTCCCGCGGATACTGGCAATAAGCTGCGACTGTACACGAATGATGAACCGTACACGGCTAGAGAGACTCAAATGATACTCAGGTTCAAGCAGGAATCCGTGCATCATCATACAGTAGCTATTTGCAGATTCTTCAATGACAAGAAAATTCTGGTGGAGATTTGGAGTGAAGGCAGTTCGGCTGAGCTCAAGAAAAGTGACCAAAATGGGAATGATATTGAACAACTATTCGGATGTAAAGTTTCTGATGGAAAAATGGTTGCAGAACCGGAAGGAGGTTGAAATATATATTATTTTAAGTAGTTAAACGATAATCATTTCAGAAGCGACGTTGCTCAGTGATAATCACATAGCGAACGCAATTTATTGTCGATTCACAATCATAAAAGACGTCGAGGTTAATTTCTTTTTTTATTCATCATCCTTTATTCTTTCCAGATTTTCCCGTTTCCTACTCCATCGAATGCAAAGGATTTTATTTCACTCTTCAATCCAATCGAATACAAAGCTAAACGTTCGGAAATGACTCAATTATCAATAAGTAACGTTTAATTTCATTCCGGTTAATTTCAAATTTGTCTATTACAGGAGGTTGTGACTACGACTGGGTAAAGCCTGATACGAGTCAGACAGATGGATACTTTATGAATGAAATTCCATACGATTTGTTCTTCAAGAAATCAATGAGTTGCCCTGCAAACTCGGTTCTGATGTGAGTTTTGGAAAACCTTCTGTCGTGAACATAGATACTTATTTTCAGCTTCGAGCACCCTCCAAAAAAGCCGCTAACGTACGAAACGAAGAGTATTTCGTGCGACAACGGGGAGTTCAAAACGGAGGGAAAGCGAATGATTAGAAAGGATAATGGAAAAATCGAAGAGAAATTTAAAAAAGTCACACTCAAAGGCGAATTCAAGGCAGGATGCAAGTACAGAGGTTTGTTTCTCCTTTTTCGTAAACTTCTTATACACGCCTGCTTTGCAGTATGCGATATGTGCCCTAAGCCGAATTTCATCTGCCAGGAAGACGGCTGCAAGTTGCCCGCACCGGAGATTATCGACGACTGCACCGTGTACAAGGTACGGTACCCGAAACTGATCAATTACTCTCCAAAGTCCAAAGATCAAAGATTAACTGTTCCCCTAAGTCCAAGATCAAAGATCAACTATTCTCCAAAGTATATCAATCAACAACTAACTTTATTATTTGCAGTGCCCGCTGTCATACATGACAGTTAACGGCGACACCACAGCTGGTGATATTCGGTGCACGCAGATCCCGAATGAAGAGCCACGGGCCTTCGGGTGGACGTTCAACGGCGCAAGTGTCGAACGGGTCTCGTGTCCCAAAGAGCCCCCAAAAAGTGAGATCTACCGTGTCCTACCGTACCATTTACCGTAATCTTGCAGTGAAATGCACGGACGTGTCGCCGTTGAATTGCGCTCTCGTCCAGGGCACATGCGAGGACATCCTGCACATTAGCGCGTCGGTCGTTTTGTGCCGCGAATCTAAGCAAATGAGGTGACACTATCGTGGCCAGACTACCTACCATCTTGGGGGGTCCTGTAGCCCGGCTTGAGTATCTTTCTTCTTCTCAGGGTCCAAAGCGGCTCAACCGAGACGAACGTTACCAGTCTGGCGTGCAATCTCGGCACGGGAAAGTACAAGATGCAGCTGGGGGGCGAAATGGCGAACGAGCCCGAACTGCCCGATGATGCCATCATCAGTTGCACGGGTAGGTCCAGTGATCTTGGAGCTTGTCCAAAGATCAAAGATCAACTATTCTCTAAAGATCAACGATCAACGATTCTACAAAGATCAAAGATCAACTATTCAGTCGACGAACCGACGGCGAAGGACCCCCAGCCGAAGACTGGTCAGACGACTCTGTACGTCGCGGTCGGCTCCATCGTCGTGATCATCGTCATTGGTGAGATTCATTACCGTACTCCTCTCGGTACCGTACTCTGACCAACACTACTGCATTTGTTTGCATCTGTTTCTCGTATAGTTTTGGCTACTGTGCTTCTTCTTCCGTTGTTATCTAGAGCCCAGGACGGGGCGATATTTGGGCCCTAACCAAAGATCAAAGATCAACTATTCTCCAAAGACCAAAGATCAAAGATCAACTATTCTCCAAAGACCAAGGATCGAAGATCAACTATTCTCCAAAGACCAACGATCAAGGATCAACGAGATTTTACGAGAGACTTTCTGAGTCAAAGGAAATAGTGTTGGCAAAGTGAAAGAAACCGAATTCCTCCAAAATTGGTGGGTGAGTAGTACACATCGAGTGTAGGTCAGCGCCAACTTTTTTTGTAATTTGAATCACTCTCCGCAGAACGGCGCGGTTTGTTAAAGTGAAACATAACCCAACCGGGTTTGCCATTTCGCAATCGTTCGATTCGAGTGATAGCACAAAAAATGCACAATAATTCGCTGATTATGCATGCCAAGTTTGGTCCCATTCGGTTGCAAACTGTTTGAGAAAACGCGAATAATCTGTTTTTGAGGCATGTTTTTATTTTTATTTCTCTCCAATGCCCAACAAGCACCAATTTTTATTACGTTATTTAATAGAGCAAGTAAGTTGGCAACTACTAGGAGAATATAACAAAAATTTAAAAATAACCTTTCGAGAAAAGTTCGAAAAACAATGCATAATTCGAAAAAAATCAGTTCATGATTGATCAAAAGTACCGTAACCCAAAATCACCAAATGAATTTTTATATATTTGTAATTATACAATACGGTTTTTCGCTATGTTTTCTGGAGATTATATGTTTTAAGTAAGAATTGAATTTAAAAAAACGCGCTGTAAAAATATAAAAATATAATAAATATCGAATTTGTGTGTTTGGGTTACGGTACTTTTGATCAATCATGAACTGATTTTTTTCGAATTGTGTATTGTTTTTCGAACTTTTCTCGAAAGGTTATTTTTAAATTTTTGTTATATTCTCCTAACAGTTGCCCACTTACTTGCTCTATTAAATAATGTAACAAAAATTGGTACTTGTTGGGCATTGGAGAGAAATAAAAATAAAAACATGCCTCAAAAACAGATTATTCGCGTTTTCTCGAACAGTTTGCAACCGAATGGGACCAAACTTGGCATGCATAATCAGCGAATTATTGTGCATTTTTTGTGCTATCACTCGATTCGAACGATTGCGAAATGGCAAACCCGGTTGGGTTATGTTTCACTTTAACAAACCGCGCCGTTCTGCGGAGAGTGATTCAAATTACAAAAAAAGTTGGCGCTGACCTACACTCTACTAGTACTACTCACCCACCAATTTTGGGGGAATTCGATTTCTTTCACTTTGCCAAGGGTCAGTGCAAATATGTTCACTGACTCAGACACTCCCTCTTACAGTGATTGTGATCGTCGTTGTGTGCTGTCTGCGTCGGGCACAACGGCGCAAGGAAGCGACCGTAAAGGCGCCCGGCACAACGACGACAGCGTCAAAAACGACGCTGCGCACCACGAAGACGATGTCGGCCGAATCAAAGGTGCGCTGGCTGTATCCCGGCCCCGGTTACGGTTACGGTTACTACGGTGGTAACGGCTCTGGTTCTGGGTGCCGTACCGTTGCCGGGAATCGTAAACTGATAGGGATGATAACAAAAACTGATCAAAAAGCCCCGTATTCGCGTTCCGGGTGCAATAATCGTTGCCGGGTGTACCGTAATGCCACTGCTGCAACCCGTGTAGACAATCTTCAGACGCCTGTGCCCACCCCAGTGCCGATTGCGCCGCCCACGCCCATTGCGGCCGCCCCACTGCAGCGTGCCGAGGCCGAGATCAAACCCTGGGACCCGAATCTCGTAAGTGTCACCATCTCTTCATTTCACACACTCTCTCAGCGGTCATAGAATCTCTAGTCACGAGAACCAATGGTTTACCGTAACCCGAATACCCCCGCTCCGCCCTTTCAGACGGAGCGCACACCCAACGCGCCCACTCCCCTGATTGAGCAGCGCACGCAGGACCAACCGACCGACCGCCGCGAAAGGTACGGTACATCCGAAAAGTACGGTACAAAGTGGAGAGCCGCTGAATAGTACGGTAGATCCGGAAAGTGCGAAAGCCGTTGCATAATACGGTAGATCCGGAAAGTACGATAGCCGCTGAATAGTCTATTTGTAGGTCGAAGACGAAGTCGCTGCCGATGGCCGAGCCGCCGACGCCCAAGGCCGAGACTGCGCAGCCGGAGGGCGAGGATTCCAAGAGTGGCGTGGTACGGTTGTATCGTCGCCCTACTTCCCGGCTGCGGCTTCCGGACCCGGTCCCGGCTCTGAGACTACGGTGTATTTTGCCGCTTGAGGAGTCAACGAAGACGAAGGTGCGCGAGGACAATACGTTCAAGAGGTGCGACGAGGAACCGCATATGCGAGTGCCGTTGCCGCTGCCGAAGAGGGTACGGTATCTATATCTATCGATTGGTTATGGCGTATCCGGACGTTATGGGAGCCGCTGAATAGTTACGGTATAGTTACGGTATATCCGGAGAGTGAAAAGCCACTGAATAGTCGTAGTACGGTATAGCCGGAGAGTGAGAAGCTGCTGAATAGTCGGTAGTATTCAGCGTCGCGCCAGCTCGCACCACGACCGCTCGACGCAGCCCTCGCACCCGACACAGGGCGAGGAGAGCACCAAACAGACGCAAAAGAACAGCAAAACAAAGACGAAGACTCAGCGCACGCAGGACATGGTGAGGATTACGGTAGGGTGTGGTGAGGATTACGGTAGGGTGGGGTCAGGATGAGGATTCCGTGACTCTTCATTCTTCGTATTCTCACATTGTTCTTGAAGAGACGGGTTCTTCAACGATTAGATTACGATAGGGTTCAATGCGATGGAATGCGGTAGAATTGTATGGCTAACCACCAGACTGAATGAATGATCTCTGGCCTAGATAGTAGTTGTCTCTCGCAGGAAATTTTTGCCTCAGTTTTCGGGATAACTTTTTAAGTATTAACCTTTTCTACTGTAACCGTATTATGCAGCGCACGGACGAGGCCGGCGCAAATGAGGAGGCGGCGCGCATTCCGGCTCGACCGCCGCCCAAGGTATACGGTAGTCGATTAGAGTACACAATACGCTCTGGTTTCTCGTGACTAGTAGTAAATTAGTGGTCTGACTAGTTGCTTATCAGTTTGCTGCTAACTAGTTGCTCGCAACTAATCAGCAACTTAATGGGAGACAGCAACTAGTCACCATACTAATTTACAGTCACGAGGTACTATCTAGTCACGAGAAACCAGAGCGGGTCGCCAGAGCGGGTCTTCATTTCACACAATTTCTCGACGGGTCGAGTGGCGAGAGAGTGTGTGAAATGAAGAGACGGCGACCCGTATTGCGCACTCTATGGTCGATGATTACGGTAATCGACGTCCTACCGTAATCCGTAATTGCACAGAAGCCCGTCTACGTCGCGGTGCCCGACGTCGAGAAGGACTCGTTCGACTCCGAGGTGCGTCGTGTGGTGTGGTGGTGGTACGGTAGCCGCCGAATGTCTTTGCAGGAGACGAAAAAGTCGCCGCTCGACAAGGGACCGATGAAGGCGCCCGCAAAGACGCCCGTTGAGCATACTGTCAGTTTCAGGAGAAATATGAGCCCCGCCGTCTCTTCATTTCGCTGCGAAATGTGCGAGAAATGTGCGAGAAATGTGCGAGTGTGCGAAAAAAAAAGAGACCATTTCTTGCCAATCCATCTCTACTATTGACCTCAGAAATAACCATGTTTTCCTCTACCAATTTTTGGCATGTAATTCAGCATGTCACTTTATTTGCGACATTACATTTATACTGATTCAAGTCATAGTGCATGCAGGGGGGAAACATCATTTGGGACTAAAATAACTTTTATTGTAACTATTATTCTCTATCAGCCGTACCTCAAACTGGAAGATTTGATGAGTGAGCACCAGCTGAAGAAGAAGAAGAAAGAGAAGGAGGAGAAGAGGAAAACGGAGAAGGACGGAAGTATCATGGTATGATGCGACAATGTGATCTCTGATCTTTGATCTTTGAACTTTTGCAGCTCATCACGCAAGACTCAGAGGAGTCGAAGAGGAAGGCCAAGTAGTGGCAACTGACCCAAGCGCAGAAAACAGATGAAAAACAATCGTTTATTATCCCAACGCGCGCTCACTCATTGGGAAAAAACTAATAACGAAATGTGTTTCTTTTTACGTACAAAGCAAAGACACTGGAGAGAAAAGATTGGAAACGATAATTGTGAAATAATGTGATTGTTTCTTTGAATAGATTGGGTGATCGGTACATCGAACGTCCTTCGAAGCACACTCTTTTCTCGTATCTTGTTCTCATTTATTCTCTTTTTGGTTTGTCATCATTTCGTTTTCTTGTGTTGACTCTATTGACTACTGATCCATACAAGAGAATTTGTTTATCCCGAATACGATAGATTTCGATATTCAACAAGAGATTGGGATAAGAGATAATCTGATCAACAGTCCTCCGTAGAGGAGATTCAAAACGGAAAAATTGGCTCGCACAAAA
The DNA here is from genome assembly GCA_911812115.1 of Pristionchus exspectatus. Lineage (NCBI taxonomy): Eukaryota > Metazoa > Nematoda > Chromadorea > Rhabditida > Neodiplogasteridae > Pristionchus > Pristionchus exspectatus. Next base: position 20,148,276 of record OU461584.1, on the reverse strand, counting down.
CTATTACAAAACGAGTACAATTAGCCACAGGCTGGTAAAATCAATACATAATTATTATATAATCTATATCTCATTTTGAATTCAACAATATTCGATACTATCGTAATCTTGATGACTACAATATCATATTGAAAAACACGTACAAAACGGAACAGCCACAGGCTGATAAAATGGATACTATAATGCAATCACATAATCTCTATATTTCAATCAGAGATCAGTTATAATCTACCGTAATCTTGACGGCTACAGGAACCATACTGTAGCAATAAAGGAACAAAAAATCAATATATCTATACTACCGTAATCTTGACGGGAGCTACCGTATCCCCACTCAGGCCTCATTCTGCTGCTTTGTAGCCATGTAATCGGTCAGGAACGGCGGCGGGGTCGTCAGTTTCACAGGAACCGCCGAATTCGAGGAATCGGGCTGAAATGGATAAATTTTCGCATCCCACATGTTTTGGGTTTCACGCAATCCATATCTCGCGTGGATTGCCAGCATTACTGATCGTACATCCGAAAGCCATAGTAAAACCGATTTTAGAATTATCGTCCGGACAAGAGACACCCAATTTCACACGCATCAAATATGGTATATCTTTTGTACTTTTTTTCCCAATCCTCATGGACATTCATAGTCGCCCTTTCATCTCAAATGACACACACTACTCGAAAGAGTTGGTCTCTCATGAACTCTTTCGAGGAGTGTGTGAAATTAAGAGACGGCGACCCGTATTACGCACTCTAATTACTAATTAATTAATTATTACGTATTACGCACCCTAAAGGGACATTCATATAGCCATTAATAGAGTTCGATCGTATCTTCATTACTCATACTCTCTGCCCGGTAAGATAATGCGAGGAATAGAGGATTATCCGTATCTACCAATCACTGACCTCCTGCTCGTCCACGATCTCTCCATCCTCCAATTCCACCAACATCACCACCTTCTTCTTTCCATCGGTTCCATCCCTTCTCTGTCTCTTCCTCTTCAATTCATCTTCATCCCATTCACCGTCTTCCTTCTTCATAGCGGACATTCGAGCGAGGGTCTCGACCTGCCTGAAATAGCACAACTAAACGTTGTTCGTCATTCCAACGACATTCGCCCTTCTTATTCTAATCGTTATCTCGAAGGTCAAGCTGTATTCGAATCGAGGGGGTGCCGATTTGTCAATAACTCTAACCGGTCAGGGTACGAGAGAGGTACACAACGTAAAGCGATATTTTCACCATTACTGGCATCTATTTTTTGTGTTGATAATTCACCGCTTACCGCTTATCACTGGATTACTCTCAAACAAGATATCATACCTGTTCGTCGTAACCCCAACCCACCGGATCAACTTTGGCTTGCTCAACTCGAGGTAAAATCTCAAGCCAAAAGTCTACTGGTGTTTCCACGGCTCATATTCGACTATTGTAAGAAAGATCTTCACCCCAGTTAATACATTTTCCAGAACCGAATCCATTCGATCTCCCTTTACAACCCCAACTCACCGGGTCAATTCGGCCTCACGCTCACGTGACTGCTGCAGTTCCTCGTGCAGTTTGCCCGCGCTGCCAAAGATCAAAGATCAATTATGGAGATGACAAGGGCAAAGATCAAAGATTACTCATACACACATAATTCCACTCTAGCAGCATCCCCCCAGAGATAAAAGAACAATAAACGGCCTAGAGATCAAAAAGCAACCAATATCCTAGAGTTCAAAGATCAAAGTCACCGAACATTCTAGAGTTCAAAGATCAAAGATCAACAAAGTCCTAGAGTTCAAAGACCAATAAATATCCTACAGTTCAAAGATCAAAGATCACCACTCACGTGGTCGATGCGAGGAATGCATTCACTCGTCGCAGTTCCTCCAGTTCCTCGGTCACTTTCGCGTATCGCGCCCGTTCCTTCTCCGCTTCAGCTTGTCTACAAGAGTAGAACTAAATTCAATTCACTGATATGATTAATACAATGAATGAAAAAGTAATCACTAAGAACAAGGAAACAATGAATAATTCTCGTAAAAGTGCCGTCCCATCAAGAGAGAAAAAATGCACAATGAGCCCGTTCCTTTTCCGCTTCAACTTGTCTGCAAGAACACAGTTGATCGCTGTTCAATGATACCATACCGGCCGACGTTAAAATGACTTGAAAATATATTTTTACCATGTTCGTGTGTATTCCACAAGGAAACGATTACTATCTGACATGAGTCGACAGTCGGAAAATGTGTCAAAAAACACGCACGGTTCTCTCAATTCCTGATCCGTTACTTGATCTAAGCTCTCCATCTCTTACCATCTCCCCGCAATGTTTACCATAAAACTCACTTTAGCGACAACTGCTTGCTCTCCTTCTCCATTCTCTCCTCGGCGTCTCGATTGGCAATCCTCCTGCACAAAGATGTGAGTTAGAGTCTCTAACTTAGAGACCGAATGCAGAACATAACTTTTTGGGAAAAAAACAGTTGTTGTTTTGGAAATAGCCTATAGATGAGAAAATCTAATATACAAATAGCTTACTCCCATCTCAGGTTATCATCCTTTTCGTTGATAACTCGGGCCAATTCGGCTGCAGCATCAGCCCTTCTGCAATACAGATTGACATCTGACTTTGGCAATAAGACAGGTGACCTTAAATCACGCAGATGTGTAGTTTTTCACACAATATTCGAACACTTCAAACGGGGAATTCCAGGATAATTAAATCATCTCTATGTTTCGAAACCAAGACAACTCACTAGAGTTCGAAATACGGGTAATCGTCTCTTCGTTTATCGCACTCTCTCACCGGTCATAGAAACGAGAGAGTGTGTGAAATGAAGAGACATTTACCCGTATTTCGAAGTATACAACAACTCACTCCTTCAAGCAGTACTCCATCTCCCTCACTCGTTCCTCCAGCTCATGCTTCTCCCGGTTGAGACGAACCAGGAAGATCGCTGCTTCAGCCTTCCTGCAAGGGCGTTAGTTCACCTGTTTTATTGATTCAATACGCTTTCGTAGGTCACCAAAAAGTATCGCTATTAATCAACTAATCGAATTCATAACGAAGATGTGATTGTGCCCTAGATGCTCGGTAATCAGGGGCCTCCTAGTCACTATAGTACCCAATAAATTACAATCAACAACTCCTCACTCCCTCTCCATGTGCTCTCTGTGCTGGGCCATTTCTCCATTTATCATGGTCATTTCATCCAGTCTTCTTCTCAATTCCCTCTCCACATAACCGATGATTCGTCCATTGTCCGTTCTTCCCATCCTCTCCACCTCCAATTCGGTCTCCAACTTCTCCTTTTGGCCCTTGAAGAAGGCGATGTCGGCCTCCCTGCAATCAAGTTTCACAATCAGAAAAATATCCAGCTATTTCTGAGTTTCAACGTTACTCCTAATATTGTTGATGCGAAATGATTTAATTATCCTTTGTCGTGTCATCCTACTTGAAAGAAAACATTACAACCACTTGTGACTTGTAAAACGCAAACACTCGCCTTGCTTATCAACATTTTTGCGTATTATTTTCACGTCAAAGGCTGTCATATATCTAGGTATACGATATATCTCACTCCCTAACTCCCCCAGTTATATCTCATTGTCATGATCAAGTAATTTCACTCACATTTGCGGCAGATTCTCCATCTTTCCCTTCAATTCCACAATCTCCTTCTCCATCTCATCAATCTTCCGCTTGTCCTCTCCTCGTCTGAAATAAATGCGATTGTTCTAGGTAGGTCCATAAAGTGCCGTTGATTGAAGAGGAAAAATAGGGAAAAATAAATGTTATGTACCATTTTTTTCAATTTATCAGGCTGGTGCAAAAGTTTCTTTCTTTTTTTGAACAGAGAAGTTTTGCCCATAATTCTCTTCGCAATAATCCAAACGGGTCATGCTTTTTTGCTATCGATAAGTGCTTGGATACTCTATACAGCGCCCGTCAGCACAATTCATTCAGCTAATTATAACGGATACAGTAGACGATCAAAGTCAATGTTATCGAAAAATACGCCTGTATTTCAACGCATTGGAATTTCCTGGATGGACGAATTATGACCAAATAAAAAACAGCGCTGAAGACTATCATACTAATGTGAAATTTATAAGTAGTTGAAATGGTCTGACATGTTTTCCCTATTTTAGGCCAGCCCCAAATCCATAATTGATAATGTGTGAAAAGAAAGGAAATTGTTTTTGACAAGACTGTACTGGTCACGGCTCAGCTACCGATATTCAAAGTGCATAAAATTAAAGTACCTTCCATGCCAAGCATTGACTTTTATTTAGGATTGGATTCTACTTTTCTTTCATGAGCTGAATTTTTTGAAATGGTGACCTCCAAATCCAGTGATCGAAAACAGTCATTTTTCGAATACTCTGTCTCACACATGGATTGAGACCCGGCTATTTTGTGTTTATATGAACAATAAACCCTTCCCCTATCACTACCTGAAAGGGAATAATCCAAAGTTGATCGGCATGGATAGGATAGATGATGAACTGGGACCATCCAGAGTGCAGAATTTATTGAAAATTTCACTCTTTGCTCTTTAAAATTTTTTATCTCTCCTTCAATGTAAATCCGATCCATTTCCAATATACGACTGTGACATCACACCCTACCCCCAAAAAATACTATAGAAGAATTCGGCTCAAGTGAAGCTAGATCGAAGTTATTTGAGTTTAGAAAAAGAAAGAAACTTATGCACCAACCTAATACTATTGAATCTATGTACAAACACGATTTTTTTTGTAAATTCTTCTGTATAAAATACACCAAACAACAACAACAACAACAACAACAACAACAACAACAACAAAAATCAACAAACTGCTGTAGGGAGTTCTGCCATCGACTCCTCAGCTCGTTCTTCTCCTTCACCGCATTCTTGCCCTCCTCCGCCTCCGCCCTTCTGCAATATGAACATCGAAGACATTAATTGAATACGCCTATTTGTGGCATAGAATTCGATAACTGGTTCAAAGACCAAAGTTCAACGACCAAAGACCAAAGATCACTCACGCCATAATCAGATTCGCCCTCAACTCGTCCAGCATCGCACTCGCTTCAGTGCCTTCCCGGGCCTTCTTCAATCTACAATGGAATTATTATTTGTATCTTTGATGATCTCATTCTGCCAAATTGGGTGTTGCGACATTACTAGATACTAGTAAGATCAGTGCAGCCCGCATGCCGCAGGTGCAATCCGAACCCTGCTCCCCCAACAACGCTGTTCAATATCCATAGCTGCAAAACAAGGCGCTGCTAACACTTAATCAAATTCATTTTCGAAACTACTCAAAACTGTACCATCCTTTTACATCTGTTGGAGTAAATGGTCTACTGTTTAGCAACCTTTCCCTATCCTGCATACCACATCTAAATGTATTGATTTGAGCACAAATTTCTTCATCAATACATATCAACTTCACGCATTGTCCTACTTTTTACAAAGAGATAAGCCAAACACAATTTCGAAACAACTCACAGCTGTTCCCTCTCCCTTTCCATCCTCTCCACTCGCTGCTCTGCCTCCTCCAAATCTTCCCTCAGCTCCTTCCTGCACTTCTGATATCTGAAATGAACATGTAGTGCACAGAAATAATGATGAATTCAATAACGCAATAATGCCTTGAAATCGTTGCATATATTGATTGTATTTCGCAGAGCAATCCGGACGTAACTACTAATCGCATCCACCACAACTCTTACCAAACCCCTGCAACCGCAATGAACCATCCATTTCTCAAATATTACTTTACCTAACAAATTCGTGCAATGTCGAGCTTTTTATTGCTAGCATTGCCCTACTATCGCAGATTCCAGGCAATATTTCAGCCCATAACATCGTGCGTGATCTACTCCTAAAACATAATAATTTTGAGCATTTATTTCGTACATGAAATCATTCCGCTGCCTTCGCTGTCCCTCTTACCGAACCTTAGCAACTGCAATGCCCCACGCATTTTCGAACATTATTTTGCCAAACACTCCAATCTCGAGCTGTCTTGCATTTATTTCAATATTCTCTCGTTTGGAGACGATCATTCTAACCACCCCCCCCCTAGCGGAAACAGGTTGCGTATATTTTTGAGTTGAGCACACTAGATGTAATTATTCCGGCGCATCCGTTGACACTCTTACCAAACCTCTGCAACCCCGATTCTACTGCACACATATTTTCGAATACACCCCATTAATAATATAAATATCAATTAAAATCACATACCCCTTGGTGATCTCCTCAGCCTCCGCAATCGTCTCTCGTTGCCTCTCTCTCTGTCTCTCCGATTCGGCAAGTCGACGGGACACATCGTCCAGCGTACTCATGAGAAGCGCCTGAAACGAATTTCCCCCTTGTGCTATAGTCATCAATCTTTTTCACACTACAGAAAGTTTAGAGATTGTTATCGAACAAGCGATTGTCCACACATCGTGAGGCGCCCTTTGCATTACAATACCATCCAGGTCTGAAACACTAATGCCACCTGCACCATATTGAACAGGTTTGCAAGAAAACGTAGGAATAAGCGATAAAAAAGTACCTTCTCCCTCTCGAGTTGTCCATTCGCCTTAATGACATCTTCTTCATCCAATTCCTGCAGTCTCACCCTCAGTCCATCTCCCTCCTCAATCGCCCCTTTGGCTCGATTCTCCCACTCGGAGGAAGTGGTCACCGCTTCCTGCAGAGATTACGGTAATTATTATTGATTGAGCAACGGTTTCTTCATTTCCCAGCCTCACTGGCATCTCTGATCGGTCGGTACGCTACTAATTGTTTTTTACACCCGAGTTCGAAGGCGAATCGTAATAGCGGCGCTAGAAACGAACAAGCAGTCTCGTTGAAGCGCGACTCTGCATGGTAGGATAAAGCAACAAAAAAGGAACAGGTTCAAGAGTTGAGGACTGTGATACCTCAAGCAACTCACAGAAACCTATGCCTAAGATAATACTGCTCATATTGATCACTTGGAAAATCCATCTTCTTCTCTTTTTCATTGGATCATAAGACCATGCAGAGTTACGTTTCAACGAGATTTCATATTCGGTTCATTGAGCAACTCTGGCAATTCGGTGGTGCTTTGCCGTGCAAAAAAGTTCATATTAATGATGGTACAGCACCACGAATAGGCAAACTTTTTTGAATTGGTGATGTTGCCTAAAAAAACAACCCTTCCTAAACAATTGTCCCCAATTCTATCACGTTTGCACCCTATCTCGCATTTTCTCGCCATTTAACGATAAGTAAGTCATAACTCACATCGAGTCGCTCTTGCAGTGTCAATATCTGGGCGGTAGTCGACTGTTGCTGAGCTTCGAAGTGTCTGAAATCCACGGAATTATCTAATGAGCGGACAGCCTACAGATTTTCACAATTGTGAAACTTATGTTTCACCATGTCTAGAAACACCTCAGATTCGAAACATTACGATTAAATGTAGACAATCGATCAGAGATCAAAGATCAAACTGACTGATAAACTGCGATGAGGTGATCGAGTAGGTTCTCTTGTTCGATCTCTGCCACGTCACGAGCCTAAAAAGGTCAGAGTTCAGACTACAAACTACACACGACAAAGACCACACCCAGTATAACGACGAAAAATAACAATCAGAGTCCAGACTACAAACTACAAATATCACTGGCCTCCACCGCATCATCGGCCCGCTGCTCGCTCGTAGTGAGCTCATTCTCCAATTGGATGACACGACTGCAAAGATCAAAGATCACTTAGATAATTTATTGCAGGCGCAATTGCACGGCATACAGTAATGACCGCAAACGTGAGCAAGTCCCCGTACCATCGGCGCAGAAGACTTAAATCGAAATAACAGCGATATATCACATAAATGAGCCGGCTGCATGCATCGGTGAGGATGAGATCGGTTAGGACACGCACATTCATTGGCCACATCGAAACTGTTGTGATATAGCGAAAACATGAAACACCAACGTCACACACCACGGATCGCCGATTCTTCGCTACTCTCTTTTTCTTGCCATTCGAACGTGCCCGAAAGTGAGCTGAATGCTCAAAGCCCCGCCCACTCCTACCGTAATCCCACTCACTTGTGCGCCTCTCGCAGTGGATCCCAATCGATGGTGGTGGACGAATCGATCTCGATGACCTCGTACTTCACCACCGTGGGCTCAGCAGGCGAATCTGGAAAGTGGTGAGGGTATGAGAATGGCAAGAACCTTCATTTCGCTCCTTGGCCTATCGGCCAAAGGTGATTGAGAACGCAAAATGAGGACAATCGTTATCTACTTGTCAAGCTGCTCCTAATCGATGCACTATCCTTACCACAGCAGGTCACACCCATTCTGATTACGTCGTAAGCGACTCAAAAAAAGTGAACATTTCATAATTTCGCCCAGCCTCTCGGCACTCTGACCGATGAGAGAGCACGTGAAATAAAGAGAAGACTACCCGTATCTCTAACTCTAATCAAGTTTACTTACCAGCATGGTCCATCCGCATTATCCCGTCCATTCCTCACAGCCTTTCCGATCGACCGATCAGTACTGCCTGTAATTCTTTCACTACAAGTTCCTTCAGCAGAAAAGGAGGGGGAGGGGGAGTCCTTTGCATACGTCCTTTCCTACTTTACATGAATCGAACTGCAAGATCCAAAAAGATTTTAAAATAAATCCATTTGTTCGCCCTGTTCTGGAGAGAACATTGTGGGTCAGAGCGCTGTGCTTTCCTCTACTGGATAAATAGCACTTATAATCAATCAGAGGATCAAAATTCGATAAATCCTGAAATCATATCAACGATGGTATTCTCTCGGTCCTCGAACCTTCGGACGATCAACACAAATTTTCACAAATATTTACAGCTATTTATTAAGTGTGGCAAGTCAACTTCTAACAGAACCAGCTCATTCAGATAATTGACAGTTATTACAGACAGAATATTACATTGATAAGAACACTTTGAATCATTTAGCACACAGGCTGATGAAATGGATGATGACAATGGCAAAAAAAAGAAAATTTTGTGAATATTATTAATTAGTACGTGAGATTTATTTAACGATGAGATCAACAAATGAAACGCTATCTAAGCTGAGCTCGGTTACAGTATCCCTGCTACGCTATCGTAGACTAATTGGCTACCGTACTCCAGCTCAGGTCAAGTGTGATCGCTGAGCTATGAATTCTTTTAGGAAACGCGGCGCTGGCGTCAATTCAGATGAAGGCTGAAAAAAATTGATTAGTGTTTCACTATTTCGTTGTATGTTTCACATTCAACATGTCACTAGCACACGATTCATCGAGATGATTTTAAAATTGTTATCATTTCGAATAACTAAACTAGCAAAACTTTCCTGAACACATCGCTGTCTCGCGTTATTTCCATAACAAACACCCATCTCGTCATCCTCAATGTATGCTCTAACCGTCCACCCCCTCATATGGTTCATCTACGTTCCACTCCATCCATATGTCGCCCGCGCGAGGTAACTATGCGATTGTACTGGTGGTTCTGGTAGTTATAATACGTAACTATTACCTCATCCTCGACCTCTCCCTCCTCCAATCCCTCCTCCTCTCCATCCGTCTCATCCAGCGGCTCCTCCTTTGTCACTCTGCAAATAGCGTATGATTTCCAATTTACTTACAGCTCCCTCAATCCACAAGTGATTCTGTACGCTCATTTTCGTAAAGTTTGCAGAATATGATATCTATTACCGCGGAACAAGCCGCCAACCTTTCTTTCTTTATCCCTTCCTCCTGCTCCGTCGTTCTCGCACTTGTCGTAGTCGAGTGGGACAACCTCCTACATCTCTTCCTTCTCACTCCGTCCTCCTCCTCATCATCCCACTTGCTGGAGGCGGCAGCCCGCGTCAGCATCTCGACCGTTCTGGAATATAGACAATCCAGTTAATCGACGCAGTTCGTCCTAAAGTAGATTGCTGCTTGGCATATGGTTAGCGATGGAATGCAATTGTGCAATGTTTGTGATATTTAAAACCCGAGAGAAGATCAACTAGCCCTTTCTACATCGGACCCGTGAGGCATTGACTCCGCGTGCGCCTGCATTCCTTTACAATGTCCACACAACCGCAAATCACATGGTCTGTATTTATTTGAGCAGAAATCTTAGTTGAGCGAGCCGTGGATGTTTATTTTATTGTATTAGACCGTGGCCATGTGCAACATTGCTTAGACCAGCTACCTCCAGCAATATAATGAAAGTGAAACCCCAACTCGGGTAGGTTGCCGTAAGCTGTGGGTATGCGTAGAGTGAAACTCTGAATTTTCTGGGCCAGTTGTGATACTCTTTAATACGCTCCTAAAAACAACTATCTAGTACCGTTATTTGTATATCGCAAAACCATGAAGAACTGATTGATTCTGTTTCATACCTCCAGCTATATGATCAAAGAGAAGCGCCAACTCACTGGGTCAGAAGTGCTATACATAAAAATTTTCTATTATTGTTATGTATATTTGTATCCCAAACAGGCAAACGACTGATTAATTAGGATTGATACCTCCAGCTATGTGTTCAACGTGAAACGCCCACACACACTGGGTCAGATGAGGTATACATAAAATGCTCTAGTATCGTGATTTTCACACTATTGCGGATCCGAATATTTCGTCTTGAGTCGATCACCTATGTGACAAAAGAGAAACGGCAACTCACTGGGTCAGCTGCGACTCACGCTCGCGACACTGCTGTAGCTCCAGGAACATCTTGCCGTTGCTGCAAAGATCAAAGATCAACTCTAAACGAGGGACGAATTATGCAGGGTTATTATGGACGTCGTTATGAGCTTCGTTTCATCATAGCAATAAATTTAAATATATATTTTTTCTCCGTCTAGGTAGGGATTCTCAAGTTTCAATGCACCAATACCGTTTCCACAAACAATCAGATGGGCAATAAATATGGCAGTTGTTTGTACTTCAAAAAATGATAACAATCCATTTTCTAAGCCCTCTTGTTTGTAACGAACGACGAGTTTTGTACGTGTTTCAATGGATCAATATCTAGAGGCCCACCACGGAACCAACAATTGTATCTGCAGTAGCGCCGTATACAAATCTTTTGTTTAAAAAATGCATATTACACAGAGCTACTACCTATTTCAGTAGATCAAAGATCAATCTTACACTTGAACGGAAGGAGCTAAAGATCAAAGATCACCCCATACCTCGTGGTGACGAGATACGCGTGCACTCTTCGCATCTCCTCCATCTCCGCCAGTTCGGCCTCCAATCGAGCCCGCTCACTTGCCGCTTCAGCCCGTCTGTAAGGGTATAAATATTGAGATGTATTGTATTCGGAAATAATAAGAAAAAGCTCCTGACCTCCTACAAGAGCAGAAATTGATATATAACTCGTTGAAATTGCACTTCAAAAATATTTCTATCAAGTCTACATCAAATGTGGGTCAATGACGTAGGAGAAAAAAATCAAAAGACCCGCTTTCTCGCCGTTTCACACGTACTAACGATCAGAGAAATTATACGGCCCAATTACGATAACACCGATTTTGACAAAGAGAGTTTCAGAAACATAAAGACCCGCTCTCTCGCCGCTTCAGTGGTTCTGCAATACACCAGATCAATTATGCATCTCAATCGGTGAACCACTCTATGCAGCTCAATTATCCTACTTGATTCTACCACCGTCTATTCCTCTACCGTAATCCACTCTAACTAATCGATAATCTGTACTCACTCCTTCTCATTCTCCGCCTCCATCATCTCTTTCAGTGAACAAATATGGTTTTTTCAGCGGAGTTTACTGAGCGTCAAATAACGCTCACAATCAGTTGGCATACTATTGACTGAATTAAGTTAACGGACTCACTCCTTCTCATTCTCCGTCTCCATCACCCGCAGGTTCTCCTCATACGCGGCCACTTGCTCCAGCGTCTTCTTCGCTTCAGCCACTCTATAATGTTGATGATTGAACATTCCCAATTATCCCTCGTTGTTTCGAATAGAAACACTAATCATTGCTGCTATGCTTCAGCCTTCACTCTACAATAGAAATGATAGGGAATTGCCAATTAACACTTGTGATCTAGACAATAACATCCAAAATGTCATTATAATCAAATCTAAACTAGGAACGACTTGCACATTGGACTTTCACCGAAATGCAATCCATACAGCATGATCGTGAAACAGCACCTCACAGAGTCAAAATTACGCGAATATTTGTTGTTATTTGACATTGAGATACAAATAAATAATCGCAAGCTCACTCCAATTCCTTGGCCTTTTCCAATTCCTCCTTTCTCTGTTCCATTTCCATCTTAATCATAGCCGCTTCTTCCAGCCTCTTCCTTATTTCCTCTGCGCCCTTTTCGTTCCTTCTCTTCTCCTCCTCAATCTCCATCTTCTTCCTTCGCATTACCTGCAAATGAGCAATTTCCCTCCGATGCCACGACCCCTACGACCTCCATCTTCCATAGACTTCACCTAGTGGTAAGAATAGAGCTCGAGAAATTATACCGCCGACTCTTCATTACACACACTCTCTCTCGTCGACAGAGCGGGCGAGAGAGTGTGCAAAATGAAGAGACGGTAGTATCATTTCTCGAGCTTTAGGTTAAAAAAATCGTAAAATCGATCCCGAATTTACTACAGAGTCTACTTACTTTTACTATTACTTTATTAATATTATTACTAATTACTAATAATTACTATTACTTTATAATTTACTATCAGTTGCATTCATTTTCTACCTAGTGTGTATTGCAAGACCAATAAAATATTAAATTTACAAATAAATGAGATACCTCCTGTTCGACGTGACTCTCGCCCAATTCCTTCAGCAATTTCTCGTTTTCATCCCTGAGGAACTTGTTCTGCATGGACCTGCAACCAGGGATGTTCACGCTTCACACATCTCTCAAGGATCGCCATGTTCGTGATACACTGCTGCCTTTGACATGATGAAGACAATCCCTAACAATAAGCGTACTGTGGACAATCTCCGCACATGCGAATAATCGACACGTGTGCCTTGCTCTTCTATCAATAGTCACCAGCGCGATATTCGATTGATATGTCGCAAAAAATGAAACAAATAAAAGAATAAATTGATTGACCTAAAAACTATCTTTGGGTTTCCATGTCCACGATGGAGCTTTTTTTTTGTTTCACCCACCGCTCAATTTTCGGAAATTTGATGTTGAAGTGATGTTGTTGACGTTCAGGCCCCCTTCTTCAACACATAATTTTACGCACAACCCCCGCATATGATTGCATAAAACGAGCATCTACGCTACTGTAACCCCCCTCTCCCCTACTCCGTATAAATTGGTCAACGCTCCGTAGGCAGTACAGTAGGGTTGGCTTATCGAGAAATTATCGAGAATGGTCTCTTCATTTCGCATACTCTCTCGCCGATCCGAGAAGTGAGAGAGCGCGTAGAATGAAGAGAGCCATATCTCGACAACCCAACCCTACAGTACAGATAACACTTAAGCGTGAAATTGACCCACACTGTCATGAGAGCCTGCATTTTCTTGTTCAGTTCGCTCTTCTCCCTTTCCAGATTCCGAATCGTCATCTTGCTATCCTCCGCCTCCTTCCTTCTGTAGATGAAACAATAAAGGGACAAAATATTACCGTCAATCATTGCTCATAAGCGATTCTGTTATTTTTCCACCATGTAGTTCACATACAGCGGACATGCCATCACCCCCTCGCTGATCATGGTTTCATTGCAACACAACTCCCCTGGTCCGATAACACAAAATAGGCTGGGTCATTCTCGCTTTTCAAATCAAAACAAATGTAATCGAACGCTTATTTATGCTGCGTTAGTTTTTCGGAAAAAGACTTTGAAAAAGCACCAGATTTGAATTCCCGCATTTTCCGTTTTTGATCAATATCTCGGCTACCAATTGCTCACTCATCACAAAAATTGAAATTTAGATTCCCAGATGGGTAATACATGCGGAGCCATTTTTTTGTATCGATTGATTCATCAGGAACCGAGATATTAAGCAAAAACGGAAAATGCGGGAATTCAAATCTGGTGCTTTTTCCAAGTCTTTTTCCGAAAAACTAACACCACATTAGGCAACAAGTGACCAAAAAATAAACACACTCCTCATTTCTATGCTCACTCGCCGTGCCGAGAGACTGTGCGAATTGAGGAGAGTGATCACTAGAGTCCGCAATACCGATCTTCATATTTTCCTCATTTTACACTTTAACGTTACTCTGATCGGGGAGGAAGCACGGGGAATGGAGAGATGATTACACTTATTTCGAACTCTCCAACTCACACATCGAGTAGATTCTGTAGTTTCCACTTGAGGTCGCTCCTCTCCCTCTCCAGACTGACAATCTTCCGTCTGTTCGCATCAATGTCGGCCATTCTGTAATGTAAATCTCGAAATACAAACCACAGTCTCTTCATTTCGCACACTCTCTCGTCTGCTCGAGTGACGAGAGAGTGTGCGAAAGGAAGAGACGGCGGCTACTCATTTTGAGCTCTACTGCAATTGAATCTGGATGTGAAAAAAAGGTTCCCGATCTCATATTTCCAATTGCTGTCTCAGTTCGTCCCCAGACAATTCATGTTTCAAGCACAAGACAATACTCGACGGTGCACCGACAATACAATATCTTTCAACTTTTTCCGAGATTAATCAATTTTACAGCATATTGTATGCTATCATCAATCAAGGACTTTGTCAAAACGAGAACTAGAGGCCGGCTCTAACCTATGAGACCTTTCCGAAACAAAAAAGTTGCAGCTCATAAACATTTTGAAATCGAACCTTCAATCATATTTTTAATCATTTGTTTCTCCATCAATATTCTACGCTTGCCTTTCAATCCAAATCTGTCTTTTTGTCACTGTATTTCTGGGTACTCGACTTGACTAACACTAGGCTCCCGACCATAACCGCTCTCCGAAACACACAACTAACACCTCCGGGAGGTTGTACCAGTACTGTATCCGTAACCTACATTCATCGACCCGTACACATAACCACTTTTCCATTAGGTACGGTCATTTTGATAGCCGTAATCGTCAGTTATCGATCGGGCTACCGTAATCTCCCATTCGGGATCGATCAACACTCACACTTCGGGGAGGTTGTGCAGCTTCTTGAGCAGATCGCTCTTCTCCCTCTCCGCTGTCTCTTTCCTGCAAAAAAAAACGCTCCGTCAATAAGATTTTAGGCGGTTCGTTTTTGTTGATCTTTTTGTTGATCATTGTTCATTTACACATGGCTTCGCTGTATTGTTGTTGCTTCACCGCACCGACCCTTGTAAGAACAGTGAAACCCAGAAGTGAAGCGTGAATATTTATGTTCAGGATATTGCAGTTCCACTAGCAATGCACCACGTCAGCAGTAGCATGGGAGTTTGATCAATACAACCTCTTTTTACACAAGCTCTGTTCAACATAGTATTCTTTTATCAATCAAGCATCGCGACACATCGCGTTAAGTTCGTGCTTCACACTGCAGTCAAGTTTCGGAAGAGTGGTCCATGCCAATGCTCCTAGGGACAATCTTCGACAAAAACAAACTATCAAACCCACACAAAGAAAGTTCTCATCACCTCTCGCAGAGAAAGTGCGCAAAATTATCAGGATTTTTCTTCACTTGCCAACTCTCGTTCTATCCAACTCACTCTTTCCTTATCGTCTTCAATGACCGCTTCACTTCGCTCCTCTCCCTCTCCACCGTCTCAATCGCCGCGCCCACCTTCTCATTACTGCAATTAATCAAATATTAATTAGGCTAATTGCCATGTTTTTATAAGTCTAACAAAACCCCTTCAGTTATAGTACTCACTGGCCTAGCAGTGATCTCTCGCAGGAGGCAAGATTAACGGGATAACAGCACCCTACCTTGACCTTTAGTTAATTCTTCAAAGCTCCAACGTACCCTATTGTAGCCAAAGTAGTCCGGCAGTTCAAAGGTCAGAGATCAACAATCAAAGTTCAAACTCACGCATCCTTCTCCCTCTCCGTCGACTGCTTGAGTGCTGCCTTCAACTCATCCCTCTCCTTCTCCATCTTCTCCATCTCTTCCTCGGCCTCTTTCAGGTCCTTCGATCTGCAATCGTATGTTGCATTTGCCTCGATTGCAAGCCAGCAGAAACGCGCATTTTCCGGGCAAATTCAATTCACATCGAAGGATTTTCCTAAATGTAGTATCATTTGTGGGCTGCAAGGGGAAGCTGCCATTCTTCTGACCAACCAGCGATGGTATAGGTCTCTTCCATCTTCCCCCTTCGCTGTTACCTTCCTTTACAGTTTCATCGCCTTTATGTAAGCCCACCGATCTTCCCGCTTCTCAATTACTTCTCGATCCTAGAGAACAAAACGCTGATTTTTTTTGTTTTTCCCACCCATTCGTTCACAGTTTCATCGTCACTATGCAAGTTCACCATTCATTCCTATGCCAATCGATGGCCCAGTTACACCATACACTAATTTATACGCAATTAAAATATTAAAATACCAACAATTTCTCCTTCTCGTCACCATGTAAGCCTAGCATTCCTTCCGATACAAATTTGTTGCCCCATCCTACACTAATTTGCAAGCAATTGAAATAAAAAAAACTGACAATTTCTCCTTCTTTCCCTCCATCTTCTTCATTCTTTCCTCCGTCTCTTCCAGTTCCTTCTTGAGGGCATCGTAGTCGCGCGCCTTCTTCTTGTACCTGTAATGTGATTTTTTCGAGTAACAAATTAGACAAAGAGTTTTGTCACCGGCTTCACTTCGGTTTCACCATTCCTACATGTTCTAGCAGGTTGTACGCAATACAATTCAGTGTCGTCAGATAGAAAACTTTGTTAAAGCACGCTCTACTTCGGTTTCACCGCCCCGATGTACTCTTGCGCAATTTTTAATGAGGTAATAATGGAGCCACTCCCGGGAAAAATGTATTTTTATCACACGGTTCACTTCGGTTTCACTGCTCCTACATCTCATTGCAAGATTCGCGCAATACAATCCGGCTCATTTACCGACAAATAAAAAAATCCCAATTTTCGCAAGTATCTCAGGCTCCCTGTGCACAAATGTACTTTCTGTTGCATCCCCCATCAACCCCCTTGATGAAGACGAAAGCGAGTCCCTCACCTCTCCACCCTCTCCCTCAGACCTTCATTCTCCTCTCGGAGCTCTTTGAGCACCTTAGCATCACGACGATTCCTGCAATGAATATCATCAAATATAGATGCAAACAGGGCAAAAACGAGTTTCAAAGTGGTCTACATCATTTTTAACTAATCAACATCATTCCTTGTTTTCACCCGAATTTTTTTGGTCGCTTGGTTAGTTTTAAGGATAATTGTGACGGAACACTGTGCTAGTATAAAGCAGAAACAAAAAAAGAGAAACTGATGGTGATGCAACACACTAGCGAGAAAGAAAGAAGCAAAAACATACTTTCTCGCTTCTTTATTGCTTTTGTAGTTTTCATCTCGATAAGCGGAAGGTAGTCTGTCTGCCGATCTGTTGGCTACTCTTGAGCTATCTTCTACCGTACTATCTTGAGGTGCGAACGTCCTCGTATTATCACTAGAAATATGTGCAATACGTGAACAGCCCAACACAAACACAATTGGACCCTCTTAAACAGTTGGCCTGGGTAGCCTGTTAGGTGAACAAAACAAATGATAGGTGTAAGAAACAGAAAGGGTTAACCATTGAAGGAGTGCCAAATGGATAAATAAGCGTTAAAAAGTATATATATATTTATTAAATCACACAAAAGGTCTCACACGTTTTCAGTTTTTACAAGCAAAAAAAAATGAGTGAGAAGGCATGAATATTATGGGATTCAATGACCGCTAATGCGTGAAATAACAGTAAATGTCACTCACACAAATCGCATGAATGCATCGCCGTGGTCGCTTCTCCCCTCCTCCCTCTCCTTCCACGCTCTCTCCCTGTACTCCTTACACTGATGCTCGAAGATGTCCCGCTCGCCCTTGCTGCAACATTCTCAAATTTGTAAAAAAAAAGAATTTATGATTGTATTATTTGATATAGTCAAGACTGCGACATAGCGGAAATGTTGAGGGGACATGAATATGAGAACCTGGTGAAACACCAAACTTGAGGCAACTTTTTAGCTGATTTCAAGAGCAACTACGGTAATCATGGATCTACCACTCTCAAACGATTTTTTTAAAAAATTCGAGTAGTACTGAGCATCTTGCTAATAGCGATCCACATTAGACAATTCAGTGAAACGCAAAAGAAGATTGCAAATTTTCAGGAAACAAAATAGACCCCCATTCTCACTATTCATGATGTTGTACTGTATTTACTTCACAGCAAGACCTGCCGCATAGCTACTTGCAAATTGATTTCCAATAAGAATCCAAATCGACTCACTACTGATTCTTCTGCTTCCGCTCCCTCTCCGCCTCCTCCTTCGCCTCCTTCAGAGACTTCTCCAGACTACAAGAGCAATTTTTTGTATCGATATTTATCTGATTAAAGATCCCCGAACTCTCCTGCACGCAAATATTAGTTGTGTTGATTTTGCCCTATTGTGCATTGTGCTATTACTCTCACAGAAGATTTATTACTTAGCAAACCTCTGCAACCGCAACCTTCCTATTCATATCGTAAAATTTCGAGAATATAGTGTGTTGAAGACAAATTATCTCCGGTACTGCGCATCTTATCATCTACTGCAACCGTAACCGCAATCTACCTGCTCCGCCCCATATAGCACAATTCAATGCATCTTTCTACCAGCCAATTTTAATCTAATTGTAAAAAAATAATCTCCGCCACGTTTCTTCTTAACCCACCAAAAATATGAACTTTTCTCACTCTAACAAGGGAATCAGCAACCAAAGAGATCTATAGACATGCTCACTTCGCAATTCTTTTCGCATATTGATTCACTAGCAATTCATTGCAATTTCCTCCCTCTCCATATCCCAAAACTCACCTGTTAAATCGTATCGTACTTATAAAAAGCAATTGATTCCATCCATAATTTCTGTACCTATCCTACTCCTTTCTATCCATTTTTTCCCAAACGCTCACTTGTTAATCATCATCAATCCCTTCTCTCCCATTGCCATGATCGCCGTCTCCCTCTCCTTCTTCGCCTCATCCAGCCTGGTCTGTGTCTCGTTCAAGGACGTCTGCACCCTGCAAAGGAACATGATGATTGGCAATCTAGTTTCTCTCGTTTCTCTGATTGGTTGAGATACGGTTGAAGAAATAGTGTTGATTAACAATTCATCGTCTCATTCCACAAGTTCCGATATTCATTCATTCTGCCTGGTAATCATGAAAAATGACTGTTTACAGCTGAACGCAACGATCCCATTGAAACCTCCATGATTCGTAATTTATGAGAATTCTCTGCAACCGCATTGTGCCAACTCCGGTCAAGGCACAAACACATCTTTCAAAATTAATCAAAGCTAAATGTGATGAATTTAAACTAATGATAATGTTCGAACTGTTAACGATGAGAGAAGCTAGCACTGTTCCCCACACAAGCATCTGATTTTTACCTACTCTCCTCAACTTCAATGTGCCTACTGCACTTTCACATTTTCTTTTTTAAATCAATTAACACCACTTACACCTTGACAATCTTTTTCGTATCATCCTATCTTTCACACACCCAGACTATTATCCGCGATGAAGCTACACTCACAAAGATCAATCAGCCACTTACACCTTAACATTCTCTTTCGTCTCCTGCATATCCCTCTCCGCATCTCTCCACTTCTGCTCCGATTCCGCCAGTTTCCTCGTAAGTTCACCGTTCATCATCAGCAGTTCCTCCTGCAAAGCAAGGGCAGAGTAGAAAAAGGTCGTCAAGAAGTACCTAATAACCGATAACACACTCTTTTTCGAGTTTTTGACCACACGACGCATGTAGCTACGATTCAGAAACATTCCACATGTCCAAATTTGTAGCTACGCTCAAAAAAACGCCTAACTTCCAAGGATTTGATCATTTTCAAGCCAAGCGAATCTGCGTTGCTGATGCTCTTCATAGCTCACTCCTCGCTTCATAACCAATTCCATCTCCTGGTTTGTCGTTCATAAAACTCTGTTTCAACCTTCTAATTTCATGGGTAATTACGCTGAATCTCTGTGTTTGAGACATAATTACTAATCACCTTCTCCTTCATCATCTCCTCCTTCTCCTGCTCCCACTGCCGCACTGCTTCCCGCAGCTCCTCCAGTTCCTCGTTCAATCCCTTCTATAAATATTAATTATACCGTAATCGTGTTTGCCGATACGCTTTAGCGCACATGCCGGAGCATTATATTTGCTAGCACACTATTTGTTTTTTTTCAAAATTCTAAGTAAGTGTTGGGATTCCTCAGCAAAATTTGCGAATTTACAGATGTTTTCCGATACCAATACCATAAAAATAGAAATACCTTCTCCTCGACAGCCTCCTTAGCGCGATTCTTCTTCTCGGAAGCGGTGTAAAGGGCTTCCTGCAAGGCAATTTACATCACTGATCCCATTTTCATACCTTATTTCTCCAGATACAACTGTAAATGACAAAAATAAAGTATTGGACAAAGAATTTCTCATTTTCATTATTGTTGTAGTAAGAACTTCCTTCGCTCACGATGCACTATTTTAACAACGCCGTTCCACTCTTGCGCATTTCGTGCAGCCCCAGTGCGCCTACTCGAAACTTCATCGCCAGTCAATTATAAATCATATTATCTAGTTCTACATACGTAATCCGTTTCATCATGATTACAAAACTAGTAACATCACCTACAAGTAGCTTCGACGAATTCTTAATCAACCATGCCAAGTTATTCATTTCTCAGAATATTCTCAAATTTACATCTACTAAAACATGGAAAAACAACTTTTAAAAAAATACAAATTTAAAAAAATATATACTGACGACATATTTCTGGTTGAGCATCCGCAGTTCAGCCTCGCTGCTTTGCTCCAGCTGACGGTAGCGACTGAAAGAAGGGAAACAATAACACATTTTAATTTGTATCCCATTTCTTAAATTAAGCCATAATTTACTCTTACAAACAATATGTTGTATGATAATGATCACATTAGCATTCGAATGGTCGTGATGAGCTGAACATATTACTTCGAAGCAATATTTGATGGATGGAAATGTTTGCGCACTAGGTGCAGCGATGCTCCATCAAATATAGATATCAGACGGAACTGGAGCACGACAATATTGAGTCGTCATAGTAGACATAAAATATCTCTATTCAGATTGTTTCAGGATGGAATATCTTGCAAAGATCAAAGATCAAAGATTAAACCTCTTCTCCTCCTCCACTTGCTTCTCGGCGATCCCCCTGAAGCGCTCGGCATCCTGAACAGATTTCATGAATCAACGGCTACCGTAACCCTTCTTATTATCGGTTTCATAATAGAACAAGGGAAGTTTCCCACCGCACATA
Organism: Pristionchus exspectatus; assembly: GCA_911812115.1. Classification (NCBI taxonomy): domain Eukaryota; kingdom Metazoa; phylum Nematoda; class Chromadorea; order Rhabditida; family Neodiplogasteridae; genus Pristionchus; species Pristionchus exspectatus. The sequence continues at coordinate 20,126,874 of OU461584.1, read as the reverse complement.
AATACGAACACAATTTCGTCCCAGGTGATAATTTGCTACAGGAAAAGATGACACCAGCGGGAATTTGCATTAATATAGTAAAAGTGCAGCGCGGAGTCTAATTAAAAATAAATAATTAATAAAAAAATAAACTCACGGAAACTTTCTCCAGCCATTCGGTGAGCTGCGTAGACGCAAACTGGAAAGAGAAGAGTTTTTTTCCTTTTTCCAAATTTAAAATTTTTTCCACTAGGAGCATCGGTGCACCATCGAATCTAGATATCAGACGGAACTGGATCACATCATTCCCTGCGTGAAGATATTTCATTTATAAAATTGTGAACTTTGATGACCTTTAAGCTTAGCCAACCGCTGTTTCATCGACATTTCAATACAGGCATGAGACCAACATTCCAATATGACCTCGACAATGAGATCCAGTAGAACAGGCGAACACTCCCGCGAGACTACTCTGCATCCTGGTTTCCCATCCATCTCTGATTGAACTACAAACTACAAAGATCACTCGCCTCCTCCGCATCCTCGGCCCTCTTCTCGCTGGCCGCCAGTTGCTTGGTCAGTTGAGCGATGCGACTGTAGAGATCAAAGATCATTATCACCATTCGTGAGTAGTCCTAACATCACTAGGAGATCAAATGTTTTGTGGTCGCAGATGAGATCAAATTGAAGAAGCAATACTGCCTCTACCATACCTGATCACCGCAACCCGAACTCACCTGGGCGAGAAGAGGCCCGCGATCACAAGAATTTAACATTATTCCTGTACTATTCTTATTTGTATTTCACTTGCTACATCATTACTATCAATTGAAGTCGCCGTGCGCCCGTAAATATCTCAAATCCCTGCAACGCGCACTCACCGGGCAGCAAAAAATTACTTTCGCATTTCCCTTTCAAATTTCCAACTCACCTATTTTCAAAGCTCATTCTTTAAAATTCAGCAGAACACTGAGCCGTTGGATGGATGTAAAACTATTCTTCGAATATTCATATTTATATTGCATCTTCGAACGCTAATTGAACTAATTGAAGCCACCCTGCACCCTCCAATATCCCAAATTCCTGCAACCTGCACTCACCGGGCAGCACTAATCGTAGGCCATCTTTTTCCAGCCCGGCTAACAAAACATCACTGACTTCTCCGCATCTCCAGCTGCTCTCTGGCCATTCTCCGGTCGTTGATTCGCCGGCTCCGTCGTCGGAGGGGCGGGTCGTCCCTGCTGGAGGGGAGGCGCCCCTGGCTCCTGCTTGATGCTCCTTACGAGGCGTGGATCTGAAGAGGGGAAAGCTCTATCATTGTTAGTCTGACTCTCCCCTTTTCCCATGATCTCTCTTTCGGATCACTAAAAACGATAATCACATATCCTCGAGGTAGAAGGCGGTCACAGTTGAAAGGGATAATAGGAAGCCTCTCAACGAGCAAGTTTCATACCCTAAATCCGTACAGAAAAAAAATGTTTTCTGTTTTCAACTGTACGGATGGTGCTCGATTGTCAATTAGTAAAGTTCACTCATCACTCACCTCGCGGCTGCACCACCGCCGGCGGCAGCACTGCTCGTTGCTGCTCATCGGCCGGCTCCTGCTTGATCTTCTTGAGCTGCCAATCTGCAATGTTCACCGGTTCTCCACATTATCTTTCCAAATTGGATAAAAAATGGAAGAGTTACAAGATCTGTGATAAACTCCATTGCAACAAAGTCTTGGGTGAAATTATGAATATTGTAATAGCAATCGAATACCTATCAGGGACATGTGGCATCGACAACTAATGTTGCAGGACTGAAACAGCAACGCGCCGCCAGGCCGATACCGAATTCAGCATGTGAAATGTTTTACTATTTTCAGCCTACAGGGTCAGGAAAATCATTATTGGGGAAGCAAAACCTGATACTAACAAGGGAAGCACCAAAGTTGGAAGCCGATCGCTAAGCGACCTATGGGGGCATGTAGGGGGTTGGGGGAGAAGCCCAAAACAGTTTTCAAAACCTGCTAAAGTTTCATACCGTAGTCAGGGGAATCGATAAACGTGGATTTGCACGCGCGCGATCCCAAGATAGTCCTCAGGTTGCAACATGTGTGTGTCAGAAGCCCTGCTAGCTCAACCGGTAGCTTGTCCTCCTTGCACCCTGCGACCACTGGTTCGATTGCCCACTTGTGCAATTTTCTTTTGCCGATTTTTCGCAACTTCGGCAACTACTCTTTGCTATTTTTATCGACTTCTCCGAAGATAACAATGAGTTTTGAGAACGTATAAAGCTGATTCAAGGATGGGGAACATCGAACATGATCCTTCGGTTACAAGTCATGGGCATAACCAAATTGGCAGCCTTATACGTTATCGAAATTCATTGTTATCCTCGGAGAAGTCGATAAAAATAGCAAACAGTAGTTGCCGAAGTTGCGAAAAATCGGCAAAAGAAAATTGCACAAGTGGGGAATCGAACCAGTGGTCGCCGGGTGCAAGGAGGATAAGCTACCGGTTGAGCTAGCAGGGCTTCTGACACACACATGTTGCAACCTGAGGACTATCTTGGGATCGCGCGCGTGCAAATCCACGTGGTGAACAATTATCGATTCCCCTGACTACGGTATGAAACTTTAGCAGGTTTTGAAAACTGTTTTGAGCTTCTCCCCCAACCCCCTACATGCCCCCATAGGTCGCTTAGCGATCGGCTTCCGTTAACTTTGGTGCTTCCCTTGTAAACGACCAACCAGAAACCCAAACCCACCATGGCGCACCGCTAGCACTACGCACTACGGTCACAACAACATCAATCTAATCTCGATTTAGAAGAACGTTTCATGTGTTCTTTTCTAGGATATTATCTGATCACGATGAACCCTCAGCCCACTTGTCGAGATCCAGAATATGCGAAAAAAAAACAACTATTTCTAATAAACACAATAAACCACAAATCAGTCTTGGAGAAATGAAGGATATTATAAGATCACGATGAAACCCGAACCCACCATGGGCCGCGGCTGGCCGTGCCCTGTCCATCTCTCGCTCGTCGTGCCGTCTGCTGCTCGCTATCGAATGTTGCCTGGAATGTTCGGGTTTCACAGTTGCTTCTTCTGACAAGGTGCAAAACAATATCAATGGAATACCGACTCGGTCTGTTTGATACTAGTAATTTTTATTCTACTCTCACTTTCTGCCATTAGACAGACATAGGGCAAGTACGTTATCGTTCTCGACTCCCTCCTTTCGCAATGCACTCTCGTCGGTCAGAACAGCGAGGGATACATTTCGGGTTTTGGTCGAGTGAACACTCATTGTCAAGAGGTGGAATGACGTTTCGAATATGAGGCATGATGCGAGGTAACACCATAACATCGTGTTTCTCGAACTTTCACTCAATGCTCACTGCTGTTTTCTGGTGAGATTTAATTCGAGAGACAGAATGGAAAGATGGGCCAAGTGCTGTTCCACATATGGTGTTCAAATCGGTTATGGAGGAGCAAGAACAACAATAAACGTCAGAACGACACTAAGATTGCGGGGCATGATACGCGATGGAACGAGAGAGGGGAGGAGGAGGGAAGCAAAACATGGGGACACCTCGGGAAGTGAATGATACGGAAGGGCATAGGGGGGGAAGAGGGGAAAGGAGAGAATAAGGGACATAAAAACAGTTAGAGGCCAAATTACGACCAGAACGCTAGCTTTCGCTCGTTTTTTAGCGCATCGGATCGGTTGCATTTACTGCCATCGTTTGATAGATGCTTAACACCACGCTAACAAAGCTCAACATATTGACCAATAAACCGCTATCAGGAGCCATATTGTAGCTTGTTTATAACTATTCATGCGCAGATATCGTTGGAACATCAACAGCGCAAAATGCTCAACAATTGCCGGTATTGAGACAAAGCAAACGTTCCGATTGCGCGCTCTATTGTGTCCCCAGACATAACACCATGCGCGGCGAACTATCGTCGGAATCTCTCATTTTGTAATGCTCTCTCGTCAGTCAGAGAAGCGAGAGATCATGAGAAAGTGAGAGAGGCAGACCATTCCACACGCGCTGGAACACGGAATGGAGAGAGAGAGAGTGAATGGCCGGGAGGGTGGCATATGCTGACCCCGTCGACCCCTGCATCCCTCACTGATCCTGTCCATAGCCCCACTTCCTCCCTCCTCTCCCTCTTCTCCCCCTCCTCCTCTCCCTCTTCTCCCCCTCACCTCCCTTTCTGCTACAGTTCCTCAACACTGCATCCTCTCAAAACTCACTGACCCAAGCTAACGACTAGAGCTTCCACATTGGCATTAAAGTGCTATTGGAATCGAACCCTCGCACCTCCTCCCCCCTTCCATTAGCGAGCCAGAACAATACGGTTTTCTAATGGAAAGTGATAGATTATTGGAATTACAATGGCTATTGGAATTGCCAGCACTAGTCAATAAGTCCAATTGGAATTGGAATGAAGGGAGAGATCACGTTGTTCGCACTTTTGGAAGTCCGGAATTTAAACCATTAGAAGAACCTAGTGACCTATTTCTTACGCCCGTTGGATCCTGTCTAAACTTTGCAATTCATAAAACAGTAACGGAATCCTCCCTCGCTGGCCCTTGGAAAGTGCGATAGACCTTTCCATAAACAGTATCATCCATCTTATCTGTCCAACTTGATCGACCTTCAAACTTAAACCGTTCCTACTCGCTAGCCAACAGATTTGTATCTAGGCTGTGCCTTTGTGACCGGCGAGAGGATTACGAAAAAAAGAGATGGGAAAACTTTAGCACATCCCGCATTTGTATAGTCAGAGTTGCCCCCCCCCCCTTCCACCTCTTATTCTATCCTTCTATCCTATGACTCGATGGGAACGAAATGCTAGCCTCCTCATTCGTCTTGATCTTTAAGTTCCCGCTACCTTTTTATAGCATGAATCACGACATCTCTAATGCATCTTTCTATCCAATCGTACGAACGGAAAGATTTGCTGATAGCTGATTACGGTGATTAGTATCTGATTACGGTCCTTATCTGTGCTGTTCAAGGCTGGCATAGAGAGATATCGGAGAGCCAGCTCCATTCGTGTTTCTCGAAGAGAGGAAGTGGGGGAGTGTGCGAACAAGAGAGGAAGTTCCCCAGGAATTCAATGCTCTCGTCTCTTCGGTTTCCCTTATCTCTCGGCAGTTAGAGAGGCAATAGAGCATTGCGAAATTAGAGAGACTGACTTTAACATCCCTCAGTGATTCGACCGCTTTCTATATCGACTTGAGCACACGGCTTCCTATCGTTGCTTCGTTACATTTCTTCATAGCGCTTCAGGTAAAGGTGTAAAGGTGTATCCACGTCAAGCGATTTTACAGTCGTAAGACAACGCTAGGTGGGACCCACTGGTAAAGCCAGCTGTAGCGCTACATGTATTTACTAAAGCTACTTCCACAAAAAGAAACGCTTTCGCGAAGAAATTCCACAATTTCCACTTGTGAGGTAGTACGGTAATAGCCGCGAAAGAGCTTGTTTTCGAAAACCAAAAGGCAATAGCTCCGCCGAGTCGTGAGAGACACTGGCAAAGCAGCTGGGAGGTCTTAAGGAGGCAGAGCGCGTGTTAGTCACGACGGGACAAGATTTGTAGGGAGAAGCGAGCGAGGCATGCTCACTTTTGCGCGGTGAATTCATCAGTAATACTGGATGGATTGGCGCGATCTTGGGCTCATTCGATAGAGGAGATCGAGGACTGTATGTTTGACCCAAAATATCTTAGTGAAGAAACAGGGCTCAAGATATGATTTTTTTTATACGTTGCATTCGATCATTACAAAACTTGGCCTATTGTATAGATCTGGTGAAGCACTCATGCCGCTAGGATTCCAAATCATAATGAAAGCTCGAAGACCTCCTCCAAGACAATAGAAGGAAAGCAAGGAGGAACATAGATATAGCGCTCCTTCAGCATGCGAGAGTTTGCATCGATAGACAAAGCCACCTCCCCTCCAATCCCTCCCACAGCGGAGAAACTGCAGTAGAGCCTGAGTAATGCACTTTAACCCCCCCCCCCCTCCTCCTTCTCCTAACTCTGGTGGGCGCCTAATGGAAAGCCATGTGCTAGCGCAGGGAATGGAGGTGTCAACCTCAAAAAATGAGCACGGATTAATGAAGTGCGAATCTGGTGGGACGCTAATGGAACCATAACGTCGGATATCACAAATGGGATATAAAAGTGAGCATCCGACGAACTCGGATTACTGAACGGCGGAAAAAGGAAGAGAGGAGGGGATAACGGAGACGGAGAAGAACAGAGGTGTGGGCGGGAAAACGGATAGAGCAAAACGCACAACTAGAAACGAAACTTCTACACTCAAACGCAACCTGCATGAGATCTCGAATGCGTTCCGTATACAATCACTGAATTCAACGCTTGAACAGCTCAACCAATGCCGCATGGTCAGTCGTCTACATGTGTCGACGATACTCAAATACTGAGAAAATGTAGTTTAAAAAAGAGGATGCAACATTCCTTTTGCGAACAACGGCGCAACAAGAGTGGAACTAGCGAGAAATTAGTACGGAGAATGGAGGGAAGAAGAAATATTTCTTGCGCTAGTCTCTCGGCAGCGCATGTAGATTGCAATCTTTGTGTCGGGCAACGCTCGCCTCTCCATTTCCCATGTTCTCTCGCCGGTCAGATCGGCATGAGGTAGTGTGCTGAATGCAGATATCGCTGACCTTCTCAGCTATGGAACTAGGCAAGAAGCGATTTCGCAACACCCTACCGTGTGCGGTGCGAGTGAACTGTTCGCTTCTCACGGTCAATCCCAATCTCTTCTTCGAATCTTAGTTCATGTGAGTCTCTCTCTCGCGAAAACAAGCTAGTTCTCATGTGATCTTAGCTCATAAATATCCCAGCTGCTCTATCGCCTTACACTATTTAGAGGGAAAGCGGCCTATGCAATTGCAAAAAAACATCTCACAAAAAGTGGCTACACTTCGGAAAATGGGGAAATCATATTATTTCCGGGATGCGAAGATTCGCCTCTCCTTTCCATAGACACTATGCATCTATCGAGTGAGGTCTATCGTCGCCTTTCTCTGATTCTCTCCAGCTTAACAAAATCTTGCTCCTCTAACGTGAGATAGGTCATGTAAAAACGAGAGATTTCCTCCTCTCACCCTTGCACTCCCTTGATCAAAATGGGGGAACACAACGAGTCCACGCGTGTTTTGTGCAAGTAAAGTGTAGAGCATCTGTTTACTTTCAAATTTGAAATCCACTTGCACTTTTCCGCTATTACTAGTGGAGGATTAGCGAACTGTGTTCTCGCTAATTCGATCAGGCTCATAACATGCCCGCGAACTAGTCGAGCGGGACATTATATTCTCGAGAAATGCCTTACTGTCCCACGAAAAATTTCGCTCGAATTTGTACGGAACGGCGTGGAAAAGTCACTAGAACGGGAGCCACCGAAATTATCGGAAATATTAGACCCCACATCGCCAAAGGAAAGCCTAATTTAGATGTTATTGTTATTGTTATTGAAAGGAAGAACGACGCCGCGAAAAGGACTAGCTGGTGCCAGTCAAAAGGTACAACAAAAGGAATCACCATTCACGAATATCACAAATGTTTGCACATCACATTGGCTAACTGACTTTTGTGAATAGAAGGTGTCGGCAATATCATAGACAGCAAACATATTGAAATTGCCCCCAGTAACATAAACAAAATACGGAAAATGGTACGAATGGAGAGCCCAGTCGTATCAAAGAAAGAGAAGGGAGGAGTAAGCGCGAAATTTCGCCAGCTGTTCCTACCCACAGGCAAGGTATCTTCGAAAGGACGCGTACAGGGCCTGAGAAACATTGCGCATTTGTAATCAGTCAGGCTTCTGGCACAATGGCGTACAGGACGCACGAACGACCCGTCATAACGGGAGGCTCAGCACAGCGGGAGGTTATAGATAGGGCTCACTTTGACCGGTGAGAGAGTACGCGGAATGAAGAGACGGATTCTTCATCCTGACAGCCCTAGATATGAATGGGTAGATTAGGCGCCAACCCCGGTGAATGCGGATCGCTCATCGAATCATAATCACGGAGGGTGTCAAATATCCGATCACGAGCACATCACTGTGCATCCGGTCTAGCGGAAAACAACGAATGCCGCTGCACCAAAGGAAAGGAAGGACGATGATCGCTGGCAGTGTTGCTCTCAACCCGGGTGAGGTTAGGGGAGGGGAGTGGCAAGTAGGGGGCAAGGGTGTGAATGTTGCTTCCTTTTTAGGGAGAATGCGCGGCTGTTCATCGCCACCCCACCAGTACAGTGAGAGATCACGGGGAAAGGAGAGACGGTTGTCCTGGGGGCGGGCACCACTCGCAGTGATCGATGGAGCAAACTCTCCCGCTTTTGCGTGCTCTCTAACCGCCCAGGGAGTGTATGAGGTTATGCAGTCTCCCCATAGAAATGTCTGACAGGATAATTACCCCCTCCGCCCACCCCTAGGAATATTGAGTGGTGGGCGCACTGTGGGAGGCAATATCGAAGAAAGAAGCACATCACGTAAACAAATGCATTCTTATTGACAAATGTTGCGCCAGAAGAGATTAGTGGTGACCCAAATCTTATCTCTTGAACAACAAGTGGAATCTGCAACTGTACGGAACCAAAGTGGCATCTACTGCGTACACGAGTATTACGCAATAGTATTATGATTATTGGACCTGATAATTCAAGACTAATACAGTCCCCGCTCTGATCTAATGAACAATGCACGGTGAAACCTGCACCTGCCTACCGTATTTAGCGATGCAAGAAAGAATCACAATAGACATTGGTGGGAACAAATGAAAGAATCTCTCATCGGATGGATCGCAACGAACCTCCTGAACAATCCTCCATGAAACCTATATCTGCCTACTTGGCCTGGCGAAACAATACTAATTGCGCGATTGGAGTTGCCTTAGACTGATTAGAACAAGCAAAGAAGGTCTATTCCAGAATCGCTTCACACTTCTTTAACTACGCGTTGTGAAACCTACAATTGACTGCTTTGGAACCAAATACAGGTTGAGCAATTATCGCCGTTGGAAGGGCTAATTTTTTCGATGTTGGGCTAATTGTGTAATTTGCGTTATTGAACTGATCACTCACTCAGTCTTACTAACGACCCAACATGCAGAATACAGCTCGGCCATTCCTACGACACATTTCTCTATCTTCAAAATGTTTTGGCCGTTTCGTCTCCTCATTATTGGAATAATGAGTGGGATAGGCAAATGATAGCCTCGTAAAACCTGAATTTGCCTGCTGGTCCATGCCCCCACTGGAGAAATACTGTTGCAGGTAAAGAAACGATGTTTTTTAAACGACCGTGTCATTTCTATCACACAATTGAACAGTGCTGGAAAATAATCACCGGCTGAAACCTACATCTCCCTGAATTGCGAATCCCGGAAAAAAAATGATTTCGAAATTACAGCAATCTAGGGCAGACGAGAGGTGGAACATATTGACCCCGGGGTCTATTCCTATTCCCAGCTATCTGATAAAATAGGGCAGTGATAGGTGCGTGATAAGCGAAGATAAAGGTGAAATGCATTCTCGCTTTTCTCCCGTTCTAGCTCTATTTTCTCGATATCCTGATATCCGTCAGCTCAAGCTAAGGGTCCGATCACTCGATACGACTCTCATCACTATGTCGCTATCTCGCTTCTCTGACCACCCAAAGATAGTGGAAAATTGGGATGCATGTGCCTCTCTCCAGCATCCCTACGCTCTCACTAGTCAGACAGCGAGAGAGAGATAACGCTACTTGAGAGCGCTCATCGCCCTTCACCCGTTCTCGCTTCTCCCAGTTGTTCCAACTTGATTGGGCAATAAGCCGAGCTTGCCAACGAACTATCGTCTCTCTCATTTCGAAATGATCTCTCGTCGGTCAGAGCAGCGAGAGATCATGCGAAAGCGAGAGAGTCAGTCCATTCTAGCAATCACAAGGGTCCAACAAAAACGAATAAATACCTGATCTGCGCTATTCCTGCCGTCCGTCCACCGCTCGCAATCTCATTCACTTAATTAATATTATTTTAATTAAATAATTAAATTTAATTAATTAAAATAGACAAGCGACGATAACATTCCCATGGCACTGCAACCACACACACAGACACACACAAAATCGAAAACGACACAACTAAAAATGCACTTTATTATGATTACTCCAAGATACCGCTTCATTTGGCTACAACGTTACATACAGCCCGCTTACAATGACAACTGAGGCGTTCCTATTTACAGCATGAAATGTGTCGCAAAGTGAACAAAATATCGATTGATGGATACGGTACTCGTACTGTACAAGATCAACTTTGGCTACGGTAATCGTCAATCGATAATCGGTGGTCGGACAGGGTGAGAGACTATGCAAAAGGAATAGTGTCAATCAACAAATAACTGGTGGTCAGAAAAGATGAGGGACTATGCCAAAATGGAGGGAGTGTAACGGGAGGTCAGAGAAAAAGCGAGAGATAAGGTGAAATGAGGAGAGTGCGGGGCTTAGAAATTGGTCATTCCATCGACGCCGAGCCACTTCTTGACGAAGGATCCATCATCGCACGACGACTCACGCTCGTACCAGCCCCGCACGTCCGCAATCTGGAAAGGAACATCGATAATTTGAGCTGAATACCGTAATCCTTAGCCATTGGTAAGAGCTAAACCGCCAGGACCTTTACCAAAAATTTTCCACCCGCGAGCGTTTCGGTTTCGTCCCTTGTACAAATCTTCGGGGTGTAGGATTATGCTAATCATCTTCTCGGAGTGGATTAATAAACATACCAATCAAAAACAGTCTCTGATAACAACCGTGTTTCTTAAACTATGTACTGAGTGTGAGTAACCCCGGCGCGAGAGATTGTCGTACGATGTCCCGCAAGATTCAGTCACCTAGTATGCCCCGTGACCGCGTGAATTCCTGCTTCGCACTTTCAGGTTTCGTCGATATTACAAGTCTTTGCGAAACCAATGTCTGGTAATGAATGAACTGTTTCTGTTATCACGATCCCAATCAATAATTCGATGGCTCCACCCTACCGTACTACCCATCCCATCAATCAATAATGCCATCCTTCCATACCTAGCCCTTTCCCCTCAAACTTCAATCAATCAATCAAAAACTCCATGCTACCGTACTCCCCTCCCCGTTAATCAATAACGCCATCCTACCGTACATAGTTACCCCTCCGTCAATCAATAAATCGATAACTCCGTCCTACCGTACCACTTTATCCGGCTGGTCCTCCTCCCACAGTCGCTCGCACAGCCTACAGTACCCGTTGCGGTAGCCCTCCGTGTTCCACGGCGCGATCGTCCAGCCTGCGAAGAACAATCGATAAAACGATTTTATCGTACCCTATCAATCAATCGATAACTCAATACTACCGTACCCTATCAGTATACCAATCAAAAATCATCAACATACCAATACAAATACTGCCCCATAATTACCGTTCAAATTGAACGGTTCAATTCGTATGAATTTCGTTTACGTAGTCATGGATTACTGTATCCCACCTCCCAATAATCGATAACTATAAAACTACCGTACCTCCTCGCCGCCACGAGAAGTGCTCCGCGTAGGCTGCCTGCAATACGGAGTACGGTGTTTATCGATTGCACAGCCAATCGATTTGATTATAACATTTTGTTTCTAATTTTAAGAACGAGGTCCGAAGTATTGAACAGACAGCATGACTGAAGGTTATGTCAGAGTTGCGCGGCGCGAATGTTCCTGGTTACCACTACTCCAATCCAACGCATATCTTGCTTTGTTTTTAAACCCATCACTGCAGATACACTATTTTCCTATCTGACCGAATAATATGCTGCTTCCGAAAGACCAGAAATAGTTCAATTATCGATTTTTCTCGTTCTACCGTACCTTATCCTTGACGAGGTCCCGCAGGTACTTGCCCATCGCGGCGGGAGATTCAAAGTCGTCGAGGGCGATCACAGATTGAGATGGTAGGTTACTATAATGAGCAGGATACGGTAGGCTTTTGCATTTTTTAGATCTTGGATGCTCAGAATGGAACGGTAGCTTATAATGATCGATTGATCGGACAACCATAATGAGTATTTTTAAGGTATCCTCGCACTCTCACGTTTTCCCCTGCGCACTCCCTCTTGTCTACCTACTTTTCCGATAATTCAAGACGTCTAACTACGATCAGGTCGCTAGATTCAGAGATGTGTCAGCATTTCTCGGTTTCTCATTTCGCAGCACTCTCTCGTCGGTCTGACAGGCGAGAGATCATGAGAAAGTGCGAGGGTCAGACCACTCCTCCTGGTCAGATTGGTGCTTCACTCACACATTCGCGTAGTCCGCACGGCGCAGCACGATCGGGATCGTCGGCAGCTCCTTTCTGCAATTTTGTGATTTTTCATCGTTCAAAGGTATCATACGAGCAGGGTTCCTTGGCTCTACCCGCTCTATCTACCGTCTTCGGATCACTAAACTCCCTGGCCAAAATCGATTGTATTGCAGTGGCAAATTTGATTCGACCTACCACCACTACTACCACCACCTGGCACTTTGCTGCAACGTCAACTACTGATAGCCTTAGCGAAGCCCTGAATCACTAATTCTTCTTCATCCCTGAGTGCGAGTAGAAATATAAAAAAATACACCGCTAAATTCTACTCTGCGATGTTCGACACCACCCGGTACAGTCATGCTACATTAACTGTTGATAACCTCGAAGGAGCCGTGGGTCACTAATAAATTTCTCACCCTCGTTTAGCTGCAACACCTTAGCTACCGTCTGGTTCTCCTATTTCAGCCGAATGATAGACAACACCCGGCACTTTGATGCTACGCCAACTACTGATAGTCTCACCGAAACCATGGGTCACTAATTGTTCTTCAATCTTCAAGAGCAGAAATTTTTTTTAAAATACATCGCCAAATTCTACTTCGCAATGTTCGACATCACCCGGCACAGTCATGTCACGCCAACTATTGATAGATTCGGAGAAGCAAGGGACCGACGATCAGACTCCCGCTTCCCATTCCACAAATAAGTATTTCATGAGTCCAAGAAAGTCCCCACCTCATTCAATTAATCAGCCTTCTGCTACACTTCTGGCACTGACTGACAATGATAAGAGAAGAAATAGACGTCATGCAATACGACCCTACCCTGCCGCATCCAAGTAACAGATCTGCCCGGCCCAACCACACTGCCGTAATCTAGTCACAAATCTGCCCCCCCCCTTCTGAACTACCGTACCTGGACCAGTACTTCTCCGACACGTAGTCCGTGCAGGCCGTGTTCTCGCCCGCAAAGAAGAACGCGTACTTGCTGATCTCCTGCAATGGGGAGAGGGATACGGTAGTGGTTCGGTGGGTCAGATGAATAAATCACTCAATCAATCAAGAAAGTTCAACAAATCGCTTGATTATAATAGTCTTGAACAATTCAATTCGATTCACGCCATTCGGTTTCACAATTCTATTACATTCTAGAACCAATTCACCACTCCAGTTTCTACTCGAAATATTTTAGAATAAAAACTAAAACGTGATAGTTCGGTAGAATCTAACGTGATGCACCTTCGGTAGAATCTAACGTGATGCACGAATTCCGACAGCAACCCATCCAATTTCACACTCCGCACTTTCCGGTTTCGTTACTCCGACATATTCTTGAAACACATGACTGTACCGATAACATTCCAGCTTCGTGTGTTAACACTGCATACACTACCAACGCTCACTGTTACGCCTTTTTCACTTCCCAAAGTAGATACCGAATCTCATTAAGCAACGCACCCCTCGTAGTCTACCGTATTGCCCTACCATACATAAATCAACCGTAATCCCTACTGTAAACCATCATGGTGTAGCTCTACAGTACTGTATTCCGTCTCATTCTGCCGATATTCCAACCGCATCCCCACTCTACCGTACTCCCCTACCGTACCTCATCGCACGTCGTTCCCTTCGCGCATCGCTCCTTCAGCTCGGGCGTCGTCGCGCACGCACCCGCTATCGTCACGTTGAAGTGTCTGAAGGGAGGATACTGTAGGATACTGTAGGCAAAGATATAGTAGTTTACTGTTTTCTGATGGGTACCGTATGAGTACAATGCTTTGATATAGTCACGTTAAAGTGTCTGGAGGGAGGGTACGGTAGGCTACTGCAGTCGAAGAGACGGTAGGTTACAGTATCCGATGGATACAATCTACGCATGCTCCTTGAGGGTAACTTCCCGCAGTATCTGTCCACTCGATGTCACCTAGTTGGTGAATGTCATGAACCTGCACTTTGCGGTTTCACGCCCCGTCCTTCACAAGGAGAAACTGAGATATTTCGATTATACCGTGAAATAGGTTGCCCCAAAATAATTCCGATCAGTTGACCTAATGTTGCCGTGACATTCGTTCTGCAGTGAATCCCTAAGAGCTTTTCTTTGATTCCAATATCTCGTAGTCGTCGCAATTGTTACACTTATCCAACCCTCTCTAGAAGCAGCTCCCTTATCCATACTCGGTCATCAAACCCGGCTCCCCTATCACTCACCTATTGAGTGCCCTCAGCGCGGCTTCCCTCTTCGACGGAGTGGCACAATTGGAGATGAGGGCGAACACTGCGGGGATCTTGTCCGTGACCGACGACGGATCCAACGCGTGCGAGTCCATCTTGAAACCTGCAACGAATTCACTCAGCCAAGCTTCCTCCCTTCGCCCTCGATAACCCGCAGCGCCTAGAAAGCCTATGCTAAAGACCTAGCGGCGGCGTGACACGACTGTAAAACGCGTGCGAATCCATCTTGAACCTTCATAATTAACTGAAATTTGCCCAAAAACACATTGGCCATCCACTGCCAAATTTTATCTCCTATATTCCCCGTATTCCGCGGTTTCACGTTATATTCTAGTACTTCAGTCAAACAGTGTTTCTGATTTTCTTAATTTCTCATTGTCACAAAAATCATCAAATACCGTTCCAACCGACGCTACCGTACAATTCAGCACCGCTCCTCCGATTAGAAATCAATATCTACCGTACCCTTCAGTTCGGCCTCCTTCGCAGTCAGCCAGAATCCGCCGTACTTGAAGAGGACGTCCGACGAGAACAGAGGCGTCATCGTCCAGTTGAAGTAGTTGGCTGCAGGGAGATTTTATGAATCTTTCTTGTTTTTAGAACCCGCCTATGCTAGCACGAGCCATCTTCTTGCTGTTGCATGTTAACCAGGGCTGTAAACGTTGGTGAGCATCGCACACCACAGGTACGGAATCCGGATACGGATCTGGAGAGGCTATCCTAACTAATAAATATTGGAATAGTTTCACTTTCCGGTTTCATGCATCTACCAAATACATCACAGATGGTACTTTAGTGATTTTTCTCATCTACACAAACGATATTCACTAATTGATGCGAAATTAATCTGATCGAACGTAAATATTCATTCCTATCCCGTTCCGGTTTCACTGCCACTTGAACATCCTCTGAAGCGCAACTGCGTTAATTCAAGCGGCTCTGAGTATTGAAAAAATAGTATAAAAAGTTACTACACCCTTCCCATACTCTCAGGCGTTGTCATACTACCCTCCACCCCTCCCCCCACATACTCAGCCTATTGCAGTCTATTCATTCATAGCCCGTTTCGGTTTCACCGTTGCTTCAAGTCCGTCTGAGAAGCAGCGGTACTAATTCGTCTGTGTAGCACAGTCTGTACTAGAACAAAAATTCTTCCACCTACTGCACCTTCGGGGCATATCCTCAGGGAAGGGAGGCCTCCCTCCCCCCCCCCCATTCTACCGTATCCCCTACCGTACTGCTCACCCTGCAGCAGGCCGGCCGGGTAGTGGACGAACGTGTTCGCCGGCGCCTCCATCGTCATGAACACGTACCGCTGCTTGCGGGTCCTGAGAAGGAATAGAGGGGGTTACGGTAGCCGTAGTGAGTACGGTAATCGATGATTACGGTAATTGGAACAATATCGATCGCAATATCAAGGAAGCAAATGCACCGAATACGAGATAGTACACTTGCAGTCATGTTTGCAAGCGTTTCAACAAGACGCTACCCCGCACATTCGCGTTTCCTGTTTGCATCACCTCTGTCAGAGCTACATCGGATCTAATCCGGCGAAGCGTAGACGTTCATTCTATACTAATGAATCTATCACATATTCTGCAGTTTATTCGGATTCAAGCAATCATAGGTGACCATGCCACTCTTCTGCCCTCTCCCCTGACACTCTCCTAGAGCACCTGTGCTACTAACCGAACGCAAGCATGTCCCACGATCAGCAATTGCAGAAAACAACTCGCATATCGCGGCTTCACCTTCAACTTACATACTACCGGAATGCAAACATTTCGATGAAAGTCGCATTCTGCTCAGGAAAACCATTCTCAACTTATCCTCCGGGCTCTTTGTCAGCTAGCAGTTGCAAAGTTTGGCTGTCTTGACATCCATCAACGCCCATTCCCCCAAATACTCTGGTGCCCCGAATCAAGTTGGAATCAAGCACGTTTTGGGAGCCCACAAGTTGTATCCAAGCTTGATTCCAACTTGTGGGAACCCAAACTCTCTCTCTCTATTGCCTATGCTATCTCGTTTTCTCTCTTTCTCTGGTTCTCTCGCCTTGCCCCACGAGTTGGAATCATCTTGATTCCAACTTGTGAGAAGCACTGTAGGCGAAAGAGTTAGAGAAAGAGAGCAAGCGAGAGAGTGTGGAAAATCAAGAGATTGGCCCCCACAAGTTGGAATCAAGCTTGATGGCAACTTGTGGGAGCCAAAAAGTGCTTGATTCCAACTTGATTCGGGACACCAGAGTACCTAAGATGTCGATGCCGCACTGCCCCATTCGCTACACCAAACCAGTACATTCCCGTTCCACGCGCATTTCAACTCCTTCACGGCATTAGCGTTTCTGATGAAGAGTCTAGATAGTCTGAATAGTAAATATCCCTGCAAACGCTGCTCTTAAAACTCAAACTCCCAGTGCATTCTGGTTTCTTCGTTGGTCCAATATCTCAAGTGATACAATGTCTCCGATATTTCTTCGAATTTCACCGTTCAACGCATAACTCCACCTACCGTATCCCTTCCCAATCAATAAGGTCTACCGTATCATCTTCCAACCAATAACTCGACCGTATCATCTTCCAATTAATAACTCTATCGTATCCTCTAAATCAATATCTCTCCCGTATCCCTTCCAATCACTAACTCTACCGTATACCTGCTCTCGGGCGGCGGTAGGCCCACGTCGACCAGGTCCGGGCCGTGGAATAGCACGGCGTCCGCCGCGGCCAGCCTCGATCGATCGTGGTCGAAGATGCACCGGTTCTGCAACGAACGAATACCGTACTCTGTAGCAACCGTAGTCATGTGGGGACTACTGTAGGCTATATGAACTTTCCGATTTTTCGTCCGGTTCGGGGAGTATTGGGACGGAAGGGCAAATTATCAGACCATCCCGCACATTTTTGTCTTTCATCCTTACTTCATAACCTCAAATGCCGCAGTTCAAACATTGAATCGTCGATATTTCCGTTTACAACAAACACTTTTCAAACTATCATTACATATTACCACTTCCGTAATTACCGTAACCAATATCACAAACACATCCCTTCTTATGACCTACCGTAATCCCCACCCACCTCCAGTCCGGGGCAGTCGGTCACCGTAGGCCCGTCGTAGCTGCGGAAGATGGGCGTCCACAGGAAGATCCGCTTGGGAGCCAACTGCTCGAAGCGCGTGTCCATCCTGGATACGGTAGTAAAGTTATCGATTGATACACTTGTATGTCTTGTACTTGTTGTACTTGTATGTCACCATTGTGGATAGTCGCAAAAAAAAACAAAAAAAAACAAATCAATATTCATCACCGTTTGCTCCTGGTTCTTTCTGTAGGCCACGGTACTCGATTTATCGATTGATACAATTACATAAAGTCCCCAAATCTACCAATTACGCTCATCACAAATCCAAAAAAAGACCATGGATCTTTCAAGTTTCAGCAATACTGCATTTCCTCCACACACTTTCCCAGTTAATCTTGCCTGTGTGAGACAAAAAAAACAAAATCAAGACCAATGCCCACATCCCTGAATCGATAATACTACCGCACCCAACTATCGTATAACTGTAAAAATGTCTATTCTTGCTGTAGCACTCATCACAACATCAAAAAGCCCATGGATCCCCATGGAAGTTTCAGCCATATTATATTCCCTCTTCGCACTTTCAAAACGAATCATGCCCTACCCCCTACTGAACAATAAACACATAAAGATTCAGAGCCTTCCTCCCCCCATCCGCTGAAACGATACTGCAACTGTACCTAACTACCGTATACCTGTTCTTATCGATGGTGAGGAAGAGGTGCTTGGAAGAGTGCTTGGGCGGCTGCGCGGATCTAAATGACGGATCCATTAAGATACGGCTTTCCTCGGCCTACAAACACCCGTGCTTGCTTCGAAATCAACGCTCTTGCTATGGACTGTCGGCTACTCTTTGAAGCGTTGTGCATAAATGAGAATTGCTGACTCGTCAACTAATCATTGAGAACGAAACTTGCAACTTTCACGATTCACAAGGAGTATATCTAGGCAGTGAGAGAGGAAAACTAATGTCTTGTTTACGGATTTTGAAGAAATAACCCGATGATTGTTTCAGTACACTTGCTATGAACTTTCAATTACTCTTTGAGTCATTACCCCTAAATGACAACAACCATAGGTCTCCACGCCGCCGGCGACCTACTTTTTGACCATGACCCGGGGTACGTGGTTGCGCACTACCCCACGTGGGACAACGTGGGGTAGTGCGCAACCATGAGCCCCGGGTCATGGGCCAGATGACTTTTTTGGTCAATCGATAAATCATACCGTACCCCATCACAATCGATCCTACAGTATCCCAAATTACCGTATATGGCTACCGTAACCCGAGATATCGCGAACTGACTTATTTTCAGAAGTGCACCAAATGTCTTCGATCTTTGTTCGAATGTGTACTACAGTAACCCGCGATGTTACCGTAATCCGGGAATCGCGAACTGACTTTATTTTTAAACGGCGTTTTAAAAATCCATTCCTTGGTGATTCTTGGGCAACTCGATGTGGAAAAAATATTTTTTTATTTTTTTCAACCTAAAGAGCGCACCCTAGGATCACCGGGTTAGAGAAAACATCGATTACGGAGGTTGATTATTAGTAAAGGTCGCACCCTAGGATCACCGGGTTAGAGAAAACATCGATTACGGAGGTTGATTATTAATAAAGGGCGCACCCTAGGATCACCGGGTTGGATGAAACTACGAATACGGAGGTTGTTTACTAGTAAAGGGTGCGTCCTAGAATCACCGGGTTAGGCTAAACTTCGATTACGGAGGTTGTTTACTAGTAAAGAGTGCATCCTAGAACCACCGGATTAATTTTTTTCTAATTTTGTCTAACCCGGAGATTCTAGGACGCTCCCTTTACTAGTAAACAACCTCCGTATTCGTAGTTTCATCCAACCCGGTGATCCTAGGGTGCGCCCTTTATTAATAATCAACCTCCGTAATCGATGTTTTCTCTAACCCGGTGATCCTAGGGTGCGCCCTTTATTAATAATCAACCTCCGTAATCGATGTTTTCTCTAACCCGGTGATCCTAGGGTGCGCCCTTTATTAATAATCAACCTCCGTAATCGATGTTTTCTCTAACCCGGTGATCCTAGGGTGCGACCTTTACTAATAATCAACCTCCGTAATCGATGTTTTCTCTAACCCGGTGATCCTAGGGTGCGCTCTTTAGGTTGAAAAAAATAAAAAAAATATTTTTTCCACATCGAGTTGCCCAAGAATCTAAATTTAAAGAAAAAGAAATTTAAAAATAAAGTCAGTTCGCGATTCCCGGATTACGGTAACATCGCGGGTTACTGTAGTACACATTCGAACAAAGATCGAAGACATTTGGTGCACTTCTGAAAATAAGTCAGTTCGCGATATCTCGGGTTACGGTAGCCATATACGGTAATTTGGGATACTGTAGGATCGATTGTGATGGGGTACGGTATGATTTATCGATTGACCAAAAAAGTCATCTGACCCATGACCCGGGGCTCATGGTTGCGCACTACCCCACGTTGTCCCACGTGGGGTAGTGCGCAACCACGTACCCCGGGTCATGGTCAAAAAGTAGGTCGCCGGGACTGCTGGAGAGGTATGACAACAACTTATTCAGAAACTTGTCGTCGCATCTCTAGAGTTGGCACTCCGGCATTTGCAACGGAAATTAAACGTGCATCGTTCAAATTTCACGAGTACTACGTCCAATCTATCGTACCTGATTCCCCCGGGGGTCGGACCATCGGAAGCGAGGAACGAGTAGAGGATGTAGATCAGCAAGAGGCCGGCAGCAACGATCGCCCCGTTACGGTACACCTGAAAAGCGAGTATTGATGACTGACTTCGCTATCTTCTCCTTTCAACTCTGCAAGGCAACGTAATGATTCACTAAGTTTACTCAGCTAACAGTTCAGATGAGAATTTATCAAGTTGAGCCCCGTTTCGGTACATTTGGAACGAGAGAATCTTCTCTGTCTTCTCGCTCCAATGATACCAGGCAAAACTATGTTTCACTCATCCTCCATAACCAACAATTTAGAATAGAACTGATAGTACGGACATACTTCGTTATTACACAAATAGACAAAAATTCTTACAGATTTTTTTTACATTCTTCGCATTCCTAACACCTTTACAATTAGCCAATCAAAATCTTACAATTAGTGCACAAATAATCGATCCCCGTTTTACCCTTTCCACCAACCTGGGACGGCCGCAGCCTCGGCATCTCTTCGTGCTGGCGAATTCTCGTTTGTCGATACTGAATCGAATTACCGTCACTGTCAAAACACGCCAAAACACACAATCTTCTCTTCTTTCCACATCACCACACGACGTCAAACAGAGGCTATCCGGTATGGGCGGTTGGACTCGAACCAAGAATGACACACGCTAAACCGCATAAAAGAAGCGAGAGATGGGCAGGGAAACGAGGCAAAAGTGCATTTATCCATACGAAATCGTCATACACAACGGTGTATTGCAACGAATGTCAGGGGGATTATACATCACAAAAATTGTAGTTGTATAGCTAGAGATCAGGGAGACAGGGGTTGAGATCACAGGGGGCCAACTGGCGGGAGATGACAGATTTAAACACTGACTAGACGGGTGGGGATCACAAACGAAGAGAGATATACCATCTTACACAATCGTCGACAATGTACAAGCGTAGAAAACATGCGAAATACATACTACAAAGCAGTTCAACGGTAGTTCACAGATTACGGGTAAAAAAACTTAGATGGATAGCTACAGTAGATCAAAGACAACATTTTTTTAAGTAGAGAAATGGGGTAGATCAAAGATCAACCTCAAAAGATCAAAGATCAATCTTCAAAAGTACGGTAGCGAGATGGCTCCTCTTCCGGAGGGATCCTCGTCGCCACTATCGTCGTCCTGCACCCATTCCTGAAATAACAAAAATAATTATGTAAATCAATTTTGAAACCAGTTCGTCATGCATAGGGACCGTCCCAGGATAGAGCATCTTCTCACAAAAATATCAAGATTTTCTTTCTTTTTTCTCGCTTCATCTCGTAATGGTGGTGGACAGCTGCTGCTTGAGCTGCTCTATCGTTGCAGCCGGCGTGACAGCCATTGTGACCGCCTTGGGCGGCGCTAGGGCAGCCCGGCTGACCTCCGGTGAGGCCACCGGTGCCCTCCTTTCTCCTCCTCCAACCACGGAAGACGACGGATGAGCAGCGGATGTAGCTACAGCACACGCAACCATCAGCCGCACACCACAGCTCAGCCACTCGTCTGGGGCTCGCGCGCGAAGAGAGAAACTTATATACCCCCCTCCTCCTCCTCTCTCACTGACTCCGCCCACCTCTCGTTCTCTACCTCCGCTACCATTAGACTACCGTAACTATTGCTACCGTACTCCACTTTCAAAACCGATGTTGTCTCATCTCAAAAGAAATCGTACATTCTAACCCAGCCTTAATATTTTTACTACGGTGCAGTCCTCAATGGTACGGAATCGTTCCCCGAACTGTTTGAACCTATAGAGCCCTCGAAACATGAATTCACCAGCATCAGTTTTTGGACTTCTTTCAAAATCACCAGGAGCATATCTTTTCTAACCCGGCGCTTCTAGCGTGCACCTTCGTAATCAGTTTACCTGTCTCATCTCCGACGACGTCGACGTGAATATCGTGTCCCACGTCCACGCGATCGGCTCATCCGCCACCTCTTCCTCCGAGGCGAGATAGCGAGAGAGAAGGGAGATGTCTGCAAGATATTGCCATGCAAGAATCAGATGAAACACGAAAGATGTAAGCGTGGATCAACTTTCATATTCAATTATACATTTTCCTATTCAAACCGCTTCACTTACACCATACCTAGCCCCATTTTGATATAATTCAGTCGCAACTCTAAAGTCAGAAATTTCACATTTTTTCCCTCGCAAACATCCTCCTCCTATTCACTCTAATTCGCTCGGGCCGTAAATCAAGAGTCACTTAGCGACCGGCTGCTGGGCCAACAGCTTGTTTGTTGCTTCCCTGGCCTAGAGACAATAACAATAACACCAAAATAACCTCTTAGTTCCTATATAGCGTCAAGCCTATCGCGGAATCTAATCACGCATAAGGTTTGCACCATCGCAGTAATCAAACTGACCGTTAAACCACAAACATCACATCATTCCGTATTTAAATAGCATGTGACTGCGACACCAGCACCTCGACAAACATCGCAACTAATTCCTCGAGAATAACAACATCAACTTCAAAGGAAACTACAAGGATCCCGGCCATTCCCCGTTTCAACCCCGCGTGAAAGCGACAGCAGATCCCTCTGTAAACACCACATCCCAGCTATTTCCGTGTGGTAAACAATCACGTGAAAGTATTTCGACATGCTCTGAACAAACCCTCCTCTTCTCCTCGCACCTTGATCCCATCTCTCTAAAATAACGCACGCGGGGCACAACAAAGGCGGGTCGCCGGCGGGGCTGTGACTGATAAGTAGAGCTGGAAATATGCGCCGTCGTCTCTTCATTTCGCACACTCTCTCGTCCACTCGAGTAACGAGAGAGTGTGCAGAATGAAGAGATTGCGGCACATATTTCGAGCTATAGTGATAAGAATGGACTAGGGTCAGGAAACCAAGTCACGAACCGCTTCTTCGATTGTTGGCCCGGGTTCAGAGGCAAGGATGATTTAAAGGGTGAGTCAAGCACAAGCAACAGAGCCCAATAACTGAGGAACTTTGTATTTTCGTGATTTTTCAATTAATTAATTTTATTAATTAATTACTCACCAATATCGTCCAGCTTGACCATGTGCGGGTACTTCGCGGCCAGCGCATCGACCTGCAATTAGAAATGTTAATGATTCAAAATATTACATTATGGAATTGACGGACGGGATAATTCAATCTTATACTGCACACGTGCAACCTCACTTCACCTTGCGGGACAACAAAAATCAGCAGATAGATACAATTCGTAAAAATTAGTGTCGAAAAAATCCATAAAGGATGCATTAACAAGGTTCACATTGCAGTTCCTATATTTCACACACGAAACCTCGACTCACCTATCTTGATCACAACAGCACGAAATTCGCAATTTTAAAGTTGTAATTTCCATTTACGATATAAATCCTGACCTGCAGGAGTCCGTGCAGCTGGCTGGGCGTGATGTGCGGCGCCGCAGCCGCATTCTGGTCGTAGTCGTCGCGCGCCGTTGAGCGACGCGACTGCAGAGATATCGGATCATGATTAAGACCTCCAAACCCTCCCCTCCCCCTCGCTACTTCCCTCTAGATACACAGCCACTTCTGTGTCTAGACTATGTAATTGGATTTGAAATGATAAATTGGCCAGTAAATTCAAGGGTTCAGTCTAGAAGGTGAACCACATCTTACCATAGCGCATAAATTATATGGGCTCTGCTGTACCCGCCAATTTCAACCACCTCGTGAAATCCGCAATTGCCGGTAGCGCCCGATGAAATATCTCATGTTTGCCTTCTCGGGCGCAGATAAACAGAAGGCGTTGCCATAGCATCCAACGTTTTCACGAGACGACTATAGCTAGACGAGCCCTTTTCAACTGGTCTATTTGTGGAGCTACAAACACACATTCCTATTTAAAACATGAACTGACAAAGGAACCTAGACACAGTGATCACAATCGTAAAATATATTCCGGTATACTGTATTTTCACCCCTATCATGAACTGAAACTCTAACTCACCGCGTCTTCGTTGGCAGGAAACCTCGGTGCTGGCGACATCGATCGCACTTCGGTCGTTCCCGACACTGTAAGATCAAAGATCAAAATACATTTTAAAGGGGATCCTGAGGGCGACGGTACCGCCTATCCCTCACCTCAAACGATTTCCTCAATTTCGTAACACTGCGAGCGTCCCACCACCATGAATTCACTCGCAATGGAAATAAACAAGGTGGCACTCCCTATTTTTCCGCCCGATCTCTTCCATTTCTTCAATGTCAGTTTAATGCGAAAACGATCAGATCAACCACTCAATTTGCATTGACAAACCAATTTCGCCAATTAGATCCCTCTCAACTCGCTCGTCGCCCCCTCATTCCTGCCCGGGGAATCGGCAGAGAAGGGTCGCTCGCGGCGATTTTCTCCGTCTACCAGCCGCCCTTATCTTCGTAGATTCGGACGGCTACTCATGTACTAGTGGGCACAGGTAATGTCTAGTTTCGCCTATCTAGATTACCTCATCGTCCCTTCTTGTCATCGACTAGCTTCAGACCTGACAATGAGTCTAATGTCACTATGACAAGAATTACCTAGTATGTAGTAAATGCTGTATCGTCACCTTTCAAGGCGGATTCGGAGGTTGTTGACGATTCCTCCTTCTGGCGACCGCCGCCGCGAGAGCCGGGTCTCCGAAAGATCCCTGCAATATGAGCGCCTCCAAAGGTGATCATAGGTGTCTTAGGGATCCCCAATATCAGGCCCAATACAGTGAACGGTATTGCACAGCCCCAAGATCTTTCGAAAATCTTTTTGTATTTTCATAAATTAAAATATGTACCTGATAGAGGCCGTTTCACGGCGCCACCGACGCTTTCCGAGAGGTTCTTAAGCCCCGAAGTCGGCGCATCCTGGAAATAGTAGATCATAGATCGATCAAAAGCCAGTACATTTCCATAAGCACACGCCCGTTAAGCCGATTTCGGGGTCGTGGAGAGAGGAACATGATAGGAAACAGTGGCAACCAACTCACCTTTAGCAATCCGCCAATTCGATTCTTCCGTGCGATAGGCGGCGGTTCGGTGTCGCCATGGTCCCGTACCCGAATATTGAGCTCTTCGTGCTGTTCTGGAGAGGAACCGGGGTCCATTTGGGCTAGTCAACTCGCGGGAACAACCGACTGAAGCTACCGCCAAACATACCAGCTGCTCGCGAGTTTCGTCACCTAGCAACCCCGCGCTTCCCCCGGCATTGGAAAGGTCCACTGGGCATTATTAATGATGTAATAACACGATGACGCTCGAATGGGAATAAAAGCCGATAAAAGGCGAAATTTTTCTCAAAAACAAAAGGCAAAAAACGAACCAGTGTCGTCAACGTCATCCGTTAGGTCGAGCTGCCGCGAATCGGCTTCCGCGTGCTTTCGACGGCCGTGTGAGCTCGAAACTCGTAGTCGTGGCACGGACGGAGGGCCGGACATTAATTGCCGCCAAGGAACTCTTAAAATATTAAATTAATTTGAATAAACTGAAATTAACAGTCATATTCCCTCGAAACTGGCCCAAAATCGACATATGGCTACTATTGTATGTCCTTAATCAAAGCCTGAAGTTACAGGTGTTATCTCCCCGGATAAGCTTGCGAAATTGATCAACTAACCTTTTTTCAGTTCGTCTTCAAGCTTTGATTTTCCCGATCTTCCCGAAAAAGGGCGGGGCTTCAAGCGGAACCGCTTTGCGCGACCGCAACGCGTCTGATTCCTGTGGAAATCAAAGTAAATCAAGTTTTCTGAACTTTTATGATTATTTTATTTATATAATCTGATAGAGCGAATCGCGCTGATTTCGAATATGTGATTAAAATTGAGTTTAGGTAGCTAATAAGTCTTAAATAGCCTTGGAATTGAAAACGGTGATAATTTGTTTAAATCAATTTTGTATTTATTCACATGATCGGATAGAGCAAATCACGCTGATTACGATTAAATGTTTAGAATTAAGATTTAGACAAGTATTAAGCTAGAAAAAGCATTGAAAAGTCATGTGCGCGCTCACGATAAAATGTCGTGCTGTGCCTGTGAACCAATGAGAGAGCGAGAGGTGGGCGGAGTTAGTGAGAGAGGAGGAGGAGAGGGGTACATAAGTCCCTCTCTTCGCGCGCGAGCCCCAGACGAGTGGCTGAGCTGTGGTGTGCGGCTGATGGTTGCGTGTGCTGTAGCTACATCCGCTGCTCATCCGTCGTCTTCCGTGGTTGGAGGAGGAGAAAGGAGGGCACCGGTGGCCTCACCGGAGGTCAGCCGGGCTGCCCTAGCGCCGCCCAAGGCGGTCACAATGGCTGTCACGCCGGCTGCAACGATAGAGCAGCTCAAGCAGCAGCTGTCCACCGCCATTACGAATGTAAGGCAACAAGCCGTGTTTCTACCTGCGCGGGTTTACGCTTGCCTTTCTCTCGCGACCATTTCAAGCACGCACTCATCAGCAATCCTGACGTGTTTTGTGTATTGTTTTGTCACCTGAAACAATTGCGCCGAGAAACGGCTAGAGTGAGTTGTCTTTGTGGTGAGTCATGACAGCGATTGCACAACTGAAGGAAATTGTTTATTTCACATTGTTGTTTCTCCGTCTCCTGAAAGAGTGAAGCTGCGTGTGGTGTAGCCCGTAAATGGTTGCACTCTCGCAAGCATGTATCAGTAATAAAGCAGATTGTTTCTGTCTCCTGCTCTTGTGTATTCTTGTCCTCACACACCACAATGTATTTCTTGCGCTGCCGATTCTCATGAACTGTACCATTGATGGCTGGGAGTGCGTGCTAGAGATGGGGAAGTAAACGGTGGGAATGTATAACAACGATATATCAAGTGAAAGAGACGGGTATAATGACGTGACTGTGATTCCCACATTCCAGAAGGACGAAGTGAAGGCGACTCTTGCTATCGAACAGTTCGAGCGAGTCAATCTTACCAGGGAGACACTCGAGGTGAGAGTTGCTTCTTCGAGTAGCATAGTCTCCCCTATTTTCTGGGGCAGCGAGAGTCCCCCTCGCTCGGGCGGGGATCTCTCCCCAACTGAGGCGAGTGTTGTGTCCCCCTTTCCTTTCCCCCTCCCGCTCCCCCTGCTCCCTCTAGCCACCCTCCTCTTTCCGTGCGCTCCATCACCTCTCTAGCTCCCACAAATCGATTGCATCCCTCACCCCTTTCCTCTTCCCCTCACTCGCTCGAGCCTCGCTAGTACTAGAGGGGAGTCAAGAAGAACGAAAGAAAGCGTATACAAGATGGTGTGTGTGAAGCGAAAAACTCGGTACTTTCGACGAGTTGATCAAACAATGGGAGATTTTCGTCCTTTCGATTAGTGACGTGACAAGGGCGGTTAGAGATAAGCAAGTGCCTTGGAGTACTCGCCCTTTACTAGGTTATACAACCCACTAACCTTGATCTGGTTATCGCTAGCGCATCGATACTCGCCCGTTTGACCTCTACGCGTCCTTAGATGCTCGGCCCTCGCGACCTGGCACCGTGTCCCCAACTGTACCAATCTCCCCTCCCTTCCTTTCTCTTTACCCCTCCCCTCCTTCCCAATCGATCGCGATCAGTCTGGCACGCTCGCATGTGTGTGTGTTTGAATAGGTGGGGAAGGAAGAGGAGAAGGGAAGGGCACACGCGCGGCGCGCTCGCTACAACTCAACCCTGGGGGAACCGGCCGCCAAACTGATCACTTAAACGGGGCAAAAGGTGACGACAGGGTGCTGATTGCGTCACCCCGGCGAATCACTGAAAGACACCGACAAGAAAAAAGTGTGTGTGTACACACAAAAAGTGTTAAGGAAGAGGGAAAAGAGAAGAGTGATCAGTGTTGAAAGGGGGGTTAACGGGGTTTAGAGTGATAGCGAATAGCGGCCGGAGTAGTGTGGATGACGGATCCGCTATCTAGGATGTCCAATCGCCAAACCGCCCCCATATTCTTTTTCCTTGCATCCTCATCCCATTGGATTTATGAGAGAAGGAAGAGCAAGTTTCGACTCTACTTCCCGCATCCTTGCTGGGCAGCTTACGTGGAAAAGCGAGGATAGATTGCAGTTTGATAAATTATCGGAGCATTTTGCTTGTGATACATGGGGATTCCGTTTTAAAATGGTTGAAATCTTGATTCAGAAATTGTGTTGTTACCAGGCGAAATTGGAGGTGTATAAAATATAATGCATAAATATCGCAGACGACTCGCGTTGGATTGTTCGTGAATAATGCTCGCAAGGAGCTGGCCGAGTTGTGGCCCGGCCTGGCGAAGCGGTGTCGAGGACTCATCAAAGCATGGCAGAAACTTGTCGAGGTACGGACAGGGACAATTCAGCATCCACTTTTTGTTTACTTTTATTTACTCAAATATTTTGTTTATTATTATTATTATTTAAATAACTATAATGCTCTCTGAAATATGGTCATGATGAGACACGCATCACAGCTAGCGAAGATTCTGCGGAATCGCGCTGCCTCGGGCGATGGATGTGTGAGTCGCGACAGATTAACGACGAGGACCTGGTCGATCGATATGAGATACCGTATACTCGATCAATCGATACCGTATTCGATCAATCGATAATCGATACCGTAATCGATCGACCAGTCCTCGCCGCATACAGTACTCGTAGTGTCGCGACGCTTTCATACTCTGTCCCTGTTCCTATTTATCAGTTCCATATATCCTTCAAACGTCCATTTTCAATTTCCTCCTTTCCCCGTGAAGTGAAGCACTAAAGCACCACTCAGATACGCGTGAGATCTGGTGGTTATCGTACAGAGTTCGAAATACGCGCAATCGTATCTTCATTTCACACAGTATCAGAGACGAGAGAATTAGGGCTGTCAGGGTGAATAATCCGTCTATTCGTTCCGTGTATTCTCTCACCGGTCAGAGTGATGAGAGAGTACGCAGAATGAAGATACGGATTCTTCACCCTGACAGACATAAAGAGAATGTGTGGAATGGGGGATGATTGCCCGTACTTTGAGCTGTACTACCGTATCCTGGCGGGGCTACCGTAGTCCTTATCGATTGATTTTAGCCGACGACGAACTCCTCGTCGGCGTCGACGTCGAGAAACGGCACGCCGAGTCTGGTGTCGCCGGCGGTGGGAGGAGGAAGGAGGCTGACGCCCCACACGCCCGCCAACAGGAGGATCACGCCAGGGATCGCCAGTGGTATGTTTACCCTTTGTTGTGCTAATAAAATAAAGATGAGAAACATAATCACCTGAAAAAAAAGGATTTCGAAAAGAAAGGTGGTGAGTAGATCTTGATTACTTGTCAACGTCTTATCAAGCTGCAAGTTCGGAGGATGTAGACGGTAGGGTTGTCGTAGCGGGATCGGTTTCGTTATTCCCGCGCCCTCCTCACTCTTCTTTCATTTCCCGCATTCGATCCCGCACGAGCGAGAAGATATGTAAAGAGGATGCGGGATCCCGCAAAATTGCGGGATTGATGCGGGATTTCCCCCTCTTATTTCCCTCCTCTTCTCTCCTTCATTACTCGGTGCCTTTGTTTTTTCGTATGCAAATGGTTTCGAGATCGAGTGATCAGAGCGAAGTGAAATGAGAAGGGGAAATCCCGCATCAATCCCGCAATTTTGCGGGATCCCGCATCCTCTTTACATATCTTCTCGCTCGTGCGGGATTGAATGCGGGAAATGAAAGAAGAGTGAGGAGGGCGCGGGAATAACGAAACCGAACCTGCAACCCTACTAGACGGTGCTTTCTCTAGTGGCGAGGGGCAGTTTACCTTTTCATGTCTTGCTAATGACAGTGGAAAATTGAGAATGCATCATAGATTGCCTCTAGACCGTTTTACTCAGTGAATTACAATTGCAGAACGCGCGTCAAACCTCTCGCCCTCTGCGAACGGTAGCTACGCGCCCAAGGGCAGCAACCTGCTCTCGCCCGGACTGGGCATGCACAAGTCCCACTCGGTCGGATTCGATCTCAAGGATGAGAATGGAGGAGCGGGAGGAGGAGGAGGGGCGAGGAACGGGAAGAGGAAGCAGGATGAACCGGGTGAGTTGGGGTTTCGTGTCGGGGAGAAATAGTTTGGATGAGACCTGAAGATACGGCATCGAATTGTGTTGCCTAGTCTGTACTTTCATACATTTTGTTATAGTGAAAAGACGGATGTGTGCTTTAGGGAATGGCTATGATAGGATTGATTCGTGGATCGTCAATTACTCTGATTCGGATGTTGGAATTTAAACTAATATGCGCAAAAAATAGCCAGCAAACGAGTTGAACTGTAGTTTCATAGATAGGTCAAATCTCTGATGATCTTTATGTGGCGATAAGTCGTCCGATTCTCCCGCACAAAAAATATTATCGCTCTCTTGCCAATCGTTATTGTTCTTGGCCAGCCGGGGTTTCACGGTTTGATCACTACTGCTTTGTCAGTTGTGTGTCAATTCCATTCCCCTCGCCTATCTAAAAATACCAACAATAACAATAATATAATGCCTCTTTAGTGCCCGGCACCGCCCCATCGTCGATCAAGCGGGCGAAGACGACGGCGTCGGGACTGAACGCGGCCGGTGCCCTGACCTCGCCCGCGCCCCCTGCGACCCCATCGTTGATCGAGACGAGAAGGGCCGCAGTGCAGGTGAGATCATGGGGGAAAGAGTGGGTGATAGGAGTTAGAAGTGGCTGGAAAAGATGGTCTCACACCTCATAGCTATAGCGTATGGTGGAGATAACGACAGAAATCATCGATGATGGCGAGTGAATTGAAGAAACCAGGAGGTTTGGGCATTCGACGAAGCTATAGATTCACTTGATGAGAAGTAGGGTCAATATATATGAGACGAATCACGAGAGAATCGACCACCCAGTGGCGGAATACAAAACATATGTCCAATCCGGCCCAAAAATATATGGCAAGTACTTTTTACAATGCTCTTTCAAACTGCGCCTCGGAAATTTGAATATCGATTTTTATTTTCGAGTTACAGGAGATCAAAGATCAACCACTAACGATTTTTTCTTGAAATTAGCCCCACGAAAACAATCATAACTCGCTTCAAAATGAACATTTTCACTCATTCTAAGTTGTGATGGATAGAGGGAAGCTCGGGCAACATTTCTCAGAAGAAAAAGTCATTCCTGGTCAGTGCGCTCATGCGGAGCGGTCGGATGACCGAAAAAATGGTGTAACTATGGGGATACCGATTTCCCCAAAAAGCCACTATGATTTTTATAAAGTACCTATATATGCCCCAAAAATCGCCAAAGGGCAGGGAATTCTGAGGTGGGAGAAAAAAAAAGCTCTCACTTTTGTCTACCGGCTCGCGGACGAGTTTCGTAAAGAAAAGTTCCTGACGTTCCTTTTGAACCTAAATGTGCTCAAATTTATTGGAAATTATCATTAAAAACATTAGAAACGTTTGCCTCACTTTGGATGGTCTCAATTTGAAGAGAAAGTGTCATTTTACTCTTAAATTTTCTTTATTTTCATGGTGGCTTGAAATGGAACTCTTAATGTTTTTATATGATTTAAAAATTGCCGTAGGGTCAGTTTTTAGTGTAGAATTCGAAAATCAACACTAGAAAGACGTATCTTCAAAACCCCCTCTTTCGCAGATTCACACCCCTCTTTACCCGATTTTTTTTGGGAACTCATGAAGATGGATAAAAGACTATGCATGCGATAGTAACTATTAAAGATCTCGACAAACTGAACATTTCTGTGAAGAAAATGAAGAGTTTTCTCTTCATTGAAGAGAGTTATGTCGATTTAAAGAATTTGGCTCTTCAATTTTCGGACCTCTAAAAATCCAGATTTTACTTTCAAAACATTTCATTTTTTGACTTAAAATAACTAAACTGATGATATTTTGCAACTTTGGAACGTTTTGGACCGACTCCATACATTTTGAATTTTCATCGATATTTTATGGATTCGAAAAAAATGAAAATTATAAAATCTTTCGGAATCGGTCCAAAACGTTCCAAAGTGGCAAAATATCATCAGTTTAGTTATTTTAAGTCAAAAAATTAAAGGTTTTGAATGTAAAATCTGGATTTATTGCGGTTCAAAAATTGAAGAGCCAAATTCTTTAAATCGACATAACTCTCTTCAATGAAGAGAAAACTCTTCATTTTCTTCACAGAAATGTTCAGTTTGTCGAGATCTTTAATAGTTACTATCGCATGCATAGTCTTTTATCCATCTTCATGAGTTCCAAAAAAAAATCGGGTAAAGAGGGGTGTGAATCTGCGAAAGAGGGGGTTTTGAAGATACGTCTTTCTAGTGTCGATTTTCGAATTTTACACTAAAAACTGACCCTACGGCAATTTTTAAATCATATAAAAACATTAAGAGTTCCATTTCAAACCACCATGAAAATGAAGAAAATTGAAGAGTAATATGACACTTTCTCTTCAAATTGAGACCATCCAAAGTGTGGCAAACGTTTCTGATGTTTTTTAATGATAATTTCCAATAAATTTGAGCACATTTAGGTTCAAAAGGAACGTCAGGAACTTTTCTTTACGAAACTCGTCCGCGAGCCGGTAGACAAAAGTGAGAGCTTTTTTTTTCTCCCACCTCAGAATTCCCTGCCCTTTGGCGATTTTTGAGGCATATATAGGTACTTTATAAAAATCATAGTGGCTTTTTGGGGAAATCGGTATCCCCATAGTTACACCATTTTTTCGGTCATCCGACCGCTCCGCATGAGCGCACTGACCAGGAATGACTTTTTCTTCTGAGAAATGTTGCCCGAGCTTCCCTCTATCCATCACAAGTTAGAATGAGTGAAAATGTTCATTTTGAAGCGAGTTATGATTGTTTTCGTGGGGCAAATTTCAAGAAAAATCGTTAGTGGTTGATCTTTGATCTCCTGTAACTCGAAAATAAAAATCGATATTCAAATTTCCGAGGCGCAGTTTGAAAGAGCATTGTAAAAAGTACTTGCCATATATTTTTGGGCCGGATTGGACATATGTTTTGTATTCCGCCACCTAGCCTCGAAAATGGGTGATTCTCTGGCGATTCGTCTCATATGACTAATACTGGTTTAATATATTGGATGAGATGATATCTGCGAAAAAAATCTCACATGAGGATTACGGTAGTCATCAATATTATTGATCCATTGCCGTCGACATCGGGCCTTGTTCACGATTTCACGGTAGCTGATCTACTTATCGATTGCGATCTAATTATTGATTTTTCAGTCGACATCGGACCTCGTTGCGCAGCTGACGAGCAACCTGCCGTTTCGCGGCTTCGAAGACGCGGCAAAGGCGCACGAGGAGAAGGTGAAGAGGGAGGCAGAGGATCAGCAGGTGGGCATTTTGGAAGTTTGTTGAAGCTCAAGTCCACAGGTTGAGTGATTGAGCATCTGGAATTGAGATTTTGCCCCGTTCGGTTTCAGTCTTCATCGTTTCTATGAAATAGTTGATAAGGCCAATAACAGTAATGGTGTGCATTACTATGCGTACAATAAAAACTAGATGGGTAACTGTGGTGGAATTGGCGATGGGTGGGGATTAAGCAGATGATAATGTGTTTCACAATCATTCTATTAACGTTCAACAGAAAGATCTAACTAATAATGGTGCGGTAGAAGTGTCAAATATTCATTATTGGTATCGGATGCTGCCAGGTTGTTATCGCGCGGGTTTTAGGTTTCACTCCATGTATGAGTTAGTGGGAGCACGGCTGATTTCGATACCAGTGGTAGCCCCGTGAAATAATAATACAAATTGGGAATGGGAAATAAGTGGGTTACAAGTAATGAAGGCGATTTGGCACTGGTGGGATGGGGTTTCAGCGTTAGGATATACTTTCTGATAAAACTTCGAATCCAATTTTTGAAGAATAAATTTTTTAAAAAGCAAAATATACCCTTTTCGGTCACGTTTACCCCTCCGAGCTGCACTACTTTTCACAGAAATAAATTCTTATATTTTCATTCAGTTAGTCGTATTTCCAGTTGGCCGCTGCACTCGCGAATGGCGGCGAGCCGGCACAGTCGCCGTACGTCTTTGACAAGAAGAGGAAGTACGAGAGAAAGGTGAGGGTTGGGAGGTGTGTGCCTTTCTGGGCTATGGTAATAGTCGTGGCGGGACCATTAACAGTTTTCAACAAGCATATGAAGGTGAAGTACTACGCTGTAATCAATCTAGTCACACTCTGTGCCCAAAAGCGGGAACTGAAGACACTAGTTTCTGAGTGTTCCTGGACGTGCTTTTGTAAATGCTTTTCAAATGAACCTCATCTGAAACCTGACACTAGGTGATCAGAGGATGCACTGATAGATCAAATGCTAACCTTGGTTCCATATCCGATTTCTTTCATTCAAGCAATAGGGACTTTGAATAAACAATTTACAATAACATTTTTGCTGGTTGCTGTTCCGATTTCACACTAGGCGATTGCGGGTTCTGCGAATAAGTCAAACGCTTCAGCTAATTGAGATGGAATGGTGAAGGAAAAAACCAAAACAACAAGAGTATAATGACCACCCTACCGTTGCAGAAGCCGCTCGGGAGCACTCCATCCTCCGCCGCTCTGGCCTCCTCTCAGGCGGCGTCGGCCTCCTCATCGACCTCATCGACGACGACCGTCCGCATCGTCACTCCGCCCGCCGAGGGAGGCAAGGGAGGATTGGTGCTGAAGCTGTCCCTGTCGAGGACCACGACGGACACGGGATCACTCGCGGTGAGTTGTGGTTACGGTAGCTGGGGCCATGGGGTGGCCTACAGTTATTGAAGGCTCTGAAATCGCTGGGGTCTTTATAAATAGGTGTATTCGAAATCAAGTTGAAATCAATTCGGCTGCCGGCTTTCGAGCATTTGAAACAAAGGTGAAACAGCAAACAAGCATTTGTACATTTGATAGTGTCGCGAGAGCTGAGTTTTCGAAATCATGCGAAAACCATTTCGAATCCTTGCGAAGCGCAGTGCGTTTCATTTCTTGTTAGTATTTCGCTTTTGCAATGCCATTATTTATTCCTTTTTTGCTGGCTACGGTAACGGACTATGTTTATCGATTTGCCCTCCATTCAATCCGTTTCTTTGCAGCAGCAAGCGGCCACGCCTGCGGCTGCAGCGCCCGGGCTGCAGGACAGCAAGCGTGAGGAGAAGGAGCGTCGGAAGAGGGAGAAGAAGGTTGGTCCGATCGAGAAATCGATAATCCCTACCGTATCCTAGCACTTGCCGTAATCTTCCCTGCAGGAAGCGGCGCTGCGCGCGTCCAAGTCGGCACCGGCGCTCGCCGAGCTCGCGGACGAGGCGCGCGCCTCGACCTCTGGCGCGTCCGCGTCCGCTACCGGCGCGTCCTCCGCGACCGCAGCCTGGCTGCAGTCGCAGCAGGCGCAGATGACCAGCTCGAGCAGCGCAGCAAGTTCGATGGACGGAGGAGAGAAGAAGAAGGAGAAAGTGAGATGGGTGGTCTGGCAAAAAGTAGGTGGCTATCGTGTGCGATTTGGCGCAACTTTTGCATGTACTATTATTTTTTACTGTTGTTTAGTGCTGAAATTCAGCCACTGAGTATGAGAAAGTCAGTTGGTATTAGCGGTGTACTGACTACCGTACTCTCGTAGATCGACTGGTTCGCGATGGTGCCGAGCATTGCGGAGCTGCAGGCGCGCGTCTCCAAGGACACGGAGCGGCGGAAACTGGTGAGTCATCGATTTTTTGAGGGATTCGGTAGAAAATTCGGTTGGATTTGAACGAAACAGCGAAGTTTGTGCAGATTTTTACCAGTGAGATTCGCACACGGACGGTAGCATATAACTTGACGAGCGCACGTTGGTAGGATGTGCGTTGCGTGACGAATCAATTACAAAATATAAATCTAGTTGGCGACAATTATTGAGAAGACTCGATTAGTTTTCTTAAAAATATTTTTGACCAGTTAGATTGGCGCCCCACTTTTCGCTCATAGCGTGACTGGCATGCGTTTTCTGATGTGTTATTCACTATCTATAGATTACGGTATTTGGTAATAGAATATCGATTGATTACGGGTTGCGGTAGTTTGATCATCGATTGGTTGATTGCAGCTGACCCGTATGAGGGACAGTGTATTACGGTAGTTAGTTATCGATTGGTTTGGATAGTCGTACATCTTCTTATTACGGTACTCTATTATCGATTCCCTTGCAGCTGGCGGGCATGAAGGACGCGGAGAAGGCGTACACGCTGCACGTGGGCGACGGCCGGGTGGTCCTCGCGCTGCCCTACATCGAAATCGAGGACAAGCCCGACTTCCTCAAGTTCAAGTGAGTTGATCTTTGAACTTTGGTCTCTGAACTATGTGAAGATTGGATGAGTACTGATGAAAAGGGGTTGGGGGGAAATATTGTGAAAGACAATTTGGACAAGTGAGAGTTGTGCTGCAGCAGTATGGCATAATGTTGGCGGAGAGGGCGGGGTTAATGCTGTCTCGGGTTGCCTTTGCTATGGATAAATCAAATAATTTCAATGAGTGCGATAGATCTTGCTTGAGGGCGTATGTTTGATACTGTGACACGTAAGATTCGAGTGTCGTTATATTGCCATGAACTTGAGCGCGGGCTGAGAAGCAATGGAATGGACGAATGGGTACTTTTATGTAACTGGAAATGTGATAGAAGAGGTGAGGTCACTTTTGAAGGAAAGTGTTTTTGATCGTAGATCGTTGAGCGAATTTCGCAAGTAAGATTGGCGCACCGTTAGTTTGTCATAAGGTCGAGCTCGTGACTGCGTACAATTTACCGTCCTTTTGCTTGCCAATAATCCAATCCCTTGCAGCTATCCCGACCCGGGTCGTTTCTACGCGGAGGAGAACTTTATCGGCGGACTGATGGAGCGACCGGTGCACCCGGCCCCGCCCACTCCTGCAGCAGCTGCAGCAGGACCTTCGACCGTTGCTGCAGCCCAGAAGTAGAAGATGCTCCCTCCCCCCATAGTAGCCCCATCCCCCGTTGATCCGTCCATTCCATTCCATGACCCCCGCCGTCTGACTTGACCTTGCCTAGATCCCGATTGATTCCCAGCAGAAATCCCCACCTAGTCAACCGCCCCCGCAAAGTATATCACAGACCTGAAAAAAGTCTTTAATATATAAACACAAAAAAAACTGTATTGTAAGTACATGTTGTAAGCTATTATCTGTTTGTTATGACCTCGTGTTCGCTTCTCTCTTTTGCATAGATTTCGTCTAGCCGCAGACCCTATCCACTATCAATATATATCACACACACAGCTACCGTATGCCAATCTCACACAGCCCCCGAGTGCACGACTACTCTGTTTTGCTAGCTGCTCCTTACCTCCCTATTTCGAGTCCCCCCTTCCCCAATGTTTTATTGTCAAGCCCCCCGTACCCCCACCCCCTCTCCACTCCATTCGGGTGCTCTCCCCTCCCTCATTTTCAACCCCAGTCTAGCCCACCACCCTCACACCACCTCAATCCTGGTAATCTCTCCGCTCGCTCTGATCAATCAAATAGCCACTGTTCATCGTCGTCGATCCTCGCAGTTCTTTCACACAGCCTAGCCCACCCGCGCGCACCACCCACGAATATACCAGTTTGACACCCACTCAATCACGGGCTAACCGCTTCTCCCTCTCTCTCTAATAATTGAATTTCGTTTTTTATATAACTTGATTTGTGCGAATGTAATCGATGATAAGCCGCCGCCGTTTTCCAGTTCCCTGATGTTGCCTCCCCCTAAAAATTGTCATGAGCGGTCCCTCTCCATCGATTTGTGTCCCACGTTGTTTTCGATAATTCAGAGTTTATTTTTCATAGAAGTGAGCTGTGATTAGGTCGGCCTATCGACCGCTCTCAATTATCTACTCATTGTTATCCCGTTTCATCTCTGGTGTTGTATCCAATCCCCCGTTTCAATGAGTTATCGCTCTTTCTACATCGTATACTCCAGCTTTCCATCTCCTCCTTTCAATATTATTATAATATATGCGCGGAGAACTCGCGAAGTGTTCGCTGTCTCCTTTTTGCCTGTTTCTCTTCTGCGAAGAAAGTTGTTGATCCTGATGATGTGCCGTGGTTACTGTAGCGAAAGCAGCACATTCTGGGGGATACCGTAACACAGAGATGATCGATAATGATGTGTATTGATTGATTGGGGTTCGGGATGAGACTATCGATCTATCCGCATAGAAGCTCATTGTTTGTCCCTGCTCTCTCATCTTCGTTGTTTTGTAAGCAAGTACTACTGTAGTTTCACAGTTAATATAATAACGGGACGTGTCCACCTATCTGGCCACCGCTACGCCCTTCCCACTATCACTTTGTGTCCCGTCCCGCGAGCTTTGTGTCTCAATTCCTGTTGATAAATCGTTGTATTGCAAACAGCGTTTTCACCGCATTTCATACACTTTACCGTAGACCAGAGATACAAATCAGGTATGGACAATAATCAATAAATATAGGAGGGGGCGGAGTCAATAGAAGTTGGGGGCGGAGCCTAGACGATCATTTCGAGTTGTTTCGCGTAGAAGATGGTCTGTTTGGCGATGCGAGTGGGGTCGAGGGCGGATTTGGCCTGTCCGTCAACTTCCATCGACGCATTCAGCACGATGATCGAGTTGTTCGCCTCCAGCGTCCAGCCGCGCTGCAAGGGGAGGGTACGGTATTATCACAGGACATTATCGATTGATTACATGGAAAGCAACTAGCGCTGAGAAGAGGAGGGTACGGTATGTTTATTGAATTTGAAACAAAAAGAAATCAGATTCCTATTGGAAACCATTCGAGCTTCATGTGGATATCGCAGCATCGAAACACTAATGCACTCTCAAATTACAACCTCGAATTACTTTTTTTAAAATTACCCATTAGTTGCCCGTTTCACGTCAAGCATACAACCCAACCGCACCTACACTGTTCGATCCAGCTCAGTACTAGAATGGATATAAAAAAGGTAAAATATTACCCGATTAGTGTAGGCGATGACCAATTTACTACTTCAAATCTAGTATACAACCCACCGACACCTACTCCCATTTCTCATTGGCCTTCTTGGAAAATAAATTACTTAAATTTATTAAATGAACTACCTGCTTTGAATAAGCGATGACCTGAACGGTCTACCAAAATTACCCGCTCGTTACCCGTTTCACATCTAATATGTGCAACCCAATGGCACTATCACTCCTCGATTCCTATCAAGCCGGTTGGGTACAAGAAACAAATTCTTCCAAATTTCCCACTAGTTTCCCGCTTCAAACCTAGCATACAACCCATTGGCACCTACACTATCCGATTTCTCACTTGCCCACATATAATAAAAAATAAGTTAATTAAATTGCTCACCAGCTTGGCGTAGGCGACGACCTCGGCGGGCGTCTTGAAGATGAGCAGGCTGACGGCGTCCGTTACCGGCACCTGACAAATATATGTTGATTAATTTAAAAAAAACAACTTAATTATCTAGACAAACTCTTAGAGACGAAATGAAAATATGAGTCATGGTCTTTTCACTAATGCCCACTCTCTCGTCTATCTGACCGCTGACAATGAGAGAGGATGTGAAATGAAGTGACGATTACCTGTTTTTCGAATTCTAGAACACACCTCGTAGGTTTCGGTTCCACTCCCTACTCATAACGCACAAATTGCATCTTACCCTAATACTGCGATGTTTGCTTGGGAATGAGAAATATAAACCTATCAAACGCAAGTTTCACAATTTCCGGACCGGGAAATTACGGTTAAATCTTCCGAAATAAAGAAAAGCCATGAAACGAAACCGTACATCTAAGAAAAAAAAACCCCCTGTCTCTCCGTTTCAGTTCTATTACAGAACACTGAGAGAATTTCTTAACTCAATAAATCTTGGCGAGTGCAGCGCAAAAATAAATACATTAGTAAGTGAAGAAATATGGATATCACAAAGTAAGAGGGGCGCATTTATTCGCATTCTCTCGATTTCACATACTTTGTCGTCCATTTTCAGCTACTTTCCATGAAGATAAAAAAGGAAACTGCACCTTCTTGAAGCTCTTGCTCATGCAGGCGGCGATCTCCGCGCGGATGGCGTCCGTCATCACGCGGAAGAACGGCACGAAGTAGGGGGAGGGAATGTTCTTCTCCGAGAGGGCCACCTGGAAAATTTGTGATTCGCCCCGGTAGGAAACAAGATAAAGCACAAGGCTACGCAATACTAGTCAATTCATTGTCATCGGAACAAAGGCATTCTCAGCGAGGGCTACCTGAGATTGAGCTGTGGATTGAATGTGACAGCAGGAGCCATGTCATGAAACTGCTCTAATTGCAAGAATGTTGGTTGCTGTTTGAATTAGAATGCGACCAGTCGGAGTGCGGTTCCAGCACTAGGACGTATAGCAAAGTCATTCAATAAAGCGATACGAAGGAACGTAGATCTTAAAAACAAAAGACGATCGAGAGACGCAAAAAATTTTCTGACAAGCACGTTTGAAGTTCCACTGCATGGCTATTTACCCGCGATTCAAGAACTAGCTAACTCACTCGTGCTAGTCGAGCAAATAAATATTAATTATTTCCATCCCACCCATCAATACGACCGAATCATTGTTACGGCATCAACACTTGATGTAGAGTTGAAACCCCAATCCACCTTGTTGTACGCGCCCTCCATCAGGGACTGCATGATGGTCACTGGCGCGTCGAATTTCGGTTTCCCACATCCACTACACCAACCCGACTAGCACAAAAACAGAACCAATGAAATATACAAGCAGTTCGCCCCAATATTACATGACTAACAATAAGATCGCCCCATATTCTACAATATAACGTATAATCACCTTGTTGTACGCGCCCTCCATCAGGGACTGCTCGATGGTCACAGGCACCGCGATGTACGGGTTCGCCCGCTGCACGTCCTGCGACACCTGCTCCAGCAGCTGCAAAGAGGGGATTTTTAAAAAAAATGACAGTACTTTTCCTGCTAGTTACGGTACTTTTGCTGCTCCAGCAGAGGAGATTATTATTTAGTAATAAATTGAATAAAACGCCAGTGAATAGATTATTACTGCAATCAAGGCAACGGACCACCGAATCACATCAAAGTCTCCCTCTTCTCACCCTTCATAATAGAATTTGACTAGACAGTTACAATTGGTATGATTATTTTATTTATACGGAGAAACCACTGGGAATCATAGGGATGGTTGTCGTCGGATAAGTGATCAAGTCGTGAAACAACGATCTTACTGCTGGCTCCAATTTTCAGTTTGCGACAGAGAATTCATTCACCCGCAGAACTTTAGAAAGATCGACCATAAACGGCCTAAAACAGCTCATTCCTACCTCACCTCTTGCGCAAGAGTTTTCTCATTCTCCAAACTCTTGCGCAAGAGTTTTCTCATTCTCCAAACTCTTGCGCAAGAGGTCGGCCTTTTATCCCTCCTCTTCCTTCATTCTCATTCCTCGCTGCAAGAGAGCGGCAAACTCTTCCCTCACCTCTTCCTTCAGCCACTCTAGCCCTGATGCTCGTCCAATACATCGTGCAATGAGCAGAACCGGTCGCCACTTTTTAGATTCTGAACCGATCACTATCCATTCATCTCCTTGTTTTTAGTTGATGTCAATCGATTCCCCTCAGCGCTCTTTAAAGTGAGAAAAGAGTTCCACTAACCGCCCATGTCATGAAACAAGAATATCCCCAGTCGTTCTCCTTGGCTGTGTAGACGTGAGTCGTCTTCTGAACAAAGTTCTGCACTGATTGCTTCTTCGATAGCAGTCGCATCTCCGCCACTGCGTGACACGACACTTGACTGCAATTGAGAAAGAAATCAATAATGAAAAACTCTTTATTTATTATTTTCTTTTTCGAAATAATATTTTAATTATACTTCACAGTATCCAATGTAACCGTTAATGACACTTCTTTCAAGCAATTGCATTTCCCAACAGCTCTCCGATTTTGTAATCTACTTATTGCACTTTTGGCACGGTAGGGAATGTGACTCGTCTCCTGTCAATTGGTCTACGGTCATTACTCATTCCATTTTCTCTTCACCATTTCCGCCAGAAGAGGGGGAAAACCCAGTAATTTGTATAAATTCCGAGCAAGTTTCTTCCCCGCTTTTCCCTATCGATAAGGGAATAGTGTCTCTTACTCGGAGAAGGTATTGTCTGGACAGCATTGGAGAAAGAAGCCCATACACTTCTGACTCTTCTTCTGCACCATGTGCTGCTTCGGCATCACCATTATCCGCCTGCAATAATACGAATATCATCACATTTATCTCTCTCTCTTTCTCTATCATCCTTTCTTCTTTGGGACTGCTATTCATTCGAGTATACGCTCATCCCCCTCAGTGAGATAAACAGCAATCACTATGGATGGAAGAAGGGTAAACACTCCTCTCTCGTGTATAAGGTTGGAAAGGGAAGAAGGGGGGGGGGGTTGAGGGGTATACGTGGCTGCCTACCATGGCACGTCCGTGATCTGCTTCGGGTCTGAACACAGCGTATCCGACATCTTCGAGAAGTTATCGATCACCACCCGTAATGTACTGTCATCCACTTCCTGCAAATGTTTGCACTTAAATAAATATATGAAGACGGGAATTACTCAGCTTCCACTTCTATTATATATATTTAAGTAACATAATAAATATAAAAAAGGGGATAAGCTCACATCGTAGACCATATGGACCTTGCCGCCATAACTCGGCCCTTCCCCGCTATCGGCGGCAGGCGGAGGGCCGGTTGCAGCTTCGCGAGACGCCGTGGGCTGCGCCGGTAACGGATGCCCCGTTTGCACGGGTTTAGAGCCGACTCGCTGCGGTTGCGCGTACGATGGACCCTTGTCGATCAGGAACGCCTTCCGATCCTGCAATGCAAATATTCGTTTTCCCCGTAACATTTTCACATAGATACTTACATGATTGATACAAAATTTGTTTTTTTAAACAACTAAAAACATAAAAGGTTGTGTTTACCTCGGTTCAATTCCGATCATCCTTGCCATAGGAAAACGAGGTAGTAGATTCCATCGGCGCAGATATTGGTCTGAAATGAATTTGCATCACTTTCACCCGTTTCCTTTCATCATTTGTCATCATCTCAGATATCTCAAGAGTCAATCTATCATATGATCGTCTCCCTTTCACTTCACTCATCATACTACCAGACAAGGAGCACTACTATTACTCGTTCAACTCCATACACTATAGCCCAATCTGGCTGTGCATCTCTCTCTCTCAATGCATGCGAAATCGCCCAAAGGGAATCGTCTATTGATCGATCGATATTTATTAACTTTATCGTAATTAATTTCGTCAATATATTTCCCAGCCACATCTTTGTTCATTTTGGGGAAGAAAAAACATGTGGACAAATGGAAAGAGAACACGAGCGCGCGTTTCGCTCATACAAAACGAGTAGCCCATCCCCCCCCCACTATACTCTCTTCTATGGGAGCACTATTTCCCCTCCTATTCCTCCTCATGACCTAGTTGGGGTGAACGAACGGTCAACTAAAACGCTCCAAGGAGAATATATCCGAGATCATAAACACCACGTGTATTTAGAAATAAAGATAAGAATAACAAGGGGGTGGGGCAAATGAATAAAGATAAAAACACTGACCTTCTCGAGGAATGGACTCTCCGATGATGATGTCGTACTCTTCGAGATGGGTCAAACCAGGCAACGAGTAGAGACCCGTCGTTTGGGTAGGGATGGTTAAGCCAATCGGCCTGAATGGAGTGTC
Organism: Pristionchus exspectatus; assembly: GCA_911812115.1. Taxonomy (NCBI): domain Eukaryota; kingdom Metazoa; phylum Nematoda; class Chromadorea; order Rhabditida; family Neodiplogasteridae; genus Pristionchus; species Pristionchus exspectatus. The sequence goes on along the minus strand of OU461584.1, from coordinate 20,082,913 downwards.
AACGTCAGAATCGGGTTGAAAGATTCCCACGACAAAAGCGTATTCCTCCCCTCCGTTTCTCTCTCCCTCGTGTGTCCACTACTACTGCATCGATCGAGGCTAATCACAATTGACAACACCCCAAATCGTCATTCAGAAGAGATTTTTTTTAAACTGACACAGGACTATCATTACTGCGAGAGAGGCGGAAAGCAAAACAAGTAGTTGTGACAGACACGTCACATTCCCCGATTCAATAACTGATACCTTTTAATTTAGTTGTTTTGGAAAGACACTGAGTCAGTGTCACGGACATTTTGTTGAAAGTCCCAACTGTATGAATTTGTTTTCATCGAATAATAAAACTTATATAGAAAGATTGATCAGAATACACCCGGAAAAGGAAGGGTGCTTCTTAAAAGCGGAACCAATTAAAAAGATGAACTCACTTTTGACCACAAGAGGAAGCTCCTTTAGAATCCATGTGCATGGACCGTTCACGGTTTCCCGGATCAGTCTGGAACGAAACAAACAAGCGTAATTAGAGTAAGTCAATACGAGTAATGCCGAATCGCGATCAAGTGTGAGGTTAGTGGTAACAAAGTAGTCTAGTTGCCGTGCACTCTTTCTTCGCGAGAAGCCACGCACAATGAGGAGACGAGATGATTTCTCTAGCAAAAGAGCAGAAATAAAGCACAGCTCGAGAGACTATGGGAAATCGGGAGATAACGAAGACAGTTAGAGAGCAGTGGTAGTGACCGCAGCTTGCGAAAACACTAAGGAACTATACGATAGCGTAATATAAGCCATTTTTGGTCAATATCCTCAGTTTAGAAGCTCAGAATTAACTATACTAAAGAAAAGATCGGATGATAGGTAGAGAAGATACCATCGAAAGAAATCAACAGTTCAGAGAGCATCACGAGCACCTACACTACTACTGAAACACAACTCCCCTAATAGTTAAGCCAACAAATCAAAGTAATCTACATGAAAGCACATGCGAAATCTCCAAGGAACGATACGATCAACGAAGTAGGGGAAGAGAGAGGGGGGGGGGGAGGGAGGCGAGAGAAAGAGTGCTAGCGTTTACCGTCAGTTCACAAACTTCAACACAATGGCACGCGTGCGGGGACGCACTACAGACTACGGCAGACAGACTCAGTCGGTGATGACGTCTCCTTCGAGAAGAAGAAGGCCTAAGTAGATGACGGCGTAGGCGAACACCATTACGAAATAAACACATAAAAATAGGACGAATTGAGCGCAGTCGAACATCTAGTGTGCGTTCATGCCAGTAAAGTTGTTTCAGCAAAGAAAGCTACGTTGCAATCCCGAGAGGTTTCATGTTTCAGCCAATGTTCAAATGGCTAAAGAGGTAGTGCGCATTGTTAGATCATCGAAGAGAGTTTGATGAAATAAGTAGGCGCCATCCCTCGAAACCACAAAAATTTAATTGCAAGTCTGGGAGTGTTTGTGTTTCACCAAATGCTCAAAAAGACTAGGACAAGGGTTGTCATGATACCGGCTGTAAATACGAATACGATGCAAAAAATCAATAATCAATATCTATCTTCAGGTATCGTACATCAGCAGCAAACTGAGGCGGGGATCGATCGATAGCCAGCTATTACACTCTTTATCTAGACAATAAATACTCGCAGGGTACGACATAATAACGTGAGCGAAATTTGACGAAAACTTTGATACAGAACAAGTGACAAAACGAACTTTGAAGCCAAAAACAAGGGGGTCTAAAGTGACAATTTTAAAAGAACAAATCAGGTATGGATCAATAAAAGGTCATTTCGAGTTGTTTCGCATAGAAGATGGTCTGTTTGGCGACGCGAGTGGGGTCGAGGGCGGACTTGGGCATCTCAGCGGAAGCCCAGTACCCAGAAGAAGATCGACGTCACCTTTCTGTAACACGGAGATGCTATTTTAAGAAGGAAAAATGCGCACTGGTTGAGGCAAGAATTTCTCACCCGATGAGAGAGAAGGAGACGATAAAAGCGTAGGAGTCATCGATGAGGTCCGTCAGCCACTGCGGAAGAAGACTGTTGAGGTTCTTCAATGATAATATATTCCATCACAATAATAACTCTACGAATAGTTCCAATAATCTAGTTTCATTTTAAACAAATGATGCTGTCTCGGCATCCATACTTGTCCGAAGGCACCAGGGTAAAATAGGATGAATAACTCACAGGATGTGCAACCTGTCTGCACACAGCGCATAGACCAGGGCCAGGATTCTGCAACCATTTACATTTTAGATACTGTACAAATTTCACATTATCTCTCCTTAATAAAAAGAGAAGAGATCTCTGATCACCATTCTCCCTTCATACCTATGCTAAGTACGTAATTGGCGGGTAGCCCTACTCTCTCACTCCCAACGTCCCGCCCTCCGGATCGATAATAATGTAAGTCGAGATTCCGGACCCTTTTTTCCTGATTGTCAACCAACTATCGAAGTGCAGAAGTAATTCTACGATCTAATTTTTTTCAAAAACTCCCACAAATTATAATAAGAGTGAAATTTGAAGAAGCGTCTATAAAAAGTTTTAAAATGCTTCTATATAATTCCATAAGAGAGTGAGAGAGAAGTTATGCATTTATTTATTTTCCAAAATTTGAGAAAGTGAAAATATGAAAAGGAAAAAACTATTAACCTAACACCGCACAACCCAGCCGTACGGTTTAAACAAAGATTTGATAATTTAAAATGATACTAAAAATTAAATTAAAAAGCACTACCAGACCGCATGCAGGGCACCGTAACATACGGATGGACACCAGGATCCTACCAGGATGCATCTGAGAGATGCAAGTGAGATGCACATGAATAAAATTACTAATGGAAGAATCAAAGCGAATCGTGGTAACGCTTAAAACATGCAGATCATATTTTTTTAAAAAGATTTTATCGGAAACAAAACCAAATACATAACTATCCGAAGACAAAAAGAATTAAGAAAAAGTCACTAATAATCATTTTTTATTCCGATTTGACCGTAACCTATCACAAATTCATCGATGATCACCAGAGTGAATGACGTAATAACACGATGACGTTGGAAAGAGAATAAAAGTCGGCACAATACCATCATTTTCTAGAATAAAATCTCAAAAACAAAAGGCAAAATAAACGAACCAGTGTCGTCAACGTCATCCGTTAGGTCGAGCTGCCGCGAATCGGCTTCCGCGTGCTTTCGACGGCCGTGTGAGCTCGAAACTCGTAGTCGTGGCACGGACGGAGGGCCGGACATTATCCACCGTCAAGGAAATCTTAAAATGAGGTATTAATTTGAATAAATATAAAATTTGAATGAAAGTGCCAAACATTTATCACGGTTAACTAAAAATCAAATGTGTCTGTAAAAAAGGCTCGTCTATTGGAATCCAACATCACAGCTTTTCTGCTCAGTCATATTTTTTAACACATTTTTGTACGTGATCAACCTTTCCAGCCAACCTATTGCTACTCCAACCTTCTCCGCATCCTCTTTCTTCATCTTCGCACGATTCTATCGCAAAAAAAGACCAAATGACGTGAATTCTTGTTTTACAACTTTACTAATATCTGATTAAATTCTAATAATCCTGCCCACCTTTCCATTCCCTCCCTCTCATTCCGTAGAGGACGCCGTCCAGCGTGTACATCCGCGTGAGAATGCCCGTGAGCAGACCGATCTGACGAGGAAAGAGATTACGGTAGGACCGAGGAATGAATCGAGGACTTACAGATGAGAAGAATAAGGGATCAAACAAATTTTTAATTCCACAACTTCGAAGGGAGCAGTGTCGAGTTCGAAAATCTAGACACTTGTAACATCCATGAAACTCAAGTGATCCTACCCTGTACGCTAAGAGAAAATCGACAAGCCATAAATATATCTCTCAATTGCATTCCTATATTATTATTGATCTTCGTAACGTGTACATACTGCCCGTTATCGAAACTCCTGACTATTGAAACATCAGTGAAACCGGACTGATCGGGGCGCACAAAAAGTGCATTTTCGATTACCACTTTTTTCTTCACTCTTTTTTTCGCTGATCTTTGATCTCTCACCTTGGCCGAGACTGCGGGCACGAACGAGCCAACGTGCGCGAGGTAGCAGAGGAGACCCACCTGAAAGTAAACAACCACCTGAAAGTTGATTTACGTAATTACAATATTTCCCAATTGCACGCCTAAGATAGTGCAGAATACTAGCGCGCATTGAATATTTTTTTGTTCTTAGCACGCCAAAGCACCAGGTGAACTAAATGCAATCCGACTATCCGATAGCAAATATATTTCTGAATCAAGCACGCCGCCGTACAAATCATTTTCAGGACGAATATCAATGATTTGTGAATACTCTAAAGCGCCAAATCAACTGTGCAGAGGTTCAAAGTTCGTGAGAACTTTTTGTGATTTGCTTTCGTCGCATTTTTTTACAATTAATTTTTTTACAACTCGATAGAGAGCCAATTTAGGAAATTCATGGTGGGTGGTCGCCACCGACCTGCTTGAGGTAGACGCTCTTCCCGCAGGCTTCACCTTCGTGTCGTCGCCGCCGGATCTGAGAGAACATTGTTAAAATACATTTTCGAGCAAACCGGACCGGTTTTCTGACCACTACACATCCAGTTTTCGGGGGTGAAAATTACCTCTATCAACTGTGTTTATCAGACTCAGATAGTTGTGGAAGTGCTTGATTGTTAAAATACAGAAGTCAATATGATTGGCCGATTTCTATTCGGAGGGAAGTGACCTATCATCAATCTCCCAAATATGTGATCTACCCGTAAAAACCAGAACTAACTTGCATAATTCTTTGTGACTGAACTGGAAATTGCACAATAGCTAACGAGATCGGTGAAACTATTATTGCCCATCATTCCTCTGTCTTGAATGCAATCTAGACGTGTATCCGAAAACACACAGGACCAATTATTTTTGAAAATATGTTTTGAATTCGCTACGAGTACGTCGATCGACAATTTCACAATAAATTTCGAAAATTACCCACTCGATCGATTTGGCGACGAAATTGGAGGCGACGGTGAGCTGGGCCAATGGATGGACGACACTAGAAAAGGAACGATTGCGTCTGACTCTCTCCATTTCGCATGTTCTCTCGCTCCATCTGACTCGATAGACAACTCAGAATATGACCAAAGATGCTCATTGACGGAATATTAGTAGGCCCGCTCTATTTCAGACGTTCATAAGTAATTATTGATGCACGGAAAACACAAGCTATTATCTTTCGGTGACAATTCAGTAGGTTATCCCATGTATGAAACTCAATACAACCAAGCAACTAAAGTTCACGAATTCATTTCAGAATCACAAAAATACAGTATATTTATCTACCATTTGGTGTCCTTATAACTAGCGTATCTTGATATCTCCCACGGAAATACCGTAATTCGATAACTATCGCAATCTTCACGTAACCCCTTACTACCGTACCCATACCGTAACCCATCCAATCCCCTTCACACTACCGAAACCACGTCATACTCTAACCTACCGTAACCTTACCGTACGACTTGACTACCGTAACCAACACTTCCCTTTACCACCGTAATCCCTATCGCACCCCTTCGCCTGGATCACTGCTTCCTCTACGATCGTCGGTCGGCACCAGCCGAACATGTTGGCCGTCGTGGCGAGAGAGAGGCAGCTGAAGAGGGAGAGATGAGAGGTCAAAGATCAAACGTAAACTCTTGTCAAAACATCACACAATAAAAGAATTCTCTGCTGAATGTTGAATAAATCATCACCACCCAATCTTGAATACACTAATAAACTCCGCGAAACGCGAGTTACTCGGGGTGCTTTTTGTTTGGATTTTGTGGTGCGGGATTGAGGTTCAAATCAAATTTCAGCAAATTTATTGTTGATATGGATTAGCCGCAGCCCGAATATTGCGGGGTAAATTTTAAAATAGTAGAAATGAAAATATATACACGCACTTTCTAAGCCGACCTGAATGCGAGGGAATGCGTGTAAGACGGAGGCGACAATAGCAATGCAAATTGTCACCAATCAATCACAGGCGCCCGCACTCAGCTCGCAATCGCCAATAACCCTAGTTCCCTACATCCCACCAACCAGATCGTTCCGGGTTTCACCATCAAAACAATAGGGACTTCTAACTCTAATCGTAATTGCAGTTACAAATGATCAATAATCACTCACCAATCGATGACGGCAGCCGCCCGCACGCAGGTCATGATCACGCGGGAGCGGGAGATGAGCAGACGCTCCAGTCTGGAAAGAAGAATCATGTCAACTATTATTCTTTCCGATCCTTAATCCAACTCCTACACCCTATCCCAGCTCTATTTGGTCAGATATCTATATCAAAGAATTTTTTATCTTCATTGTCTAATTGTAAGAGCGATACGACAGCTCGGATCATTGTATCACCGAGTGCTCGATTCACATAGAACCTTCGCGGCACGAAACCAACAGGCTCGCAAAAGTAGAAATGGACGAAAACTTTTCACCAACTGACTCCGCCTAATCAAATCCAATCCTCCAAATAGTATTTTATAACGGTTATCCATAATCGGTTCTATCGTACCCCTCATCTACCGTATACCTCAGCATAATAGTCGTTTCTCGATCGATAATCTGCATCTTGATATCCCCTATCTCCTCGTCCAATCTCCGCATCATGCCGCTCTTCACGTGCAGGCACTGCCCGTCCTCGTACAGGAACTCCAGACTGAAAATTGATTTATATTTTTTTTAAATAAATATTCTGTAATATATTTTGTCACTCGTGCGAACCATTCTAATGCACTAATTGTAAGTTTGATTTCGAACGAGGAGCGCAAAGAAATTAAATGAGACTTGTTGTGTGTAATTATCACATAGAGATGAAACGCAAAGGCTCTTGGAGTGAAACGATGTTTGCGAATTTTCGATGGCGTCCTATTCCTTTTAGGTTTCACTGGCATCATATTGGTAAGGGAAATCAGGGCAAATCAATGGTAGCCAATCCCAGTCACAACATAGAGCGATTCAAATAGTACCATACTACCCACCTACCTGCTTCTTGTAGGCAAACGTTTCCCCAGCCTACCGTAAGTTACGGTCCGTAACCAAACCAGCAGCATCCAAGCCGGCTCACCTATCACACAACTGGGACCTGGCACCTTTAGAGTCTACAGATATCCTACCAGATTGGGCACCGTAACCCACCCCACAATACTCATACCATAACCCTCCCTTCCGTACTCACTCATCGTACTGCTGGTAGTCGAAGTCGGCCGGCAGCTGCAGTAGGTAGCCGACCATGGGCACGTACCCGACCGCACACGAGGACGGCGAACCGAGACGGACCGCCTGAGCAAGGGTACGGTAGGATCACGGTGGCTGAGGTACGGTAGGACAACAGATTTATCAGTGGTCTCAAAGTTGCGCTGATCTAGATGGGGAATCAGAATACCGTTCTTCCTTCAAGAAGATCATTCCGAGTGGTTTCTTCGGGTCAGTGGATTGGTCTTCTTTCCTTGAGCAAGGGTACGGTAGGATTACAGTAGGGTAGGTAGGGTAGGGTTAGACTAGCCACGGTACTGCATGATTGGCAAAATTCAAGTGTTAATTGACCAACCTGCTGAGCAAGATCACAGAATTGTAGAAAAATTACTGATCTGATTGATCGCGGTTTCACTGTTCCCATAACATTCTGGGATTGAAATGAATGGTAATGTGGTTACGGTGCTCGTTTCATTATCCACAAAAATAATGAAATGCTCAGTGTAATGACTAGCAGAAGCACCCACTCGCTTTGGCAGCATCACCCTAGCGTCACCCTATTTTTTGTAACGCGTAATAACTTTTCCCAAGTATTCGATCTGTTTGATCGCGGTTTCAGTGTTCTCATATGGGGTCAGGCTACCAATGATATGCGACTACATTACGATTCGGAATGTTTGCGAAAAACAACAACAATGACCATCTGGACTAATAGGGCCCGCGTTTCAATTATTTCTAAACATCCAATCCTATTTGACTGCGGTTTCACAGCTTCCATAAGGACCAATGGTACTAATGAGTGGAAATATATCGTTGAAGTAAGTTAACAAATCACCCACCTCATTCTTCGCTGCGCGCGTCAGATTGTCCGGCAGTGATCGATACGTCGCCTTCACTGGAAAGAAGGAGAGATTACGGTATTGGTCGACTACGGTAGGTCGGATTGCACGCGGCGCAGAATACCACAGAACACCATAAAAAAATACATTTGTTTTATATGTTTGATCGCGGTTTCACAGCTCCCATATCATTTTCGGATCGAGATGAACGAGGATAAGACAATTTTGATCGTTCTTGCTCTGTGTACCGACTTTCTAGCGAAAGACGCTACCCAAATACCAATTCAATCAATTCCATTCCATTCCACTTCATTCCATTCCATTTATCACTATCAACAATCCATACCGTACACCTATGTGGTCGTTGTCGTCCAACGCCACATTTGCATGTTGGTCTCTCCCTCAACTTCTGATCTATCCAATTTGCATGTCTAGCTATCGTCTGGTAATATTCCAGTAATTTCATTAGCATATGCACTCTATCACAATCCACCATTTGCATATCTGCTCTCCCCACTCTCCCTCCATGAGTCAAGCTCATCCTCACTTTACATGTCCATTTACATACCCCATGGACCCTATAAAAGGGTTTCCTTCTCTCCAATCATCAGAGCTTCACCGAACCTCTCCTCGTTCACGTACGAGTCCATTTGTTCCACCCATCCAGTGATAGTTCCCAAGGCCCTCGGTTGTGCCACGGGTATCACTTTTACCATCCATTACCTTCGTTTCCATTGATCCTCAGGATCTCGATTACCCCAGTACCATCACTTCTACTACAGTATCCACATCACACCTCCATTCTTCTCTTCACTTCACCAATCATTATTATACCCTTGTAATCAGTTAATGAATTCTATTTGTTAATTGATCTTTGATCCTTGGTCACACCGCGAACACCTAACCAGATTTCTCCATAATAAGGTGGAGAATTTGGTACATGGTGCATCATCCAATTCAAGATCCCATCCAAAATCCGCGTGGCAGGCACCCCATTCCATCCAGTGGCAGAAACAAAGCATTCTGGTTCCACTACCATTGATTTCTCACGTGTTACCACCAGAGACCATCATCCAGGGAGAGCAATGACTTCCCAGTTTGAATCTCAATACTACAATCTCCAGTCCATCCTTTCCAATCTCCACAAACATCTCTCCATCCAAAATGATGCAATCACCAAGTTTCCCCACTTGTTATCATCCAGTGATATCCACCAACTCTCAACCACTGCTGAGAGTGCCCATATGGAGGTGTTATCCATTCTGGACGACTACATGGAGGCGTATCAGAGATCAACTACTACCCTCAAAAGGACCTATGCATACCACATTTTGAGCCTAACTTGAACAAAAATTAGAGAAAAGCATACCACCATTACACAGAAACAGAGAAAATAATACGAACCTAACCACCACATTCCCAATATCCTTCAAAATGTGTAAAAGCATGTCACAATTTAAGTTTCATGACGTGAGTATTTGACCTCTGAGGCGTATTCAAGCATCGAGGAGCAGATCAACGAGATCGAGGACGAGGATCCAAAGAAAGAAGAGGAACAACGAATCTTCTCGTCGTGGACGTCGAGCACGGATGGAGCAACGAATCTACCTGTGAGTTTACCCCTGCTGGCAAAGATTACTGCCAAGCAGGAAACCAAGTATGCTCGTGCCTTCAAGGCAGCAACCAGTAGAGTGTCCATACTCTCACTGTTGCCCCCGGCGCGACCATCTATTCCATCCACTCATACCGTACCTGACCAACCCAACCCTCTGGTGTATGTACCACAGGCTATTATTCCACTTCCTCCAATGCGCATCGAACCATTCGATGGCAGCAATATCACATTCTGGTCATCATTCCACTCACAATTTCAATCCATCATCGGATCCAGACCAGAGTTGTCCCCACTTGAGAAACTGAACTATCTCCGATCGTTGCTCAAAGGTGACGCACTCAAACTGGTTCAATCCATTCCAATTAGAGACGATCTCTATTCCCACACCCTCGATCGATTGAAGGTAGCCTACGATCGTTCCAACCATTCCACTGCCATCCTCTACCAGAAACTAATGGGCCTAAAACCCAAGTCTTCCCGTATTGAGGACCAGTTGAATTGTGTCCGAGACATGATCAACCTAGTGTACCACCTCGATGATGCCAAGAACCTCAACAGTTTACCACTGATTGAGCAGCTTGCCAGTCGAGTCAATCCAAGCTTCGTCAGAAAGATCTGGAAACTCAACCCAGACTCCATGATGGATGCCCTCACATACATTGACAAGGAGCTTCGAGAGGAGCTAGAATGTCGTGCAATTGAGAGTGCATTCCATTCCAACCACAATTCATCCATCCAGTCCACTACCGATTCTAATATTGACCAGAATATGCGCCCTTCCTATGAGAAGTTCCATGATTCGCCTAAGTGTGACTATTGCGGATCAACTCATCCCTCCATTCATTGTTCCAAGTACAAATCGTGTGAGGAACGTACCAATAGAATCAACCAGATCCGAGTGTGCAGAAAATGTCTGCAACCCAACCACAAGTACGATGAGTGCACAGCCAAGTGTGTGAAGTGCAAAGGCACCCATCACATGTCCATTTGTAGAACCACTGCTCCACCCACTCATTCCAATTTCAACACTCCGGTCATCCAGGCTGCTGCTGTTTCCACCAATCCATGGCCACAGACCAGAATGCACACTGCAACTGGGGTCATTCGCAATCCAGTCCACGGTACTGCACGCGATGCTACCGTATTCCTCGATTCAGGCTCACAAATGTCCATGATTTCTCGCAGCCTTTCCAAGCAACTCAAGCTCGAGCCAATCGAGAAAAGAGTTGTTTCCATTGCCGGAATCACTGGCCATTCTGATCCACAGGTCACAGAAGTCGTCCAATTCGACCTGATGACCAGTTCAGGATCCTATTCAGTAGAGGCCATCATTCAAGACACACTTGGTATTCCTTCCATGGCTGTTGATGCCCTTCCAACTTCAGATATCCAGTTCATCAGAGATGAATCAATCTATGTACCACCATCCATTCTCACTAGTCATACGGTATCTCCAGAGATCCTTCTCGGTCTCGATATCACCCATGCTCTCACTAAGAACACTGAATCCATTCGACTCCCCAGTGGTCTCGAACTGAACTACAGCCAGCTCGGCCCGATTATTATCGGATCGATGCCACTCCATTCCATCCAATCCAATGCAAAGAAACAAGAGAACACTCCGCTGTACTGCGGTGGAATCTTCGTTTCCCACCCATTCGATCCAGATGACCAAGCTGAACGAGATGAAAAGCTCGATAAGGCATTCAAATCCATCTTCAGTGCTGAACCCAATAGTGAGTACGAGGACTCTGATGAAGAGTACTCGTACGATGATAATCACTATCCACCACTCCACGACTATCCACCCTAAGCCTACGGGCCTCCATTCTTTCCCCCGCCGGGAGGATCATACTCCGTATGAGCAAATTCAATGTAAAATATATTGTTCCGTTCAACTGTCTATTTCAATTGCCTAGTTCGCTTTGTGACCCTATTTTATCTTGTTTGTGCCCAAATTTTTGACTCATCAACTACATCTACACTTCAACTACATCGACAATGATGCTCATATCTTCTATCTTCTTTACCATCGTTTTTTCCATCCATCCATCACAAACTTTCTCCATCCATCTTTCTCTTCTTCCGCCTCCCCCCAGTGTACCGACTTTCTAGCGAAAGACGCTACCCAAATACCAATTCAATCAATTCCATTCCATTCCACTTCATTCCATTCCATTTATCACTATCAACAATCCATACCGTACACCTATGTGGTCGTTGTCGTCCAACGCCACATTTGCATGTTGGTCTCTCCCTCAACTTCTGATCTATCCAATTTGCATGTCTAGCTATCGTCTGGTAATATTCCAGTAATTTCATTAGCATATGCACTCTATCACAATCCACCATTTGCATATCTGCTCTCCCCACTCTCCCTCCATGAGTCAAGCTCATCCTCACTTTACATGTCCATTTACATACCCCATGGACCCTATAAAAGGGTTTCCTTCTCTCCAATCATCAGAGCTTCACCGAACCTCTCCTCGTTCACGTACGAGTCCATTTGTTCCACCCATCCAGTGATAGTTCCCAAGGCCCTCGGTTGTGCCACGGGTATCACTTTTACCATCCATTACCTTCGTTTCCATTGATCCTCAGGATCTCGATTACCCCAGTACCATCACTTCTACTACAGTATCCACATCACACCTCCATTCTTCTCTTCACTTCACCAATCATTATTATACCCTTGTAATCAGTTAATGAATTCTATTTGTTAATTGATCTTTGATCCTTGGTCACACCGCGAACACCTAACCAGATTTCTCCATAATAAGGTGGAGAATTTGGTACACTCTGGTCCAGGTCCACATCCAGTCCCACTCTGTTCACAGTGCACATACGCAGTGAGCTCATCCTAACTAATCACGCATCTTGCCTGTTTAGTTAAAAAAAACTTCCAGATAGTCGACCTGATTGATCGCGGTTTCACTATTCCCATAAGGATCTGGTATACGAATGAGCCTCACTCTGGTCCAGATCCGCGTCCAGTCCCACCCGCACGACCATTCGATTCTCCACGCGAGACTCGTCGAAGTCAATCTGAGAGTAGGGATGGGATTGGGAAGAAATTACTCTCCTCAGTTCGCGTGCTCTCCCTCGTCTTTTCGAGCAGTAAGGAGTGCGTGAAATGAAGATACCATTTCTTGCCAAAGTCACCCTAATCTAATTGTAAGTGAAATCTGTAACCAAATACTGCATCTAATCTGTTTGATGACATTGAATCAAATTTGATCTCTGATGTGATTGTACAAATTGAGTTGGTGAGCCATGTCTACCATCTGTGAACCACCAAATGATAAAAATATCAAAATCCTCAGAAAAAAAGCGCGAATGATTTCTATCATGTATTGATCAACTGCGTCCAAAGCCCAGCGTGCTGTGGCAAATCGAAAATCTTTCGTACTCTTCCCATAAACAATACAGTATCCCTCCAATCAATCAATCTACCGTACCAGTGCCTCCATGATCGTCTTGACCTCCTCCAATCGATCGTCGAAGAACGGCTTGAACTCGGCCATGATCTTGAGGCGGAATCTGCAGTTAGGACCCCGTATGGTTACTCGTTTGTGATCGCTAAGGCTCACCGCTTCCGTGCTAAAGCCACCGATTAGACACTCTTACATACTAACTGGGCGATTGGCATAGCCGATGTCTGGCAGCCTACTCAAGCCTATTTCGATTTACCGTCTCTTCAACATCCAGGCGCTGCTGTTTGTCAGTCGTTACGAGAGAGCGGGAGAATAGGAGAGAGTCAGACACTCAATCACTCACCTTCCCGAGTGCAGGAGATGGACGAGCTCGCACAAGTGGTGCACGGACTGAAAAGTAAGGATTGTCAAGATGGATCCGCCTCCTCGCTCCTCGTACTCTTTCGCCCGTCTGATAGACAAGAGATTCTTCGTTCTGAGAACTCTATTGCAGATATCATACATGAAAAAGTTATGTGGCAAAATCCTACGAAAGCGGCATATGTTTATGAAATAGACCTGAGAAATCGACTAATTCTATGAAAGCGGCGTATGTTTGCGAATCGTAGGTAACATGCCTTGTCAACGAAAACCTTAAATGCGGCATATGTTTTCAAATTCCAGGTAGTTTCCCACTAGCTTTTTCATGTATGGCAGATATTGAACGGGGGATAAGGGTAAAATATTTGATTTGATTCTGCGGAAGATAGGCCGACTAGCAACTTTCACAAGAGTGATCGGCCATGAACATTCAGTGTAACAGGAATATTAATTATATTCCTTATCAGGAGAGGCAAAATATTTTGTTGTTTGTTGAACACCAGTGGAGTGAGTGCGAAATTAAAAGTAAACGAACTGAACTCGATCATCAACTAGTTGCGAAACCGCAACCTTCCTAGTTCGCATTTACTTGATAGGCGAGAGAGAAAATAACTACTACCGCAAGCCGTTCTAATCAATATTTGGAACCAAATTTAACTGAAAAAAATTTCACCAGCTGTAATTAAAGACGCATTACACGGAGCTATTATTCTTACATAAATTAATAATAATAGTAATAATAATAATAATAATAATAATAATAATAATAATAATAATAATAATAAAAGTACCGAGTGCAGTCCGATCCAGTCGTTGATCTTCATGCTCGACGCACGAAGACGCTTCATCGTCGTCTGTAAATTGACTACTAAAACACTCAAACATTTCATAATTCAGGGTTCCCGCAACCAGGCACTTTCCCGTCACGCAATTTCTACAACTTCTATCAGCGTTCTTTGTTACCGTTACTTGCGACGAGACCTTTAGAATAATATACATAATACTCCAAGCGCAACATGTTACTCCTTACTGGCTTATATTCTCCCAGAACATTCACGTCTCAGAATTGGCACTCCAAAACTTTCTCATTCCGGGTATCCGCAACCAGGTTTCTCGCCTCGCAAGTTCCTCATCTACCGTCAGTTTCATGTGCTACTATTATTATCTCGAGTTTCATCTTGGAAAACAAACAATTAATCAAGGTTGCTTTGTGGCTCCTACTGCCTACAATACCACATGTGGTTTCCTACCGTATCTTCAAGCTCTTAACCGGTTTGAGCACCATCTGCAGACACACTACAACACTTCCTAATTCACGGTTTCAGCCACCAGACAATTTCTCGTCTCGCAAGTTCCTCTTCTACCATCAGACCCCTTTGCTACCATTGTTCGATCCATATGATCATGAAAAAACCATTCAATTAATTAAGGTAACTTTGGGGCTCCTCACTTGCTGCAATATCACGTGGGGTCTCGAACAGTATCCTCCCTACCGTACCTTCAAAACCCTCTGCAGGTGCACGCCCAAACTTTCTCATAATTCTTGCTACCAGTCGATTTCCCGTTTCCAAAATTTAAGACATACGAACAGCTATCACCTATCACCAATATCCACCAATTGTATATTGACATACTGTATCCACTCCTACAATTTAGCATGTGAGCCTATCGTATCCTACCGTACCTTCAGACTCCTAACCGGCTTGAGCACCCTCTGGAGGTACACGACAATGTCCTTGTTCTCATCATTAGCGAGGAAGGCGACGGCGTCGTGACGATTCTGGAGCACTATCGAGTCGCGCGTCGGACGGGCGAACCACTTCCTGACAAAAAATGACGGTAACTACAGTGTATTTTAGAGAATGTGCCAGACGATTGTGCATGTTTCACAGAGCATACATACATAATCTACGGTATTGTAATTCAATAGCAATCCGGACGAGTGAACAACTTCCTGCCAAAGAAAGAATCAATTCATCACATCAGAAAAACAATGAAACCTAAAAATGTCTACCCTATAAAAATGATAAACCTTCACCTCTATAATTGTCATGTCTGGACAATCGACTGCCAAACTGATTACTGAGTACAATTTCAAAAGTCGTAAGGAAAGATTTTCTCCATGTACTGTAACCCCTCCAAACCTACCGTAATCCCATCTCAACATTCGCCATATCGACTGTTTCGTATCCTACCGTATCCCACCTAAGAATACCGTACCTCAACATTCGCTTGCCGGGCGCACTGCGGCAGCGGCAGCAGATGCCGAACAGCGAGAAGCGATCCTTGTTGATCAGCTGAAACATGAAAGTCATTTGGCGAAAGCAAAACAGTAAATTCCCAACAGAAAACTTTGTTTAATGCTGTTATTATGAAGGAGATTTTCCTTTTTTTTAAATTGTATGCAAGCAGTTTCCAGAAGATCATTGAGCTAAAAACACACTCGCCCTTTTACCGTTGCTCTGAAACGCAAACAATCTGAAAGATAAGTTATTGTAAGCTGGGGAAAAGACAAATAAATTCGGTGAAAAAACGAATGATATCAAACAATCATTGAAACTCTAACAATCCTCGGAAAATTTCGCAGCGCAGTCTGGCAATCTTTTACAGTGAGACTCGTTTCGATAATCGGGCGACAAGCACGACTCAATTTACTCAATTTAGCGACATATACCATCCGCTCCGGGTCTACTATCGTATCTTTCCGAGCTCTACCGTACTCCCCCTTCTATCGTACCTTTGCATGCTCCACGTTCCGGACGGTCGTGTCCGTGCCCGGGTCGACGGCGAAGATTCCGAGGGCGCGAAAGGTCATCGCATCCATCTCCACCATCTCCTGTCTGCAAGAATAATTTTAATATATTTAATAACAAATAAATAATAAATGTATTTAGAGCTAACGAGTATACAAACAATAATTTATGATTCGTTAGATTCGTATCCGAAGAAATATTGATATAGCACACCATCGCGTCTCTTCACAAGTTTGTGAAACACAACACCTCCCACTCAATCACAAGAATCAGATCTACGAATCAAAGCATCAACCTGTCTTACCGCCTTTATTGCAATCTACCGCACTCATCATCTACCGCACTCACTCACACAATCATCGTTTTAATGGCAGTTCCTGCTACATAAAACCATAGTATCAGCTACCGTACCCCCATCTGATGTACCGTACTCACACCATCATCGTCTTAATCGCGGTCACGGGCGTTCTCGCCGTGGGCAGCAGGAACTCCACGCCGACGCGCGCACTGTCCATGTGGTGCAGCAGCGCGCCCAGGGCACGAACCTGAAGAGGGGATTACGGTACGGTTACGGTAGAAAAGAATACTGCATGCTTTATTCCAAAAAACTTTAGACAACTTTACGAACAAATCTAATGATTTCTATGTTCCGCAAAAATCGGATGATTAGAGTTTCAGCTATAACATGCTGGAAATTTTCGTAGAGACTGATTAGACGACCCTGTCCTTATTCAAATTCAAAAATAGTATCAGACATGGTAACCAAACACCTTACACCCTCTAAATTAGCCGAACCGATAACGATTCGGACACTTTTTTTAAAGTAAGTTGCTTCGGAATGCCTACTCAGCTACTACAGTAATCCAAAAGTACCGTACCATATTCGCGGATCCGGTATCGATTCGGAACCGCGTGATCAGGCCGGACTCGCACTCGGACAGCGCCTCCGACTCGAACAGCTCCGCGATGCGGACCAAGGCACGATCGCAATCTGGAAAGAGGGATACGGTAAGCACGGATTACGGTAGGATGAATTATGGTAGGTTGGATCACGATAAGAGTCCCGCAATAACCCGTACGGAAAAAAATATAAGCCGCCAAAGTAATAAATACGGTGGGGTACAGTAGTATGTGGACAAACACAGATTTCCAACCATGGGATCAGCTATTCTTCAATGGAATCAACCATAAAATATCGAACGACTCCCCATATTTATTCGTCTGACACTTCGAAAATTTGACTGAAGTCTCTCCGTTCCTTTTATCGTTCCTAGAGGCCATAGTAGCACTTCCTGTGAAAACGAGAATCTTACAAATAACCTATAGTATTCTATCTATTTCGAAACGAAATTTTCGATTTATTCCACGTTGCAAGCTAATTGATATTCATGCAAAGAACATTCATCACGCGTTTATTCTCATGCTTACACGTTTATGATTTCTTGCTATTTGCATCTTTCCCTATATAAGGGACGTTCTCTCGTGGATGGTCTCTTAAGACATACGAACAGCTATCACCTATCACCAATATCCCACCAATTGTATATTGACATACTGTATCCCCTCCTACAATTTTACATGTGAGCCTATCGTATCCTACCGTACCTTCAGACTCCTAACCGGCTTGAGCACCCTCTGGAGGTACACGACAATGTCCTTGTTCTCATCATTAGCGAGGAAGGTTCAACACTTGTCAGAGCATGATAAAATACAGGGATTGCGTGGAGAATTGTAACTCATCATAATCCTATCCTGCATGCAATAATAAACTCAGCGAAACACGAGACATTCGGGCATTTTTATACACAGAGATCCTATCGTTCCGGGTTTCACCATCAAAACAATAGGGACTTCCAACTCTAATCATAATTATGAAGAAATAATAAATTCTTATCAATCGATGACGGCCGTACTCCTCTACTGGCAGTTCCATATCCCTAGCCCCATGAATTTCACCCGATTGTACCGGGTTTCACCATCCTTATAAGAACAAAGTTCACCAATCGATCACTGCCGCAGCCCGCACGCAGGTCCTGATCACTCGCGAGCGGGAGATGAGCAGACGCTCCAGTGTGGAAAGACGAAATATGTCAACTATTATTCTCTCCGATCCTTAATCCAACTCACACAGTCTATCCGAGCTGGCATAAAGACGAGACAGAGATAAAGAGATACAAATAGCACTGATTGTGAGTCATGCAATTTGGTTTTGACAACTGTACAAAATCGTCTCATCAATGACACACCGATTACACGAAACATAATAAACTTGAGCGGCAGTGCCGCTGCGGCACGAAATCGATAGGGACCCAGCAAATGAATTTTCGAACGAACTTCTTTCTAATTCACTAGAACGACTCCGCTTAATCAAATCCAATTCTCAAATTAGAATTTTATCACGCTAATCGATATTCGGCTCAACCGTACCCCTCATCTACCGCACACTACCGTATACCTCAGCATAATAGTCGTTTCTCGATCGATAATCTGCATCTTGATATCCCCTATCTCCTCGTCCAATCTCCTCATCATGCCGCTCTTCACGTGCAGGCACTGCCCGTCCTCGTACAGGAACTCCACACTGAAATTGGATTATTAATTTATGATATTTTAAAAATTCATTTTGAATGTGTTTTGTCACACGCGCGAAACATGCTATTTCATATTTAAACTAATTGTAAGTTTGTTTTAGAATGACGTTGAACGATGACAAATTGAATATAACTTGTTGTATGTCAATATCACATAGAGGTGAAACGCAAAGGCTATTGAAGTGAAGCGACGTTTGCGAATTTTCGATGGCGTAATATTTCTTTTAGGTTTCATTGGCATCATATTGGCAAGGGAAGTCAGGTCACGTCAATGCAGTGTAGTCCGAGTTTCTAATATATTATAGTCATTCAAATATCGTAAGCACCATTCAGTCATTCGTTTCATACTCTTCCTACTGCATTCTCGTAGCGCTACTCCAACCGAACAATATCTACGGTACCAAATCAACAGTACCAAGCTCACTCGCATATCACACAGCTGAGATCCTTTTAGAGCCTATCATAATACTACCACGGTGGCTACTATAACCCAACTACACTAATCCCTACCGTAACCCATGTATACCGTAGTCCCTCATCATGCCAACTGGAAGTCTCCTATCCCCGAACACAATACCCTTACCATTACCCATCCTACCGTAACCCATCCAACTGTACTCACTCATCATACTACCTGCTGGTTGTCTCATATCCAAGAACACAATACGCATACTGTAACCCTTCCTACCATAATCCCCGATAACGTACTCACTCATCGTACTGCTGGTAGTCGAAGTCGGCCGGCAGCTGCAGCAGGTAGCCGACCATCGGCACGTACCCAACCGCACACGAGGACGGCGAACCGAGACGGACCGCCTGAGCAAGATTATGAAGATGCGTGTTGATCAACTGGACAATAACAGATCGCCACAGTAAGTTTGGCTTTTTTATTCAATAGGCGCTCCGAAGACTATCGAGCTAGAAAGTCACACACTTCTCACCCGCGCTCGTGAAACACAAACAACCCGAGTTAAATAATATTGTAGGAGACGGAAGCGACGAATCAACTTGATGAGAATACGAAAACTATAATGCAACCATTGAAACTATCCTCGGAAAATGTCGACAGAAAATTATTGCATAATCTGGTATGCAAGTGATCTCTATGCGAATATTATCGTTTTAGAATAGTGTTGCAAATCCGCACTCCGCACCACAGCATTCTTCCCCGACAGAGAAGTGGAAGACCTTTGCATATACTTGTACTTTCGCACTTTGCATGAATCGAACAGCAAGGCCTGGGCGGAGGGAGCGTCCGCTCTCCCCGCTCATTTTGAATTTTTCGTGCCGGCGGGAAAGATTCAAATCTTAATCCCCTTGTTCACCCTTTTTGTAGAGAACAATGGGGGTCAGAATGATGTGGCACAGGGGAGATGAAGAATGAATTAACTTGTTCGAATTCGCACGAACTTGCGATTTGTTCGAAATTGTGCAAAGGTGTGCAAAGGACTGCGAACTAACTCGATTCGAGCCATTCGCTCCCTCATTCTCGCCCATCCCTCACTCATTGCTCGGTCAAGTCGACTCGAAATGACTGCGCAATGAGTGATGGAAGTGCGAGAATGAGGGAGAGAATGGCTCGAATTTGCACGAATCTTTCATATTTCAATTGTAGTTCGTGTCAGCGAGAAAAAATCCTTTGTTCTCAGCGGCAAATCACTCTCAGAGACAATGGTTAAATAAAATTTGTGAAACCTATCCCGTATATCACTGATAAGATCGAATTTCATGATTCCGATATTGGAAGGTGATATAACTATGGGTAATAGGGTTATTCTATAGTTTATATTCTGAAAAATTAAATCTGAATATTTAAATATAAATATTTTAAATTTTATATTGCCATGGAGTAAATCACTAGGGCAAGTTCATGGAAACCCCCACACCCGCATTATTTTCGGAATCCTGAGTCGATTATCTAACTAGTGGTTAGCGCAGTTTTTTGGCGATAGTGGATTTTTTCGAGAAATTTGATAATTAGAGTGAATAAGTCAAATTTCTCGAAAAAAGTCCACTAACGTTGAAAAACTGCGCTAACCACGAGTTAGATAATCGACTCAGGATTCCGAAAATAATGCGGGTGTGGGGGTTTCCATGAACATGCAATGGGGATCTACTCCACGGCATCAACCTAATAGTGAAAAGAAAATTTCAAAATTTTGTAATATATGTTGTTTCACTGCAACATATATTACAAATTCGATTTTACTCTCAATAAATCGCCCTTCTCACTTTGTGCCGACCGCACTCTTCTCTCTGAAAAGGGAAGAATAAGAGAGAGGGAAAAGGACTCGTTTGCCGCGATTTTCTCTCAATGACACGCTGTGATGTAACGCAGAAGGTGGGAGTCCAATATCATTTCTTTCATCATTTTTAAATAAATAAACACCCGATGATACAATTACCTATCCTTTCTCAGTTCCTTTGCCTGCAATCCTACTTGCACCTTTTCCGTTTCGCACGATTCTAATTCACTCAAAATACCACGTAATCCAATTTGATGGCGGCTTCCGTCTCATTAAAAAAACAACAACAACAACTAATTCCATCAAATCAGGAACAATCACATCTCGATAACTCCATCCAATCCACCGTACCTGATTCCTCCAGTGGTCGGACCATCCGAGACGAGGAACGAGTAGAGGATGTAGATCAGCAAGAGGCCGGCTCGCCCCGTTACGGTACATTCTGAAAAGCGAATTGAGGACTACGCCATTTTCAAGCTCCAATGCTACCAGGCAATCTTATGATTCACCCATTCTCCAAAACAACAGTTCAGAGGAGAAATATAGCAGTTAAATTTAGTTTTCGTGACACAAAAATTATACTTTATAGGGAAAAATGCGCACTGGTTGAGGCAAGAATTTCTCACCCGATGAGAGAGAAGGAGACGATAAAAGCGTAGGAGTCATCGATGAGGTCCGTCAGCCACTGCGGAAGAAGACTGTTGAGGTTCTTCAATGATAATATATTCCATCACAATAATAACTCTACGAATAGTTCCAATAATCTAGTTTCATTTTAAACAAATGATGCTGTCTCGGCATCCATACTTGTCCGAAGGCACCAGGGTAAAATAGGATGAATAACTCACAGGATGTGCAACCTGTCTGCACACAGCGCATAGACCAGGGCCAGGATTCTGCAACCATTTACATTTTAGATACTGTACAAATTTCACATTATCTCTCCTTAATAAAAAGAGAAGAGATCTCTGATCACCATTCTCCCTTCATACCTATGCTAAGTACGTACTTTGGCCGTCTTGATTATAGCTCGAGCTTCACGGGCCAACTAATACCTTAATTTTCACTTACCTTACCCACCATTTCTAATTTTGTACAAATGTGCCCGCAAAACATCACGAAATCACGGAAAAATTGCAGATTTTCCACTCACAGTTTGGAATTGTGCACTTACCGTACCTCTCATTTATGGCCCTCACAATCAGCATTATCGAAGTTTCTCGGTCGATAATATCATTCTCATTCTAAATACACAGCAGATTCAAAACGGTTGTTGCCTGGGCAAAAAATCGAAAAAAGTTACCGAAAATATTGCGCTGCCTGATCTCCTCTTTTCCAATTCAACCAACCAACACTCTTTTTCTCCCTTTTCACTTTCATGATCACAACCCTATCATTATACAGTTTCGCCGTTGCTTTATTTAGCGGCCGGTCTTCCCATCTCAATTCATCACGGTCGAATTATGCAAAAAAATTGTATGCTGTTCCATCATTTTATTCAATATCAGAGCTGCTGATAGGAACGGTCAACCAATTAATTCATTACAGAAGCGGAGAGTAAATAGACTTGAAGACAGTCAGTATTCTTCTGAGAGGGAACTACAAAATTTCGAAACAAAAATCAAACCACTTTTGTTGCTACTTTATTAGAAAAGGTATAAACGTCACCAAAAGGGCCTCACCTTCAAACTACAGACAATAGTCTTCCCCAGCGAAGGAAAGCTAGTAGTCAAATCCGGGATATTGACAACCACTTTCTCATCTTCAGCAATCTGGCTAGACATCAATTCAATTTGTGCAGTTGATGGAAACTATCAATAAGCTGCTTTTTTTCGAGAGATTCTTAAGCACCAAAGTCAATAGTCAGAGAATTTTGAAGACACAGTGGCACCAACTCACCTTTAGCAATCCGCCAATTCGATTCTTCCGTGCGATAGGCGGCGGCTCGGTGTCGCCATGGTCTCGTACCCGGATGTTGAGCTCCTCGTGCTGTTCTGGAGATGAACTGGGGTCCATTATTTGCTAGTCAATTGCCGGGAACAACCGACTGAAGCTACCGCCAAACATACCAGCTGCTCACGCGTTTCATCACCTAGCAACCCCTCGTTTCCCCTTTCGGAAAGATCCATTGGGCGTTATTAATGATGTAATAACACGATTAGGGTTGGCTAAACGATAACGGTTTAACGAATCGTCACGGGTAGAGGTCACGTAGCGAATCGCTAAAACCGTTAAAACCGCTACGTCTCGCGAGCACTTACGCGTTGCGGTCGCTATATCTTTAGAGAGGGCGTTCTAGACGCGCCGGGTTGGAGAGAGCAGAGGGAGGGAGAGAAAAGGGAGCGGAGTTAGGGAAGAGACGTAGCTTTTTTTAACGGTTTTAGCGATTCGCTACCCTCTTCCTCTCTCGTAGCGATTCGCTACGTGACCTCTCCCCTATAGCGATTCGTTTAGACCGTATTACCAACCCTAAACACGATGACGTTGGAAAGAGAATAAAAGTCGGCACAATACCATCATTTTATAGAATAAAATCTCAAAAACAAAAGGCAAAAAAACGAACCAGTGTCGTCAACGTCATCCGTTAGGTCGAGCTGCCGCGAATCGGCTTTCGCGTGCTTTCGACGGCCGTGTGAGCTCGAAACTCGTAGTCGTGGCACGGACGGAGGGCCGGACATTATCCACCGCCAAGGAAATCTTAAAATGAGGTATTAATTTGAATAAATATACAATTTGATTGAAGGTGACAAACATTTATCACGGTTAACTAAAAATCAAATGTGTTAAACTAAAAACTAACTAAAAAAAACATAAAACTAACGGTTAACTAAAAATCAAATGTGTCTGTAAAAAAAGGCTCGTCTATTGGAATCCAACATCACAGCTTTTCTGCTCAGTCATATTTTTTAACACATTTTTGTACGCGATCAACCTTTCCAGCCAACCTATTGCTACTCTAACCTTCTCCGCCTCCTCTTTCTTAATCTTTGCAAGATTCTATCGCAAAAAAAGACCAAGATCATGCTCTAATGACGTGAATTCTTGTTTTACAACTTTACTATAATATCTGATTAAATTCCAATAATCATGCCCACCTTTCCACTAGGGTTGGCATTTCGGTGTTAGCGACGTCGCTATAGAGGCTCTTCATTTGCCCTTGGATTGCAACGTCGTAATAGAGGGGAGGGAGGGTAGCGACGTCGCTACGAGAGGGAGAGGGGAGGGGGAGGGTAGCGACGTCGCTACGGACGTAGCGACGTTGCAACCCTCCCCCTCCTCTTCCCTCCCCCTCTCCCCTCTCTTCTCAACCCGGCGCGACTAGAGCGCATGCGCTTCTCATCTCTAAGCTTCATAAGGCAATGTGCCCGACTAGCGGAAGCTTTCGCATTTTTTTATAAATGAGATAATAATATGCTGCAATGATAAATATTTCTAATATACGATACTCAATTGGCTTTACTTTGCTAATACATTTACATTTCCGATGAGATATTAACGAAAATTTGAGCAGTGCTCAGAATTTCTATAAAGATACCCAGTGGTGATGAAATCGGTGGAATATCGAAATAAAAATGGTTTTAATTATCGTTTGCATATTAATTTCCAAGAAATTTGACACGGGAATTGTTTCCCGAGCTCGGAAGGTAGCGAAACGTAGCGACGTCGCTACGTCCGTAGCGACATCGCTACCCTCCCCCTCCCCTCTCCCTCTCGTAGCGACGTCGCTACCCTCCCTCCCCTCTATTACGACGTTGTAATGTCGTAATCGTTTAGCCAACCCTACTTTCCACTCCCTCCATCCGCTCTCTTCGACGAATTCACCGTCTCGTCCATTGTCTGCGGGACGTCGTCATCTTCCGCGATCGAGATACCGCCTTTAATTTACATTAATTAACTATTTATTTATTTGAGAGCCACGATTTCAAACACCATCTGGCTTTGGGCTGTGGTCTTACAAGATGAGCGTGAAACCGCAGTTGATCATGCGGCGAGTACGCCCTAAATCATCATGTGGCTTGCATAAAAAGACTAAATTCTCACTCTATGCAATGTTTACTGTGAATATTTACAACGACATGTATCAATTTAAAAGAAAATTGTTTTTATACATTAAAATCATTATTTCATGACTGCTTGAAGCGGAAAACTGTCTGGTTTGGAGAGGGGAATAATACAAATATCACATTTTAACTGCAATCTTTGCTAAAAATAGGCTGCGTTATACTTGTCTATTGACTATTTCAACACTGCCTGAAACGGGAAACTGACACACCCTACCTTCCCCCTTGCCACACGTTCCCCCAATCAATGACCAACCTGCTCGCCGTCTCTCGCCACGGAGCCGGAACGGGGCGGAATGAATGACTGGAAAAATGTATATTAGATAGCGGTGTAGGGAATTTGGATGATTCGTTACTAACGCAACATGGAAGTTTCACAGAGTACATAAAAAGTGAGGATGAAACCAAAACTGATCATCGGACATCTTATGCGCGAAAAATTATCACAATACATTGCTACAAAGAAAAGGTGATAACAAAAGGGGCCCTCATTTAATTTACTATGCTCTATTTGCACATTTGGCATCTAATCTACCATTCTGATCAATATCCCCCCCCCCCCACCTTTCCATTCCCTGCTCCCTCTCCTCCCTCCTCTCTTCGACGAATTCACCGTCTCGTCCATTGTCTGCGTGACGTCGTCATCTTCCGCGATCGAGATACCGCCTGAAATTTAGAATATTTAATTAATAATTAACTAAATATATTATTGTATTTATTTTTGAATCACGATGCCAAACCACACAACAACTGTATTTGGATTATGGACTAACATGGTGAGCGCTAGGGTTGGCAGAATGAATCTCTACATTGAATCTGAATCATTCCTCGTCGAATCGCGCGGTGGTGGGATTCAAATGAATCGATTCTAGGGAATCTTCGAAACAAAGATTCCTGAGAATCTTTGGTTCGAAAAGACTGGAGAACTTCATTTTTTTGCTCTGTTTTTAACGGCACTAAAGTTTTCGACCCTTGCGAATTCGAATCTGACCACTTCAAATCAAGAATACCATGTAATATTCGCTATTTGAAATACACCCCACCATTGACTCTCTGCAAAAAGTGAACTCTTGGCGACAAGTTGATCTCAAACCATTGTAATGAGCTGTATTATGCAAGCAAGGAATATTCTTGGAGGAAACATGTTAAAAAATGAAGACTGCGCGCTAGAAAATGAGATAACTCATAACACAAGAGAGGCCATCGAGGATGCAAAAGGAACATTTACTCGGAGATGGATGATTTTTCAAATTGCTCCCCTATCTTAGATCAGTAGAATAAATACTTTTTTCTCTTTACAAACACAAATAAGATCTAAGATTCTGCAGAATCTAAGGAATACGAACAAGATTCTGTGGAATCTTTCTTTTCCTCTCATTCTCATTCACAGATTCATTCCGCTCTCTCTCCCCGCGTGTTGAGCGGCATAGAAAGATTCATTTTGCCAACCCTAGTGAGCGCGAAACCGCAGATTAACAGGTTGCGCGATTTCGGCAAAATAGCCAAATTTCACTCTAAATGCGATGTTTACTGTGAATATCAGCAACTTCACATATTAATTCAGAATGAACTCGGTTATATAGTCTAGAAACACTATTTAACACTTCCTAAAATGGCAAGCCGCCTGGTTAGGTGAGGAGAATAATTGAATTCAACATCATCACATTTTAGTCTCATGACTGAATGACTTACTGGATCCTTGCAATGTGTTGTTTTGTTTTTGGTCACTGACTGTTTCATCACTGCGTGAAACCGCAAACTGACATGCTTTGGAGAGGAAGTTGACCATGTTCACGTCCTGCGCGCAGTTGGTGAGAATTCGCGTCGGATTGACTCGCTCGAGAACTGGAATGTGGCGTTCAACAGGTGATAAAAAATACACATCGTCATCGTTAAAATTGTCTGATCAGTTCGTTATAAGCAATTTTTCCACCATTTTACCTGCTTTGCCTTTGGCATTTACAAAATTTATGGGGAAAGACTTACTGTGCGAGAGCACGGGTAAGTGGCATTCCTCAGCGACATCGCGCACCAAGTGAACGGTGGTCTTGGCCTGACATGAATAAATAAATAAATGAATAATTTAATAGGAAACAAATTCAATTCGGTCCAATAATAAGTAGTTTATCGCAAAATAGATAAAACTCGCTGGTTTTCTAACCAAAACAGGGGTTTCTGAGTGCAGAATTAGAGATATATCGTTTATCACCAGTTCAGTCATTCTCAAAGGTGGCAAATCGATGTTTCCTATATATTATTAAAACCAATAATAACTAGCCGAACCTGATCGTAGACGGCGGCGCCGACCATTCCTCCGCTGTAGCAGACGGAGAGGATGACGGAGGCGCGCGGCGGATTCCACGCACCGCCCTCCATATCTTCCTCAAGCTCCTCCAGCCAATCCTGGAGGGGGCAAATGATAGTTTCCAAGGAGTGTATACTAATTATAATGCAGAAATTACTATATTAATAACGTTCTACAACAAAATAGCGAATGAAAGTGCACCTAATGCAAATACATAGGTCAAAAACGTGTAACTGACCAGAATTTCGGCTAGCGCCGGCGTCTCGCTGCGCTGGGAGTGCGAGTGACGAGATGCACTCACACTCTGTCGAAAACTGAATATTATTAACAATAAATACGCCTAGAAATTGGGTTAAAACACGAACAAAAAGCACAAATCGCGGACAGTAGGGACGGCGACGATGTTTACAGATGATCAAAACAATTCACAAGTTTATGCGCAAACGGAAGCTTACCCTACCCCATTTCATATTTTCAATTTAGTTTTTCAAAAATAATATCAAACTAAAGAGAAAAACAGCAAAATAAGGAGGCACGAAACCCGACGATTTGAGTTCAAGCGGAGCGCATCGCCTGTCAACCTTTTTATCAAACTATCGCAAACTGAAGATGCTCAAAAATTCATAACCATTATTAATCATCATATTTATGAGCTGTCATTATTATTCGCCGTCTGCCCGATATCAAAAGTGTCTCCAGGAATGAAGATTAGTGGAGAAAAAGAGGCTTGGATTACATAAAAGTGTGGAGCTTCACTGGATTACGGTATCTCGACATTTGAAGCTCAATTACTAAAAATCCGCGAATCGTATATTTTTTGTTTTTGCATATGTGATGTAAAACGACTTTTTAAATAATATATGAAAAAATCACGAATATACGATTCGCGGATTTCGAGAAAATTGCTGAAACGTATTTTTATAACTGAAAAAATGCCAACTTTGACTGCATCAAAAGCGCTTATTTTTTGCATTGATCTATTTTTTACTGGGATATCCATTTTCTGTGTCTCATAATCTATAGTTTCTGAGAAAATCAAGTCGCAATTCGAATTTTTGAAAACACAGTATTATTTAATGGCTCCGTGTCGGCTTCCGCATGCATTACAATCTATATTATCTTGCTTCATGTTTCCTCAGTATGCTTACTTATTAATCTAAGAAAATAAAAAAATTGAATTTTGCGTAGAAATATATTAAAAATAATAATTTAGAAAGCGAAACATTTTGAATGAAAGATTACGGTAGATTGAAAAGAAAAAAGGCGGAGGGTGTAGTCCAATAATCCGTACTCAAAAATTCACGCCGCCGCACAGCCCCCTAGGAGCCGACATAGAGGGTGCAGAAAACGTCCGAAATCCGGTGAAAAAATCCGGCAATTAGCACATGAAGCTACAGTTAGCAAGTTGCCTGATTTTGCAATTAGTTTGAAATCTCTCGCAACGATCACCCTGATCCTGCATTTCCAGTTCTCGATAGGAGGCTACTTTCCGGAAAACGGCTGCAACTACTGTAGCTCTTCAACGCAATCCTCATTTCACGATTCGCAGCTGTATCCGTCTTTAAATCCGTAGCCGGAAAAAAGTATAACATACTTTCGGTGTTTAGTGCCGAAAAATCACAGCCCATTTTTGGCAGCTCTGGACGTTTTTCTCAGCCCTATGTCGGCTTCCCGGGGGCTGTGCCGCCGTCCCTAGCGGACAGCAAAACCAATATCGAAAAAAAATCCAACTTGAATCTTACTGTAGATTTTCGTTGCGGGAAAATTTTTAAGGGAATTATTGACAATATTAATAATTAATATATTATACTGTTTTTATTCAATTTTTTAATCAATTTTTTAAATTATTTTTTTCGCACATTATTATTGTACAACACAGCGTGTCAGAGAGGACGATTTCCTTTGTTATCCGCGTCCGCGATCCACGCTCATTTCCCTCCCTATCATTCGAGAAGAGCCGCGAGAAAAGAAAATAAACTTTATGAAATAACTGTGAAGCACATCTGATAGCAAGCTGATCAGCACGAACTATGATAATAACAACACCAATAACAACAGCATGTACACCGTACCTAACAACTACTATCATCTCAGATTTGCATATTTCGTGCTTATCAGTTTGATATCAGATGTGCTTCACAGTTATTACATAAAGTTTCTTTTCCTTTCTTACCGCTCTTCTCGAATGTGATGTAGGGAAATGAGCGTGGATCGCGGACGCAAAAAGTTCGCACTGACACGCTGTGACACGCAAGTTGATAATCACATTCTCGAGGACTATCGTCATAGCACTGCTTCGGACTGTCATCGAAAGTCATGATTAGAGTTGTCAAAATGAAGAGAATGAGGACGAATGAAGAGGTCTTTTCCCACTCCTCATTCTCCCTCTGCATTGTAGACGGTGCTGTCGTGCGAGCTCTTCAATGAAGAGGCGAATAAACTGGTTTTTCACCCTGTTTCCTGGTATTCACACGGATTAATTGGTAATTTTTACTTACAAAATAATGTGAGGTAAAAAAAAAAGGTAAAGGTGTATCCACGTCAAGCGATTTTACAGTCATAAGACAACGCTAGGTGGGACCCACTGGTAAGGCCAGCTGTTAGACGGACTACATACCCGGCTGTCCAATGCTTTCTCGGGTAGCCTTACCTTTCGCAACCGAGGTTGCTACCAATTTGCCGACCCCGGAGGGATAGCAAGGCTTGGTTGGCCTCGGCGGGGGATTGAACTCGGTACCCTTCGAATGGCGAGCGGCGCCTTACACCACTCGGCCATCCCGCCATGCCTCTAATTCAATATGGAAAAATAGCTTCAAAAATCCAGCTTTGCGGCCGTTTTTCTCATGGTCTTTACATAATTCTTTCTCCTCTATCTTACATTTAGACTGAATCGTCCTTCTTGTCTGTATAGCCGTCCTGACTGGTTGCTTGTAGATAAAGCTCTCTTTCTATATTCTTTGAGCGAGGACAGACCAATACATAACATTGGCTCTCAGTACTCACGTTTTGTGTCTGTCTCTTCTCGTGTTTTCTTTCGTGTTCCTTCACGTGTTTGTCTGAGGAAATGGTAGTTTGGCGATCACGTGACAAGTTTTTTTTACTGTCCCTCCACAACCTTTGTGGGCAACCTAATTTACTACTGAACCACCTATTATCTTATCCTGCCCACAAATTGGTGCATCGGCCAAATCTATTCCCTTCCCTCCTCGCCAGTTACGTTCCTATCTCCGTTTCTTCTACCCATCCCACATTATCGACTTCAACCATTTCCTGAAGTCGATAATGTGGGATGGTTTCCTCCGTCCGTTCCTGTCTCTCCTCAACTCCTCGTTGCTTTTTCCAACTCCATCTTCCTGCATATTCGCCCGTTCATATCCTCCTATCTCCATTAATTTTGAACATCTCACCTTACCGTTTTATTTCTCCTTTCACACGTCTCCATTTCACACGTCTCCTTCGTTTCCAATATCCCGCTTTCCATAATTAGCCTACACACCATTACAAATATTACCATTCTACATTTTTCTGATATTCCACGTTCCTTTCCATTTCTCATTCTGCGCAATTTTTTTTTCGGAACGTTCGGAACGGAATTCCGGAGATTCGAACTTTTAATTCAATTATCCCCTCACTTCGGAATGGCCGAGAGTCGAACAAAGGCCGTTCCGGAACGAGAGTCGAACAATGGCCATTCCGAACTCGTTCCGGAAAAATCATTTTCCGAATCACTGAGGAAAGAGCGGTGTGAAATGATGAATTGAGATGTGAAATATTTGAGTTTCAAAGTTGCATATATGACATTTCCGTGCTATTTCTTTCCACCAACTCAAAGTTTTCAATTTCAATTTGTTTATCCACCAGGATGAGTAGGGAGAGAGAATGATTTTTTTATCAAATAATTACATCATCAGATGTACTACAAAGAACACACATATTATAACGATCTAATATTCATCACTTTCATCGTCTTCCGAAACATGATCAGCCTCTGGTTCCTCTCCATTAGATATCACTTATGAGTTCTTCGTCACTAAATCCATCCATACAAAAATCATCTCCAATCGGGGCTTCATCTTCAGTATCCATTTCATCTTCGGTTTCTCGTCCATCTTTTTCGATCTCATGAAGTTCAGTGGTTGACTGGGGAAGACTGCGAGAGATGAGCACGGGAGGCTGAGTGGCCGAAATAGATCTGTAATTATGGGTGTAGAAGAGGGATCGTATTCATATAATCAAGACGATATTGGCAAAACTAACCGGAAATAATTGAGAGAATTAGTCCGGAGCAGTAGTAAATCCCCTCCTCGTTCCGCTGATAGCAAGCTCCGAAGATGACTTCTATAGATAAGTCCTGCAAGAGAATTATTAAAATAAAATGTAAAATAAAATAAAGCTAAACCACTGAATAATACATAAATGTTCACCTGCAATGCTGAAAATCCGCTCAGCAGATACACTGGTGCATGGTACACACAAATATCGCTTACTACTACTAATAATAATTTATCATGTAATTAACGCAAATAAAAAGTTTAGGGTACGGGGGCAACGAGATACATGAGATACGATGTTGCAACATAGGCAACAAAGAAATTTCGATCTAGGATGGCTAGTGAAAGTAGGCATAGTATGTAAGAAATCAGGTAATGCGTTTACGAAAAGAAGCACTGTTCCTAGAAGTGATTACATTATTGGGAAGAGAGTTCCATCTATTCACTGTTCTATTACACAAAAAGTTGTCCAGAGTTACTCTATTGTAACGGTGCTTCTTTAATTGGAATCTATTACGTCGGGATGATGTGGTTCTTGAGGGGCGAAGAAAGAAACTACTCTCTGTTAACTCTAAGTCTCTATGTATCTACAATTTTATAAGTACAACCCAGGTCTATATTTAGTAGCCGTTGTTCCAGGGTAGAGAGGCCGAGAATTCCAAGTCGGGAGCTGTAGTCTGTGGGGGGTATCCTGCACTTGAAAAAGACGCGTTTGGTGTATTATCTCTGAACTGATTCAATTAATCTGATCTGTTCCACTTCTGATGGCGACCATATTTCACTTCCGTATTCAAGAATTGGCCTAACGTACATTGCGAAAAGACGCGCATAAAGTTTAGGGCTACGAGAGGAGAAAGTACGAGTGATGTAAGCACATCGAACTTTCGCTCGAGAGATGATAGATTTGATGTGGGTAGAGAAAGAGAGCGAATTATCATAAGAAATGCCAAGGTCTTTGAAGGTGGATACGATAGGTAGGGCCACACTGTCGATCGAGAAGTTGATTACTGGGTGGTTGGAGCCGACTCTCATGATGACTGTCTTAGTAGCTGAAATAGACAAACCCCATGTGTGTGACCAGATGGAAAGATCATCTAGTGAGGATTGGAGAAGAGTCACTTATCGAGTAAAGCTTGATATCGTCTGCATAGATGTTACAGTAGGTACCAGGGGGGAAGGATACGAGAAATATCGGATATGTAAATACTGAAGAGAAGAGGACCTAGGCATGATCCTTGTGGTACACCTGACTCGACTGGGTAGGAGTTGGAGAAACAGTTATCAACCACGACTGACTGAGTGCGATTTCTAAGGAAAGACTCTATCCATTTAAGTAAGCTGCCGTTTATGCCCACAAGGGCACATTTATGGATGAGTAAGCTAATTGGGATACAGTCGAAAGCCTTACTAAAGTTACTAAAGTTACTAAAGTACTAAAGTAAAGTTAAAGCATTGCTTCTAATATTTTTTTTATTTCAAAATTGAAAGCTGACTTCGTGTTTCAATGTAGCAATAACTGTTCTGAACAATCCCCGTCTCAATATTTCAACTTCTTTGGGAAAAAAGAAGAAAAATAGTTTGAAAAAGAAATCGACTGCACATTTGTGCTTCATCGCTGCGATATCCACAGGATGCTCCGGTGGTGTTCGATACATGTGAGATCGCTATTAAAATTCCAAAATCAATAGTACAGTACTCCCCGTTGCAGTGATGTTGGTTTCGGTAATCGACGTAATTGAAAACTTATACAAATCGATATTGCTTTGTGCTAATCCCGTACCCCTTTGCAGCGCGGCTGGACGCTGGAGGCGAACAACTCGATCATCGTGTTGAATGCGTCGATGTAGGTTGACGGACAGGCCAAATCCGCCCTCGACCCCACTCGCATCGCCAAACAGACCATCTTCTACGCGAAACAACTCGAAATGATCGTCTAGGCCCGCCCCCACCTTTTATTGACTCCGCCCCTCCTATATTTATTGATTATTGTCCATACCTGATTTGTATCTCTGGTCTACGGTAAAGTGTATGAAATGCGGTGAGAACAGCTTGCAATACAACGATTTATCAACAGGAATTGAGACACAAAGCTCGCGGGACGGGACACAAAGTGATAGTGGGAAGGGCGAAGCGGTGGCCAGATAGGTGGACACGTCCCGTTATTATATTAACTGTGAAACTACAGTAGTACTTGCTTACAAAACAACGAAGATAAGGGAGCAGGGACAGGCAATGAGCTTCTATACGGATAGATCGATAGTCTTATCCCGAACCCCATTCAATCAATACACATCATTATCGATCATCTCTGTGTTACGGTATCCCCCAGAATGGGCTGCTTTCGCTACAGTAACCACGGCACATCATCAGGATCAACAACTTTCTTTGCAGAAGAGAAACAGGCAAAAAGGAGACAGCGAACACTTCGCGAATTCTCCGCGCATACATTATAATAATATTGAAAGGAGGAGATGGAAAGCTGGAGTATACGATGTAGAAAGAGCGATAACTCATTGAAACGGGGGATTGGATACAGCTGCAAGGGATTTCTAGATTGGCAAGCATAAAGACGGTAAATTGCACGCATTCACGAGTTCGACCTTATGACAAACTAACGGTGCGAAAATCTCACTTGTGCTCACTTCACTTATTCACATGCAAGCAAGAACATTCGAATTCATTGGAATTATTATAAATTCTGCTGGATGAGTCGATATTGCCCCAACGCTCACCATCATAACTATGTCATCTTGCTGCAGCACCACTCTCACTTGTCCAAATTGGAATCCAGAATTTGTTCTTTTTCTGTACTTGTAGCCCTCTTTAATCCAGTACACAACCAATCTTTACTACCCAAAATCCTTACAATACTTCGTATATGGTTCAGAGACCAAAGATCAAAGATCAACTCACTTGAACTTGAGGAAGTCGGGTTTGTCCTCGATCTCGATGTAGGGCAGCGCGAGGTCCACCCGGCCTTCTCCCACGTGCAGCGTGTACGCCTTCTTCGCGTCCTTCATGTCCGCAAGCCGCAAAGGGGAGGAAAATCGATAATTGGTAGATACCGTAATCAATCGATATAGGACTACCGTAACCAATCGATAATTAGCTACCGTAATCCACTGTCCCTCATACTGGTCAGCTGTAATCAACCAATCGATGATCAAGTGGAAAAGCATCAAGTGGAAAATATTTAGTCCTAACACACAGGTGGATCGGCCGTAATGAGTCTAGTCCATTGCCAAATATCTAAAGAAAAGTACAAACGTTGAAGAGGTATCTACGCCCTTCCCACTATCACTTTGTGTCTTACGCAGACCGCGTTTTAAATTCGAAATTACCTGAGGCGACCTACGACGATTCTCGGCTCCACTTTCGTGACAGAGGCAATTCAAACAGACTGCAAGACTCAAAAATCTTTTTCGTGACTGATTTGGACGTATTTAATTGTGCGCAAATTCATAAACATCGAAAGCAGCTTCATGGAAAATCAAGGTAAACATGATAAATTCAATCAAATATTTTGCCATTACCGAGTTCAGTAGATAATGATTATTGAATAAATTGCATTTGGATAGTGTTTGTTGAATAATAGAGTCTGATAATATTTTTCACGGAGAAAGATTGAGAGAGTTTCGGAACTTTTTGTATAATTAAAATAAGCTTAAGCATCAATTGATGGTTATCGTCTTGATTTACATATAAATTGTTGAGCAGGTGATTGTGTAAAATTGAAAAACTAGACTTAGAATCAATATTAACGATGATCAAAAGTGAATTCTTCAAAAATTCTCTCAGCAGTGGCCAGAGTTGTCTGATATGCTTCAATCATATCGATTCGGGTAATTGGATACTTTTTCCACCACCAAGCACGTATTCCTTCGAGTTGATTTTGGCTCGCAGGATGATTCTAAAAATGAATATTTCAGGAGACATTTGTTATTTCGACGTGCATAAAGTACGTACCTGAATTATGCCTGAGTTATAAACAAAAGTGTCCATGAGAAGACCAATGAGACGACAGATTTGTGTGAAATGCGCAGTTCCGTCATTGTTGAAAATTCGACGAAGAGCACCATAATTCTGGAGGGAAAAACGATACTGGACAATTAATAATTTTCGACTTACGAAGTATGAAACAATCTTCGTGTTTAGAGTAATCTTCCAAGAAATATGTTTATTGTTCGGAACCTTGTCGGAAGTTAGCATAATCTGAACGATTAGAAATGCATGTGATTTAGAATATTCAGTGAATATTTATAAACTCACTGTGTAATCTTCATCAGTCTGTGGTCCAAACGCCCAGTATCTAAGACGCACCTCAGATATTATATATCCCAAACGATGATTCTGACACTAAAATGCGGGGCTACATTACTTTTCCAGATAATTCACTCTCAATATGAAAGTATGACGTTTAAATACTTAAATAAATATATTGTATTACCTTATCACAATCAGGGCAGTTGCGTATAAGCGCATACGCAACTGGGAACACTTCAGTTCGAAAAAGTGTATAGCCCAATAACAGTTGCCTGTGAATTAATTTTTATATCTCATTTAAAACAGGAAATAAATTTACCGGATCTCCATGAAGCCAATCAGGTCAGTTTCCTTACTTAATTCCGAAGTTGCTGCATAAAAATGGTCTCGGATGTTCTGATGAGAAATCATATTAAAGCAGAATAGCAATACACTATCTAATGCAGTTCACTTATTTTAAACGTCACTGGATCTCATTTTGTGTCATTTTAGGTTATTATCAAAATAACCTGTTTCTCTTCTTCGAACATATTTTCCATGTTCAGCAAAGGTTCATGTCGAGGCAGCTGGGAATACTTGTATACGAGAATCATCAGAGAATGTTTCTAAAACAAGTCGGGTTTTCTTGCATAGCACTTTAAAAATGAGTCCCACAAACTGCGCGGGCGACTTTGCATAGTCAGGAATGAGAGAAATCGCTCTCTTCATTTCGCACTCTCTCTTGCTCCTTTCCTGCATTTCAGGGTCACTTGGCACGCAGCCAAATGCTAATATCTCTGTTTAAAAAAAATCGGATTGGGAGTTACGAAAGTGCGATCGGGTAACAGTGACCCACCATTTCACATCGAGAACTTGGTTAGCTAGATATTCGTGGGACACCTCCTTTATTACACATTCCGTCATATTCACCATTATTGTGTTAGACCCGTTTCCCTATTCCAATTAATGTATGTGATTTGTTTGTTCGTCAATTTGTCAAAACATAAAACATAATGTACAAATTTTAATTTTTTCCCGAAATCTATAGGTGAGATAGGATAAGGAACATATGTATATATAGTCTTCAATTGGATTTTAAAGGAACAAATTTAACGGCCTACTCTGCTTTCAGAAACTAAACAAAATGCCCGTTAAAATATTGAGAACAGAGAGCAAAAGTGGTCACAAGGCTGTGAGTGGGCTCATGGTCTATAGGGATCCCTTGATTATTCGTTTATTCTCTACTCGTGCGATTTCTTAGAGAATCTAGAGGTTACTCCCCCCTCCCTAGAGGCTATTGCTCATTTATCTGATCGTTTATCACGCATGTGATTGCTTCACCACATACGTGATTGCACGCGGTTGCTTCTTATTTTTTCACTTGTTCAGTATTCGAAACAAAAAAAAACATTAAATTTACAGAAGGAGAGGCACGAAACGCGCCGATATGCAAAGTGATGCAGAGAGCTCTGCTCAATTTGCATACTCTCTAGCTCGTTGCCTGCGCTTGAGGGTCACTTGGCAGTCAGACAATCGAGTATATCTCGGTTTACACGATAATTGAAAGCATGGGAGTTTCGAAAGCGTTATGGGGTGCTCATCATCGTCTGACATCGAGAACTAAGATAGCCAGATATTTGTGCCACCCCTTCTTTGAAGTTGTGAACGAAGAAGATCGATAATTTTCACAAATTAAGAACCACAACTATTAATTATGACTTACTTTGGTCGTCAGAAATTGCTGATAATATTTGCCACCATAAACATATGTAAATGAAACACCTGACTTATGTCATCTGAATAAAATACAGAAGGCTCACATCATGAGGGGATCCTTCGAGGGCGATTTTTCTGAGCAGGGAATGGAATGTATCACGATAATTTTGAAGAGTCATCGAATCGGATAACTGAAATCAAGCAAGAGTTATTCATTTAGATAAGATATACTGACAATCGCTCGAATTACATGCGTCAGGGTGTTAACTCAATTGACTGGTGGAATAGTGCCGTTATTAATACAGATTGGCAACAATTTCAAGGGTACTTAACAATTAAATGTGAAGAAAGCTATCACCAGAAAACAGGAAAAGCTACGTTAAATCTGCAAAATTCACTACTTTGGGTTCACTATAAAAGGAAAGATATAATTAAATAGTTAAAGAAGGCGTAAACTCAATATTTTCCGGGGTTATCTGACGTCATAGGTCGATAGTTTCCGTAAACCACATTCCGAATTCGAAAATTAGAACTCGTTAGCTCAACTTTGAACCGAGTTACACGCGCGCAAAGTTTCTACAGGGCACAGGCAAAATCAAGATGCGCGGTGCAAAGGGAAGGGAGCTAGGTCAAGACGCAGAGGAGATGGGAAGAGACAGGAGAGGAGCGAAAAACTCTCGCGTCTGTCACTCTCACCCTCCTACAGTACTTCCCCCTGATTGCACAGGGAAGTGCTTCCCCGAATTTGGAGTTTACGCCTTCTTTAACAACGCACTCAAAATATTTTTAAATAAATAATGGTTATTATTTTAAAAAATCTTTTAAGGTGTGTAAATAAAAATAAATATTTCAAATGAAAAGTATTATCTCTGCTCAAGTAGTACCGACTGAGCACATGTGATATCCAATGCAAGTCGCGCAAGCGTCTCTGACCAAGAGGCAAAAACCCTCTGGACACGCTGTCTACGCGTAACAATTGAAAAACAAGGCCTCCTGGCAGTGCTTTAGTGAGAAATATAATGATAATTTCCTTTATCTACTGAACTCGGTAATGGCAAAATATTTGATTGAATTTATCATGTTTACCTTGATTTTCCATGAAGCTGCGTTCGATGTTTATGAATTTGCGCACAATTAAATACGCCCAAATCAGTATCGAAAAAGATTTTTGAGGCTTGCAGTCTGTTTGAATTGCCCATCATCTGATCATCTCATCATTACCCATCATCTGAACTTCTTGAGCCAGACATTGACGCCACGCTCCCATTTAATGAAATTTAGGAAAAGTGACAGTAGTTATACTAGGGTTCAATCTTACCAATTTGGTCTTACCCTTTTCGTTCCTCTATCTGTGCTAATTTTGCAGCAATTTCCTCTGCAGTAGCGTGTCGGATGTTTCCTGCTCGAGCCAATTCTAATATTTTATCTTTCGTTTCTTCCTCTGTATGCGGTTTGGATTCCTCGGAAGGAGCGCTACGCTGTCTCGCTCTCTGTCTTTTGCGTGTACAAACATTTCTTAACAAATATTTATGGTTTTCAACATAATAAATAATTGAATCATCAAAAATATTTGTACATAGCCTACGATCTTCTCTAGTCATGTGTAAGGGAGTTGTGAGATCCCTGTGAGATGCCGCGCCCAAAGACCATAGCACGAGACACGAGGATAGTCGAACAAGGGGGTTTAGCTCAGTGGTTAGAGCACCCGTCACGTGTTCGGAAGGTCGTTGGTTCGATTCCATCAACCTCCATTGGTTTTTGCACACTCCTCTGACATCTTACATGGCGACCATGGTAGGGATGGCAACCGAGAGAGATCCCGGTGGGAGTGTACCCCGTCAAGCCATCCCAAAGAATCTACTGTCATGAGTGGGGCCTTTGGATACACAGTGTATAAGACGCGACAGTTCATCGTGCCTCCTGTACCCTTGTTCTGGGGACTTTGCCTCGGTGGAACTCGGCTGATGAGAGGGGGGCATGTAAGGGAGTTGTGAGATCCCTGTGAGATGCCGCGCCCAAAGACCATAGCACGAGACACGAGGATAGTCGAACAAGGGGGTTTAGCTCAGTGGTTAGAGCACCCGTCACGTGTTCGGAAGGTCGTTGGTTCGATTCCATCAACCTCCATTGGTTTTTGCACACTCCTCTGACATCTTACACATGGGGTGCAAATCGCACATTAAAGAAGGTGTCCCACGAATATCTGGCTAATTGAGTTCTCGATGTGAGATGGCGGGTCGTAGCTACACAATAACACTTTCGAAACTCCCATGTTTTCAATTTTCGTTTGAGCTGAGATATGAGCATTTGGCTGCGTGCCAAATGACCCTGAAAAGCAGGCAACGAGCGAGAGAGTATGCAAAATGAAGAGAGCTCGCTCTGTCTGACCTCACTTTGCATAATCTCTCGCGCGGTTCGTGGGACGCCTTTTTTAAATAGCCATATCGTTGGGACTTAACCGCATCTTCATAAGCCTCCATAAAGTAATTAGATTTACCGGGAAATATTTGTCTTGCAAAATTTTGAATTTGCAAATTGTCTCCTTTAGATTTCGTCAAGCAAATGTAAGTGCTGTTAGCCCTTGCAGTTCTTTCTTGCGCAAACAAGGACTGAACAATATTAATGATTGAACAATTGCAATGATGAGCCACTCGGGTAAACAGGTTGTTTAGTTCAGTCTTATTCTTGAGATAATAAGACATGAGATCATCCAAAATCAATAGTTTATGACCCTTTCCTTCCAACATTTGCATATCGGGAGGGCCTTCATGAAGTTCAATTTTATCATTCCTTGGGAAGTCTCCAGTATCAATTCCATAACACCAAATTATGCGATCAATTGGCTTATCAATCATTTTAACTTCATTTTCCAAAATCCTTCGCAATAATGTCGTCTTTCCGGTTTGGGTAGCCCCAGAACAATATAGCAAGCATGGAGTCTTTATAACAAACTTGTCGCTTTCCATTGCCTTCAAATGATTCTATCAAGCCATACTAAACGGTCAAGGCTATTTATTCTCTTTCAACTGGCCATCGTTTCAGTCTGTATAATTACATCGCTAGTAAATATTTTGCTATTTCCTAATAGTGACAAGCGTTCTTTCTGGCTTGGCCTTCTTTCTAGCTGTCTGGCATTAATCGTGCCTTTTCCTATTAGACATGGCGGAATTTTTTTTATAACTCTTCCATCCAACGTTCCGGATCATCCGGAGAACTCCAGCTCATCGTTTCTAGTCCGCCTACCAGAATCAATAATGCTCAAGAGTGAAAAATGGAAATGTGGGCTAGCAGAGATTATCTATACAAATAGTTTCGAAAATATCCCAGAACCACTAAAATTTACGGCGATTGACAAAAGCGGAAAAAGAACCGATTATTTCCTTCCGGAAACTATCGAGATGCGCTAGCACTTGTTGAATCACTGTCGTCTATCACTTCAAATAGGCGAAAGCGTAGCGCTCCTTCCGAGGAATCCAAACCGCATACAGAGGAAGAAACGAAAGATAAAATATTATAAATAGAATTGGCTCGAGCAGGAAACATCCGGCACGCTACTGCAGAGGAAATTGCTGCAAAATTAGCACAGATAGAGGAACGAAAAGGGTAAGACCAAATTGGTAAGATTGAACCCTAGTATAACTACTGTCACTTTTCCTAAATTTCATTAAATGGGAGCGTGGCGTCAATGTCTGGCTCAAGAAGTTCAGATGATGGGTAATGATGAGATGATCAGATGATGGGCAATTCAAACAGACTGCAAGCCTCAAAAATCTTTTTCGATACTGATTTGGGCGTATTTAATTGTGCGCAAATTCATAAACATCGAACGCAGCTTCATGGAAAATCAAGGTAAACATGATAAATTCAATCAAATATTTTGCCATTACCGAGTTCAGTAGATAAAGGAAATTATCATTATATTTCTCACTAAAGCACTGCCAGGAGGCCTTGTTTTTCAATTGTTACGCGTAGACAGCGTGTCCAGAGGGTTTTTGCCTCTTGGTCAGAGACGCTTGCGCGACTTGCATTGGATATCACATGTGCTCAGTCGGTACTACTTGAGCAGAGATAATACTTTTCATTTGAAATATTTATTTTTATTTACACACCTTAAAAGATTTTTTAAAATAATAACCATTATTTATTTAAAAATATTTTGAGTGCGTTGTTAACTATTTAATTATATCTTTCCTTTTATAGTGAACCCAAAGTAGTGAATTTTGCAGATTTAACGTAGCTTTTCCTGTTTTCTGGTGATAGCTTTCTTCACATTTAATTGTTAAGTACCCTTGAAATTGTTGCCAATCTGTATTAATAACGGCACTATTCCACCAGTCAATTGAGTTAACACCCTGACGCATGTAATTCGAGCGATTGTCAGTATATCTTATCTAAATGAATAACTCTTGCTTGATTTCAGTTATCCGATTCGATGACTCTTCAAAATTATCGTGATACATTCCATTCCCTGCTCAGAAAAATCGCCCTCGAAGGATCCCCTCATGATGTGAGCCTTCTGTATTTTATTCAGATGACATAAGTCAGGTGTTTCATTTACATATGTTTATGGTGGCAAATATTATCAGCAATTTCTGACGACCAAAGTAAGTCATAATTAATAGTTGTGGTTCTTAATTTGTGAAAATTATCGATCTTCTTCGTTCACAACTTCAAAGAAGGGGTGGCACAAATATCTGGCTATCTTAGTTCTCGATGTCAGACGATGATGAGCACCCCATAACGCTTTCGAAACTCCCATGCTTTCAATTATCGTGTAAACCGAGATATACTCGATTGTCTGACTGCCAAGTGACCCTCAAGCGCAGGCAACGAGCTAGAGAGTATGCAAATTGAGCAGAGCTCTCTGCATCACTTTGCATATCGGCGCGTTTCGTGCCTCTCCTTCTGTAAATTTAATGTTTTTTTTTGTTTCGAATACTGAACAAGTGAAAAAATAAGAAGCAACCGCGTGCAATCACGTATGTGGTGAAGCAATCACATGCGTGATAAACGATCAGATAAATGAGCAATAGCCTCTAGGGAGGGGGGAGTAACCTCTAGATTCTCTAAGAAATCGCACGAGTAGAGAATAAACGAATAATCAAGGGATCCCTATAGACAATGAGCCCACTCACAGCGTTGTGACCACTTTTGCTCTCTGTTCTCAATATTTTAACGGGCATTTTGTTTAGTTTCTGAAAGCAGAGTAGGCCGTTAAATTTGTTCCTTTAAAATCCAATTGAAGACTATATATACATATGTTCCTTATCCTATCTCACCTATAGATTTCGGGAAAAAATTAAAATTTGTACATTATGTTTTATGTTTTGACAAATTGACGAACAAACAAATCACATACATTAATTGGAATAGGGAAACGGGTCTAACACAATAATGGTGAATATGACGGAATGTGTAATAAAGGAGGTGTCCCACGAATATCTAGCTAACCAAGTTCTCGATGTGAAATGGTGGGTCACTGTTACCCGATCGCACTTTCGTAACTCCCAATCCGATTTTTTTTAAACAGAGATATTAGCATTTGGCTGCGTGCCAAGTGACCCTGAAATGCAGGAAAGGAGCAAGAGAGAGTGCGAAATGAAGAGAGCGATTTCTCTCATTCCTGACTATGCAAAGTCGCCCGCGCAGTTTGTGGGACTCATTTTTAAAGTGCTATGCAAGAAAACCCGACTTGTTTTAGAAACATTCTCTGATGATTCTCGTATACAACTATTCCCAGCTGCCTCGACATGAACCTTTGCTGAACATGGAAAATATGTTCGAAGAAGAGAAACAGGTTATTTTGATAATAACCTAAAATGACACAAAATGAGATCCAGTGACGTTTAAAATAAGTGAACTGCATTAGATAGTGTATTGCTATTCTGCTTTAATATGATTTCTCATCAGAACATCCGAGACCATTTTTATGCAGCAACTTCGGAATTAAGTAAGGAAACTGACCTGATTGGCTTCATGGAGATCCGGTAAATTTATTTCCTGTTTTAAATGAGATATAAAAATTAATTCACAGGCAACTGTTATTGGGCTATACACTTTTTCGAACTGAAGTGTTCCCAGTTGCGTATGCGCTTATACGCAACTGCCCTGATTGTGATAAGGTAATACAATATATTTATTTAAGTATTTAAACGTCATACTTTCATATTGAGAGTGAATTATCTGGAAAAGTAATGTAGCCCCGCATTTTAGTGTCAGAATCATCGTTTGGGATATATAATATCTGAGGTGCGTCTTAGATACTGGGCGTTTGGACCACAGACTGATGAAGATTACACAGTGAGTTTATAAATATTCACTGAATATTCTAAATCACATGCATTTCTAATCGTTCAGATTATGCTAACTTCCGACAAGGTTCCGAACAATAAACATATTTCTTGGAAGATTACTCTAAACACGAAGATTGTTTCATACTTCGTAAGTCGAAAATTATTAATTGTCCAGTATCGTTTTTCCCTCCAGAATTATGGTGCTCTTCGTCGAATTTTCAACAATGACGGAACTGCGCATTTCACACAAATCTGTCGTCTCATTGGTCTTCTCATGGACACTTTTGTTTATAACTCAGGCATAATTCAGGTACGTACTTTATGCACGTCGAAATAACAAATGTCTCCTGAAATATTCATTTTTAGAATCATCCTGCGAGCCAAAATCAACTCGAAGGAATACGTGCTTGGTGGTGGAAAAAGTATCCAATTACCCGAATCG
This sequence comes from Pristionchus exspectatus, assembly GCA_911812115.1. NCBI lineage: Eukaryota > Metazoa > Nematoda > Chromadorea > Rhabditida > Neodiplogasteridae > Pristionchus > Pristionchus exspectatus. Next base: position 20,038,496 of record OU461584.1, on the reverse strand, counting down.
ATATGATTGAAGCATATCAGACAACTCTGGCCACTGCTGAGAGAATTTTTGAAGAATTCACTTTTGATCATCGTTAATATTGATTCTAAGTCTAGTTTTTCAATTTTACACAATCACCTGCTCAACAATTTATATGTAAATCAAGACGATAACCATCAATTGATGCTTAAGCTTATTTTAATTATACAAAAAGTTCCGAAACTCTCTCAATCTTTCTCCGTGAAAAATATTATCAGACTCTATTATTCAACAAACACTATCCAAATGCAATTTATTCAATAATCATTATCTACTGAACTCGGTAATGGCAAAATATTTGATTGAATTTATCATGTTTACCTTGATTTTCCATGAAGCTGCTTTCGATGTTTATGAATTTGCGCACAATTAAATACGTCCAAATCAGTCACGAAAAAGATTTTTGAGTCTTGCAGTCTGTTTGAATTGCCTCTGTCACGAAAGTGGAGCCGAGAATCGTCGTAGGTCGCCTCAGGTAATTTCGAATTTAAAACGCGGTCTGCGTAAGACACAAAGTGATAGTGGGAAGGGCGTAGATACCTCTTCAACGTTTGTACTTTTCTTTAGATATTTGGCAATGGACTAGACTCATTACGGCCGATCCACCTGTGTGTTAGGACTAAATATTTTCCACTTGATGCTTTTCCACTTGATCATCGATTGGTTGATTACAGCTGACCAGTATGAGGGACAGTGGATTACGGTAGCTAATTATCGATTGGTTACGGTAGTCCTATATCGATTGATTACGGTATCTACCAATTATCGATTTTCCTCCCCTTTGCGGCTTGCGGACATGAAGGACGCGAAGAAGGCGTACACGCTGCACGTGGGAGAAGGCCGGGTGGACCTCGCGCTGCCCTACATCGAGATCGAGGACAAACCCGACTTCCTCAAGTTCAAGTGAGTTGATCTTTGATCTTTGGTCTCTGAACCATATACGAAGTATTGTAAGGATTTTGGGTAGTAAAGATTGGTTGTGTACTGGATTAAAGAGGGCTACAAGTACAGAAAAAGAACAAATTCTGGATTCCAATTTGGACAAGTGAGAGTGGTGCTGCAGCAAGATGACATAGTTATGATGGTGAGCGTTGGGGCAATATCGACTCATCCAGCAGAATTTATAATAATTCCAATGAATTCGAATGTTCTTGCTTGCATGTGAATAAGTGAAGTGAGCACAAGTGAGATTTTCGCACCGTTAGTTTGTCATAAGGTCGAACTCGTGAATGCGTGCAATTTACCGTCTTTATGCTTGCCAATCTAGAAATCCCTTGCAGCTGTATCCAATCCCCCGTTTCAATGAGTTATCGCTCTTTCTACATCGTATACTCCAGCTTTCCATCTCCTCCTTTCAATATTATTATAATGTATGCGCGGAGAATTCGCGAAGTGTTCGCTGTCTCCTTTTTGCCTGTTTCTCTTCTGCAAAGAAAGTTGTTGATCCTGATGATGTGCCGTGGTTACTGTAGCGAAAGCAGCCCATTCTGGGGGATACCGTAACACAGAGATGATCGATAATGATGTGTATTGATTGAATGGGGTTCGGGATAAGACTATCGATCTATCCGTATAGAAGCTCATTGCCTGTCCCTGCTCCCTTATCTTCGTTGTTTTGTAAGCAAGTACTACTGTAGTTTCACAGTTAATATAATAACGGGACGTGTCCATCAATTTGGCCACCGCTACGCCCTTCCCACTATCACTTTGTGTCCCGTCCCGCGAGCTTTGTGTCTCAATTCCTGTTGATAAATCGTATTGCAAACCGCGTTTTCACAGCATTTCATACACTTTACCGTAGACCAGAGATACAAATCAGGTATGGACAATAATCAATAAATAGAAGAGGGCGGAGTCCATAAAAGGTGGGGGCGGAGCCTAGACAATCATTTCGAGTTGTTTCGCGTAGAAGATGGTCTGTTTGGCGATGCGAGTGGGGTCGAGGGCAGATTTGGCCTGTCCGTCAACCTCCATCGATGCATTCAGCACGATGATCGAGTTGTTCGCCTCCAGCGTCCAGCCGCGCTGCAAGGGGAGGGTGCGGTATTATCACAGGGGATTATCTATTGATTACATGGAAAGCAACTAGCGCTGAGAAGAGGTATGTTTATTGAATTTGTAATAAAAAAAATCAGATTCCTATTGGAAACAATTCAAGCTTCATGTGGATATCGCAGCATCGAAACACTAATGCACTCTCAAATTACAACCTCAAATTACTTTTTTTTAAAAATTACCCATTAGTTGCCCGTTTCACGTCAAGCATACAACCCAGCCGCACCTACACTATTCGATCCAGCTCAGTACTGGAATGGATATAAAAAAAGGTAAAATATTACCCGATTAGTGTAGGCGATGACCAATTTACTACTTCAAATCTAGTATACAACCCACCGACACCTACTCCCATTTCTCATTGGCCTTCTTGGAAAATAAATTACTTAAATTTATTAAATGAACTACCTGCTTTGAATAAGCGATGACCTGAACGGTCTACCAAAGTTACCCGCTCGTTACCCGTTTCACATCTAATATGTGCAACCCAATGGCACTATCACTCCTCGATTCCTATCAAGCCGGTTGGGTACAAGAAACAAATTCTTCCAAATTTCCCACTAGTTTCCCGCTTCAAACCTAGCATACAACCCATTGGCACCTACACTATCCGATTTCTCACTTGTCCACATATAATAAAAAAATAAGTTAATTAAATTGCTCACCAGCTTGGCGTAGGCGACGACCTCGGCGGGCGTCTTGAAGATGAGCAGGCTGACGGCGTCCGTTACCGGCACCTGACAAATATATGTTAATTAATTTTTTAAAAATAAACTTAATTATATAGACAAACTCTTAGAGACGAAATGAAAATATGGGTCATCGTTTTTTTTCACTTACGCCCACTCTCTCGTCTATCTGACCGCTGACAATGAGAGAGGATGTGAAATGAAGTGACGATTACCTGTTTTTCGAATTCTAGTACCTCACCTCGTAGGTTTCGGTTCCACTCCCTACTCATACCGCACAAATTGCACCTTACCCTAATACTGCGATAATTTCTTGGAGAATAAAAAATATAAACCTATCAAACGCAAGTTTCACCATTTCCGGACCGGGAAATTCCGGTTAAATCTTCCGAAAAAAATTTTTTTCCCAAATTTCCAAACCCCCTGTCTCTCCGTTTCAGTTCTATTACAGAACACTGAGAGAATTTCTTAACTCAATAAATCTTGGCGAGTGCAGCGCAAAAATAAATACATTAGTAAGTGAAGAAATATGGATATCACAAAGTAAGAGGGGCACATTTAGTCACATTCTCTCGATTTCACATACTTTGTCGCCCATTTTCAGCCACTTTTCCATGAAGATAAAAAAGGAAACTGCACCTTCTTGAAGCTCTTGCTCATGCAGGCGGCGATCTCCGCGCGGATGGCGTCCGTCATCACGCGGAAGAACGGCACGAAGTAGGGGGAGGGAATGTTCTTCTCCGAGAGGGCCACCTGGAAAATTTGTGATTCGCCCGGTAGGAAACAATCTAAAGCACAAGGCTACGCAATACTAGTCAATTCATTGTCATCGGAACAAAGGCATTCTCAGCGAGGGCTACCTGAGATTGAGCTGTGGATTGATTGTGACAGCAGGAGCCATGTCATGAAACTGCTCTAATTGCAAGAATGTTGGTTGCTGTTTGAATTAGAATGCGACCAGTCGGAGTGCGGTTCCAACACTAGGACGTGTAGCAAAGTCATTCAATAAAGCGATAACACGAAGGAACGTAGATCTTAAAAAACAAAAGACGATCGAGAGATGCAAAAAAATTTCTGACAAGCACCTTTGAAGTTTCACTGCATGGTTATTTACCCGCGATTCAAGAACTAGCTAACTCACCCGTGCTAGTCGAGCGAATAAATAATAATTATTTCCATCCCACCCATCAATACGACTGAATCATTGTTACGGCATCAACACTTGATGTAGAGTTGAAACCCCAATCCACCCTGTTCTACGTGCTCTCCATCAGGGACTGTTCGATGGTCACGTACTCGCCCTTTTTTAAACCTAATCTCCCCTGTTTCTATTTTTCGTCACTCTAATCAAACTTGTGATAGCCATGACCTCGAGGATATCCGTAGGGGAACTAATAGTTATTTAGAAGAATCATTGTATTCACTAGGTAATATGCGGCTATAATCGAGTAAGATAGGAACACCCATAAGTTAAAAGGATATTGTATCTCATAATCACCTCTCCATCAGGGACTGCACGATGGTCACTGGCACGTCGAATTTCGGTTTCCCACATCCACTACACCAACCCGACTAGCACAAAAAAAAACAGAACCAATGAAATATACAAGCAGTTCGCCCCAATATTACATGACTAACAATAAGATCGCCCCATATTCTACAATATAACGTATAATCACCTTGTTGTACGCGCCCTCCATCAGGGACTGCTCGATGGTCACAGGCACCGCGATGTACGGGTTCGCCCGCTGCACGTCCTGCGACACCTGCTCCAGCAGCTGCAAAGAGGGGATTTTTAAAAAAATGACAGTACTTTTCCTGCTAGTTACGGTACTTTTGCTGCTCCAGCAGAGGAGATTATTATTTAGTAATAAATTGAATAAAACGCCAGTGAATAGATTATTACTGCAATCAAGGCAACGGACCACCGAATCACATCGAAGTCTCCCTCTTCTCACCCTTCATAATAGAATTTGACTAGACAGTTACAATTGGTATGATTATTTTATTTATACGGAGAAACCACTGGGAATCATAGGGATGGTTATCGTCGGATAAGTGATCAAGTCGTGAAACAACGATCTTACTGCTGGCTCCAATTTTCAGTTTGCGACAGAGAATTCATTCACCCGCAGAACTGCAGTTTCATCACCATCATAACCATCAGAATTCAGAGTGTCAATGTTCAGAATGTCAAGTGTCAAAATTCGAGAGAGTACAAGAGCAGCCGCGAACCAAGAGAATCCAGAAAACGAGAAACCTGACCACGTGGAACATGATCTATATCTAGGCAAAAGCAGCATGGAGATATTTGTTTTGTTACTCGATATTTGTTGTGAAGGCATGGACAGATGAACGCATAAACTCACCATGTGGAACTCGCTGAGTCGGTTGGAGGCGACGAGGTACATCAGGTTCAGCCCGATCATCAGGTTCTTGTGGTCCGAATCGGACGTGGCACTCGCGTAGTACGCCATCACCTGGAGATATTCGAGCTTGCTATCAAGTCTATGATCAGGGTAAATGTTGAATGCAAAAAAGGACTTTGATAGGCTCTACAGAAGCAGCCCAGGAAAGGGCACATATCTTATCGCTCACGCCCATGGCATTCCGCAGTAGCGCTCGTAGATCTAATTTATAGCAAGCATGGAAAGTGGGATTAAGTAGACGTTTTGAACATGAAAAAAGACAAACCTGCTCGATGGCGTCATCGAAGGCGGCGAGATCCTCGCGGAGAGCAGCCGACAGCGCGGAGATCTCGTAGATGTCTCCTGAACCACGAGCTTTTAACTTAGTGATTCAGAGTTATAGGGTAAAGAAAAGAAGATAAAGTAATTCTCGTATTCTCGAAGATAAAGTAATTCTCGTATTCTCGTATCCCACCTAGTGTTGTCGTACGAATGTAAAATCGCTTTACGTGGACCTATACACCTATGTCTCCTATGAGACAATCCGTCTATCTTTATGATCTCTACTAACAGCCGTCAGCACAAAGGAGAAGATTTGGGAGCTGCTTTAATGATTAAATGAAGTCAAGAACTGGGACAATCAGAGCAACGAAAAGAATGATATACGTACTGTGGATGGTGCAGAGTGCCTTGGGGGCCAGTCCCTGCTCGGCTCCGGGTTGAATGGTGGCAGTCTGACAATAAACTGTTAAAACGGGAAAGATTGAGTAGTCTAAAGACCCGGAAACAAGGAGAGAAAGTACCTTGATATCGGCGAGAATTTTCTCGACGTTGGCGATGTCGCGCTTGGCGTCCTTCGCCCACTCGTCCACCAACTTCTTGTGAAGTTCAACGAGGGCCGACATTTCTGACTTGAAAATACGAAAATTAATTAGCGGAAACACGTACAACAACGAAACGAACGAACTGTGATTCAAAGTCATCAGCCGCGACGCACGCAGTAGGCGCGTCGCGGTCGCACTTCGGTGGAGCAGATGATTTTCGGCGTGTCTGATTCATGCTAAAATTAGGTTTTAATTTTAAAACAAATTGCATTCAATGGAATCATCGAAACACGGAAGTTTATCACACATCTGGGACATTTCATGATGGGATCAGCTGTCATCACGCAGTATTGCTTCGGGTAAGGTCAATTTCGGAAAAGTGAAAGGAAAATCTCGTTTTCTGAGACGGTTTCAATGACCGTTGTCCTACTCACGACCTTTCTATAAAAGGTGGTGAGGTTATTGAACCTCAGCGACTGCTCAAAATGAGGTTACAGCTCACAGCTGCTCTGCTGGTGGCTACGGTAGCTGCGGATAATACAGCGGTAAGAGCTCTTTTATCTACATCTTCTTCATCTCTTCACACATGTTAGTTTCTAGTCTCTTATCGCCACGCACTAGTCTGTGGATAAAAAAATAATTGCGGTCAAAGTTCGAATTTTTCAGCTAAAAATAAAGCAAAAGCAAAAGAGATAGCAGCGAGTGGTTTCGATCCACCGACCTCTGGGTTATGGGCCCAGCACGCTTCCACTGCGCCACGCTGCTGATGGTTACACGTTCCCATTTCAGCTCTATGAGCGTCTGCTCGGCAAATCGCAGTTCGAGAACAAGAATGCGATTGAGAAGTTCATTCTCAACTTGGCGGAGCTGAACAAGCTGCAGAATCAGATCAATGGACAGCCGGTACCGTATCTTTTCACACTCCAAATCAGTATTTATTCATGGGTTACGGTATATTTCCCCTCAGGAAATCGCCTCGGACTCCTCGGGACAGTCGTATCTCGATGCAGTGGGCAGCGAAGAACCGGTGAAGCCCGATCTGCTACCGTACCTCTTCGAGGGAGACATCATCCTCACTGAGGCCCAGATGAACAGGACGATACAGTAGGCTACCGTAACCCTAACTTCTCTTCAAGACCCATCCGTTCAGGGAGAAACGCATCCAGGCGCTCTTCAAGAAGATCGGCCGCACTCCTCCAACCAAGCGATCGCTCACCTCGGACACTCGCGTCCGATGGTCGTTCCCGGTTGCCTACTGGATCGATACGAGCACCGGAGGTACCGTACCCCCGCGAGTTCCGTTCGGGACCCAGAATGGTTCAAATAAATCAAAGATACCGTATCCTTGAAATTCCGTTCGAGATTGAACTCCTTACAGTATCCACGTCGGCGATCCAGGCTGGAGTAGCCAAGTGGACCGAGCTGACCTGCGCAACCTTCCGTCAGTACAACAACCAGCCATCGGGACTGCCATCACTGAGATTCATTCGAGGAGATGGGTGAGCAATCTGACCCACCGTACGTACCGTATTCGACCGCATGACCTACCGTACCCTACCGTACACTTCCAGTTGCTACTCCTACATCGGTCAGTCATCCTCCTTCGGCACACAAGAAGTATCGATCGGTACCGGCTGCACCTCCCTGGGTACCGTAACCCACGAAATCGGTGAGACTACAGTAACATAACCAACCGTAACCTAGTCTACCGTAATTCGATCTATCAAAAACAAACCTACAGTAATCCATTCTACGGTATCCAAATAATCGCTTCAGGACACGCTCTCGGATTCTACCACGAACAGTCTCGACCTGAACGAGACAACTACGTTACCATCCAGACCCAGAACATTCCCGGCACCTACCAGTCCCAGTTCACCAAGCAGTCCGCGAGGTACGGTTGATTACGGTAGTCAGGGAACAGAAGATTATCGATAAAAGGGTTACCAAAGCCAGGGATTGCTGTAACCCGTCGGCTACGGTAGATATCGATTTTCCAGCTCGGCAATCAACTACGGCGTCGAGTACGACTACGGTAGCGTGATGCACTACGACGGATACGTGAGTGACCTACCGTACTCTACTGTCCTCTTTGGCCTACCGTACTCCTAATCCTACCGTACCCAGGGTTTCTCCGCAAACGGCGGTCGAACGATCACGACGAAGGACGCCAACTATCAAGCGACGATTGGACAGAGAGACGAACCGAGTTTCGCTGATGTGAAACAGATCAACACGGCGTACTGTAGCAGTGAGTTTCACTAGGATTCTAAATGAAGAATCGAATTCTTCGTGATCAAATACTCTTGTAGAAATTCTCTTTGAGCAATTTCTGAAACCTAATCTATTTAGTTCGGATCTTTACATACCACATTGACAGGTCAATGCGCTGGTTCCACACTCGCCTGCCTGAGCGGCGGATACCCCGATCCGAAGAATTGTGCCGTGTGCAGATGTCCGCCCGGTCTGGGAGGAACACTGTGCGATGAGGTACGGTAGCTACTGCAGAAAATGCCTATTTTCGAACAAGGCTGTCTACTGTATCAGTAAAGCAGCGGCCGGTAGATACAAGGGATGCCAGTATGAAAAATCCCCCTCTTCGTTCCTCGTACTCTTTCCTCGGAGTTATGAGTGAGCACGTGGAATGAAGAGACAGACTCTCATGACAGCTCTACTGCAGACGCTACATACTCCAGCCACTGACAAAATTGATCTTTCCCCTTCAGGTCCAAACCTCCCTTTCCTCCACCTGCGGCGACACTGATCTCACCGCCACGCTGAACCTTCAGCAGGTTACGGTGGCTGGAGATACGGACTGCTACTATCGGATTACGGTAAGCATCGTTTGAAAGTATTCTCGTCCTGAAGGGAAGCCAGGGAGTACGGTAGTATCGATTCAGGCGCCTGCCGGTCGCAAGGTATTCGTGTCTTTCACCACGATCTCCTTCCCGTCGTACACTCCATGTGCAGTATCGTTCGCTGAAATCAAGTACAAATCGAATGCTGTCGTTACTGGAGCCAGGTATACTGTGGGACGGATGCTATAGGCTACCGTAACTTCAAGTGATTGGGATTACAACGTAGGGACACTGTATTGATGCCATAGGATACTGTGAGCAAGGTATATTGCATCATGGGATACTGTAACCAAGAGAAACTCACTCAATCTAGGGATACTGAAACATACCGTACCCATTCCAGAGTCTGCGGCTCAAACCGCCCTTCCTCCGCTACATCCGAGGGCCAGACGATGCTCATCCTCTACAAGGGCGCATCGACCAGCAGATTCACGTTCAGTTATCGATTCGGTCAGTGGCCTGCCGTAACCCACCGTAGTCTACACCTACAGTAAACTAAACATATGCTTCCGCTTCTTTGTAATCTCGATGCCGTAATCTAGATTCCTACAATACCTTACCGTACTCAGATCCCGCAACTCCGGTCGACACCACCTCCGCTCCCGTGACCGTTCCTACGACTACGACAACTTCTACTGCCCGACCGACTACATCGAGTGAGTTTCAGAATGAAGAATGGGCGTCTTTAATCTCGTCTTTGATCTGTGAACACTTGAAGAATCGAATTCTTCATTCTTGCAATTTCTGACGTCACCACTAAAAACAAGACCCATTCATAAATGAAATTCAGCCACCACTCGTCGATCAACGACCACCTCCACGCAAGCAGCGACTACCACAACGACCACGAGTAAGCTGGCTGGATCCTGCTTCGGGAGCTGAATGAAATTGAATAGAATCAAAGTATTCCGATTTCCTCGCCCCGCTGCTGTAGAGCAGGGCTCCTCCAAAAGCGCTGACCGGGACGGGGTCGGGCCGAACCACTCCGATGGCCGGCCGGCGCTATCGCGCAGGTCCACTCGCTCTCGCAAGCTTCCCCAGCCAGCCGAGGGGGCTGGCCCGGACGGGGTCGGGCGACCTCAACTCGAGGACCGCCCGGTCTCTCCACACTAGAGAGCGAGGGGGAATCCAAGGATTCCAAAAACGACCGTGAATTTTGTCCGTAGTATTGATCGTGCGAGCCGGGTTAGAGACGGCGGACAGAGCAGGCCGTTCCTCTCATCGCCATCATACGTCCTTTCAAGCTCTTCTTTGCAGCCCAAGCGACTACTACCTGGCCCTCGTGGTTCACCACCACTACGGCATCGAGTGAGTTTAGGGATCAAATATCAGCGACCAGAGACCAACGATCAAAGATCAAGTTCCATTTCAGGCTCCTGTCAGTGGTCCGAGTGCACAGCCGATTGCGGAGGTTGCGGCACGCAGACCAGAAGGTACAGTAATCATGAACTACCGTGCCCTACTGTATCGTTGACCTACCGTATCCTGCTGTAACCTACCGTAGGCTACCGTACCCTTCCGTGTTCCTGACCTACCACACCTTACCGTACCATACTGCACCCTATCGTACCATACCTTACCGTGCTCTGCAGATGCAACGGTTTGACGGAGACGCAGTACTGCGCCACCAACCCGTGCCCGGGCAACGCCTGCTGCCGACCCTTCACCTTCATCTACAACGGAGTCTGCAGCAGAGGTACGGTATCTACCGTAATCAATCCTACCCTATCCCTATAGGTCGGGGACATATTACGGTAGAGACATGGAGTATCGTAACCTACCCCTGACCTAACTTCAACGGAGTTTGCAGCAGAGATACGGTAGCCTACCGTAATCCTATTCTACCGTACCCATGCGTACGGTATCCGTATCAGTAGACACAATACCGATGATCGCAGGAGTTCCATCATGTTCCCCGCTACCGTACCCCTACCGTTTCCTCATTCAGGCCAGATTCCCGGTACCGGCGGCCGCGGCGGCTGGGACAACGATAATGCCGAGCTTCCGCACGAACCCATCACCAACCACATCCCCGAGGTACGGTAGGCTAGAGTAGGGTGAAGAGACAGGTTCGTCATCCTGACTGCTACCGTAATAAATCAATACTCCCTCTCAGGACGAGCCGACTACCGTAATCCCCGTTGCTGCTCCCACCACGCCGTACATCACTACCGAGGAGGACCGGCACACGATCCACATCCAGCCGCCTGATCTCCCGCTGAAGATCGAACTGCCCGAGGAGCAGTTCCGCCCCGACGAGAAGGTGATCACCATCGACGCCAACAAGATTGTCGGCTTACGCGCCGCGCGTGTCGCCGCACGTCCCGTGCAAACCGCCGAAGAGGTGAGCGTCGTAGACGGCTCCGGAGACACGCCAGCAAACGACGAGGAAGGCCTTGAGATCGCCCTAAACAAGGATCTTGAGGGGTCGGGCGTCGAGGGCTCTGGCACCGATGAGATCATCGCTCCCGTCACGCCAGCCATCTGTCCGGAGGTACCGTACCCGAGGATCGTGCCCGAGTCCGGCATCCTGGATACGGTAGCGGTGCCTGTAATCGATCGGAGCGCGATGTCTGTGGCTTCGTCCGCTGAGGAGAAGTCAATCGTCGAGAGGTACAAGGAGAAGGAAGCCAAGGATAAGAAGACGGATTCGTCGTCTTCATCATCAGAGGAGGTGAGCTCCCGGGAAGATGATACCGTAGCACTCCGATCGATTTACAGAACCTGGCTGCCGGCTCTGAGCGAACGCGCCGCGTCCGCCGATACGTCTTCCCTTCGGCCATTCCGCGCATCCGCTTCGGTGACCGCGACCGAGGCGTCAACGCGGCCGTTGCGACGCGTCACGGTTAGACAGCTGCGCAAGCTGGGCATCCGACCCATAACCACCACTACCGTATCCCCAATCACAGTATTACCCATGCGAAAAATGCCCATCCCGCGAGCCTGGGATGCGGCGATTCGAGACATTGAGTACCGTAACCTGTCCCCGACATACTATGATGACCTGAATGAGCTTGAGGAGCAGGGCTTCGTGAGTGTTGTAAATAGTGTAGATCCTGTGGATTTTGTCTGAAATTTATTGTCTGTGTCACGAAAGATTTGATTTTTTAGACGATGCTTATCTGTGATAAAGCGAATTAAATGCTCAACATAGATTTCGAAAAATTGCTAAGAAAGAAAACAAATATAAAGCAGCAAGTACAAAAAATAAAAATAAAACAGAAATAAAAAAATAATACAAATTCCTGAAAATGAACGTTTCGGGAGCCCGGAAAGCTACCGTAAGCTCTTAGTATCATACTGTAATATTATATTGACTTCTCTTGTCATTGCTTCTTCACCTGTTTTTCGCAGTTTTTGTTGTTTTCCAACGTTTTTAAACTTTTTTGTTTTTAGAATGGTCAAGCCTGGCCGCACCAGACAGGGCGTCCACGCCCGTACCTCCGTTGATCAAGTAAGTGCTCGGAATAGTTTTGAAATTCAGTTTTCACATTTTTTTCTTTTTGCTGTTTCAATTTTTTGTTTATTTTTGTATAAAACTACTATATAATGTACTTTTTAAGGCTCGCAAGAGTGATCGCGCGAAGGAGCTCAAGAAGCACAAGAAGGAGCGGGCGAACATTCGCCTCGCCATCGCTAAGTCCGGCTCGAGCAATGCCGATAACATCGAGAAGCTGCTCGATCTGGAGAGACAGCGTGCGTTTTTCTAGTGATTATGCAATGAATGAGTCTTTTAATGGGTGCAAAACTCTAGAAACTCTCGTACTGGTCCGCGTTATTGCCAATTTTTATTACGGAAAGTTCAAAAAGGATTCTCACCATTGTTTTGACTAGCATTATCTTGCCTTCTGTAGCTCTGCCCGAATTCTGCACTTGTTTCGGCTATTACCGGTAAAATAAGTGCAATAAGGCTCTATGAAATGAGGCATTGCTCTGCAAAGTATCGTGGTGAGATCAAAGTAAAATTAATCATTCCCCTGCCTAACATATTCTATTTAAAGTATGCGGTCTCGATGAGCCTCGTTTCCACGAGAACGTCCTGCGGGCGAAGCAGAAGAACCTCCTCGCCAACTTCGACAAGGCCCGCTCCATCTTCAAGAAGTCGGACAAACCGGAGGACAAGGCGGTTGGTTCTTGCTGGACTAGTGGAGTTATCTTTACCGATTTGATCGGGTTTGGTGCTAGGCGTGTACATTTTATAGACGATCTTCTGAACTTATTCGTCGAAATTTCATTAAAAAAACTGCATTGAAATGAAACTCTGAAGATGCTTTTGAGACAAGTTGGTTCGATGTTCCATCCTATGGATGTAGTCGTTTTACCTACAGGATTTTCGATGGTTGTTGGATTCTTTAGCATGGAAAAATCTAAATATATTATAACCTGGTGGTTCGTTGTTACCCGGTGCCAGCAGTATCATGTGGCTCAATCTTTCAATTGCGTTTCGATTCATGATTTTACAAGACGTTTCTGATTTTCCCCATAGAACCAAAATGGATGTTTACTGTTGTTCCGTTATTAACAAAAGTATTCTTTGCAGTCGATGGATCGTCTGAATGCGACGGTGAAGGACTACTACACGAAGTGCGCGGAGATTCGCAGAGAGGCCGAGGTACCGTTTTTTTGTTTTTTTCCCCTTATTATTATTGATATCACCCCCCCCCTTCCAACATATAATTAAATTATGCTACGTGTCAGATTGTATTTTATTTTGTATCAGGAGACTTCCGACTATTATCTGATTAGTGCCTTCCGATAGTTCATCTAAAACGACATCTGAAACGGGGATGTCCGAAACTTTTTATAATTTTCTTCTCTCGTACCTTCCGACCTCGCATTGCTGCCTTGGCACATTCGCCCTTTTGCGTTTTGAATGAAACGAGAACGGTACGGGTGCAACAAATTCCCGGTTAATGCATCAGAATTTCATTATGAAATTGTCTGCGATAGGATGGAAGTGCATAGCGTAAACTAATTGCGGCTTCATTATAATTTTTCTCTGTTCTCCGTCTCATTGTCAGATGCTCTCACTTTCGTCGGTAATCTGTACAAAATACTAAATTTCACAGGGCGTCTAATCACAAAATTGTCTCTCCCAACGCTCCCATAGTCTTATCGAATGATCGATTACCGTAATCTTCTCCTCTCAGATGCTCTCACTCGCTCGTTCGACCGTCGTTGACGAGATTCCGATGCCGATGGCGGGCCAGTTCACGACGGCCACGGCACTCCAACCGGCCGCCCCGAAGCCGCAGCCGAGAGTCAGGTAAGGGGACTTTAGATATGGTTGAAACATGAAGATACGTGGGCCCGAAGTTGTATATGTAAAGCTGAGAATGCAGTTCAATTGAGCACTTTAGCAGTGGTGTGGTCTTGAGAAACTATTGAAACGCTTTTACTACGAGTCCATTGTGCAGCCCAGAGTCAGGCAGTATAATTTATTCTTACCGTAGTCGTTGTTGCGTTATGTCCTATAAGAGGGGGGGGGGGTGACGGTGGAGGGACAATGTCGCCCAGAGTAAGGTGAAAAAAGGTGTTTGTGAGGTACACCGACGTAACGTCTCATGATTATAGACGCTTGTGAGTGGAGGTTTATGGCAATCTTTTGAAACATCAATCAATTTGGAAGGTTTGAAATTGAGTTCATTGAAAACATTGAAGACTCGTTGAAATAGAGTAATAAGCAGTAAGTCGTAGCAAGTAAGTACCAAGCCCAATATTCGTTGTGCACTGTAAGGCGTAGGGCACTGCTGGTTGAAATTAGGCATGCATTTTTTACACAGACGTCTCCAATTTTTGTTCAAAACTGAATGAAAATGCGTTGTTTAACATGCTGATCTTCCTCTTATTCATACATGAAAAAGCTAGTGGAAAACTACCTGGAAATTGAAAACATATGCCGCATTTAAGGTTTTCGTTGACAAGGCGTGTTACCTACGATTCGCAAACATACCCCGCATTCATAGATTTAGTCGGTTTCCAAGGTCTTTTTCATAAACATGCACCGCTTTCGTAGGATTTTGTCACATAATTTTTTCATGTATGCTCTTATTAGCAAGAGAATTGCCGTGGACATGTAATATTGGCTATAAACGTGCAAAAACAACAACAATCATAATCCGTGAAACCTTAATTCTCCCCTCCATCTCCAGATTCGCTCCTCCTCCTCGTCCGCGTCACGACGGACGCCGTGCGCTGCCGCCCGGACCGCCAGTGGGCATTCCGCCCGAGTTCTCCGATTCGGATGATGACATGGTACGGTAGGATTATTGATTGGGAGGAGTACGTTAGGGGGATTATCGATTGTGAGAACGGGTCCATACGTCATAATTATGATTGATTAGTGGAGGAAAAGTAAGAAGGAAAATACTTTGGAGGATGACTAGTCGGTATCACGTTTCGAACTTTGCATGAATAATGGATTCGGAAGATTTTCTGATATGCGATACGTTTCTGTGTTTACAAATAGTCCAGTTTCGGAATTAAAGACAGTCTGTATTTCACGGATAGCATTTTGCAAAAGTACAGATAACTCTATTTTTTTGAGGTTTCGTATTTGTGTTTCACAGGTAGTACTAATCTGTGAGTTCTCAGTCGAATCATTAGCAATTCAATTTTGGTGGCTCCAATAATTATCACTGATTTAAAAGTTGAAAATGATTTTTAAATATAATAAATTGTCTCAGGACGATGGCGAGGACGTGGAGCAGAACGACCTCGGACACGTCTACAGTGAGTTTATTATCGATTGATTGAAGATACTGTAGCATGATGATTATCGATTGACAGGGATACGGTAGCCTGATAATTATCGATTGATAGGGTATACTGTAGCCTGATAAATATTGATTGATTGAAGTTACGGCGTTATCTATTAAATGATGCCCGTATTCTGTAAACTATCAGTGAACGCAAGTTTCCATCCAGCAAGAATGTTTGCAATTTTGTGTTTCACTCATTCCTGAAGAGCGCGAGACTCATGGTTGGCTAATGGAAATTTTACTTCTGGCGTTAGAAAACGAATTATTCTCACGTCTGCTTTCCGAATTCCCTACTACAGATCCTGTTGGTGCCTGATGAATCGTTATTGATTGCTACTGTACTCAAAGCCTACCATATCCTTGTTCGATATCCAACTGAGATGCGGTTCCTATTGATCAATACCGTACCCGCAGCCCACCGGATTCCTTTTCAAGACCCCATAAACACAAATTGATTGCTACCGTACCCACAACCTACCGTACTCCTCTTTCCAGTTCCGTCCGAGATCTCGCAGACGATCAATCCGGTGCCCGTGCCGCCGCCCCTGCCCGTGATGATGCCGCTCAGGGGACGTGAGTATCCATTTATTGATTGATTATTGATCGATCACTACCGTATTCTGCGAGTTGCAAACTTGCAGTGTTGATTGTTAGGGTTTTTAAAAACGGCTCATCACGACAATCATGATACTCCACCAAATGGTGTTTACATGAACTTCTTGCAACATGAAAGTGCATTGGATGAACCAGAATTTTTTTTGTTTATTTCACGAATAGTAGTAGCCAAACCAGCGAACCCTCAGTTGCTGTGTGGGTAATGAAGGCAAGCTAAAACGAGTAACTAGCATTGTATTTTATCTTATAACTGCCATTCTAAATACACCCCGCGCTCTCTCGAAAAGTTCCCAGTATTTTGACAACCCTCAAATTTTGCGTTTCAAGTGACTCATAAAAACAATGAAGTGCGAGGTAGACAATGACACAACGATCTTTCGTTTTTTTTCAACCCCTCTTCCTGCTCGAGTTTCCTCTGCCTACACTCCCCGACAGCTATTTTGAGCTTAAAAATACAAATAAACCAACACATCTTGAAATCCCTCCCGTTTTGCGTTTCGAAGGAATCATAAAGTACTTCTCATTTGCAGCCCCTCTGCCTCCTCCCCCCGTCGCTCCCTTCCTCGGGCAGTGCTTGTCCGTGGCGCCCGTTCTCAACCGTCCGGCCCCCGCCCCGCCGACGGTTCTCGCCCCCGAAGCAGTGCCCATCTCGGCCCAGCCAGTGATGAGGGACCTCAAGGTACTGTAGGAATATATAATCTTGTGAGGACCATCCCGTGATGAGGGACCTCAAGGTACGGTAGGGAGGGATACGGTAGGAGAGGTTACGGTAGGAAGGGATAATCCTGCGAAGGCCAGCCAGTGTTATGGGATCCCAAGGTACTGTGGAAGGGTTACGGTTGGAAATATTGAGAGATTTTTTTAGGAGAAATTAAAGTAAAGTTGCTCATGATGGTGAGCGGTCAGATCTATGTTTCATAGAATGCTCAAATCTCTCACTTCTATTAATTTTTGATCATATTAGGGTTGCTTTCTTATCTAAAATCGAATAATTGATAAGCAAGTATGGTAGCGGATGCTATAGTGCAGTGAAGAATTAGAATGGGATCGTCATGTACAATTACCGGTAAGAGAAACTTGCGATTAAAGTGTAATTGCGCATGAATGAGAGTTGCCAGATCGGTGTTTCGCCGAATGCTCAAATCTCTGAGTTGGCTAGAGCTTTTGATGGATTATCTTTTGGCGCTTTAAAAATTAAATTGCTACTCTATGTTGTCTCCTGTTAAAGTTAGCAAGAAGTTATGGCTCAGGCTGGTCGGCAAAGCAATGTTTCAGAGGGTGCTTGAATATGCCGTTCAAGTTGCCCGCTAGTGCATGAAACGATTTTTTGTACAAACATATGAGGCCGTTCGCCTAAGAATCAGACAAATCTGGAGACGTTTGGCACAGCTCAAAAATCTCGATTCTCTGAAACTATGTGATTTGGGGTTCTTGAGGGTGCTTATGACGATGGGCAACTTCATTTTGCATGTCGACGTCCCTTTGGCTCCAGATGGCGTGACGTTGAAAACAGTTTTTCGAGATTTTCTCAGTTAGAAAAAAAGCTAAAATTAAGAGTGTTTGGCTCCCATGGTAGAATTCAACGCTGATTACAGCTGTCAACTTCATTTTTTGTGAATTTCAAAAATAATTGTGTAAAATGGAACTTCTTGCAGAGCTAATTGGGCGCGGGGAGAGTATCATAGATCGGACCGGAATGATACAAGGGTTCCAAATATGTTTTTACATTGTAAGTAAAACGTGCAAATAAGGTTTTATGCAAAAGATAGTTCACCGACTTGTAAGTAAATGTGACCATCCTTCCACTTGTTGACTTCCGATCTGTTGATCTACGCGAGTCTCTCTAGCATGACCTCTTCCCTCTCGCTGTGCTCTCTCTATTCCCCATGCTCTCTCGCCTCCCTCGGGAAGGAGAGACGGATCGATAAAAGTTCGGAAGTCAACAAGTGGAAGGATGGTCAAATTTACTTACAAGCCTGTAAACTATCTTTTGCATAAAACCTTATTTGCACGTTTTACATACAATGTAAAAACATATTTGAAATCCTTGAATCATTCCGGTCCGATCTATGATACTCTCCCCGCGCCCAATTAGCTCTACGAGAACTTCCATTTTACACAATTATTTTCGAAATTCACAAAATATGAAGTTGACAGCTGTAATCAGCGTCGAATTCTACCTCGGTAGCCAAACTCTCTTAATTTTAGCTCTTCTGGTAACTGAGAAAATCTCGAAAAACTGTTTTCAACGTCACGCCATCTGGAGCCAAAGGGACGTCGACATGGAAAATGAATATCCCCATCGTCATAAGCACCCTCAAGAACCCCAAATCACATAGTTTCAGAGAATCAAGATTTTTGAGCTGTGCCAACCCTTGTCCGACTCTCTCGCAAACGGTCTCATATAATCGCGACTTATCACTAGTTCAATTAATTAATTAATTAGTAATTAACTTCTTCAATTAAGGGTGAGTCGACGCGCATGGTGCCGGCGCAGCTGCTGCGTGCGAAGGAGAAGAAGGGACCGACGATTGTGAGGTACGGTAGGAATGCATGGGGGATACTGTAGGACTGTAGGAGTACTGTAGGAGTGAGATACGATTGGATGGGAACTGGGTGATGCGGTAGGTGTTTACTGTAGGGAGGAATACTGTACAGAGGTGCCAAGTGCTGCAGTAGAGAATACTGATTGATAATGGGAATATTTTTTTATTAAAAACTGCGAGTGGTATTTTTTCGTTTGTCAACAGGATTCTGCGTATCAATACACAATGCATCCCCATCCGTTCTTATTGACCGCTGAAACATAATTCGGATAAGCGGGTTTTATAAATAGGGAAATTGAGAGATTCAGATGCTGTATGTATATTTCTTTAAATCAGTATGTGGACTCAAAAGCAGCATCCAAATGTTCCTTGTGTGTTGATGTATTGATGAAACACAAAGCTCACTGTCAAAGCTCATTTGGATTTGTTTGAATTTAGTGTGATTTCTCACTAGAAGCTCAACTTTTCATGTAATGGTAATTATTAATGAATTATATAGTTAATTAATTAATTAAATCAATGACTAATTACTTAATTACAGACGTCCGATGGCGCCGGTTCGACACGCGCAGACAGGCAAGACGACCGACGAAGCGTACGATGAGTTCATGAGCGAGTTGGCCGGATTACTGTAGGAGTACGGTAGATGGGAGAGTTGATACGGTAGGGAGATGGGACTACGGTAGTATCGACGTTGTTGTTCGTGCTGTAGAGGAGGAGTACGGTAGATGGGAGAGGGGATACGGTAGTATGATACCAACGTTTTCATTGACTCGCTTTTATTTGTTAAATGATTTTTTTCGAGTGATAAAGAAGGTGATTTATCGAGTGTTGAGAAGGAACACAGTGGAGAACAATATGAAGAGACCACGGGTGTGATTTGATTTCCGCACGAGAAGGGGGGGGGGGTACCACTCAAGGAACGTAGTGTGAGCTGGGGAAGAATCCACGCGGTGTGCCTCTTCTGCTGTTCCGCCGCATCGCCTGAACAAATAAATACCGTTTAATTTGACTGAAAATAAGTATAGTAATTATATCTTGATAATTTTTTCTACAACAATCGTGCTCTCATTCAACTTTTCGTGCCAACCAGTTGTGCAGGTAATTTGATTTTTTTAAAAAGGTAATTTGCGGTTTCAGTTATCATTCAAGACTATTGAAAATTATAGGAGGTTGATGGGCGCACGTTCAACTCTTCTAAACTATTAATTGATAATCCTTTCCCTATATTCTTTTCAGCCTTTACCTGTCTGGACTGCTCGGAGGGAGCGATCGTGGCTAGAGTTATACTGTTAGGTTGTTGATCGCCGATGTTATCCATCGAATGGCGAGCCGGGAGGATCTGAGATATTGATTTAATTGGATATTGCTTTTTATTAATTGATATCGATTGATAATTCGTGGATAATCTGAGTACGTACGGTAGGATACCTTATTCAATCTCTTGACCAGTCTGTCGATTGGGCGGGCGTGGAATGCGACGAGGACGATTCTGGAAAGGAGTACGGTAGGGTACGGTAGGTTTATCGATTGGAGAACGGTAATATAGGAGTATGGTAAGATTATCGATCGATAATGGTCACTCACCCATCCACGGCGTGCAGCATTCCCCACGAGAAGGTGTACGAGAGGAAGAGGCCCCATTCGGAGGTCTGAGATACGGTAGGCAGTTATTGATTGATGCATTGTTTGAGGCGTAGACTCGTTTTGAGTCAATAAGAATACGGTAGGGACAGGATACGGTATACCTGCGTCGTTCCGATGAGGTGGTAGGTGAGAATGGCGCAGAAGAGCGGGATCACCTGACAGATGCTCTGGAATGTTATCTATTTGTTGGGTTGAAGAAGAAAATACGCCCACAAATAATTGCACCGTACCACCAATACGTTTCGCAGATTCCAATAAAAGAAGTGCAGATAATTCTGAAGAGAAAATAAGATAACCTGCGCGAAGAGTTTCTTCTCGATCGACCTGTTTTTGTCGCTGTTCGCGTGCTGAAATTATAAACGATGAGCTCATGGGGAAAGAAGAGATGGATTCTTCATCTAATTGGCAAAGCTCTGGAGAATATTGATACCTTTCGATATCTCCTGAACAACATGAATGCAATGAAGTCCATGGTAAAGATGATTGCGAGGATGACGATGCCAGAAACGAAATCGAAGTAGCTGAAAATATGTTTCTTTTTTTGATTGAGAAATATAAAGAATTCCCACTGTAGCTGCTCTCATGGCGGCATACTTCTGTTTCTCCTTATCATCAACATATTTTCCAGATCAATGAGCTTTGCTCGATGTTATCCTTCACAACAAGCTCGTTTGCCATAACATCAACCACTGAGTTCATTCGAAGTCTTTGCATTATTCATGCGAATTACAAGAATCTAGTGAGTCATCAATAGAGTTCGATATACGGGTAATCGTCTCTTCATTTCACACACTCTCTCGTTATTCTGACCGGTGAGAGAGCACGTGAAATGAAGAGACAAATGCCCGTATATCGAACTCTAGTCATCAACTCACAACGAACAGAAGTGACCACACTCCGTGTCTGCGAAATTCCACAACGAAGTGTTGAAGTCGTACGTGAAATAGCACGTATCGGCTGCAATTTCACGTATTTGTTATCAATCCCGTCAATTCATCAGATATTTGAGGGGTTTTCAGTTTAAAATATGTTCAAGATGTGTATGGCGAAGAAGTTAGCATGTATGTGCTGAAAGGTCACGGATACTTCATCAAAAGCTGCCCCCGTAGTCTCCCAATATTGCTTTATCTCTCACCCGTCTGATAATAAGTGATGACACGAGTAGACACCCCCTCCTCCCCCCGACTGAATCATTCAACTCACGCAACCTTTCTATTGTCCATTGTCATCAGGTCGGGCTCTCATCGTTTCCGACACTCTCTTGTCTATCTGACCACATTAGGTCTGGATAAAGATAGAGTTGCCGTGAAGTTGAATAAGGATGTCTGGACTCTCTCAGTTTTCCCTGCTCTCTACTCTATATCTGACCATTTCGGAAACAGAGATCGACATGTAGTCCAATACGGGCTGCTACGTCAGACGATGATGCAACATTCCCTATCTAGTCGGCTGCTCTAAACCGGAGATCTCTAGAGATCGTTGGCTTCAAAACATCACAGGATTTAGTCTGGTCATTCATTGCCACGGATACGAGCCGTTGTCTTTTGAAAATAGATCATGTGAATTAGAAACGAGTAGGCATTAGAGAATACTTGGGAATAGGCAAAAAACAATCCCACTTGCTCCAACACTCTTCATTATCCATCAGCCGTATCTGCGGTCGATGTTGGGGCAAAAATCTCCATCATCATCATCATCATCATTTTATCCAGGTCGAAAGAAAACAATAGGGGTCATACAAGAAAAAGAACAAAGAAACGAAAAGGGGATCAATAATCTTCTTAGTGTAGTCGTCTTATCGTAGTCGCTTCTCTCCACGCTAAAGGGCGGGGTCTGGATGTGCAGTACGCTGACTCCACAGTTCACGATTCAGTGTGTGCCGTTCGGTTAATCTTTTGGTTGCAAAATCTTGCCGTATACATTTCATCCAGGTCATCTTTGGCCTTCCCACTGGCCTCCTTCCGATTGGTTCATACGTTAGAACCCTTCTGCACGGATGATCACGGTCCCTCCTCTTTATATGGCCATACCATCGTAACCTCTTCTCCCGTACTTTCTCCACAATCGGGGCAATACCGAGCATCGCTCTCACACGTTCATTCCGCAATCTATCTCTCATCCGCACACGGCATATCCAACGGGCCATTTTCATCTCAGCCACACTCAATCGATCTTCCAATGCAACAGTCATTGCCCAGTTTTCACTTCCGTATATCATGGCTGGACGAACTATCGATCTGTATGCCTTTGCTTTCAAGCGCATTCTTACTCTTTTATCTTGCAGTATTCCCGCGCACGCTTGAAACTTCGCCCATCCACATCTTATTCTACTATTCACGTCTCTTTCCGAACCACCGTTTTCATCAATCAGAGATCCGAGATACCGAAACTGAGTTACTTGCTCAATCTTATCACCATTCACATCATTCATGGCTCCATTTCCACCTCCAATCATTAAGAACTCAGTCTTTCGAGTGTTCAACGTGAGCCCTCCTGCCTGCAACTGCCTTTGTATTTCATGCACTTTTCTCTCGAGTGTGGCTACATCTGTGTCTATGAGACAAATATCGTCAGCATAAGCCAGGCACTTCGGTGCAGTCTCCATACAATCACCAAGCACGGACTCGAGTACAACAATGAACAACAAGGGGCTCAGAGCACTGCCTTGATGTACGCCGACTCTTATAGTAATATCGTCCGTCGGGCCGAAAGGTGTTCTGACAAAGGCGGTTGCCCCCTCATACATCTCCTGTATCAGCTCTACATATAATTCCGGTATCCCTTTCTCCCTCAAGCTTCTCCAAATCTGCCTTCTCGGGGTTCTATCATAGGCCTTTTCCAAATCTAGGAACACCGCCGCCAGACCCTGATTGAACTCTGTATGTCTCTCTACTAATTGGCTCAATAGAAACATTGGCTCTGAGGTAGAAGATCCACTGACGAATCCGAATTGGGAAGGGTTGAGATGCAGTAGACCTCTCAACCTTCTATCGATGCATCTCTCAAGGATCTTCATTGTATGGGAGATCAACTTGATACCACGGTAATTCCCACAGTCTCTGATGTCACCTTTCCCTTTGTACAGTGTGACTATCTCACTTCTTCGCCATTCCTCAGGCATTTTCATTTCTCTCAGTATTCTATTGAACAATCTCGTTAACCACCAAACTCCAGCCTCTCCCGCGGCTTTCCAAGCATCGACCGGAATCTTGTCGGGTCCATACGCTTTTCTCCATGGACATTTTGCAATGGCCCAACGTACTTCTTCTAATGACCATTCAAGTATCGGTTCATCTATCCGATCACCTTCATCTAGCCGAGTCTGGGGCTTTTCGACATTCAGAAGTTCGTCAAAGTAGTCCTTCCATCTTTCCCTCACTTCTGGCTCTGTCCGTAGCACCGAACCGTCTCGTGAATACACCATCTTCACTTCTTTCAAATCCTTTTTTAGTCTATCTCTCATTTTTGCTAGACGGTAGATGGCTGTCTCTCCTTCTGGTCTATCCAGCAAATCATACAATTCTTTGTATGCATTCGTCTTTGCTTCGTGGATCGCCCGTCTGCAAGCCAACTTCTTCATCACATACATATTTCTACTGTCCACACTCTTCCTCCTGAACCAATTCCGAAATGCTTCTCGCTTTTCCTTGGTCGCTATTCGCACCTTTTCATCTTTCCAGAACCAAGTGTCCATATCACTTCTGACTCTTCCTGTTGTGCGTCCAAGGATCTTTTCCGCGCATTTCAGCATCCCTTCTTTCATTTCCAACCAAACTTCATCAATGCCCATCTCATTATTCAGAGGATCTAATCCGAGCACTCCTTTCACAATGATCTCTCTTTCGAGTTGATCTTTGATCTCTCCATCCTTCAACCTCCACCATTTCATCTTTCTTTCCCTCTCAATCATTTCAGGCTTGACTTTCTCTGCCTTCCCTTTCAGTTTGACATCACAAACTACTGGTTTGTGCTGGGGGGCTGTGTCTTCAGAGGGAATCACTTTTACATCTCTAATTCTCCATCTGTCCTCTTTCCTCATCAGGATATAGTCAATCTGCGTTTTCACAGCGCCTGAATAATAGGTCGCCAGATGACTTTCCCGTTTCTCGAACATGGTATTCAGCACAGCGAGATGGTGTTGCTGTGCGAAATCCAACAATCTCACTCCATCGACATTTTGCCGTCCAAATCCCTTTCCTCCATGCACAGTGCAGTCTCCGAAAATCTCGGGACTTTTTCCCACGTGCCCGTTCCAGTCTCCACCCAGGAGTACGGTGTCACCTTCCTTCAATTCTTCCAACAGGTCGCTTGCCTTTGAATAGAACTCCTCTTTCATTCTTTTATCTAATCTCACGCTTGAAATAGGGAGTAATCTCGAGGAAGGCACAGATTAGAATGAGCGATACGAGCACGGTGGTGACACGCTTGGTGAAGATGGCTTGACCCTGGAAATGAAGCTGTTTGCTTATTTGAAACCAAGAGAGAAATTACCCAGTAACACGTTTATCAGAAGTCTGGTGCAAAATTATCAAAATTTTGATTGACACAGGAGGGGTTGATTCATTGAACGTTCAGCGAAAACATTAATTTGTAGAACAATTGAAACGTGTTCAGAAAATGAAGTTTTCCAGCAAATTCTACAAGCGAAATTTGGCAAAGAAAGGAATGCACAGTTGCCTCAACTCTATTTCCAGTCAGAGATCACGAAAGTGCATGCGAAATGAAGAGATTCAGACCGTCACCAACCGTCATCGGAAAGGCGATGCTCACGAGTCGATTGAAGGAGATGATGATGTGCGAGTACTCGCAACCGTACAGGAAGAACAGCGAAATCTGAGTGATTGAGTGATATTGATTTTTTATTGAATTCTCACTGCAGATAAAGTCGTCTCAGTGTTTGCAGGACTTTTTATATGAAGCGAACAAGGAGCAAAAATAAAGATTGTGTTTACCTGCCCAACAATCTTCCCTGGCATCCCACCGAACACGTGCTCACCGAAGATTCTAATAATAACATAATTATTTTAAATAATGGTTTATCATTTGTATTCAGTGAAATAACAGAAGAAATTTGTATGTGTATCTAAGATAAGACATCGACTTGAAATCATTCTCTAGCGTCTTCATTGCTTTTGTATTCCCGATGAAACTTATTCCGCTCACTCTTCATCTGGCCTCCAGGGAGTGCTAACACGGGAGTGACCGGAACTCACATATCCCGATCCCCGTCATTCTTTCAGGGTAGGTAGGTACCCCTAAGGGAGTCTCAAAACCGTTTTCAAAAGTTGCCCAATGCATCTAGTATTTAAGTTATTTAACTTTATAAAATTCAACGTTGATCTCGCGTGCGATCGCTGCGAATCGGATGAGTCGGATGAGTTTCTTATCCGAACTTCATGTTCCAATAGCTTCTCTGGTTTCTCGTGACCAGTTGCTGACCAGTTGGGGTGGGCGGAGTCTGCGCCAACCAGTTGCTAACAAGTGGTCTGACCAGTTGCTGACCAGTTGGCTGCTGACCAGTTGCTAGCAACTAATCAGCAACTGGTTGGGAGGTTTTTTATTTACCCGTCGTGACTAACAGGCGCCTTGCCTATAAGGGCCTATTTTTCGCCCCTCTTCAGATCAGAGTCTGATGATCAGACGGCTCTCGAAAGTGGATGCTGTCTTCTGCTATCCCACAAGGGAAAGCCTTTTGAAGGTGACTACCGTACATGGTCGTACCATGTATGGTTCAGTTACAGTATGAGGTTCACTCATACGGTATCAATCAATATCCCTCTATATCCCTCAGTATCCCTCTGATTTGAAAGTGGGCGTGGCCTATCCCCCCAACCAGTTGCTGACCAGTGGTTGACCAGTTGCTGACCAGTACCCTGACCAGTTGCTCGCGTATCCGCCAGCAACTGGTCACGAACTGGTCAGCAACTGGTCACGAGAAACCAGAGTTCATTTCGAACTCACAGATGAACGGGCAGTGCACTCCAGAGGAAGAACAGGGAAGAGACGCCAAAGTTGGAAACGGCGAGAAGGGCACAGATCACGCCGAATGCGCTGTGCATGTACTGCAAAATACAGTAAATCGTACTATACAATTTCATAATACAACCAGAATGTAAAATTTTTTGAGACTTCATGCATTTCCTGAAGAAAGGCACCAGTTAGAAGGCAAAGATAAAGTGTACAGGTGTATCCACGTCAAGCGATTTTACAGACATAAGACGACAATGCTAGGTGGGACCCGCTGGTAAGCCAGCTGTTATGCCCAACAAGAACATAGCAATCATTTGTATAATGTTGTTTTTTGTTTAGTTCAATAAATCGCATCACCCACCCGCGTATGATAGACCGTGAGCGTTGCCAGGAAGTTTGAGATCATGCCCGTAATCGAGATCTGATGACATGATCTTTGAACTTTATCCCACGCAACTGATCTTTGATCTCTAAAATTCGTACAAAATCTCACCACGTAGAGCACAGCAACAGACCCGGCGCTGCCTCTCATTTTTTTAGGAGATCTGAAGGATGCTCCAATTACATGATTACTGGGTTGGGAGAGGATTGCAACAATCAAATAAGATAACAAGAAACGAACGCCTATCTAGCAGGTAACGAGGGGGCGTTAACGGGGGGGGGGGGGTTGTTTCTACACGATCTCGTGCGAAATGTATAGCCGTCTATGCTGACGAGACTCGGGATGTCACGCGGGTCTCATATTGACATGATATTGTGCCTGATCAGTGTTGCGTGAAAACTTTCGCCCTTTGGTCGATGAAAGGGATCAAAACAGGGCCAAAACACATCATAACATCCACGACTGTTGCATTAGGGGAATTCCGAGAGCAATGATAAGAGGTGATGAAAATGAAGAATATCTGTCATCGGCCAGAGTAACGATAGAACATGTGGAGTGAATAGATTCAGCTTCCCTGAGTAAGAAGTCTAGGGGAGCAGTGAGAGGATGAGGTAGTGATGTATGATAGAGCTAGGGGTCGATGGGATTAGCGGAAGAAGACATGGACAAATTTTAAAAACATATTTTATCATCATGCCAAGCAATGCGAATTCCTTCGCTGGGATTCGAATAAAAATCTAAGATGATCTGATTCATTTTGTGATTGAAGCGCATCGCCAGAAAAAAAGTGAAAGATGAAACTACAATGAATCGTACTGGACAATTTCCTGGTCTAGTTTGATGAGTCATTCGACATTTAGAATCATAAATAGCGATGCTATGAGAAGCATGGATTATCACGTCACTGTTGAACCAAACGAACTCGAAAAATAGTGATTTGGTTGGGACTCAGTTTAATTGTTTCTTCTTGAAGTAAGAAAAGGGGAAACAGCGGATAATATGAAAACTATTCGAGAGCCTCGGTACATGAAGTGATTGTGAGCAAAAGGATGAATCAGATTAGATAGGAAAAAATATATGAATGGGCAAGACTATCGAAGGTGATGAGACATAAGTACTGCTCATTGTCATAACCCAATGATCTGGTACAACGGATGAGATTGAATAATAAATAGTTCAATAAATAAGGTTGAAGACTTATTGAAAAATCCTAAAGAGCCTACATTCAGTTCTTTTTCAGTTCTCATTTCGATTCTGTGATGCATTGAATTCTGCGAAAACCGTTTCTTCCAAAAGTTCAATACCCTGTGGCAGTCTTTATCACTCTGCTTCCAGCCTTACGACCTCCTATCCGACCTACCATAGAGATCGGTTTCCTTAGCGTTCCGACCTTTCCAACCTCACCGTGCCAGAGGGAGCATCCAACCTACTCGGATTCCTCCAGGCTTAGGGTATAAAAGGAAGAATTTGAGAATAATTATCATCTTGATCACAGTTTTGAGCCATGATGTACTCTCACTGCCTTCCTTCCGTCTTCGACAGTGGCCGTTATCCTCCTCTCATCCAGAATCGCCTCATCTTCGATCAACTACTCCGGTAATTTTTTCATTGATACATTTTTTTGTTTGTATTTTGCTTCCGCACGTTCATCACCAAATTTACTATATGTATTATCTCTGCTATCCTTAATTCTTCTAATTTTTATCTTTTTTCAGCAATCCGGATGGCCCACTGCCCGAGTGGGAGTCCGCTCGCGCTGAGATCTCCGGCATCGTCGATCAACTTTATCCCGAAGAGCGATTGGTCGCACGAATCCAGATGTATCTACCGGAGTTGTGAGTTGATTCACAAATAATATTCGCTAGGAATCTATTATTTACTATCGTGAGATTATTTCCCATTCCACGCGTAGTTGACCTTTGACGAACTGAGTGGAGGTAGGAGGGAGGAAGCGGCCGGGAGGAGGCTAGTGATCTACCTACTCTCCTCCTCCCTATCTCTTCCCTTCCTCTCTCTTCCAGACAATCAATACGCTAAACAGCACATTGAGTTTGCTGAGCATTTGAAACGCACGATAGCTAATCGGCGATGGTATGAGTAGCCCGGCCTTGCGAAGATAATGCCAAATCGCCCTTGCTTGACCGTTATAAGAACTACAAGTTTTGAAATAATACTATATCTATTTTCAGCAAGATGTCGCCGTCAAACAATCAGCGATTCACGCCTCGACTGTCCAGGGAGTCGGATCGTGTCTTCGAAATGCGCCGTCACTTCTTCTGCCACGCTCACTTTTCCGACATCTGCAAGGATCTCGAGGGAAAAATTGCCACGAAGAACAGAAGTGGAGCTGAAAGAGGATTCGGACAAGAGGAGGAACGCGAAAAAGTGAGCGAATCCCTGAAGTACAGTAAAATATCAAATACTACATGTCAATTTTCTGAACTCTTGCCCACCCTTTCCGATGTTACCGATCGTTATAGGTTACCGGTTCTCTACCTATCTAAAACCTTTTTTTCAGTTGGAACGTCTGAGCTCGGAGGTTACTCGACTTCGCCAAGTGCTCAATGTCATTGGCCGCATAATTTATGTGAGTTGATTTTGAAAATACAGTAATTATCTCGAATGAATGCAAACTGAAAGTTTCTTTCTCAGGCGACACCGAAAACGATCTTTAAACCAGCCCCCAGGGAAGCGCTCAAAGTTGCCGTTTGCCCGAAACAAGAGGTATTTTTCGACTCTTTTTTTTATACTTTTCAATCGTCAGTTAAAAAAATTCAAATAGAAAAAAATCAGAGCAGAATAAATCATCGATTTTCAGTTTCGAATTGCTGTTTGGAACGCGATCATGGAGAAGAAATCTCTGATCCTCAATCAAGACAAGAAATCAATCTTCAATCAACCACCGCCAATTCACTGCAAGAAGCAAGAGGTAACGCAATGTTTTCTTCATATTCGGAATCAACTAGTTGCAGCAATTACAAATGTTTAAAATGTAACTATACTAAGAATAGAAATACCATAACGAACGATGCATTTCCAGACTCGAGCACCTGTAGTGAAAGCTGTTACGCAGAAGAAGGTTGTGCTGGAGCGCAAGAGGGATCGCCGGATGAGCCACCACAGTACATCCATCAGTTCTGGTTAGTTTATTTTGATTTTATGTATTTACTTTTCAAAGATATTAGTTTTTTTAGTCTAACAGTTGAATACTTTAAAAAGTGCCATTTATAGATCGACCAGTGAGAACCCCGATGACCTCGGTCGATGGCGTCGATTCGAAGAGGAAGATCGATGCAGAAAAGAAGAAGGTCGAGATTCCGTCAACCGATAACGATGATTTCGACTCATATTCTAAGGTAGCCATCTATTCCAATTTTATCTCAATTGAAATTTGCATTTTTACAGGAAATCCTCAAGTTGGCTTCATCTTTTACTGAGATCAGCTCTGTTTCGTCTGGATACGAATCGTCTTGCGAACCATCTGGTTCAGAATTTGATTCTCAGGTGAGGTCAAAGAAATTATTCTAGTTTCAAGACTCTATAAACGTCCCTTCATTCCTGATCCCTGAATGAAATGTACCTCAATTCCCCACATTCCTAGCTTCTTTGATTGAGGAATAATTTTTCCATTTCAGAGCGATTCTGCATCAACTGTGGAGAGTTTCTTGGAATTCGAAGGCCCATCATCTGCACTCGACTACGAGCGCCTTGACGCCTTCGAAAAGACGTTGGAGCGACTGTTGGAAGAGAAGAGAAAGAGGAAGGAGGAGCAAGTCTGCGTAAGTATATTTATCAATCATTTACTTACGCAGTCTGTCCCGTAAAACCAAAAGCTAGTTCAGAAATGTCAGAATGAACAGTAGGTCTGCCTTTCGAATAGCGGGAATCTTCATTATGATAGCCCTATTTAGCCCTAATTAATAAATATCACTAAATTGATGTTTTTTTAGGATGCAATCATCGAGAACATGAATCGCGGATTTACTGAGAATCTGAAATTGACTCAACACAAGGTCACCAATTTTGGTAGTCAGCACACTTATTAAATATTATTTTTCGTTTGTTTTTCCTTCCTCCCAGTCCCCAGTTTCGAATTTTCTCGATTTGTTTTTCTATCTTGATGCCACTGCTGGAAATAACTCTAGGTCTAGAATTTAATAATGATATTAATATTTATTGTGTTTGTTGTGTGTGATTTTCGACGATAAATGAAGAATACTGAAGCTGAGCTCTTTTACACGGTTGAAAGTACAGCTCATCTACACTGATATCTCCATTGATCAGTGCTTCTACAATTATTTTCACACGGAAAACATAAGTGATGTGCATCCAATGTGCACAATTTCTTGCTCGAGCCAAGCGAGTCAACAGTGCTCACTCACTTCCCATTCTCTAGCAACTTGTGTCTTTCCTTACAATCTATTCCCCAGATTTGGTGTTATTTGCGCTCCTAAGAACACTTGCACATCAGCAATAATGATTTTGTGTATCCAATGAGCACAAGTTCTTGCCCGGTCAACAGTGCTCACTCAAATCCCATTCTCTACTAAATTGTGCCTTTCCTTGCGTGAGGTACACCTTTCCGCACACAATTCTTACTTTTGTTTCTGCCCCTCACCCTCTCACCAACAGGCGTTATCTCTTCGAATCCCCAAATGTGAGAGTTCATGGCTATTCGAGAGCTCGTGCAGCCACCCCAGTTCATATTTCTTTCATTGATCACGTTGGGTAGACGTGGTTCACGCAATAATTTCGTCTAGTATTTCCTAATCGCCGGTGATCGTTGCTACTACGATCCCCAAGAGACAATCGACACTTTCGCAAGCGTTTTCGGATCAGAAATCTTATCGCGATGACAGTATTTAGGTGCCCTCTGATAGAGTGATCAGTGTCTCAAATAGTGATTTCTCCTTTGACACCGTTCATTTTTTGGTTTGAACATCCATTCAATGATGTCGGCTATTCTCGATGTTACCTGATGATTTTCTGCTAATGAGCAACGAGTGTCTCGCTAAAATAACTTTTTCAAAATAACTTTTTCATATTAAAAAAAGAACTAGATTCGATGCATTTCTGAGCACTGAACCGCCTCTTTTATTGACAAGTGAGTCGAGTTACCTATCGCGATGTTTACTCTCCTTTCCATCTCTCTCACTTCCTCACTCGATCACCCTTCCCGTCCCTTTTCCATCACTTTTCTATCGTCCGTTTGCGCCAATTCAGCTGCTATTTATCGTTGATAGGGAATTGCGGGTACTTTCACTATAGCAAGCTCATCCGTTACTGTAGTATTATCGCTCCAGAAAACCTATTTGTTTGCTTGAGAAATGCCCGAACTCGGATCACTTTTGAAGAATTTCGAGGACGTTATCGAGGAGAAGGAATGCAGACATGAAGGTAAGGTGAGCTGCTGAGGGCAGAATATCAGAGATCAAAGACCAAAGATCAACTATTCACTTCCAGGCTCGCCGATCCCCGCCTACCTCAAGGGCACAATGCTGAGGAACGGACCGGGTAGGGGAACCCATTCAATTGAACGATTGCCTCGTATTTACGCGTCTCCTTTGCCCGATTAGAATGTTAGACAGGGCGAAACAGCAACAAATTTTGAGAGACACATTTATCTCATTTTCCCCTACAGGAATCTTCTCATGGGGCGATTCCGAGTACAATCACTGGTTCGACGGCGATGCGTACGTGCAGCGATACGCGTTCAGGCAGGGAAAGGTGAGGTTTTCAGAATTCAAAACACGGTTTGCTGGTTCGTCTTGTCGCTCACACACGCTATCGCAAATGCGAAGAGCGATTGAGAGTGTATAATCAGGCAATGGTTATGCCTTAGTACAGTGATACACGAGGAGATTGGGCAAGAAGAGAATTTGGTTTTTTTATAAGATGTCCACATCGTACTGAGAACTATTGGCTTTCCCCGATCTTATAAAATGGGTGAAACTCAACATTCGATCCATACATTGAAATGCGAAAACTGTCTACGAATGATTGCGAACCCTTTCGGTAGGACAAAAAGAAGAGACAATTTTGTTGATCGTTTATCGTTGAAGAGATTAGTGAAGTTTTCAAAATAATGGAATAAGAGAGAAGTTCCACTCAAGCAAATCGATCTTGACAAAAGATGAAAAACTAGATAAGTAGAAACCGTCTATGAACTAGAAAGAAAGTGAAGAATAATTCTCAAAAAATATTGACGTTTTCAGATGTTCTACTCAGCACGCGCGATCGAGACCACCACATATCTGAAGAACAAGAAGGTCGGTGATCTTTGA
Organism: Pristionchus exspectatus; assembly: GCA_911812115.1. NCBI lineage: Eukaryota > Metazoa > Nematoda > Chromadorea > Rhabditida > Neodiplogasteridae > Pristionchus > Pristionchus exspectatus. Next base: position 20,005,439 of record OU461584.1, on the reverse strand, counting down.
TATTTTGGGCGGCGAAATGGTACATACATACCTGACATTAAAGGTGGTGTCCCACGAATATCTGGCTAACTGAGTTCTCGATGTGAGATGATGGGTCATGGCTACACGATAACACTTTCGAAACTCCCATGTTTTCAATTTCCGTTTAAACAGAGATATGAGCATTTGGCTGCGTGCCAAATGACCCTGAAAAGCAGGCAACGAGCAAGAGAGTACTTAGTGATAATGGGACAAGGGATGGATTCTTCTTAGCTTTTTGTTGTCGATTGTCCGTCGCGTTGAGCCGATAGATCTTGAGCCACGAATTGTATCATCCAGTCGCCGAAGTTCTGACTTGCGTGGTTAAGAGTAGACTCACGAAGCAGTCTTCTTGAGTGGTAAAATTGGTAAACATTCTTTTTAATTTCAGGCCGACCGCATCGTTATCGGAGCATTCGGCACCAAGGCCTTCCCCGATCCGTGCATGACCCTTTTCCAGAGGTAGGACCGGAAATTAAACGACCGGAAATTCACAGATCCGGTTGTTAGGAGAACCGTTAGATACGTTCAATGATCCGCTTCCAAAAGATAAGACCGAAATGAGCAGATCCGGTGTTCAGGAAATCGTAGGATACTTTCACAATTGAAGAAATTGATTTCGAGGGGTTCATTTTCGGTTGAGTTATGTTTCACATTATGGTCAAATACATGCGCGCTTTTAGAAATTGATTGGCCTCTTCCATTAGCCTTAAAAACACTACATATAGGATGGCGTAAACTGAGAATATTGCACACGTGTCGTGGCAGCTACTTCGCTATCATTCTGCATTATTGGAAAACGAAGTGGTATATTCTGCTTGTTTGATAATTGAAGCACATTTTTTGCTATCTTCTTTTATTCACACAATTTCTGACAAGATTTTGCGATGCGAATTTTTGTCATTTTTTTCTGACAAGATTTTGCGATGCGAATTTTTGTCATTTTTTTCTGACAAGATTTTGCGATGCGATTTTTTGTCATTTTTTTCTGACAAGATTTTGCGATGCGAATTTTTGTCATTTTTTTCTGACAAGATTTTGCGATGCGAATTTTTGTCATTTTTTTCTGACAAGATTTTGCGATGCGAATTGTTGTCATTTTTTCTGACAAGATTTTGCAATGCGAATTTTTGTCATTTTTTTTGACAAGATTTTGCGAAGCTATTATTTTCTGTTGATCGGATTTATTTCTTCTTGAGCAGATAAAAACTACATCATTTACATTAAATTAGCTTTTAAACAACGAAATTAGGTGCACAGCATGATTCATCTACTTCAGAGGCCATCGATTATTTTCTGGCAATTATGAGCGAACAATCCTTCGAGAGAGATATTTGTTTTCTTCGAACGAGCAGAAAGAAGGGCAACTGAAAATTCTAAAATCAAAACAAAAAGAAGAATATACATACGGAGTAATTTTGAATTCTCCCTGCAACTGACTGTGACATTGGCATAATCCTTTAATGCGAGAACGGGCTTCAAGCGGAAAGTATTATCACCTCGTGTAACTTTAAAGTATTTATGTATTCATTAGTGTTATCAAGACAAACTCTTAGCTTCAGAGAACAATTTGTACGTTTCTGCTTCATTCATCCAAACTTTCTCTTTACGCCAGAAAACCATACTTGGGATCATTCGGATTGTAAATTTATCTGAATATCTTTATTGACTACGGCTTACTTTCAAAAGCTAACCAGATTCTAGTGGCAGTGGTCCACGGTCCAAGATAAGTGAAACAGCTGGTATTGATTTAGACATGAGAAGCGTCTCCACTGCGAAACCACCGTCAGACTCAAGAATTATCATCAGATCCCCTGCTCCTTCCAGAATCTCCTCCACAAGTTGAACTCCCTGAGCATGATTATTATCAAAACGTTAGTACCGTTTTCTCACTGTTCCATCTATTAATATTAATCCGGTAACGTCTGTTTCAGGATTTCCACGAATTTGAATGGAATCTGATTCCATTTCTGATTTCTTAGCAAATCGTTTAAGCACTTTCTCGATTGATTGACGATTCTTTCTTGCATGAAATCTGATCAGTCTGAAAAAAATTAAATAATTAATGACTTTTTATAGTTACAAACTTAAGAATTCTTCCGTTTTCCGAATTATCTTTGATGGTCTCCAGTGCAAATGAAATTTCATCCTCAGTATATCGTACATTGCCCACATTACCGAACAAACGAACATTTTTTACTTTTTTTACTTTTATTAAAGTCTGCGAATTCGCATCGAATATTCCTAATTTTTGTTTCATTTTTTGTCCACCCACAATTCCGCGTGATTTTTAAAATTGAACGGTGAAATATTTATTTAAATGGGTGAAAAATTGGAGTCGAAAGTGGCGAAAAGTGGGGCAGCTGGCTCCAAGTAAAGCCTAAACGCCGGCTCTACAGTAATCACCCTTCCGGCATCACTTTTCGCTCATGCGGCTCCAATTTTTCACCCATTTAAATAAATATTTCACCGTTCAATTTTAAAAATCACGCGGAATTGTGGGTGGACAAAAAATATGAAACAATAATTAGGAATATTCGATGCGAATTCGCTGACTTTAAAAAAAGTAAAAAAAGTAAAAAATGTTCGTTTGTTCGGTAATGTGGGCGATGTACGATAACCCAGTTTTGCTAACTGTTCACTGGGGAGAGATACGACACCTTCGCAAGACTGAACAATACGTATCAGATTTGCCAATATTGCATCAATAATATGGATCAGAAAATAAATTATTCAAATACCTTGCCGAACTCCTGCATACACATTTCTTTCTTCGATTCAAACTCCATCAAACAGAATAGTGCTCCATCCACACTACGATAACTGGCCGAAATGAGCTTACTCCATTCTCTCTTGGACTTTCTCTTTGGATCAGTCTTAAATTTACACATTTTTTTCGGTAAATATTAATGACGAAGCGTACTTCAGTAATCGACAGTACGCGAGAGAACAACAGTGTGGGTAAACTCGCAAGTTCCACCAGAACCTGATAGGGGTCAGCTGGGTACGTCGGAAAGACAAGAACATACTATTCCCCAGTCTTTAGTGAACATGAGCTGAACGAAATTAGTTTTCATCGTTCCACTGAAGCCTCGGAAATTTTCAACGGCGTTAAGTTTGCGCATAATTCCACGAGTTAGGAGCAACTATAACTTGAATAGTGAAATCTAACCTAATAATGCTGGCTTACCTTTTGAGCAAAACTGTAATCTTCAATAGTATGAAACTTCTCCATTGAACATACTCTTAGATGTAGCACATCGGATCCTGTCCAAATGCGCACGACAACCTAATTTTTGTTCGTTTCTTCTTTAAATTTATTTTTAAAAAATCACTTTGTCAACAAATTTGGCTCCGGAATCTTTGCTTTTCTCGTTAAATTCAAGTACAGCTGCGAAAGTTGAGTAGCCCCACAAGAGAATGATGTTGGTGGTGCCACTAGGAAAAGTTTACATTTGCAAATAAGATGATTGATAATTGTAATTACATCTCAGTAGTTCCGTTGAATTCGATCTTCTCTTCACGTATATCTCCTTTCATTAGTCCTTTCAATACTGTTTGTTTGTGCTTCTCGTTTACATCATTTGATTTTATAGGAATTCGTGACATCTCAACCTCAAAGAAGACGCGTTGTTTAGTATAATTGCAATATCACCAACAATCTCGAGATTGCTCTCGATAGATTTCTTATCGAGGCTTATTTTATCCATCATCGACGAATAGAAGATTCGAATACTGGAGGCGATTTCACGTGAACTTTCTCGCGGAACGTTTGACTTATTTGCACCGTCTGGAGGAGCACCGAGACTCTAAAAAGATTCCAACCAGTACAGAAGAAAAAATAATTCGAATTCATTTTACCGATGTAGACGAGTCAGACGATGATGAACTGGATTCCATGTCATTATTCGATATAGATACCTATAACGATGGAATGATAATTAAACGATCAAAAATCATACCTGAACGGAGGATTGAGCTTTGATAGGTGCGTCTCCTTTTATCCTCTTAGATGGCTCAGTGTCCTCTATCTGAGCATATCGATTGGATTCGACGCTACCGTTTTATCAAACCTCTGCGGCGGGTGCTGCTCTTTTGTTATCCATAATTGCGCGCTGACCATAAAGACGAACCGCGCAGAACGAGCGAGGAGTGGGAAAATGAGAGAAAAGGCGAAGCGGACAAATCAATTACAAATTAACATTTGTCAATTAGTATTCAAATTCAATAAATTGCATCAATTGAACAAAGAAGAATGCAGAATAACTTTTTCAATATAGATCATTTCCCCCTTTCGACTCTCTCCTGACTGGCTGATGACGGAAGGTGCGACCGTTCAATAACGAAAACAAATAATATTCATAGATATTGCTTGGACCAGAACCGCTGGGGAGTTATTTCTCGGACTAAAAGCATTCTCAAGCCCTCCCAGAACAGATTCTGAAGTGTTAGATTGCAGTTGCTGCACTGAGTCGTGCAGTTTGTTCATAACGAGGTTTGTGAAATCAGGAAACGTTATTATTCAATAATTGGTTCAGATTTGATGTGCTGTTTATTCGCGGTCAAATCGCCCGTCAACTGAATTCAGATAAGCCCAAAGAATTGAAAAAAACAATTCAATCGGTAATTTCCGCATCTGTGCACAACGGACGAGGTTTTTCTTCAATTGTACTTCGTATTTGAAAAAAATATTTTCCAGAAGGGCGCTCGGTTTCATTCAGAATTAATAATAAACCGGTGTGCATTCATCTCTTCAGCTTAGTCGTTCATATAAATCAGGATAAGTGGTTGTACGTGTTCATTTGTTGCTACATAAATTTGCTTAGGTTGATCGAATGGTGCGATGGGATTAGCAAATGCGAACGAGTGGTCGATCCTCGCATCGGAAGTTTGCGATTGACTGAAAAAACTATAGGAAGAATATCTACATCTGTCGTGCGTCAAATGATTGTTAAGATCCTGATAAAACATTACTCAGGGAAGAATTCATGAGCTTGGACAAGAGCACCCAAGTGGCTTGGGAATAATGCTCCCTGCAGGAACGAGGCATAGGTTGTTAGGCATATGATCTTCGCAACATAACGCTGTTTGTTTTAGAGATATACTTGAAGATTCGCTTACTGACAGGAAGGTTACGATTCGTCTCGGGATGATAAAGCGATTTACTGCGATTGATCTTCGATTTTCCAAGGTAACCTTTTCGTCGTTTCAAGTAGTTAACTCATTTATCGTAGGCGAGCACGTTTCTGATGTGCAACTCATGCTCTTCAATCGCAAGTTGGCTTGCACGATCGACGCTTGCTGAGTTACACAAGGCTAAACAAGTGCAGAAAATGCATTGGGAAGATGTTATGTGAGCCAAGATAGAGATTTGTTGTTGAGATATTACTTCAGGAAAGAAAGAGTTCAGTTATCTACACTGGATAATTCATCCCGAACTGACACAGGATCCATACTATTGTTGAAAGGAGACGCAATGGGAAGATTAGGAACTAAGGTATTATTTATGCGTATGTTATTATTTAAAAAAAAAATTCAAAGTTGCCATGTATCCCGAATCGAGCGAAGAGAATTAGTGACGTCAGTCGCCAAACATGTGATATCTACGGTTGGCAATCCGCACGAAGAGGTTTACAGTTTGAATGAAGTATTTTACATCAGATCTTGCATCTACAGGCGTGATGGGGCATGATTTTGTCAATTATTGTTACATAAATCCATTTGGATGCTATAATTCTTCTCTGAATTTTTATGTATCTTCCCTTCTTCATTCATTAACTCAGGTTAGTTTCCCATAGACAACGTTATTAATATTGGACAATTTATAGGTTAAAGAAGTGCCGCCTACGCTAGTGCTTGTTCTCGACTCTGCTCCCATAAACAAATCTCAATTCATGCATGGAGCTTTGGGATATATAATGTTAAAGCTCAAATTGATCACTAAGGTAAAATAAGAACATTTTGAATTTTCTGTTTATAAATTGAAATGTCGAGATAATTTGTCTTCATCCAATGGTGGGCCATAGTCACAATACTCTGGACGGATTGTTCGGCACAATTCGAAAGCTGATTTCGAGAAAAGAGATTTTTTCTCCCCAAGGTAATGAAAAAAATGAAATTGAAAACGTAAATGGAAAAATCTCACATAATTAATACTCTTCAGTTCTTGCTGCAGCAGCAACCGAAGCTGGAGAAACGGAGGCATTTTTACCTGTCGTTTATGACATAAAATCTCTCGTACTTAAACATGTATCTCAGATTCAGAATAGAACAAAGCAGTTTGGTTTTGAGATATATCGCAACGCAGGCAGTGGGTTTCATAAAATGGGCATCATTGAATATATTTATCTTTGCAGATGTGTACATCAAGGGCTACAAATCAATTTTGGATACAGTAAATACGAATTGTGATTCACAAGCTCTTCCTATTTTCAAAGTACTGTCTTATTTTTTTAATTTTATTTTAGGATCTCATATTTCCAGGACGTCACTTCAGCATCAATTGTTGAACGCAGTAATCCTTTGCCAATCGATCCGAATGTTCAATCTATTTCGAATGCAGTCAGGAAAATTGTACATACGTGTGACAAGTTGCTTCCCTCAAACGAGCACATTTTCCTGCAGTCGATGATACAAGATGCGGAACAATTTACTCCAGGTATTCAAGTTTTATCGACAGCAATAATTGTGTAATGCAGCCCCGATAGATGACATGTTCGCTTCCATTTCTCGGCCACATTCTTCTACCGCAGTATTGGACGCAGATGCAGGCGTATCTGTGGTAAATGTCAGTTCTTGTCAATCGTGAAAATAAAATTATTACTCAAAGCATTGTATTTAAGGTGCGAGAAACTCTCATTCAAGAAGGATATAAATGCAATAAAGAATACAAGGAAATGGCCTTGGCTGATGATCCAGAAAGTGACCAGGAAGAATAAAATGGAGTAATAATATTGGACAAATGTTATGATAAAGACGACAAAAAATGACAAAAATTCGCATTGCAAAATCTTGTCAGAAAAAATGACAACAATTCGCATCGCAAAATCTTGTCAGAAAAAATGACAACAATTCGCATCGCAAAATCTTGTCAGAAAAAATGACAAAAATTCGCATCGCAAAATCTTGTCAGAAAAAAATGACAAAAATTCGCATCGCAAAATCTTGTCAGAAAAAAATGACAAAAATTCGCATCGCAAAATCCTGTCAGCAATAAATGACTCCAATTTGCTCATTCACTTATGTCTAACATTTGTTCGCACGTGGGAAATTTACACGAACAAATCAGAATTCATGATGGTCATAGAGCTCATCCGCGACACCTGTGCAATATTCTCAGTTTACGCCATCCTATATCGCCTTCCAGCCATTAGCAAAACCGTCAAATGACCTCGTGCAGGACCGGCGTTGGCAGGACCGGTGATTAGGAAAACCGTCGAATAACCTAAACCGTATGCCGCTTTTCAGACTCGCCTCGTGGTTCCAGCCGACGGAGATCACCGACAACGCATCCGTCGCATTCCAGGTTGGACGAGCGAAGATCTTTTTAAAACATTTGGTCTCTGATCTTTGATATCTGAAGCCGTACTCTAAAAATGAGTCCATTCTCCCAATTTGCACTACCAAGATGAGCGCCTGCGGCAACCCGTTAACAGATAACCCACCTTTATTGGAGGTTAACTTCTTTTCGTGCTACTAATCTGTGTCTGGTCTTTCTTGTCCGTACCAGTGCCTCTTAAAAGTACCTCTTAAAAGTTTGAGCCCATTTTTTAAAGCCCCGAACCACCTAAAAAAACTCATACAATTCTCAGGAACTCGGCGACTCGGTCTACGCGCTCACCGAGGTGCCCAAGATGGTGCCCATATCCACGGAGAACCTGGACGTCGGCGATACGGTAGGACCGGGAATTACGGATCCGGTAATTGGGAAAACCGTAACCGTCAAATTGCAGATCCACTGCTCGAAGGAGCTGTTCGCCGTGCACACCGCCACGGCGCACTGCCACTACGATAGGTACGGTAGGGTACTGTAGGTAGGGTACGGTACCTGCTGCCGGTGGTCAATCGATAAATGAACTTGAGCCTCACGAATTGCCGTTTGACTGTAGATTGGGTGCATCTAGTGAGTACGGTAGCCAATATTTTTCATTGTGATTAGAGGGATACGGTAGCTGATAAATCGCCAACTGACTCCATTTCAGGGAGGGCAACGTCTACAATATGGGCTCGCGTTTCGGCAAGCAGACGCAGTACGTAATCGTGAAGATGTCCCCGAAGAAGGAGAGTAAGTGTCTGAATCTCTCAATTTCGCACACTATCTCGTTTCTCTGAATTGCTCGAGAGTGTGTGTAATGAAGAGACGGAGAGGGTCTGAGTCTCCTCATTTCGCAAACTTTCTCGCTTCTCTGAGCAAGATACCGCGGGTTTTCACTAGAGCACATTTCATTCTTTACTTGGCCCGAAACCTATCAAATACGTTTCACAGTGCGGATAATTAAGTGTGTTCTGTTCTCGGTTCAATTCGGCTCTTTTTCCACCTGCATAAGAATAAAATAAACACTCTTCAGCCGTTCCTTCCGGAGCGGCGCCGTTCGACGCGACTCTCGTCGCCTCTGTGGACCACGCTCCCGAAGGTGAGATTACGGTATCGTGAACTGACTTTATTCCCCGACGGTAGATAGTTTCCTCGCTGGAAAATATATTGAGACTAAGGTCAAGGCTAAGGCTAAGGCTAATTCCAGGTCCCGCGTACTACCACTCGTTCGGTATGAGCGAGAACTACTTCATTCTCATGGAGTCCCCGCTGCGATTCAACATGCTGTCCATGATGATGAAGTGAGATTAGAGTATCTTGCCAATCGAAAACTGAGCATTACCGTATAAAAAAATACACCTTATGCTACCGACAAGCAGCCAAGAGATAGTGACTCCCTCTGCCAACAGAAAGAATGCATTCCCTTACCTACCGTATTCTCGCTGAGTACCGTACTCAACCAATATTCTACCGTACCCGTGTTGCAGTCAGCTCTTCCGGATGCGCTCGTATCAGAGTACGATGGAGTGGAAGGAGGACGTGGACACTACAGTGATGATTGTCGATAGGAGAACGGGAGAGAAGCTGCCAGTGAAGGTACGGTAGGGTACAGTATTGTATCGATGAGTCAAACGAAATCCTATGGTTCGGTAACATACAGTGCGGTTGTGAGTATTGACGGTGAATATTCATCGGAATCGAAATGAAGATACGAATTGACATTTAGAGGAGGAGGAATAAAAATGATATTGAGGATGGTATTGGGAATCTCGTGTATCAAACTGTAACTGATCGACGATTGACTTTTCAGATGCAATCCGAGCCGTTCTTCACGTTCCATCACGCAAATTCGTTCGAGCGCGACGGATACCTCGTGATGGACTATGCAAAGTGAGTGATGATCTTTGGTCTTTGGCTTTTGATCTTCTTTACCTATTCGGAATAGACTATTTCACCCAAATGTCCATTCTGGTGGTTTCACTTATGCTCATTTTGCTCGCTGAATTAGAAATAGACTATTCCACTCAAGTGTCCTCTCTGGTGGTTTCAGTTATGCTTCACAGTGCGCATTTACATTCCCAAATCAACTGACTTCAATTTGCCTTTGCGAGCTCCTTTCTACAAACACTATAATTCCAATTGTTCCCAATGATCTTTGATCTTTGATCTCTGATCCCTTCCAGGTATAAGCGGGCGGAGAATCTCGACGGCGTTCTTCTAGAGAACATGCGCAAGCCCGAATTCTTCAACGACAAGGTACGGTATCCATCGATTACTGTAAGCAAATCCATCGATAATGCGAGTCTGCTGTAGCAGCCGTCCAGTAGATAACACCAGCCGACCAATTGTTTCCTAGAAAATTTAAAAAAAATACGATGATAAAATAGCACGATATCGCCAGGATACGGTAGTCCAATCGATAATCCCAGGACGAAAACTTTACACCGTACTTCCACCGTATGATCGTACCGCTCACCGTACCCGAAGGCGCGGCGGTCGGCGAGAACCTGCTCAAGGTTTGGTCTTTGGTCTTTGATAGTTGATCCCTGACCTCATCCCAGTCTCTCCCGTGGGCCGGTGGCTGCCGTGCGGAGCTTCGTGAGGACGGCAGCCTGTGGCTGACCGATGACCGACTGAGCGAGTACTGTAAGTGGCATACTGTAGTATCGATTGATTCGCATACCGTAATCCCATCAGATCTGTGGTGTGTGTTATCAGATGTTTAACAGTATTGATTATCGATTGACTGGCCTACAGTAATCAATCATCTATCGATTACCTACCGTATTCTTCAGCCGTCGAGTTTCCTCGCTTCAACTACGATGCGTACAACACGAAGCAGTATCGATTCGCCTACGGCACCACCGTACTCAGAGGCGATCCCAAGGCGAAGAACGGGGTACGGTGTTCTTTTTGGACTGTACATTGTTCAGTAGGTGACAATTCGATCGAAGTTAACGAGCACTTGGGGCGTTGGATGTGGCACAGTGCGGCTCGTGGAGTGTGATACAGAGATACCGAAATTGGAAATAAGTAGAGTAGGGATGGCCAAAACTGTCCATTCGACTGTCTCTGACAATTTCATTCCGAACTTTTCAGACCGGTCGGTGTCTCAGACAATGGACTGTCCGAGATTTGGGACAGTCGACTTAGTAGAGCTATCTACGAAGGGCCAGATAGATACATTGAGTTAATCCCCTTCAGATCGTGAAGATCGACTGCGACGAGAAGAAGACGTTGATCTGGACGGTAGACAATGATAATCAACTCACTGGAGAGCCGATATTCGTGGCCGATCCCGAGGGAAAGAAGGAGGATGATGGTCAGTCGACCCGTATGTAGACGAATACGTTACAAAATGCAACCGTGCTGATGAAATGATAACTGAAAGTTTTCCGAGAAGGTGGTGCTTACGAATTCGAGTGCTACTCAAATGGCGTAAGAATAGGCGGAAAAATGCTAGAATTGGGGAAGAACGTGGTGAAAATATCCGTTGATTTTTGGTTATTCCCAGGAGTGCTTACCGTGCCGGTGATGACTCTGGACGGCACGAACCCGTATGTCGTCATACTGAGAGCGACGGACCTCGGAGAGGTTGCCAGGTTGGTGATCTTTGATCTTTCATTTTTGACTAATTCAATTTGCGAACAAACCGAAAAGTAGGTCGAATTTTCATTCAGCACAAATACGTTTCACATGTTGCTTATTTTCGCTAATTTGCTCATTAAATAATGATCATCAATTAAATCATCAATTTTTTTCAACAACAATTATTTGATGTTGCACCCAGATTGTTCTTTTCACGTGTCGTGTCTCTGGAGAGCACAATTTAAAATTACATTGAATTCCAGATACATCATTCCCACGGACCGCATACCGTTCGGCTTCCATGGTCACTACACCACCAAGCACACCACGGAGAGAAAGGCGGACGCGTGAAGGACAAATTCCGGCCCCTGCAAAAACTGTTTGAATAATACATTCTGCGCTGCACTTACGATGGCCTACAACACTCACTACCGACCCTTGATTATACGAGTTGTAATTTGTAATTAATTTAGCACGAAAGTCGTGCTAGTAAAGTTTATCTCTTTTCAAATGTGCTTCACCGACAGCATTAAATGTGGATTGCTTTTGTATTTCCATTGCTTGATTTTCGGCTCGTAGAGAAAAAAAAATAATATTTTATCCATACAAATCACCTCGCATCCAACAACAACAAACGGAAACAGTGCATGGTTCCTATTTCGAAAATCAATCAATCTCCTCCTCCTTCACCAGTTCCTCGCCCGCTTCCACGGGTCGCGGGGTCGGACCCGACCCGGCTGTTACCACCACGGGTACCGGGGTTCGGCTTCCTGGCACCGGAAAGGACACGTATTGCCCGTGCACTGCAGGATGGTATTCATTCGGCTTGAGTGCGTAGTACTCGATGGGGTGTAGTCTGCTGGAATGAAAAAAAAAGTTTGCGATCTGAATTGCTACGTAAATTGAGCTTATTGTATGATATTGCTGCTTGCAGCATCATAAAATGGTAATGCGCTGCATTCCCCTGACGATCGATGCAGAATTGCTTCAGATGCTACCGTAATCAGGTTCAACAAAATGGTGACTACCGTAATCCTGGCCACCGTACTCACTTGAGATGCGTCCACATTGCGTTCGTGCCATGATTGTACATCCTCCGGCTCCAGCCGCACAGCATACACGTGCCATACTGTTCCTTGTTGACATACTTCTGAAAAATCACTTTGTAATTCGAATTGCCCGGCTATAGTATCCCCGTGTTACCGTACTCAAAATTCTCACCTCCGTGAAATGGGTCCAGATGGCGCTACTTGAAGATCGCTTCTGAAAGTAGAAAATAAAGTCAGTCCGTGATCAACCAACTTCCAAATCTACCGTAATCTACGAGTTACGCACTATGGGTGTGGGCTCCTCAGCATCAGCTAAATCTTGCACTGGCTCTCCTTCAATGCCCGTTGCTGCTTTGTACTTTTCCATTTCCTGGAAATCAATCGATACCATAATCCAGGGGGTCTAAAGATCAAAGATCAAACCTCCTCGAAATCGACCTCCTCCTCCTCGATGTCTTCCTCTTTGAAGAGCGGCGAGTAGCTGAATATTAATCGATATTTAGCTACCGTACTTATAATAAGAAATATTCGATTGCCAGTCAATCGATAACTGATCTACCGTATCACCCGATTATAGATTACCTCTCATCGGACATCGACGTCGTCGCTCCATCATGATCAAACGCGCCATATTCGGATGGAGAGGCTGAACAATTTCTAATTTTCTACAAAATGGGTTATGTTTCAGAAGGCTCCCAAAAGGAATAGGTGAATGAAAACTTCAATAATTCCTCAATATAATTGTCTCAAAATCACTGATCTTTCTCCGTGTGAAGTACAGATGCACCGAATTCTCTACTAACACTCACTCGTCGAAGGAGATGCAGCCTTCTGTTGAGGCACCTTCTTCGATACGAATTGGGGAGAGGCGTGAGAAGGCTGGAAAGTCTGGATCAAAGCAAATGCATTTGTGAAGCGTAGCTACGCGCTACGATGTCGCTTTCAGACCGACATCGTAAGGACTAGCGAAAAGGTACGATTGAATCCTTTCATTCCAATGTCAACCATCAAAAGTCAATAAATCTCAATTTTGCATTTGTTTCACATTCTCAAACGGTTAGGTTTAACCGTTTCCTGATAGGATTCAACCGGTAGTTCAAATCAATAAAGCAGAGATGTTTCGTGGTGAAAATCAACACTATTGAGACAAGTAAAGGTAAAGGTAAAGGTCACCCCGTACTCTAGGCACACGAAGTCATGCGGGAGCCCACTGCTAGGCCAGTGACTATTTTATAAGGCCAATTCAGTCCGTAGGGCCCAATCTATTCTTCGGACCTACTTTACCGCGTGATCTTGTAACTCCCAATTTCCCTTTCGGGCGCCTTGGTGGGGCGGAGAGCGGTGAGACAAGTATTCCTCCGATAACCTTGACATACCTCAGGCCTCGGCGAGCTCTCACTGTCGAGCGTAGCGTACTCGCGTGAATGGCACATTCTGAATGATCAACGAGTTATTGATTTTATGAAAAGTTCAAAGATCAAAGATCAAAGATCAACAACCGAATGGACTAACTTGAGATGATTCTTCATCGCGGTCGTTCGATGGTTCTGTCGCGGCACAATATTGCGACACAACGTGCACTTTGCCTGCATTGATTGTGGTTGATCATAGGGTTGTCACGCTGAAGAGTCTGCCTCTTCATCTTGTCACGTTGAAGAGTCTGCCTCTTCATCCCCCACTATCTCACCGGTAACAGTGATGAGACAGTAAGAGACGCATTCTTCATTCGGACGACTCTAATTGGCTAGGGTTGATTACGGCACTCTATGATACCGTCCTACGGTAAGACACAAAATCTCATCAGCAAAAAGCCAAACTAAAAAAATTACGATCAGTTCTGTATCTTCATCGCACATCGCACTTCCGATGAGAGAATGCGATGACATCGCCATCGAAACTGCAACCCTACCATCTACCATGAAAAATACTCACCAGTAGCTCGCCGGATTCGCCGATCATTTTCGTGAAGAAACTCCACAGTCGCGCGGGGGCAGTGAGAGTATACGGTTGCTGGAATGCACGGTACTTGTTTCACACTACCTAGAACATCGCAAACTGACCGGCGCCGTTCGTTGCGGTAGTAGCCGTCCCAGTTGGAGCGACGATTCCTGGTGCTGATGTGCCGCCAACTGAAACCATTACAGTAAGTTCTACCGTAGCCAAGTGCTACAGTGCGGCATACCGTCTCCGACTATCCGACCAAAGGTGCCTACCATAAGTAACAGGAATCCGAACCGTACCCGAGGTAAATGTGTATCCACGTCAAGCGGTGTTACATTCGTGAGACAACGCTAGGTGAGACCTACTGATAAGGCCAGCTGTTAGCTACCGTACCCAACTTCTTTCCGTATCCTACAATACCTGCTGCGGTGTGGCAACGATGCGTGTGATCTTTGCGGCGGGCTGTTGGGAAGAGGTTCCTGCAACGAATGCTATCGTGCGTTTAAAGAAGGCGTCCCACGAACCGCGCGAGAGATTATGCAAAGTGAGGTCAGACAGAGCGAGCTCTCCTCATTTTGCATACTCTCTCGCACGTTGCCTGCTTTTCAGGGTCATTTGGCACGCAGCCAAATGCTCATATCTCAGTTTAAACGAAAATTGAAAACATGGGAGTTTCGAAAGTGTTATCGTGTAAACTCAATTAGCCAGATATTCGTGGGACACCTTCTTTAAAATGCTGAAACTCAGCAAACAAAAAAAAAACTCAATGCTCAAAATGCTCAGCAAACTCAATGTGCTGGTTAGCGTATTGATTGTCTGGGAGAGAGAGGAAGGGAAGAGGTAGGGGCGAGGAGAGCAGGTAAATCACTCGCCTCCTCCCGGCCTCTTCCTAACTCCGCCCCTCGAACGGTAGTCAAAAGTCAACTACGAGTGGAACGGACGATACCGTGTCCAACTTAGATAGCCAATTATTTGCCAATTTTTTTCTCTAGAGGCCACGTTAATCAAACCGAGTAATAGCGTCATTTGGAGATACTTTGAAACACATTTAAATCTCGTTTTCATAGGTAATTTTTCACGTTTTTCCGTGACCGTTCCGGAATAAGCATTGAATTGTATCTACCTGGCGCGCCGTAAACTCTGATGTGCGTGGTCGGTAGAGCTTTCACTTGAGCCGTTGCCAAGGGAGATGCGCTCGAATGAGGTCTCTTCTGCACTGAGATAACCCGCTGAGGAGCAGATATGGGAAGGGCCGCAGGAGCGGGCGTTGGCGTGTCCTGAACGGAAGAAGATACTGTAATTATCGATTTTATCGAATTTCAAGAAAACTACAGTAACGCTGAACGGAAAGTTACCGTATCCTGATTATCGATTGATTTTATTGATTTTTGAGATAACTACAGTTGTCCTGAACGGAAAGTTACAGTGACCTCATCAATGATCATCATTGATCGATTCTTACCTTTCCTTCAACCGGCCATTGCTCACTGATGGTGAGTATAGCATCGGAGATCAGCAGAAGATGACTGTCCATTTCGGAAGACCTGCGAAATTTTTAATATCTTTGATCTCTGGCAGCGTCACAAAAATTAGTTACCTCGGTGGCTTCACTCTAAGAAAGTGTCTCAATCTTCCCTCAACTTCTTTTCTAGAGGTGCGCACCGATTCGTCGTTCTGAAATTTTTTTTTAAGTTTAAAAAAAATATGAAATAACCGACAAAGCCAGTTTGTGATATTTAGGAACATGGAATGGATAAATTTTAAGAGATCAAAGATCAAACCTTTTCTCCGGGCCAATCGCGAATGAGCCAGAGGCAGAATTCGACCAATAATCGAACGAGCTGAGGATATTTTTCGGTGGTGGCGCTGAAAGGATTATCATATTGTTTTGGAGACAAATCGTTTGCGGCGTTGCTTCGGCTCGATAAATTCTTCAAAATATGGTAAAACAACATAATGATCATAGATACTTCTTTTGCATCTGCTCCACAGCATCATCCAATCGCTGCGTTATCATTTCCCGGACCCGACTGTTGATATCGTACTGCAGCGTTTCCACACTCTTGTCTTCTTCCTTGATCTCCACTTTGATGGGCTCGGGGAAATCCTGCAATAATAATGTACTTTTGATACAGATTCCCATCCATTCAAGGCGT
Source organism: Pristionchus exspectatus (assembly GCA_911812115.1). Lineage (NCBI taxonomy): Eukaryota > Metazoa > Nematoda > Chromadorea > Rhabditida > Neodiplogasteridae > Pristionchus > Pristionchus exspectatus. The sequence goes on along the minus strand of OU461584.1, from coordinate 19,989,153 downwards.
TGAAGAGGAAAGTCGCGATAGATAATTTAAGTTTTTAATTTAGATACATTACCTCCGGGCAAGTTTGCGTGGACATATCGGCCATTTCCGATATGAACATATCCGTATTCGAACCATCTCTGTGCTGTAGAGCCTCCGGATGCCTACTGCGAAGATGCGCAATCATCGGCGACGTGTTCCTGATTATTTTTAAATAATAATTTAATTAATAATTTTTAAATAATTTAATTAAAATTATTGAAATATTTCAAGGAATCGCAATGAGAGGCTATTCATCTCGTACTCTATCATTGCTACACTCTTTTCTTCTATTCACCTAGTCGCGCTTGTTCAATTGTTTAGTACAAAGAAATGCCGAGAAAGAAAACCCACTTTACGATTCGAATGAATTTCCGGCACAAATGGCACTCGGCCGCGGTCCGATCATGCTCAAGAATGGTGAAGTACTTCCAGGCAATCGATGTGGGCGGAGCCATTGACGATCGATGATCTGCCGCAATATAATTATGAATAAATTAAAGTAGTTACTGCGTGAAAAGTCCCTGGTTTCATTGAGAACAGCGGAAATTCAGGAATCGGCAATTAACAACTAGATAGCGACATAATCGTTCCGTAATGTACAGTTTGATGAAAGTTGAGCCGTTGAATCTCACTAGTATTTAGTATTACAAACGGACAACTAACGCGGCGCAACGTGTCTCTAGGAGACGAGCGAGTGCGTATAGCGTGTTAGAACGCGCGGGCGAAAGAGGCGCGAGACATGGAGGCGGTGAAGAGAGATAAGGGGAAAGGAGGAGAGACGGAGAGACGGAGAGGCGAGAGATGGAGAGGGTGAAGAGAGATAAGGGGAAAGGTGGAGAGTGTCCAGAGGGGAGTGATGAGAAATAGAGGTGGAGGCACCCGACTAGAGTGGGGGGAAAGGACGCGTTGCAATCAACAGGGGACGCGTTGTTTGATCGATTGCCGTTGGAATACAACTTCGTCAAGGGCGATTTTATACAGTTGACAGTTGCCAAATGGAGGGACCAACTCTACTTGTTATTTTAGAAATGACAATTATGGAATTTTCACGACAGTGCAGCCAAGCAACGATTGGGCGGTAGTGAGCTTTCATCCATTCTCTAAATTCTATCCACTGTTTTCCACTGCGGTATGTTCTCTTGACAAACGCTCGGCTCGCTGGGTCAGTGGTAGGTAGCGCAAACCAGTATGAGAAGATGAGGAAACGAGAAAGGCCGGCTCGAACGTGCAGATACATAGTTCAGATATGCTTCAGAAAGTGCATAACCCATTTCGATCTGATTATTTCCTCAATTTCTTGGCGGAGATGTTGCTAAAATCATAGATATCAGATCGATTAAATCATTCATTTGGTTGTTGGTCTCGCTTCTCTCCTCCCTGGTGCTGAACCCGGCGCTCGTCTTATTGTTCGCTATGGTGTCTAGCTAATCGGACGTGCGAGAGAACAAGCGAAATCTGAAGAGGTGGATGTCGATTCGCCACTGCAACAGCTTGCGCTACCTCGAATTTGGTCAGAAACGAGGGAATGAATAGAAATGTAAACTGGTTTCCTGACCCAATAAAACTCGGCCTCCCTATTTCGTTCCCTCATACCATCCCTCTCCCTCGCACAACAGCTTGCGCTGCCTATCATTTAGAGAGTAGCCAACTGGTTTCCCGACCCAATAACGTGGGGGGGGGTATCAACTAGCCGCTCTGCCTACTCGTTCCAGTCCCTCATCTCCCTCCACACAACAGCTTGCGCTGACCAGCACTCGCCTCGGGTGGAGAGACAACGATAACGGAAGAGAGTACGCTAGAGAAAGGGCGAGGGACAACATCAAACGAGGAGAGGGCACTAGAGACAGTCACCAAACCGAGAGAGCCTCTTGGACGCGAGAGAGACTGTCAAGAGGGGAGATGCGAGGCAGCGGGAGACAAGAGAGCGGGAAGGGGAGGGGGGGACGCAATTTCGTTGGTGCACCACTCTTCCCTCTCTCTCACTCGCTACCCCCAATCGATTGTCCTTGGCTACACCCGCTCAAACTTGACTGAAAAAATATATATTATTAACAGCAAGAAGTACTTCATTTTACGCATTTCATTGGCCTAGCAGTTGTAAAGTGACAATGAATACAATTTCGTTGACGCACCACTTGTCTGCCTCTTCCTCTTCACACCCCCCCCCCCCGATCGAGTGTTCTTGGCTACACTCGCTCAAACTTGACAACAACTCTCATTTTTTCTTCGGCTTAGTAATTTGTAATGAGCCTAACAAGCAATTGAGTTGGGAGAGAGTTGAAAAGTTATCTTGCTGTCTCATACTTCACACTTTTCTCCCCCCCCCCCCCAATCGATTGCTTGCCTTCGCGCCAACTATACTTGGGTGGCGCCTTCCGTCCCCCTTTTAGTTCATACCCTCTGGTTACTCTCCGTCTTTTCCTTATCTCTTTTCAATTATTCACATATTTTCCTCTTGATCCCGCGTGTTCTAACACGAAACCCAGTGACTCTTCACATTTTTTTCCAGGATTTGCATCAAGACAGACAATCAGAGAAGAGAACAAGGACGTCGCAAGGATGGAGTACGATATGAACTTGCGAGTGCGGGAGATGATGGTGCAACGGCTGGATGATGCTGTGGAGCAGATGCAGAGGGGGTGAAAACTAGAATAGCCAAGCTTTCGTTGATCACCATGCTTGTCTCCCTGCCCTAAAATAGCGTGTTCGAAAGCGAAAAAAACGGAATCTTCATTCTGAAAGCCCCTCAGAATTTTATTAATAAAGAAATTGCAGTTCCACTACCGAAAAGTATCCTCAACTTATACGATTACTTGTCGAATCGCTTCTCTGGCTCATTCGCGATTGGCCCGGACAGAAGGTTTGAACTTTCATTTCTAGAAATTCATTCTTTTCATTTTCCTAAATGACTCAATCTGATTTTTCATTGATGATATACATGAATGATCGTTCCGATTATTTGCAATGACTGAAGAGTTCATTTTTTTCGAAATGACAAACATTTTTCTAGATTGACGATTTTGAATCTGTCCGCGCATCACGAAAGGAAGTTGAGGGAAGACTGAGGCAATTTCTGCGAGTAAGACCTCCGAGGTAAGCAATTTTCACGAAGTCTCTTTGATTATTATCTGTTTCTAAAATATTCAGTCCATCTCGAAATGATAATAACAGAAATTATATTCAGAACGTGCGAAATGGAGTCAAACATTCTGCTCGTTTCTGATGCCATACTGGCAATTAGTGAACAATGGCCAGTCGACAAATCGGTAAGAAATCATCTAAAATTTATTGTGATCATACCCAAATCGAGAGAAATCAATCGATAATTAGGGTACTGTATTTTATTCCGTTCAGGACAAGCCCTCGCCCGCGCCTGCTCCCGAACCGATCAGCGCCCCACAGCGAATTATCTCAGTGCAGAAACGACCTCATCATTCCAGTGCCTCTACTTTTCCATCGACACCAGTGAATGCACCGTCGGCTGCGAACGGCAGACCCGTTTATTGCCCGCCAGGTGCCATATTTTCTCAGGAAGAAGTAATTTATCTGGGCGCATTGAGTTTTCGTTTTATTTTATTTTTTAACTTCTTTAAATAATGAGGAAAGTATTCATAACGATGCCTGAGGTACTTCCGATAGAATTACTTGAAAAATCAAAGCATCAATGTTTGTTGACTCGTGTTCTTCATTGGAAGTTTGAAGTTTTCTTTGCGAGTGACTCTTGTTTGTATTCGAACATCGATCGCTGCTCGCAAGAGGAAACAGCTGTATTCATTGCAGGAACCTCTTCCCAGCAGCCCGCCGCCAAGGTCACACGCATCGTCGCCTCTCCGCAGCAGGTACGGTAGGGTGCGATAGAGATAGAGATAGGTGCGATCGAGTTTCGACATACGATTATTCTTGGCTACGGTAGATACGATTTTGTACCCTCACATCAGTAGGGTGCTGTTATGGGCCGTAGGGCATCATGGGAAGGGCAGGGATCAGTAGGACCACGATATCCCTTTCAGTTATCGAACTCGCCAGTGAACTCGTTTCCACAGCCTACGCCGTACCGCTCTTGGGAGCAACCACACAGGATGCCGGTCAGTTTGCGATTCATCGGATACTGTAGTTATCGTACTGATCAGCGAACTAGAAATTATCGATAGATAGAGATAAGTTATGCAACTTTTGATTTCCCACTGCGAGAAACCAGAGAACGTGTTCGGTTATCGATTGGTGACTACCGTATTCCAGCAATCGAACAACGCCGGTACGCCCTCTCGACTGTGGAGTTTCTTCACGAAGGTGATGGGCGAGTCGGGCGAGAACTTGGTCAGTCATTTTATGATTCGGTATGATACGATAGATATGGGCTGCGGTGGATTAGCATTTCGAATAGTGAGTATTCGGGAAAAGATTTTAATGCCTCCTGTTTGTCTGTCTCTAACGCCTGTCACGCTTTTGAAAAAAAAACATGACTTCTCATCGAAAGGCAAAACTTTTGTGAAAATTAAAATGAGATACGTTGAAGTTCGGAATTCGTTCAGGCAAGGTGCAACGTGTGCCAACGAGTCGTTCCTCGTCAGAATCATGGTACCTCCGGAATGAAGAACCATCTGAAGTTGGTCTTTGATCTTTGATCCTCAAGGATGCTCAGAAAGATGACCTTTGATCTTTCAGAGCGCACCACCCACAGGAATTCTCTGCGCTGGACAGGGACCCTTCCATTAGGACTGAGGTTGGTCAAAATTATCACAAGAACACTTTTCCAAATAGTGATGTTTTTACATGATGCAGATTACACATTAGTGTTTGTTGTCGACTCAATGTTATTTCGATTCTGTGAAACCTAACCGGTGAAAAGTACGAAATGATTGGTAAACGATCGATTGCATTTGGAATTACGAATTCATCCCTTCATTCCGCTTACAAGATCACCACTGACACAAGTAATGCCGGAAAAAATATCCTATTGTAATCGACCGCCAATTCTCTAAAGATCAAAGATCACCTCCCCATTCAGCCCTCCCAATCCTCCCCTCATTTCGTATCGATGGAAGAGCGACAACCGAGGAAGCGGACAGCGTCTCCGGAGAAGAGTGAGTTGTCTTGCTACGTCTTGCCGCAGACTGCAATTCGTACTCTTGAGATCTTGAGTAGTCCAGCGATGAGATTGTGAAGTCGGTTTTCGAAATTGGCCTGCCCTTTGGAGGAATACTCATAGGCCTAGCAGTGAACTTCTGCAAAACAGAAGACATGAATAAGGAATAGCTGTATGTTTACCAAAAACTACGGAGGAACATTACATGTCTTGGTCAACCTTCACATGCGATGGCTTCGTGAAGCATAACCCATTCTCTCACAATCTCCGCTTATCAGATGCAAATTTTGAAGAATAGCAACATATTTTTGCAGCCCCACCCTCTGTGGCGGCAATCGTTGCTGCGCTTCACGGACCGACGACGATTTGCTTGTCGGATGACGGGAGGTAATCGATAATCTGGGGCATACGGTAGATCAGTTGTCGATTGATAGCTAGTCTTAGGGATACTGTAGCTTAGTATATCGATTGATCTCCAGTTACTCGCCACTCTTCAACGAAGCAACAGTCAAGGAGGAGGAGGTCGATTTCGAGGAGGTTTGATCTTTGATCTTTAGACTTCTGGATTACGATAGGTTATCGATCTAATTCCAGGAAATGGAAAAGTACAAAGCAGCCTCGAAGGTTCATGATGAGCCCAACGAAGCTGAGCGAGCGATGCTAAACGAGCAGCTAGCGTCGTTACAGGTACGGTAGTTGCTTGCTACGGTAGCTGACAGACTTGCTCGATCGCAAAATGAGTTTAATAATATTACCGCAGAAGCCGCGAGCGGTCACCAGCGACATCTGGACATACTTTACCAAGGTAGAATTTTGTTAATAACTAATTCGCACTCCATAGGATACGGTAGTCGCATCGAAAACTGGCTTTATAGGAAGACGCCCCGAACGGCGAAAAATTCGGATCATGCAAACTGTGCGATTGGAGCAAGAAGATCCACAACCATGGAACCAATGGAATGTGGGGGCATCTGAAGTGAGTACGGTAATAGGGGTGCAGTAGATGTGCTACGGTGAAAATCACAGTTATTACGGAGCGCTACGATATCTTGTGCACACTTTATCCATTCTGGAGTCCAGTATGAAAATTGGGAGAATCGGGCACTTTTCGTAGGTTTCACCGGTTCGTGATAGGACTAAGCGGTTAACAATCACCAATGAGGTGTCCCCACTTGGTACAAAAAAATACTATTGAAATAATGTTCTACAGTTTATTACGGTAGCTGCTACTCGCAATCACCAACTGACTTTATTTCCAGGAAGCACCACCCGCCCGAGTACTCCATTCTCAAACCGTACGAGTACAACCCGGCTGTGCACGGTCAATTCATTCCCTCATCGATGCCAGGTAGAAGAACAACAGTAGAGTTCGAAATATGCATCGCCGTCTCTTCATTTCACAGACTCTCTCGCCTATCTGTCCGGTTAGAGGGCGCGTGAAACGAAGAAACGATTACCCGCATTTCGAACGCTAATCAATAGGAGTGCTCGTTTCGCTTGATTTGCCGATTATTATTATTAAATTTTCTTATTTTTAATATTATTTAAAAGGCTGCGCCGTGGTACCGGGCGGGTCCGTAGTCATCGTTCCTGGCGGTATTCTACCCGCTAATATGGTCCTGCCACGACCAATGGAGGCCGGAGAAGATGTTGTGAAGGATGAAGAGGATAAGTTATGAATTTCGATTGCAAAATTGATTGTTTGCCTTAGCGTTTTTTTTTCGAGAGAAAGTCTGCGATATGAAGAAACGACGACCCGTATTTTCTGTTGTTTTCCGCTTTTTGATTGCTTTACTGTCATTGCATATCGGTGTTGCACGAAGGACCTGATAAATGTGTCTTTCCTATTCCTACGTGACTATCCTACATGGCCAAGTGCATTCAAACAGAGTGTGACGCTATATCAGATTGTGGAGAAAGTGTTCTCGTCTCTTCATTTTGCCTGACCTCTTGTCAGCCAGAGAATCCAATTGACTCGTCGAAAATTCGACAGGAATTTCCTCCAGTCTGTTTATTTTTAACCATCATCGGAATCTTATCATCTTCCACTGTTTTGGTGCGGAGTCACGAGCACTCTCTCACTTTCGCACACTATCTCGCCGTCAGAGATACGAGAGAAACGGCGAAAACAAGAGCGTCGTAGTTCATCTCACCGTACTATTGCCCCTACGTTACTCACACTGTTTTTCGGGGCAGGTATTTCTCGGTTAGAGGTGTCGGAATGATATCTTTTGACTGCGTTCATGACCTGGGTGAACACTTTTCCCCCGATAATACCCGAATTCAAGAAACAATTTTCGCCATTGTGTCTTGAGTTTCCTAGAACCATGTATTTTATCCACGAAGCATTCAGGAATGGTGCGACTTGGTGTGCTGCTGCTTGCAGCAGCTGCAGCAGCCTTGGCGCAGGCGCAGAGTCCGCCCAGCTTCACCGATCTGTTCAAGATGGCTGTGAGTTCTAGACCTTTTTCTAGACTTTCTAAGAGAACACAAGTAGACCGAAATTATGGTTAGACTATTTTTCTCTATAGTATTTCATGAATCCCCAACTAGAATTGATATTCATTACCTGCGCAACATTATCACGGATCAGTGAAACGTATCCGTCAATGATTGTGCTTCTGACACTCCCATTCCCTTGAGCATTCTCTACGTTTCGATTTTTTAAATATTTTTTTAGAGACACGCACCAAGAAAGCAGGATGATCTTCTTACCTTTCCCGTAATCTCGTTCAGGGCCTCCCCTCGATCCCTTCTCCCTTTTGTACCTTCAAACAAGACCAAATTCAAGAAAACGAGATATGCACAGCAGTGATCCCCTAGAACTTCGCAAGTCTTAAATATCTCGACTTACCGTTAATGTTCAGGGCCTCCCCTCGATCCCTTCTCCCTTCTCCGACATTCTCCATCGCTTCGACCCCGCACAAATCATCGATGCTGTCTCCAATGAGTGTGGAAGGGATCTGCAACAGTGGATGAACGATGGAATGGCAATGGCTGCGGCGTCGGAGGTATTGCTTAGAGCTCGAAAAACGATACCGACGTCTCTTCACTTCACACACTCGCTCGTCGACTGAGCGGACGAGAGAGTGTGCAAAATGAAGAGACGGTGGTACCATTTCACGTGCTCTAGTATTGCCTCTTTGTCGTGTGGTAGAAGAGGCAAATGAGTGCAGCACGCCACGCAATAGTCGTAACTGCGATTGTAACAATAGTTGGATTATTCACCGCGATCCTCGGAACCATTGACCACTCCGAAATCTTCTGCCTCACATAGTAAGTTTGAAACACATTTGGTCCCTCACTTGTTCACATAGCACTCATTGGCGCTGAAATTGTGATAAAAAAGTAAAGGAGGAATCAAAATAAAATAATGATTGATGCGGGAAGAATGGTGGTGATAGAAGTGTGATTCCGTCGCCAAATATATGAGGCCGTCCGCCTAAGATTCAACAAGCCTCCACAGGGGTCGGGAACAGGTAAAAAATCGAAAGGTCTGAAAAGTTGCCCCTAGGGGTTATTTTTGACCCTCTACACGATGGTACACTCGATTTCGCAATATGTCCCCTCCCCGCTCCAGGAGGGGGCACCCCCCATTTTGCCCAAAAACGCGTTTTTCGACCAAATCTCGCCAGGAAGTGCATGAAATGGCACGAAATCTCGCGATCCATGACAGAATTTTGTGCTCTATCTCGTGGTTATCTTGAATTGTCATGTTTCTTTTTCGTTTTCGAGAAAAAGCCGATTTTTGATCCAGGGCGCATGCCCGGAAAAGCCTTCTGGAGTTGATAGAGGAGGTTCTCCTGATCATTTTGGTGTATTGGACTTATATATTCCGCGTACATTTTGATGTTTCATGGGGGGTGGAGCGAAACGGGGACACAAAAAAATTTCACGAATACCCCAGTGTTGGTGCTCATTTTGTAGAGCTCGTTAAATTAGGCATTTTTTGAGTTGGACTTTTTCATGAAAACGTTTCCTTAAGAAGTTACAATCGAACAAAGTTTCCTTTTTCTCGAGACGGCCAATCAGCAACTTTTCAAAAGCTGTAACTTCTTGAGGAAACGTTTTCATGAAAAAGTCCAACACAAAAAATGCCTAAATTAACGAGCTCTACAAAATGAGCACCAACACGGGGGTATTCGTGAAATTTTTTTGTGTCCCCGTTTCGCTCCACCCCCCATGAAACATCAAAATGTACGCGGAATATATAAGTCCAATACACCAAAATGATCAGGAGAACCTCCTCTATCAACTCCAGAAGGCTTTTCCGGGCATGCGCCCTGGATCAAAAATCGGCTTTTTCTCGAAAACGAAAAAGAATCATGACAATTCAAGATAACCACGAGATAGAGCACAAAATTCTGTTATAGAACGCGAGATTTCGTGCCATTTCATGCACTTCCTGGCGAGATTTGGTCGAAAAACGAGTTTTTGGGCAAAATGGGGGGTGCCCCCTCCTGGAGCGGGGAGGGGACATATTGCGAAATCGAGTGTACCATCGTGTAGAGGGTCAAAAATAACCCCTAGGGGCAACTTTTCAGACCTTTCGATTTTTTACCTGTTCCCGACCCTTGTTGATCCTAACCCGGACGGCCTCATATATGTTTATACTGCTGCAAAATCGTCGTTTGTCAAAAATGTCAAAAAAACCAGCTGTGAAACAGATCCTATCACGAGCACCTGAAAATGAAATCTTGCAGAACGAATGCTGCACGAATCGAATATTTCGCCCTAATGAGATGAATATTTTTAATTATTTTAAAAATAATATTAAAGGAGTGCGCGCGCGGCTCGCTCACCGGCAAATCGTGCAGCCGTGCAACGATGCAGACGGTGAAGGACAAGAATTATGCGCTAATGAGTCAGTTTGTGATTCCCCTGTGATTCCCCTGGCCTTCTCCTGGCCAACCGCGCAGAAACCTCTCCTAGACTGAGCCCATGTCCAGATACAGAGGAAACATGAAACTATTCGTACATTAAAGATGAACCAGTCTACGATTGACATACCGAAAACCGTACCGTACCCAACCTCTTTCAGTGCTTCTATCCACGGGACGACCCGCCTCGCTGCCCGACCTCTCGCTGTCGTGGTGGGGCAACTATCCGCAGTGCAAGGCCGCCAAGGTTCGGTGCCGGAAATTCGCTGACTGAACCCAATTGTACCGAGTTTGGGTACCAGGGTATGATCTGGTGCCGGTGCATTCCAATTTGGCTCCAGCTTCATTGTGGTAAAACCCGGTACCATCTATCGTGGTAGAGCTCAGTGAGATCATAGAAAACCCTGAACCTTTCCCCATCTCAGAGAAACCTTCGGCACCAGCTTGCCCTTAGTACCGGATCGGCACCACTGTGGTACCCATGGTTCCATGTTCCAGAACGCGGACTTCTCGACCGCCTACTGCTTCGTGCACATGAGCATCGACTTCAACGTTATCGCCGGCATGGCGGGCAGGGCGATCGAGGGACTGAAGGACCAGGTGGGCGGAGCCGGATCCGGGTTCTGGAACCGGGAATAGGATCCGGGAATCTTGGAATCACATCTAGAAACTTGGAGCCATGAGCGCAATTATTGAGTTCTTTTTGAGCTAGCGTTCGAGGATTTATTGCCAAGATGAATGTCTTCGAAGTGATGAAAGAGTGCTGAAACACAACTGAAATTTCCCGTTCTAATCTGTTCACGGAATGCCTCTCTTGCCGCCCTCTGGTTTCTCGTGACCAGTTGCTGACCAGTACCCTGACCAGTAGCTCGCTTATCCACCAGCAACTGGTCACCAACTGGTTAGCAACTGGTCACGAGAAACCAGAGGGCCGGTCATGCAGACGATAGAGTATCTATTCAGAATGCGGAGAGGTATATGCGCCCCTAATTGGCAGTACTGTTCCTCCTCCCGTTAAACCCATGCTACCGTAATCAAAAATTAAAGTTACCTATTACTTGCTATCGTAACCGCTAATACCGTATTCACAGCTGCCCGAGATGGGTCGGGGCAAGTGCTCGCCCAATACGCCCGAGAACCTCAAGTTCGCCCTCTGCCTTCCGGAATCATGCGCCAAGGACCAGGTTTGATCTTTGATCTTTCCTATACAACATTTGCTTATCTTATCAGTAATCATTAAACTTTTCAAAACTACGTCTAAACCCTTTCTATCTCCGATACTTGAATCGTACGTACCTTCAGATGAGAATACACGTGCTAACCTTGGTCACTGATCTTTGATCTTTCCCAGCCCCGTCTCTACTCCCTTCTCTCCGATCGCACTGGTGATGCCCTTCACGTGTGTTCACTCGAGTGCGCGGGTCCGAAGAAGGAGAAGGACTGGTTCTTCTGGATGGTCAAGTGTGTTAATAGAACTATTTTTAAAAAAATTTCTCTAGTCCCGAATGACCACTAGTTATGACAATTTTCGCTTGCTTTTCTGGATGGTCGATTTCGTTTTACTCATTTGGTGATATATTTTATTGCTTTCAGCTCCGCTCTCCTCTGTCTGATCGGTCTGACCATCTTCGTATCCGCCATTGACTACCTCGCGGAGAGGAAGGAGCTGAGGGAGAAGGTGAGAATAACTCCGTGATTCGCCCTCTATCTCTTTCTTTCTGCCAGAACGGAACGGTGATAGGGCCAGAAATGAAGCATGAACAGATGAACAGGCTTTTCAACAACTGACATGAAGCTGAACAGGACGAAATGACCAGCATAAATTGGAATGCAGTATTCGCAATTACAGGAGCTGTCCACTAACAGAACGCCCTTCGAGCGAAGCCATGACGATATTCGAAATACGAAATGTGAGTTTCAATTCTGCCTGGTAGAGTTCGAAATACGGGTAATCGTCTCTTCATTTTACGCACTCTCTCACCGGTCAGAGAGGCGAGAGAGTACATGAAATGAAGAGACGATTACCCGTATTTCGAACTCTACTGCCTGGAGATGTAATCGATGAATTGGAGTCCAGAGTAGTTTCAAGCTACCGTGAAACACAGGCGAAAAAATTATCAACAGTGACAGTGGTATAAAAATTAATTGACATGTTCAACTTGGAAATTGTTTTTACAACCCATATTTCTCGTTATTTTGTTTCCTTATGGTTCCATTGTGGCTACATGTTGGTCGCCTTTGGTTCCACCTCATGCTTCATCATTCCAGTATGGATGCTCCTTGGCCCGTTCTCCTTCTACACCAACACATCGCGCATCTTCGCCCCGCATGCCAACACGACGATCAAGTGTGTTATCCATATTGTATTCTCGAACTTCACTCGAGTTATTTAGCGCTGAATGGGGGCTCGGCAGCTAGGATGTTGAGTGTTCAAAAATGTAGCGCACTTCTTATTCACAAGAAAAAAAGAGATTCGATGTTTTTTCTGAAGAATGTTTTTTTCGTGTCATTATCATGAGAATAGAGATCACTAACATCTAGCTTTGGACTTTGATCTTTGGTCTTTGATCTTTGATCTTTGATCTTTGATCTTTGATCTTTGATCTTTGATCTTTGATCTGTCCAGATGCCTTGCTCCCATCCGAACGATCACGATCACGTGGGTGATCATGGGCCACTCCATGTTGCAGGAGGCCGATTCGGGTGAGAATTTTAGAAGTTAGAGATAGTCTAAAGATCAAAGATCAACCTTCAAATTATGAAGCAAGCTAGTCGATTGTCAAAGATCAGAGATCAGAGATCAAAGATCACCTAATCAGACAATCCGCTTCGTTTCCTCGACGCGCTCGACAGCTTCTGGAACATGATCATCTTCAACGCGTATCCGGCAGGTAACCATGACTTTTATCCCTGTTTATTCTCTAAAATATCCGATTTCCCAGCATCAACAAGCTCAGTTTTGCTGTAACTTCAGCTGTACTCTCAAGATCGCAAAAATTCTAATTTAAAAAAAGATTTACCAATTGCAGTGGACACGTTCTTCCTCTTCACCGGCATCCTCGTGGCGTACATGCTGTTTAGGGTGAAAAGGATTGATCTTTGATCTCTAATCTTTGATCTTCGATCTCCGATTTCTGATCCCCTATCGGTCTTTCGTATACGATGAACTGGTTTGAAGAGATCAACGATCATCGTATACGAAAGACCGATAGGGGATCAGAAATCGGAGATCGAAGATCAAGGGGTATTGACTGATTCAGGAGGATAAATTCGTAGTTCGGTATTTAGATACATTATGTTTCACTCTTTCTGTAAATTACAGGGAAATGTGAAGAAGGTGATTTCTTTGCGATTTCTTTTGGAGCTACTCATTGTGCGTTAGCTAGTTCTGCTGGGGTACCTTCCTGAAGGGAGCTTCCGAATGATTGATGATAAGTTTTCGGCTTTCGCCAAATTCTCATCTGCAGCTCAATTCTTACGTGTCCGACAGTGCTGAATTTCGAGACCTGTTCTAACTGTAACGTAATCCTTCCGTACTCAGAAGATCGATGATCGGCCCAGTCTGATGACCGACACCACCATGTGGGCACTCGGATGCGTCCATCGATTCGTACGGTGAGCGGAATTGGCTGCGTGGCTTGCGACCTCCCTTTCGATGGCTGAGTATCATGCTCATTACTGCAGTGATGTCGGATCTCCCTTCTAGTTGCCTGACAGTGTAACAAACACTTGATAGCTTGTCATTCAGAAAATTTCGCAGCGTGGCTTGCGACCTCCCCTTGCCTTGCCTGAGTATCACATTCTCTCAGGCTAACGCCCGCCTACATCGGCTTCGTACTATTCGTGATGGCGTGGCTGCCGCAGCTGCACGGGCCATTCACGTCGGGTTGGTGATTAGGGCTGTCAGGATGAAGAATCATGTCTCTATGTCTCTTCATTGCGCATACCTCTCACTGGTCAGAAAGACGAGAGAAAATGAATACAAGAACAGATACTTTCGTCGGCCACCAACGAATTGCCCCACAAGTCAAAGAGTTGACATTTTCCTTCCGTAAATTCCCCAATTTGTGGCCCAATTTTCGATCCACGCAGGTTCCTTCACGAATACGACGTACATGGTGCAGAATTGTGAGGAGAAGTTGTGGATGAACCTGCTGTACATCAACAACTTTGACGGAATGATCGAATCGGTAAGGATACGGTAGGTTGGGGATTACAGTAGGCATTACGGTAAGACAAGAGGAGAGGGTACACGCAGTGGTTTGTCGATTGATTACGATTATTTCATTAGCCGGTGGAGGAGGAACAGATTACGGTAGTTATTTTCGGCATTCCACGTTACGGTGGTTGACCTTTAGTTCACGGGGAGAGTTCGAAATACGGGTGACCGTATCTTCCTTTCACACTCTCTCTCCCCTCTCTGACCGGTGAGAGAGTGTGGGAAATGAAGAGACGATCACCCGTATTTCGAACTTTAGTACACGGTCACACCCATCCTCTCGCAGTGCTACGGCGTCTCGTGGTTCTTGGCAACGGACATGCAGCTCTTCTGGATCTCACCGCTCTTCCTCGGCGCACTGCTCTACTCGGGTGAGCATTGGCTGCGTAGCTTGCGACCCCTCCCCGGAGGTTGGCTGAGTATCGGCGTTGTCCAATGCCGAATGATGATTCAGAAGTCGAATGAAAAATTCAGAAATTCTGAAACGAAATTGAGTTCATCTGGAATGTTTCGGGTTTCATAGATTTTTTCGTGTCTCATCCTCGCCAGCTACATTGTCACTAATCGACACTAATAGATTTTAAAATAGCTACGAAACTCATCTCAAACACTGCTTTTATCGCCGACGAAAAGTGCACAATTAAGCAGAATACAGAATACAGAATATTTATCAGTGTCGCTTTCTGGGCGCTGATCAAGATGGGGTGTCAGAAGGCCGTCCTTCTTTCAAGAATTTCAAGAAAAAAAATCAAATTGAAGGTCTCGCCGGATTCCTCGTGTCCCTTCTGGCCATGGTTCTGTCCGTCGCTGCCGGCTTCTACTTCCACGTCCACTACGACCTACCCGCGACCAGCATGACGAGGAAGTCGCTGTACAGGTAATGGGGCTGATACTCAGCTAACACGGGGGGAGGTCGCAAGCTACGCAGTCAATATCTCCCCTAGCGATAGAATAGCGAATATTCCAAGAAATGATGGGTATGGTAAGATGCAGTAGTCCAATTATTGTAGATTCTAGCTCAATTACCAATTTTGAGATCAAAAATACTCCCGTTTCAGCCCGAACTTCAACAAGTACGTGTACAACAAACCGTGGGCGCGTCTCTCGCCCTTCCTCATCGGAATACTCCTCGGTGGGTGGTTGATCTTTGATCTCTTGCCTTTTTCGTCGAGTCCTCTCAGACGGTGGTCCTTGATCAACTATCCTTGGTAACTGCTTTTGTTGAGATGCGAAACGGGATTAAATCATTTCAAGTGAGTTTCACGGTTGAGTTGAAAGCGATTGAAAATCATCCTTATCGATGTAGTTTTCAGAAAGGACGACTAAAAAGTAAAATAAAAACGATATACATTCCAGGCTACATCATCTTCCGCATTCGCGCAGGCAAGCTGAACATTCGGCGATTCTTCAATCCAGTAAGCACCTGACCGGTGTTTACCTACTGTAATACCACTGTAACCTACCACACCTCTCAGGCATTATCACTCGCGTGCTGGGTGGCATCGTTCGCCATCGCTGCCTCAGTGATCTTTGGACTTTACGATAACGTCCGGGGTACGGTAGCTAGAGTTCGGGCCAGCTATTATTCTTGACCTACTGTAGTCTGCGTATGCCTGATTGGCAGTGCGCCTGCAATAATCTGACTCTACGACAATCTTAGTTCAAAGCAGCCTGAACACATTCGCGCAATTACTCAGTGGATCAACAATGAACATCGTGAAACTGCATGATCCTCAAGCTACCGTACTCTTCAGGCGCCGTCGATCTCACTCCGCTGGAGCGCGCTTCATACTTCCACATCGGCAAGATTGGCTGGGCACTCGCGATCGGCTGGGTGATTCTCGCGTGCGAACTAGACGTCGCGGGTACGGTAGCCGATCGATAATGAATTGATATACCGTAATCATCTTCCCTGCAGGACCAATCAAGCCATTCCTCGAGCACAACTTCTGGGCGCCACTGGGACGCCTTACTTTCTGCGCCTATCTGGTGCATTGGTGAGTGCGCTGTGTGGTGCGTAGTTTGGGAAATGTTGCCTGTCAGGTTCGTCATCCACTACTTCTACGACCGCATGGATCGCTCGGCGCATTTCGTTAGTCTGTGGCAATCGGTGAGTACTTTAACCTACCGTAAACAGATTTCTACCGACATGTACGGTAGCCTTCATCACAAAAAGTTTCGCATAGAAACCTATCGCAGCCTGCAGAAATCTTCCCTACAGTACCCTAGAGTGAGACGAACAGTACCGTATCTCAGATGCTCTCGTCCGGCCTTCCGATTACCGTACTCTCCTTCATCACGGCCTTCTTCTGGAGTGCGCTGGTCGAGGCGCCCTGCATCCTACTCGAGAAGAACTTCCTGATAGGATACACGGAGGAGGTACGGTAGATGGGGATATCGATTTTCTCAGATTGATTCATAGTTCTATGGTTCTCTGGTGGTTGACATTAGTAGAAAACGCTGCAATTGAGAACGAAATGAGAATAATGAAGAGAGGTATCTGAATTGTTCTTTTTTTCAGAGAAAGAAGTCTCCCGAGCCTACCCTGATGACGTACTATCCGTCTCCGGTGAATAGAGATGACAAACCTCCCAAGACCCTGGACGTCCAGACGATCAATGTGCAGTTTTATGATGATGAGGTACGGTAGGATCAATCGATTGGATTACGATATTCCGTTCAGGAGCCAGCAATGCGCAGTGTTGCGAATACTATGAGCTCAGCGCAGACGGACTCGAGTGAGTTTCATTGAGATTGTGTAAGGTTGATCTTTCGGTAGCATCTGATTCAGAACGAAGTTCAAGGAAAACGATTGATTTTATTCATATTATGGCGAATACACGCTTGTCTTAGAAACTCTATTCGGTGTGCTTCGAAACCCTTGTTACGCAAGAATACATTTTCAGTGCGACGCTGTAAAGAATTTCAACGTCGCATTATGAGCTTCGATGACAGCCCCAGGCAGCGATATGACGATAGTCCGAGACAGCGACAGCTCTCGAGAATGTGATTATCGAATTGTTCAAAAATATTGCAATTGTACGAATAAATAATTAAAAAATTGAATAAAAAATGAAATAAAATAATTACGTCAATAATAATTGAATATTTATTACAGTATCTGGAAATTTTCCCACAACGAGAACCTACAGTAAGATTCTACTAGGATTTTTTCGATATTGGATCGCCTCTCCGTGCTTTGTACGTGTTTTGAACTTGTTTGTAGGTGTTATTTATTGTTAATAACAATAATTTTTCGGGAGAGTATGAGTGCGTCTCGTCACTCGCACTCCCAGCGCAGCGAGGCGCCGGTGCAAGCCGGAATTCTGGTCAGTTACACGTTTAAATTCCATTTTTTCGCGTTTTCCGTGCTTTTCTGTGCTATTTTGCTGCATAAAGCAAATAAAATGCGTCAATTCTACATGATAATTTGCATTCTTTTTGATTTTCCTATTTTTTCTATAGAGTGAGCGGCCTCAAAGCCAATTAAGTGAGTATTTGAACCTCACTGGATCATTTGGTGGAGCTTGAGGAATCCAGAACTATTTAATTGGGTTATGTACACTTTCCTGTACTTTTCCCCGTCCCTGCAGGACCGGCTGGAGGAGCTTGAGGAGGACATGGAGGGCGGGGCGTGGAATCCGCCGCGCGCCTCCGTCATCCTCTCCGTCTGCTACAGCGGAGGGATGGTCGGCGCCGCCGTCTACGATCAGGTTCGGCTGGTTATTATTGATTTTAATATTTACTAGTAAGGAAACATCGATTTACTCTATTTGAAGCTAGTGATATTTTTTGAACTGAGAAACACCTGTTTGGTTCGAAAACCCTTGACTTTGTCCTATTTTGTGATGGGAGCGGTTTTGGGGAGCAATCCGTCGGGAGTGCCTATTGTTGCACAGAATTGAATGTGTTTCCCATTAAATTTTTCATGTATTTATTTATTCATGTCAGGCCAAGACCACCGTGCACTTGGTGCGCGATGTCGCTGAGGAATGCCATTTTCCCGTGCTCTCGCACAGTGAGTCTATTTTCTTCATATTTAAAAAAGGTTACTGATAAATGAAGGTACGTTTTACGTGCATATTTGACCATTTTCGTCAACTTACTTATTATATGTTAAGCTTCGCAGTTCTCTCTCGGTCTTAATAAATATTTCTAACCATTGTCTTACCAACCAACATGTAGTCTATTAATTTCGCACTTTCCAGTTCTCGAGCGAGTCAATCCGACGCGAATTCTCACCAACTGCGCGCAGGACGTGAACATGGTCAACTTCCTCTCCAAAGCATGTCAGTTTGTTTTTTCAAGCAGTGTTGAAACACTAAATGAAACAGCTAATCAAGTGAATCCGGAGAATTGCACATTGTTCAACTCTAAAGCCTGTCATTTTCACTTCGTTTCAGGCAGTGTTGAAGCAGTACTCGAGGCTTTTTCATACAATCACTTGATGTAAAGAATTTGCGTAGCAAAAATCGCGTTGTGTGAGAATTTAGGCTGTTTGTACAAGGCACATGGTGATTTTACCGGGTTCACGCAGCCTGTTCAACTGCGGTTTCACGTTCACCTCGTTAGTCCACAGTCCAAGTACAGTTGTTGTGCGACATCGCTGCTCGAAAATAAGCATAATAAATAATTTATCTACTATTTATAAATCGCAGTGTCCTCTCGGTGTATGTATGTGTGTTCACATATGCGGGGGGGGGGGTGCTAGATAAACTCTCGGACAGGGGCGGGGACGAATCAAAGCCTTTGTGAAATGATGTGAAAGGACGTTGTCGCTGGTTAGATAAATATTCTAAATTACAGGCGGTATCTCGATCGCGGAAGATGACGACGTCACGCAGACAATGGACGAGACGGTGAATTCGTCGAAGATAGAGGAGGGAGGAGAGGGAGCAGGGAATGGAAAGGTTAGGAGGAATTGTTTAATAGATGATTACCAACGCTGACTAGGACTGTCCTTGGAATAGTAGATCATAGAAATTTGGAAATAAATCCCTAGCAAGTTGACGAAGAGAGAGAGAGAGAGAGAGAGGCGGGAGCAGAGGGAGCAGGGAATGGAAAGGTGAGGGAATGATTATTTATGGGAAAGAATAGATCTGACAATGAAGTAAAGTAGTGAAGCTCCGTTGATAAAGGTGTTTGTCTCCTAAGGTGACTATGACCATGAAACGGAAACGTTAGAATGGTTAAATACTTTTAAGGGTGAATCAGATACAAAAATGTTTCCAGAAAATAGGACTGTTAGCGGCAAAGGTGCAATCTTAAATTTGAATAAGAAAGTTTCTTTTGTTATTACCGCCAGTGAAGAGCACGGGGTCGGATATTGGACCATACCCCCGATTTTGACCCCCGAACCCCCGAAAATTTTGGAAAAATTGCGGGGTCGAGGCGAGCGAAGCGAGCCGAGTGTCGACTATTCTACCACCCCGACCTCGTCCAACGAAAGGACCAATTGTATATAATATTGTAAATGTGGCCTTTGCCGCATAAAGCGAATCGTGTTGTAAATTGCTAATGTTAAATAATCGATAAATACTAATTCCCCTGATTCTGTCTACTGGGCTATGAGAATTGCTTTACACATCGAAGCAATTCATGAATAATTGAGAAAAATTAGTAATAGAATTCTTTTTGAATGGAGGAAGAACGGAATAAAAGCAAGGAAACCGAGCAGAATGAGCTCTGTGCCGTTTGAAGTTTTCGTCTTACAGTACTCCAGGTTGGCGAATCGAGAAGTGATGGTATAAGTAGTTATTACACATATTATTTTTTTTCACCATGTTCCCATAAATTTCCCAACTTTTCGCAGTTGTCCTGACTCATATATAGGTGAGAGCTAATCGGTGCCAAATTTTTGTGGAAAACGGTTCAGAACCGACGGAGTTCTGCATCAACTCGGACGGACTCGGACGCCAACGATGCATTTTCCCATTATCGGAGTCCGTCGGACCCTACCCGTATTTCGTTCATTTTTAACATTTTGACCTAATTTTTTTTCCCAAATGATCGTCTCCTCGAGCTAGGAAGGTAGGGGACCGCGGTTTTTTCGAAAAATGTACCGTTTTTGAAAAATCGATAAATTACCGTATTGTCACTATTTGATTCATATCTCTGGCGGTTTTCAATATTTTTTCACAATTTTTTGAGAAGACCTTCCTCATGGAGTCTGTTTGACAGTGGGGACTGCGATTTTTTGAAATTTTTTTAATTGACTAGAAAATGACGAAATTCGCCGTCAACTCTTCAACTACCGTATCCCAATGTTCGGAACAGCTGAAACTAAATGTTTTTACTAATATTTGAGAAAAATGCACTTTTTGCATCCATGATGGGCCTCTGACACTCTCTATATCCACCCCTCCTCCTACTTCCCTCCCCTCTCCCCTGTTCTCTCTCATCAAGTGGGGAGAGAGAGAGTGCCCCCTCCGCCATCTCGCTCTCTCGCCTCTCCCCATTGTTTTTAACCCGTCGTGTGTAGCGCGCGCTCTCTCTTCAAAATCCCTATCTCACGCTCTCTTAAGGGCGCTTCGCTGCTGCTCTGATCGAAGAAGGAAACCTTTTTTAAATTTTTGGAGGCCGATCCCCTAGATTATAGGGTGAGGTATCACTTGTCAAGGATTACTTGCTATATTTTTTAGCTATAATTTATTTCTCCCTCATTATTGCGCTTTCCTTCTCATTTTGGCGTCGCTCTTTGCAATCGATTACGAGGTAATGAATACAAATATAGTGTCCGGCTCATTCAACACAGATATAACAACATGGTACGTATGCTCAGAAATCGGTGGTGAGCTTGTCCTCCACCCTAAATTTGCCATTGGTCGATCGGGTCCAGCCAACTTTAGTGTTTATCTGAGGGTAGCTGAAGAGTTGATGGCGAAGAGTTGATTCATATTCAGTAAAAACATTTAGTTTCAGCTGTTCCGAACATTGGGATACGGTAGTTGAAGAGTTGACGGCGAATTTCGTCATTTTCTGGTCAATTTAAAAAAAATTTCAAAAAATCGCAGTCCCCACTGTCAAACAGACTCCATGAGGAAGGTCTTCTCAAAAAATTGTGAAAAAATATTGAAAACCGCCAGAGATATGAATCAAATAGTGACAATACGGTAATTTATCGATTTTTCAAAAACGGTACATTTTTCGAAAAAACCGCGGTCCCCTACCTTCCTAGCTCGAGGAGACGATCATTTGGGAAAAAAAAATTAGGTCAAAATGTTAAAAATGAACGAAATACGGGTAGGGTCCGACGGACTCCGATAATGGGAAAATGCATCGTTGGCGTCCGAGTCCGTCCGAGTTGATGCAGAACTCCGTCGGTTCTGAACCGTTTTCCACAAAAATTTGGCACCGATTAGCTCTCACCTATATATGAGTCAGGACAACTGCGAAAAGTTGGGAAATTTATGGGAACATGGTGAAAAAAAATAATATGTGTAATAACTACTTATACCATCACTTCTCGATTCGCCAACCTGGAGTACTGTAAGACGAAAACTTCAAACTGCACAGAGCTCATTCTGCTCGGTTTCCTTGCTTTTATTCCGTTCTTCCTCCATTCAAAAAGAATTCTATTACTATTCTCATAGCCCAGTAGGCTGAATCAGGGGAATTAGTATTTATCGATTATTTAACATTAGCAATTTACAACACGATTCGCTTTATGCGGCAAAAGAAACATTTACAATATTATATACAATTTGTCCTTTCGTTGGACGAGGTCGGGGAGGTAGAACAGTCGACACGGCTTGCATCGCTTGCATCGACCCTGCAATGTTGTGCGAGTGCGAGTACGACAGAGTCTTAAATTCGCCCTATGTGACTTACACTTAGTTAGGATTTTTTTACTTTCCTAAGGGGAGAGAGGTGCAGAAGACGATGAGCATATTTTTTTGTCGTCGAGCCCTATTTTCACTTGTTGTTAAACCTGCAACTCAAAGAGTAAAAATCGATTTGAGAGATGAAAAAAACAAGCCGAGAAAAATAGCGATATCTCTGCCATCTGAAGCCAAGAGAGGCTCGACGACAAAAAAACAATATGCCCATCGTCTTCAGCACCCTTGAGAACCCCGAAACCAAAAGTATGAGAGAATCTATTTTTTTACAGTGACGACCTTTTTTTTTAGATTTTTAAGCGACCGGGCGCTTAAATACAATGTGAGAGGGGCTGATGGGGGATCGAAAGAAACTGAGGCAATGGGAATGGGATAAGGCAAGGACAACATAAAATTAGTCAATTGTCAATAGTGAACTGCATCCCATCCAGCGTATCTAACCGAAATCGTCGAAAAAAATTTGAAAAATTGACTCCCAAAATCCACTTTTTTGACCCCCGAACCCCCGATTTTGACCGGCCGAACCCCCGATTTTGACCGGTCGTCCGAGTTTGGTGCTCATCACTGATTACCGCTATGATTATTTTCTAAGTTGTGATAATTTTTCGCACAGAGAATGTCCGAAGATCGGTTTTGGGTATATACCCATCTTACATGGACTCAGTGAAACTTGCATCTCCCATCCCGACATTTTAAAGAATTTTCCTTCACCGTAAACAATTATCGATTTTTCCAGTCATTCCTTCCTCCCCGCTCCGGCTCCGTGGCGAGAGACGGCGAGCAGGTTTGTTATTGATTGGATTAGGATACGGTTACCGTATTACGGTAGTTAGTAGGCTGTAGTTATCAATTGATTGAGGGTACTGTAGTTAGGAAAATGTAGTTATTGATTGAATGAGAGTAACGTAGATAGGATACTGTAGTTATTGATTGGTTACAGTAGTTAGACTAGTTGCCTGCTAGATTCACGCGCCATCCCGTATCTCGAGTTTTTATTAACCAGGAATGATCGTGGAAATATCAGCATTGCGCTGTTTCTGATGTTCCGTATAATGGCTGAAACACACAACTACCTTGTTGCGAATTGTAACGTATTGGCCTTTCGAACTTGGGTATCTTTTGATGGGAAAGTAGATATGAGTTGAACATAATAATTCAGTATCGATTCTATTCAGGGCAAGTCTGCTGCGGTGGAAGAGACGACGGGAGACGACGGGCTAGAGCCCGTGCAGAAATGGGTGAATGAGCAGCCCAGCAAGTTTAGCAGGTTGGTAATTAATTAATTAATTAGATGATGAGTTTACTAATTGCTTTACATTACGAATCTACCTCGATCATGTGAAGCAGAAACAGTAAATTTGTGAATGGAATGACTTGGTTCGCTGAGGTTTCACTGTTGGCACATAGTTTTGAGGAACGTGGGAACTTTGATTTTTTATTCACTCAGCCGAATATACTACCAATATTACCACTCTTATCGATTATTGAAAGACGTTGTTGGTTGTTTATTGAAAGACTTGGTTCGCTCAGGTCTCACTGCTGGCACATAATCTTGAGGAATATTGCATCCTTCCTGCCCAGCATCTTGTTCCCCAATAACATCATTTATATTTGAATTTGTTTAAAAGCCGTAGCATCATGCGAATTAGATCATAATTTATTAATAACAAAAACAATAATAATAACAATAACACCGTCTCCAGATCCTCGCAGCGGGCGATGTCGGCGGAGCCGCAGCGACGGGCGACCAGCAGAGATGACGAGGTTGGTTCATCGCCGACATCGCGTATCTTCTACCGTATTCCCTTGCTGCAAAACTATGTTATGATAGTCTTAGGTTGTAATGTCGAGTCCCATGCTACGCGGGCGATGCTGGCGAACTTTTCGCTGTGTTGTTCGGTTCGATCCTCTAATTCGTCTTGCGAAATTTGGGATTCGTTGCGTAGTCTAAACTTCTCAGACAGGAAGGAAGCAATTTTGGCTCTGCTCTTTGTTCCGATTAGTATATAGTCGATTAGTCTTGCATCATAATAACGCTATCCTAGCAAAGTCTTCAGCAATTAAAGTAAGTTTTCAAATACCGATCCTCCCTTTAGAACGCTGTTATAACATATAGTTTAGGTTCAATTAGGCAATACGATGGAAGGTACAACGTGAAATTACGGTAGCCTAATCTATCTTCCTCTCATTATCAGGACGCCACTCCCTCCGACGATGACGACGACGACGTCGAGGAAGAGGAGGGAGAGGGAGAGCGGACTGCTGCGCCCGCCATTGCCGCCGAGCTGCAGAAGCTGAGCAACTGCACGTACAGTGAGTGGAGAAAGAGGACAGGGAGGGGGACCTACCGCAGACTTCTACAATGATTACTATAAATGATCAGACAACGGTTGTCTAAAGAGCAATAACTGTACGTAAAGTGAGTGGGGGAGGGGACCTACCGCAGACTATCGTATCCCCACCCTCGAGTTATTTGTTACAGTAGCTGACCATAAGTGAGTCGTGAGAGTATCTCAGATTGCCCTAAAAATCATGTGTACTCGCGTGGTCCAATGAACAATTTCTTTATGCGATTCCAGCGTTTCACAAGAAAGTGATGACAGAGATGATCATCATATAGTATCTTGTATGGATCCCTTACATGCGATCGAGAGCCAGCACGCTCTTGTCGCAGCATCGGCTGTAATTTTATAAATTTGTAAAATCTTTTTTTTTACTTTTACAAACAAAGTGGCTGCAAAACACATTTATATGAGGCCGTTAGCCTTAGAAGCAAAGGCCGGCACAGGTAAAAAATGGGAAATCGCTGAAACATTGTTTTTCTTCCGCAAACGGCCTCACATGTTATGCCCTTGAAAACACCTCATACCTTTTCCATATTTGTTCCCGTAAAATTATAAGCGAACTCACTTCCCATAATAGTGCCACAGGAATACTTGATTTCCCCTTGGGCACGTTCCGGCGTTCCCATTCGGGTACGTATCACAGAGCTGAAAATGTAAGAAGAAGAATTAGGGTGTGTCTCAGACCGACTCTCAGTACCGCATATGCAGTCGCTTGATCAACGTTGACGATCGAGTTCTTGCAGCAGAGTTTCTTTTCACCATGAAGCCAGCATCCGCTAGAATCTTGTATACTGCGAAGTGAACATACCCATCTACGTTAGGGTTCGATAAACTACCTATGGGAGATGAACGAACAAAAAAGATATTCCTCCTGCCGCTATTTATGCAGGCACACTCACTGCTACTTCATATTGATATATATTCTTCTTTTTTGAAATAGCAGGAAAAGTCCCCATTCCAAAAAATGACTTATTCACGCCAAATCTTTAGGCCAATTATAACAAAGAATAGAGAAAAGCATACAACCGGAGATCACTATAAATCTAAGCATTGCAAGTCCAAAAAGCCTTAAAATGCGTTAACGGATACCATTCGTATACCCTGACTATTTGACCGCTGATAATACGCTGGTGCTTACTCTCCAAAGGGCGCGAAGTGTCGCGTGTACTCCTTATTGTGTGGATGTTTCTCGTCGTTTTCGGGGAAGTATCTCTCCAAGCCAATCTGCGTCGTTCCCTCGGGGCAATCTTTCGGATCGCACCATGGAGCGCTGCCCATCCACTCGCACGCCTGAACACGATGACGAATGATCGTCGAAGTATGCATATTCCGAGGTTTCGTTCGGAATATTTTCACACTTCAACGCCGTGAAACTCACAAATTCACCGGCAACTGCGGTAGCGAGGAGAAGAAGGGCGAAGAGCGGACAAGCGAACACTGAAATGGCATGTGAGAGAGAGAGTGGATGCAGCGTGGCGTTAGCTAGGGAGGGGAGGGGTCCTTCACTCACGAAACTATTCTTCACTATTCGCGGGGACTGGTGATTGGCTGATTAGATGGTCAGGAGAAACTTACTGGAGAAAGGAGAGGCCCCTGTATCGACTGAGAGGAAAACGGCTCCCTTATATTATATAGGGAAAGATGCAAATAGCAAGAAATCATAAACGTGTAAGCATGAGAATAAACGCGCGATGAATGTTCTTTGCAGGAATATCAATTAGCTTGCAACGTGGAATGAATCGAAAATTTCGATTCGAAATAGATAGAATACTATAGGTTATTTGTAAAATTCTCGTTTTCACAGGAAGTGCTACTAGGGCCTCTAGGAACGATAAAAGGACCGGAGAGACTTCAGTGAAATTTTCGAAGTGACAGACAGGAATAATATGAGGAGTCGTTCGATATTTTACGGTTAATTCCATCGAAGAATAGCTGATCCCATGGTTGGAAATCTGTGTTTGTCCACATACTACTGTACCCCCATCGTATTTATTACTTTGGCGGCTTATATTTTTTTCCCGTACGGGTTATTACGAGACTCTTATCGTGATCCAACCTACCATAATTCATCCTACCGTAATCCGTGCTTACCGTATCCCTCTTTCCAGATTGCGATCGCGCCTTGGTCCGCATCGCGGAGCTGTTCGAGTCGGAGGCGCTGTCCGAGTGCGAGTCCGGCCTGATCACGCGGTTCCGAATCGATACCGGATCTGCGAATATGGTACGGTACTTTTGGATTACTGTAGTAACTGAGTAGGCATTCCGAAGCAACTTACTAAAAAAGTGTCTGAATCGTTATCGGTTCTTCTAATTTAGAGGGTGTAAGGTGTTTGGTTTCCATGTCTGATACTATTTTTGAATTTGAAAAAGGGCAGGGTCGTCTAATCAGTCTCTGCGAAAATTTCCAGCATGTTATAGCTGACATGAAACTCTAATCATCCGATTTTTTGCGGAACATAGAAATCATTAGATTTGTTCGTAAAGTTGTCTAGAGGTTTTTGGAATAAAGCCGACAGTATTCTTTTCTACCGTAACCCTACCGTAATCCCCTCTTCAGGTTCGAGCCCTGGGCGCGCTGCTGCACCACATGGACAGTGCGCGCGTCGGCGTGGAGTTCCTGCTGCCCACGGCGAGAACGCCCGTGACCGCGATTAAGACGATGATGGTGTGAGTACGGTACATCAGATGGGGGTACGGTTGCTGATACTATGGTTTTATGTAGTAGGAACTGCCATTAAAACGATGATGGTGTGATGGTGCACGGTAGATGATGAATGCGGTAGATTGCAATAAAGGCGGTAAGATAGGTTGATGCTTTGATTCGTAGATCTGATTCATGTGATTGAGTGAGAGGTGTTGTGTTTCACAAACTTGTGAAGAGACGCGATGGTGCGCTATATCAATAATTCTTCGGGTAATAACGAATCATAAATTAATGTTTGTATACTCGTTAGCTCTAAATACATTTATTATTTATTTGTTATTAAATATATTAAAATTATTCTTGCAGACAGGAGATGGTGGAGATGGATGCGATGACCTTTCGCGCGCTGGGAATCTTCGCCGTCGACCCGGGCACGGACACGACCGTCCGGAATGTGGAACATGCGAAGGTACGGTAATTTGGGGGGGGGGGGCGTACTGTAGGATACGGAAGATGTGGGTACGGTAGCGTCCTGAAGGATGCTGACAATGAGGAATGTACAGTGCGAGAATTGATTGCGATATAATACAGAAATAGTCGCGGGGAGCGCGCCCGATTATAAGTTGTTTGAGTCCGGAAGGTTACTAGATTATGTCGAAATGTTTCGAGGATAGTTTGAGTTTCACTAGTTTTATGATAGTGTCCGTTATCTGAACAAAAATCGATTTGTCGGTGTTACCCCCTCTAATAACAGTTTGCGCACGAACACGACCGTCCGGATTGTGGAGCATGCGAAGGTACTGTAGATGACGCGTACGGTAGGATAGATACGGTAGATAGGGGTTCAGTAGGATACGGTAGATTGGGGTAGGATGTGGTAACAGCAGCAAGAAGCACCGGGAGATACGGTAGAGCTCGGAGCACCGGGAGATACGGTAGAGCTCGGAAAGATACGATAGTAGACCCGGAACGGAAATTACGGTTAGGGTTGGTTTGCGTTTCGGAGTTGATGATACATGTCGCTAAATTGAGTCATGCAAGTACCAAAGGTTGCCAGAGTATGCTGAAAATTTCCGAGGATTGTTTGAGTTTCATTGGATGGGTGTATGTGTTCTTTTTCTCATCAAGTTTGATTTGTCGTTACCCCTTCTTTCAATAATATTTCACTCGGGTTGTTTTGCGTTTCAGAGTTAAGGCAAAAGGTTGTGCGGCTTTCTAATTTGATAATGCTGACGAAACATCCTGATATAAAATATATATAACACGGGGAATATGCCAAATTATGTTAAAATTTTCCGAGGATAGTTTGGGTTTCAATGGTTGTATGATAGTGCTAGTTTTTCGCCAAGTTGATTTGTAGTGGAACAGGTGACGTTATCGAAAAAATGCTATCGTCAAATGACTTTCATGTTTCAGCTGATCAATAAGGATCGCTTCTCTCTGTTCGGCATCTGCTGCCGCTGCCGCAGTGCGCCCGGCAAGCGAATGTTGAGGTACGGTATTCTAATGTGGGATACGGTAGGATGCGAAACTGTCGATATGGCGAATGTTGAGGCGAGATTACGGTAGGTTTGGAGCGGTTACAGTACATGGAGAAAATCTTTCCTTACGACTTTTGAAATTGTACTCAGTAATCAGTTTGGCAGTCGATTGTCCAGACATGACAATTATAGAGGTGAAGGTTTATCATTTTTATAGGGTAGACAGTTTTAGGTTTCATTGTTTTGCTGATATGATGAATTGATTCTTTCTTTGACAGGAAGTTGTTCTCTCGTCCGGATTGCTATTGAATTACAATACCGTAGATTATGTGTGTATGCTCTGTGAAACATGCACACTCGTCTGGCACATTCTCTAAAATACACTGTAATTACCGTCATTTTTTTTCAGGAACTGGTTCTCCCGTCCGACGCGCGACTCGACAGTGCTCCAGAATCGTCATGACGCCGTCGCCTTCCTCGCTAATGATGAGAACAAGGACATTGGCGTGTACCTCCAGAGGGTGCTCAAGCCGGTTAGGAGTCTGAAGGTACGGTAGGATACGATAGGCTCACATGTAAAATTGTAGGAGGGGGGGGGTACAGTATGTCAATATACAATTGGTGGGATATTGGTGATAGGTGATAGCTGTACGAATGTCTCCAATTTTGGAAACGGGAAATCGACTGGTAGCAAGAATTATGGGAAAGTTTGGGCGTGCACCTGCAGAGGGTTCTGAAGGTACGGTAGGGAGGATACTGTTCGAGACCCCACGTGATATTGCAGCAAGTGAGGAGCCCCAAAGTTACCTTAATTAATTGAATGGTTTTTTCATGATCGTGTGGATCGAACAATGGTAGCAAAGGGGTCTGATGGTAGAAGAGGAACTTGCGAGACGAGAAATTGTCTGGTGGCTGAAACCCGGAATTAGGAAGTGTTGTAGTGTGTCTGCAGAGGGTGCTCAAACCGGTTAAGAGCTTGAAGGTACGATAGGAGAGGATACGGTAGGAAGCCGCATGTGGTATTGTAGGCAATAGGAGCCACAAAGCAACCTTGATTAATTGTTTGTTTTCCGAAACTCGAGAAAATAGTAGTAACACATGAAACTGACGGTAGATGAGGAACTTGCGAGGCGAGAAACTGCCTGGTTGCGGAAACCCGGAATGAGAAAGTTTTGGAGTGCCAATTCTGAGACGTGAATGTTCTGGGAGAATATAAGCCAGTAAGGAGTAACATGTTGCGCTTGGAGTATTATGTATATTTCTCTAAAGGTCTCGCAAGTAACGGTAACAAAGAACACTGATAGAAGATGTAGAAATTGCGTGACGGGAAAGTGCCTGGTTGCGGGAACCCTGAATTATGAAATGTTTGAGTGTTTTAGTAGTCAATTTACAGACGACGATGAAGCGTCTCCGTGCGTCGAGCATGAAGATCAACGATTGGATCGGACTGCACTCGGTACTTTTATTATTATTATTATTATTATTATTATTATTATTATTATTATTAATTTATTATTTGTAAGAGTAATAGCTCCGTGTAATGCGTCTTTAATTGCAGCTGCTGAAATTTTTTTCAGTTAAATTTGGTTCCAAATATTGATTAGAACGGTTTGCGGTAGTAGTAATTTTCTCTCTCGCCTAACAAGTAAATGCGAACTAGGAAGGTTGCGGTTTCGCAACTAGTTGATGATCAAGCAGTTCGTTTACTTTTAATTTCACACTCACTCACTGGTGTTCAACAAACAACAAAATATTTTGCTTCTCCTGATAAGGAATATTCCCGTTACACTGAATGTTCATGGCCGATCACTCATGTGAAAGTTGCTAGTCGGCCTATCTTTCTGTTGAAACAAATCAAATATTTTACCCCTATCCCCCGTTCAATATCTGCAATAGAGTTCTCAGAATGAAGAATCTCTTGTCTATCTGACGGGCGAAAAAGTACGAGGAACGAGGAGGCGGATGCATCTTGACAATCCTTACTTTTCAGTCTGTGCACCACTTGTGCGAGCTCGTCCATCTCCTGCACTCGGGAAGGTGAGTGATTGAGTGTCTGACTCTCTCCTATTCTCCCGCTCTCTCGTAACGACTGACAAACAGCAGCGCCTGGGTGTTGAAGAGACGGTAAATCGCAATAGGCTTAAGTGGCTGCCAATCGCCAATCGCCCAGTTAGTATGTAAGAGTGTCTAATCGGTGGCTGTAGTACGGAAGCGGTGAGCCGTAGCGATCACAACGAGTACATACCGCTCCCAAAAGGACCTATGCATACCACATTTTTAGGCCCATTTGAACACAAATTAGAGAAATGCATGCCACCATTCCACGAAATCAGTGCAGATCACCCGAAACCTAGCTTCCTCACACACAAAAATGTGAAAAAATTCGGAAAAGCACACCACATTTTGAGAATTATGACCTGAGTATTTAACCCCTGAACCAGACGGGGTCCTAACTGCAGATTCCGCCTCAAGATCATGGTCGAGTTCAAGCCGTTCTTCGACGATCGATTGGAGGAGGTCAAGACGATCATGGAGGCACTGGTACGGTAGATTGATTGATTGGAGGGATACTGTATTGTTTATGGGGAGAGTACGAAAGATTTTTTCGATTTGCCACAGCACGCTTGGCTTTCGACACAGTTGCTCAATACATGATAGAAATCGTTTGCGCTTTTTTTCTGAGGATTTTGATATTTTTATCAGTTGGTGGAGTTAGGTTTCACTGATGGTAGACATGGCTCACCAACTCAATCACATCAGAGTTATCAGAGATCACATTTGATTCAATGTCATGAAACAGATTAGATGCAGTATTTGGTTACAGATTTCACTTAGATTAGGGTGTCTTTGGCAAGAAATGGTTTCTTCATTTCACGCACTCCTTACTGATCGAAAAGACGAGAGAGCACGCGAACTGAGGAGAGTAATCTCGTGACAATCCATTCCTACTCGCAGATTGACTACGACGAGTCTCGCGTGGAGAATCGGATGGTCGTCCGGGTGGGACTGGACGCGGATCTGGACCAGAGTGAGGCTCATTCGTATACTAGATCCTTGTGGGAATAGTAAAACCGCGATCAATCAGGTCGACTATCTGGAAGTTTTTTTTAACTAAACAGGCAAGATGCGTGATTAGTTAGGATGAGCTCACTGTGAATGTGCACTGTGAACAGAGTGCGGGTGGGACTGGATGTGGACCTGGACCAGAGCAAGAACGATCAAAATTGTCTTATCCTCATTCATCTCGATCCGAAAATGATATGGGAGCTGTGAAACCGCGATCAAACATATAAAAAAATGTATTTTTTATGGTGTTCTGTGGTATTCTGCGCCGCGTGCAATCCGACCTACCGTAGTCGACCAATACCGTAATCTCTCCTTCTTTCCAGTGAAGGCGACGTATCGATCGCTGCCGGACAATCTGACGCGCGCAGCGAAGAATGAGGTGGGTGATTGTTAAGTTACTTCAACCGTTACTTCAAACTTACTTCAACAGTTCAACGATATATTGCCACTCATTAGTTCCCTTGGTCCTTATGGAAGCTGTGAAACCGCAATCAAATAAGATTGGATGTTTAGAAAGAATTGAAACGCGGGCCCTATTTGTCCAGATGGTCATTGTTGTTGTTTTTCGCAAATATTCCGAATCGCAATGTAATCGCATATCATTGGTAGCCTGACCCCATATGAGAACACTGAAACCGCGATCAAACAGATCGAATACTTGGGAAAAGTTATTACGCGTTACAAAAAAATAGGGTGACGCTTGGGTGATGCTGCCAAAGCGAGTGGGTGCTTCTGCGAGCATTAGACTGACATTTCATTATTTTTGTTGATAATGCAACGAGCACGGTCGCCACATTGCCATTCATTTCAATCCCAGAATGTTATGGGAACAGTGAAACCGCGATCAGATCAGTAATTTTTCTACAATTCTGTGCTCTTGCTCAGCAGGTTAGTCAATTAGCACTTGAATTTTGCCAATCATGCAGTACCGTGGCTAGCCTAACCCTACCCTACCTACCCTACCGTAATCCTACCCTTGCTCAAGGAAAGAAGACCAATCCACTGACCCGAAGAAACCACTCGGAATGATCTTCTTGAAGGAAGAACGGTATTCTGATACCCCATCTAGATCAGCGCAACTTTGAGACCACTGATAAATCTGTTATCCTACCGTACCTCAGCTACCGTGATCCTACCGTACCCTTGCTCAGGCGGTCCGTCTCGGTTCGCCGTCCTCGTGTGCGGTCGGGTACGTGCCCATGGTCGGCTACCTGCTGCAGCTGCCGGCCGACTTCGACTACCAGCAGTACGATGAGTGAGTACGGTGGGGAGGGTTATGGTATGTGTATTGTGGGGGTGGGTTACGGTGCCCAATCTGGTAGGATATCTGTAGACTCTAAAGGGGCTGCCAGGTCCCAGTTGTGTGATAGGTGCGCCGGCTTGGATGCTGCTGATTTGGTTACGGACCGTAACTTACGGTAGGCTGGGGAAACGTTTGCCTACAAGAAGCAGGTAGAGGGGTAGTATGGTACTATTTGAATCACTCTATGTGTGTCGATTGGGGTGGGATACCATCATACATTTTCATTGCCTTCCGGGAACCGGAAATATATAGTGGTCTGACACTAATAGCAGGGGTCTAATGGCTTAAAAACCGTAATTATTGTTGATATATTGTGGTCTGACGATAAATTCCACCAAATATATAGTGGTCTGATTACCGGCCCGGTAGTTACGAAAATGTATGGATACCATTGAGTTGCCCTGATTTCCCTTACCAATATGATGCCAGTGAAACCTAAATGGAATAGGACGCCATCGGAAATTCGCAAACATCGTTTCACTCCAAGAGCCTTTGCGTTTCACCTCTATGTGATAATTACACACAACAAGTCTTATTTAATTTCTTTGCGCTGCTCGTTCGAAATCAAACTTACAATTAGTGCATTAGAATGGTTCGCACGAGTGACGAAATATATTACAGAATATCTATTTTAAAAATATATAAATCAATTTGAGTCTGGAGTTCCTGTACGAGGACGGGCAGTGCCTGCACGTGAAGAGCGGCATGATGAGGAGGCTGGACGAGGAGATAGGGGATATCAAGATGCAGATTATCGATCGAGAAACGACTATTATGCTGAGGTATACGGTAGATGAGGGGTACGGCAGTGGAAGATTATCGATTAGGGGATGTCAATTTTGCTTGGAGTATTGTCGACGGTAGATGAGGGTCAAACCTGGATTGGGCACTACTTTTGCGACCCTGTTGTTTTCGTGCCGCGCGGGTTTCTTATGTTTCATGTAATCAGTTAGTCATTGATGCGGTGTGTGTACAGTTTCCAATATAAAAAAATATTGATACCATTACTTACCACTCACTGTAACGTCGGTGATGCGGAGTTGATATCGTTGATAATCATCATTGGAAGTTATCTACTGACTGTAGCCTGACTCGTACATTTCCCCTGCACTCGTATTCTGTCTGATCGGAGAGGGAACACGAGAAATGGAGATACCACATCACACAGTAAGCCTGTTTTACTAGGCTGGATGGTCTGCTCATCTCCCGTCTCTCTTTGTGACTTTATCTCTGTCTCGTCATTATATGTGCGTTCCTGTTGGTTTCGTGCCGCGCAGGTTCCATGTGAATCGAGTACTCGGTGATACAATGATCGTATCGCTCTTACAATTAGACAATAAAGATTTAAAAAAATTCTTGGATCCAAATATCTGACCAAATAGAGCTCGGATAGAGTGTAGGAGTTGGATTAAGAAGCGGAGAGAATAATAGTTGACATGTTTCTTCTTTCCAGACTGGAGCGTCTGCTCATCTCCCGCTCCCGCGTGATCATGACCTGCGTGCGGGCAGCGGCAGTGATTGATTGGTGAGCTTTGTTCTTATAAGGATGGTGAAACCGGGAACAATCGGGTGTCTTGGAATATGGGCTTCCCGGTGAGTTAGTTACCTGCGGCGGTGATCGATTGATGAGAATTCATATTGACATTATTGTCGAAATACGGGCCGCATTTGTCGTATTCCCTCGCTTTCATCCTCTGAGTAGTTTTTTTTTTAATTTTAAATTCTCCTGCGAGATTCGGGCATCGGTTAGTCCATATCAAACATACGTTTTTTGATTTGAGTGTCGTTCGTCATTCACAAATTCCAAACAAAAAGCACCCCGAGTATCTCGCGTTTCACGGAGTTTATTATGTAGTGTATTCAAGATGGGGGTGGTGATGATAAATTCTTCATTCAGCATGTAATTCCTTTATTATATTTTGTGATGTTTTGACAAGAGTTCACGTTTGATCTTTGATCTCTCATCTCTCCCTCTTCAGCTGCCTCTCTCTCGCCACGACGGCCAACATGTTCGGCTGGTGCAGGCCGACGATCGTGGAGGAAGCGGTGATCCAAGCGAAGGGGTACGGTAGGGTTACGGTAGGGATGGACCATTATACTGTTAGTTAGGGTAAGGCGGCGTTAGTAAGGGGTTACGGAAGATTAGAGTATGATACGGAATGGATAGAGCACGATATGGATACGGTAGTGATGAGTACTTTAGTTTCGAGTGGAGAAAGCCGTGATTCAGGCAAAGGGGTACGGTAGGGATCGGTTACGGTAAGAGTACGGTATTAAGAGTCAGACACAATCGTTCCTTTTCTAGTGTCGTCCATCCACTGGCGCAGCTGACGGTCGCCTCCAATTTCGTCGCCAACCCCATCGAGTAGGTTCTATTTTCGAAATTAATTATGTAATTATCGATTGAGATAGCCACAGTGATAGCAAATCAGTCGATTATCATTTTTTTTTCTCAAATAGCTGAACATGCGAGTTTCTGGCTTCAGATATGTGAGCGAACAGCATTAGCACCGTCTTTCCAGTAAGCACACTATATTTCTAGTGCTACATTATAAGTCTTCTCATGCTGTGGTCTCATACATACATGAAAAAGCTAGTGGAAAACTACTTAGAATTTGAAAACATATGCCGCATTTAAGGTTTTCGTTGACAAGGCATGTTACCTACGATGCGCAAACATAGGCCGCTTTCATAGATTTAGTCGGTTTGTAAGGTCTTTTTTATAAACATACACCGCTTTCGTAGGATTTTAACACATAACTTTTTCATGTATGGTCTCATAACCTTTCTCGCTAAAATGCTCGTCAACAATGCTCTCTCAGGTCCGGCGGCAACGACACGAAGGTGAAGATCTTCACGGGCCCGAACGCCTGCGGGAAGAGCGTCTATTTGAAACAGGTGGGTGGTGACCACCCATGATGAATTTCTTGCTTTTTTTATTCGGTATTTCCCCTCACAACGAGTCTTATTACTCACCCAAAGAGCACTCACGATGAATGGCCGCTTGCAAATGATTGGCTGCAATGTGTCGTGCTGCAAACATTGATATTCGTCCTGAAAATGATTTGTACACCTTAGTTATTGCGTTAGAAATTTATTTACTGTGAAAGTTATTGATCAACGTGATCGTATAGTCGGATTGTTTTTTTGTAACGCCGCTGCTGTTTCACTTGTGTGGAAGTCAGCATTACTAGTGTTTCACAGCTGCACCAAGAGTCCTTGTTTTCGAAACTGAGTAATAAATTCTCAAAGTAAAACAAATAATTGTGCACCGTTATTCTGCATTTTCTTACGAGTGCAAGCGAGAAATATTATAATTGTATAAATCAATTTGTTTATTTTCAGGTGGGTCTCCTCTGCTACCTCGCGCACGTTGGCTCGTTCGTGCCCGCAGTCTCGGCCAAGGTAAGAGATCAAAGATCAAAGATCAATACGGAGAAGGGGTACCTTATCGCGGCGATGCTTGACTGAATACGAAAAAAAAGAGTGAATAGCGGAAATCGAAAATGCACTTTTTGTGCCCCCGGATCAACTTGGTTTCACAGGTGTTTCAATAGTCAGGAGTTTTGATAACGGGCGCTGTGTACACATTACGAAGAACAAAAATAATATATGAATGCAATTGATGGCTTGTCGATTTCGTTTTACATTTAGCCCACGGGGAGGGGGAAGGGGTTCATTTGAGTTTCACGGAAGTTTCACGGACTGATTACATGAAACATAAGTGTCAAGATTTTAGACTCCGGCAATGCTTCCTCCTGAAGAAGTGCAGTAACATTTGTTTGATCCCTTATTCTTCTTATCTGTCAGTTCTCGATCCGTTCCTCGGCCCTACCGTAATCCCTAATTAGTTAGATCGGTCTGCTCACTCAGTTTTCGATCCATTTCCTCCGTCCCTACCGTAATCTCTCTCCTCTGCTCAGATCGGTCTTCTCACGGGCATTCTCACGCGGATGTATACGCTGGACGGCGTCCTCGACGGAATGAGCACCTTCGCCAAGGACGTCGGACAGGTACGGTAGGCGAAGACCAAGAGGTACGGTAGGTGGAGTGAGAGAGTACGGTAATTGCAGGGGGAGTACTGTAGGTAGAGTGGGTACGGTAGGTGGAGTGAGGGAGGAGGTACGGTAAGTCGGGTCAGCCGATCTCCAGGAGAGAAGTGATGGGGGTGGCTGGTGGGAGGGCCTCATCGGATTTGGATTTGCGCCACACACCTCAGTGTGGTTGGACTCGAAGGAGGAGGAATTGGATTTGCCGCCATGCACCGCAGCATGGTTGGACTCGCAGGAGGAGGCGGTGATGGGGGTGGCTGGTGGGAGGGCCTCATCGGATTTGGATTTGCCGCCACGCACCTCAGTGTGGTTGGACTCGAAGGAGGAGGAATTGGATTTGCCGCCACGCACCTCAGTGTGGTTGGACTCGAAGGAGGAGGAATTGGATTTGCCGCCATGCACCGCAGCATGGTTGGACTCGCAGGAGGAGGCGGTGATGGGGGTGGCTGGTGGGAGGGCCTCATCGGATTTGGATTTGCCGCCACGCACCTCAGTGTGGTTGGACTCGAAGGAGGAGGAATTGGATTTGCCGCCATGCACCGCAGCATGGTTGGACTCGAAGGAGGAGGAATTGGATTTGCCGCCATGCACCGCAGCATGGTTGGACTCGCAGGAGGAGGCGGTGATGGGGGTGGCTGGTGGGAGGGCCTCATCGGATTTGGATTTGCCGCCACGCACCTCAGTGTGGTTGGACTCGAAGGAGGAGGAATTGGATTTGCCGCCATGCATCGCAGCATGGTTGGACTCGCAGGAGGAGGCGGTGATGGGGGTGGCTGGTGGGAGGGCCTCATCGGATTTGGATTTGCCGCCATGCACCGCAGCATGGTTGGACTCGCAGGAGGAGGCGGTGATGGGGGTGGCTGGTGGGAGGGCCTCATCGGATTTGGATTTGCCGCCACGCACCTCAGTATGGTTGGACTCGAAGGAGGAGGAATTGGATTTGCCGCCATGCACCGCAGCATGGTTGGACTCGAAGGAGGAGGAATTGGATTTGCCGCCACGCACCTCAGTGTGGTTGGACTCGAAGGAGGAGGAATTGGATTTGCCGCCATGCACCGCAGCATGGTTGGGCTCGAAGGAGGAGGAATTGGATTTGCCGCCATGCATCGCAGCATGGTTGGACTCGCAGGAGGAGGCGGTGATGGGGGTGGCTGGTGGGAGGGCCTCATCGGATTTGGATTTGCCGCCACGCACCTCAGTGTGGTTGGACTCGAAGGAGGAGGAATTGGATTTGCCGCCATGCACCGCAGCATGGTTGGACTCGCAGGAGGAGGCGGTGATGGGGGTGGCTGGTGGGAGGGCCTCATCGGATTTGGATTTGCCGCCACGCACCTCAGTGTGGTTGGACTCGAAGGAGGAGGAATTGGATTTGCCGCCACGCACCTCAGTGTGGTTGGACTCGAAGGAGGAGGAATAGGATTTGCCGCCATGCACCGCAGCATGGTTGGACTCGCAGGAGGAGGCGGTGATGGGGGTGGCTGGTGGGAGGGCCTCATCGGATTTGGATTTGCCGCCACGCACCTCAGTGTGGTTGGACTCGAAGGAGGAGGAATTGGATTTGCCGCCACGCACCTCAGTGTGGTTGGACTCGAAGGAGGAGGAATTGGATTTGCCGCCATGCATCGCAGCATGGTTGGACTCGCAGGAGGAGGCGGTGATGGGGGTGGCTGGTGGGAGGTCCTCATCGGATTTGGATTTGCCGCCACGCACCTCAGTGTGGTTGGACTCGAAGGAGGAGGAATTGGATTTGCCGCCATGCACCGCAGCATGGTTGGACTCGAAGGAGGAGGAATTGGATTTGCCGCCACGCACCTCAGTGTGGTTGGACTCGAAGGAGGAGGAATTGGATTTGCCGCCATGCACCGCAGCATGGTTGGGCTCGAAGGAGGAGGAATTGGATTTGCCGCCATGCATCGCAGCATGGTTGGACTCGCAGGAGGAGGCGGTGATGGGGGTGGCTGGTGGGAGGGCCTCATCGGATTTGGATTTGCCGCCACGCACCTCAGTGTGGTTGGACTCGAAGGAGGAGGAATTGGATTTGCCGCCATGCACCGCAGCATGGTTGGACTCGCAGGAGGAGGCGGTGATGGGGGTGGCTGGTGGGAGGGCCTCATCGGATTTGGATTTGCCGCCACGCACCTCAGTGTGGTTGGACTCGAAGGAGGAGGAATTGGATTTGCCGCCATGCACCGCAGCATGGTTGGACTCGCAGGAGGAGGCGGTGATGGGGGTGGCTGGTGGGAGGGCCTCATCGGATTTGGATTTGCCGCCACGCACCTCAGTGTGGTTGGACTCGAAGGTGGAGGAATTGGATTTGCCGCCACGCACCTCAGTGTGGTTGGACTCGAAGGAGGAGGAATAGGATTTGCCGCCATGCACCGCAGCATGGTTGGACTCGCAGGAGGAGGCGGTGATGGGGGTGGCTGGTGGGAGGGCCTCATCGGATTTGGATTTGCCGCCACGCACCTCAGTGTGGTTGGACTCGAAGGAGGAGGAATTGGATTTGCCGCCACGCACCTCAGTGTGGTTGGACTCGAAGGAGGAGGAATTGGATTTGCCGCCATGCACCGCAGCATGGTTGGACTCGCAGGAGGAGGCGGTGATGGGGGTGGCTGGTGGGAGGGCCTCATCGGATTTGGATTTGCCGCCACGCACCTCAGTGTGGTTGGACTCGAAGGAGGAGGAATTGGATTTGCCGCCATGAACCGCAGCATGGTTGGACTCGAAGGAGGAGGAATTGGATTTGCCGCCATGCACCGCAGCATGGTTGGACTCGCAGGAGGAGGCGGTGATGGGGGCGGCTGGTGGGAGGGCCTCATCGGATTTGGATTTGCCGCCACGCACCTCATGTCAGTGTGGTTGGACTCGAAGGAGGAGGAACTGGATTTGCCCCGTCAACTGATTTTTACTTTCCGCCATGTATATTCGTAAAATGTCGAAGTTTGAAATTAATGAAGTAGCACCGTTCACTGTTCTAACAAATGTAAATACTGTTAATTCTCTTTTTTTCTCTTACCAATTAGGAAAGATCCTTGATTTCTTTTTTTTTTCTTGTTTTCTTTCTCTTTAATGACAAATGGAATTCGCGCCTCTCATGCCGGCGTGAAGAGGGTTTCCAAATTGAGAGAGAGAGAAGGGGGGGGCAAAATACCTTTAGCCCGGTTTAGCCATTGAGAGGTCAACTTGCATGGGAGAGTGCGTGAGAGAGAGAGAGAGAGAGAGCGGGGGGGGGGGGGGGCTATGCCGGGGCTGCTGATGCGAGTCGTCCTGCGTTCCTCCGTCATTGGGCCGCGCGTGCCGATTTGCCATCCCCACTGCCCACGAGTGGCTACCGTAAGTTGAATTTCTCAAATGGGTAGTGTAGGTGATGGAAACGATATCGGCTTTTCCCCGATACGTAAGATTTGGAATGCTTGTCTTACGAATACGGTGCAAAAAATTAAGTTTGATAAAAAATGTTTAGAAAATCTATTTGAGTGGAGAACAAACGATTCGTTCCGGGTATTTAAGTTAGATTTCACGACTTGATGATAAGTCGATGTTGCTCAGTTTATCAATGGCATATCGATCGCTATATAAAACCGCTATATAAAATAGAACCAGTCAATTGAAGCAACTTATTAGGGTATACTTGTTTAATTATTTAAAATAAATGAATGAATTATATTTTCCAGCTCTCATTCGCGCTCCGTCGCTCCACGGGCCACTCCCTGGTGATCATCGACGAATTCGGAAAGGGAACCATGACGGTGAGCGATACGGTAGGGGAGAGGGGTACGGTAGGAGTACAGTAGTCGGTATTACGACGACACTCTGATGTGATGAGTTCGGTAATCTGTGTCACAGTAGGTATTATGACGGATGAGGAGATAGCAAAAAAAGTAGCTTTTATCAATAACGAAAACAACAGTGAACTGGGTACTGCAGCGGGCGGCGTATTGCAAATAAGGCGAGCGTGTGAAACCCGTGATCTACCTGTAGTGATGAGATGGTGACTAGGAACTGCGGGCTACGAGGGATACGGTAAGCGAAGGGTACGGTAGCTGGTTGGAGACGGTATTATCGAGTAGCAGATACACTGCGACGCCTGAGTCTGCTCGTGCGGGATACGGTAGCCGCGGGGCTCTTGCGCAAACCGTACCGTAGCGCGGTGATGTAGTTCACCTGTGAGTACTGTAGGAATATCGATTAGGGAGTAGATACCGTACCTGGGCTGCACTGTTGCTGTGCAGAAGTGCACTCTTGGGCGAAGCATTGAGGATCTGAAATCGATAATTGGGTGATCACAGTAGGGGGTGGAATTACGGTACCTGAGTGGCGAGCCGAGTCCATCTTGAGCGGAACTCATCGCGCAGTGTGGGTTCGGACTGGAAATGGGGTCTTTTTTTTGAATCGTCATGATTGGCAGAGAATTGGAGCCGAGAACTTGATCAAACACTGCAACCCGAGCCTTGCGGGACAAATAGCGAAACTAGACATTTTATTCGGGCCGACCTATTGTCTGGCGTCAACGTAGCCGTGCCTCCTTTACTCACCTCTTGCTCATTGCTGGTCGATTCCCGAATGAGTTCCATCATTTCCCTGTCGTCCAGACGCTCGAGGAAGAGCAGAGGCGAGGAGGGGAAGAGCTGAAGGAGGGTTGTAGTTAGTTATTTATTCGAAGAGACGATGTGAAAGGACTAGATAAATAGGCTAACGGATATTGTAGTTGTATGTAATTAGCGAATTGGTTCTTTAGGACGGGGAGAAGCGAGGGATTTTAGCTAGATATTCATTGGATACTGAAAGGGCTGATAGAGGGAGATATTCTGATGGAGTTCATGAATTGGGAGTGGCAGGCGGGTTGGGGTTGCATGTTAGCTATGAATGCATGGATCGTTCAGTGGGACTAATGTACGCGTGATCCGAGG
Organism: Pristionchus exspectatus; assembly: GCA_911812115.1. Classification (NCBI taxonomy): domain Eukaryota; kingdom Metazoa; phylum Nematoda; class Chromadorea; order Rhabditida; family Neodiplogasteridae; genus Pristionchus; species Pristionchus exspectatus. The sequence goes on along the minus strand of OU461584.1, from coordinate 19,947,308 downwards.
AAGAAAATCAAATCAGACAAAAAAAAATTAAAAAATGAAAACGTTTATTAAAATACCGGTGCATTGTGGTCTCAAGGTTTCTAGGAATATCAGGACATTAGGGTTGGACTAATGTAGGCTGTGTTCATTTGCAAAAAAAAATAATTTTCAATTAGCTCATGTGGTTCATTGACTGCTGCTATTTTCTGAGAAGGGGCCTAGTTAGTGTAAATAAATATGGCTACCGTATACCTTGATGACGATGCCCTCGCCATCATTGATGAGATCGGCCGCGATTTCGTCGTGCGAGGCGATGAAATCGCGCTGGAATCAGGGGATTACGGTAGTTAACGGGCGGTTACGGTAGAGTAGTGATTTGTATTAGATGCAAATTAGTTATTTTAGTGGATGAGATTCGACAATTGTTCAGGAGATTGCTGAGAGAAGGTGATCCGAGGTAAAAGCGAAAATGTATTAACTTTCTGACACTAGTAATACATGTTCTCTAAAGCGACCTTTCTAAACACGTTGGTTGTGCTATTAATAGTGTTTTTATTACGGGCTGCTGCTCACGATTGATTGGTGCTTTCTCGTATGCTAGGGATGTAATGAGTGAAAGAAACGCGCGTCCGCCGGGTTTCGAATGTTTGAATACTTCTGTCTAATGGGGCAAGCAAAGCGTAATCTGGCGTACTGTGATCGCTTAGATCGATTGAGGTTACGATGACTACGGGTCTCGTTATCGATTGAGGTTACGATGACTACGGGTTACGGTATCTCACCAGTTCGCGATAGAAGTCCGTCAGGGTGATGGGCTGCTGCTCCTCGTCTTCCGGCAGGTTGATGTATCTGGAATAATAATAATACAATAAAGTTCCGCGTCGCACAATCTTGTCAGTCGCCTTACACTGATTTGTCTCAATGTTGGATGGCGACTGCATTTTAATTAAACATACGTATTCTCGTCGAGCCGCAGCCGGTAGTACGTGCCCGTGAAGCAGTCAGAGCAGAGGAAGTCGAGGAACTGGAAGGCAATCGTTAATTGATGGTTGATTCTGATGCCCTTCTCTAGATGAGACGAAACTCGGCATCTTTGTTCAAAATTTGTACTGTAGTTAGCCGCAGCAAATTCTCAATGCTACGGGTGATCACTGCTAGTGCTACGGGACCTAGTGATGATATTTCATCGCAATGTTTGTAGACGCCGTTATTATGGACGGAATATGTTTTTATTGTTTTTTTACAGCAGCGATGCTTCAAATGGAATTATGAAATCAGCCTGGAAAGTAATAGAGCCATGAAGCCTGAATTTTCCAGGTGGTTGCGCTTTTGAAGTCTAGTTCTTCTTGCACGCGATCGCGAATATTTCGACTCGGCCGCAATGATAATCGACAAGTAGAGAAAAGATCAAGATACCGTACCACCAGTCGGTGCCTGTTCCAGTTGCGACGGATGGTCAGGTCGATTTTCGAGTTGCTGCAATGATAGAAGTCATTGGAATGATTGATACTCTCTCGATTTTGCCAGAATATCGCCATTTCTATGACCTTTCTTGGTCAAAATTGACAATAGTGTGATTCGGTTGTTTCAATCTGCTCTCTAGCCGGTCAGAGATGGCGAGAGAGCGTGCGATTGCGAGAGAGACAGAGAAAGGGCCACTTACCGCTCGCCGTCCCGATAGAGAGGCAGCTGCTCCGCCGTGTGAATGTGCGTGTACGGTAGCAGAGGGAACATCTGTAAGGTTACGGTAGGTCAGAGGCATACGGTAGCGTAAGGATTATCGATTTTAATCGGTATGGCGATAGTACTTTAACAAGATGAGGCAATGTAACAAAATTTGAGATGGTCCACGACAGAGGTTACGGTAATCGGAAAATAGGTAGGGTTACGGTAATGGTAGATCAGCAAAACAAAGATAGTAGTAGGTGAGAGGGTGTGAGGGAACGCGCACGAGAGGTCTGTTGGATCAGATGGCGTGGGGGGGTAACATAGCAGAGAGGGAAGGGAGGGGGGTGAATCTGTGAAGTGGTAGGGCTATGTGGTCAAATAGGAGTGCGAATTGTTATTGTGGAACTACCGACGAATTAACGATTCGAGAGGCCCGCTCTTGCACTTGTAGCAAAGATGAAACGCAACTGCGCTTGTCCAAATTCGAATTGAAAGAATTGCAAAAACGGTATTACTTGCCTATTAGATGCACTGTTTTAGTGAACGGCGAGTGTAACGGGAACTTGCCACTTGGTATGAACTGTTCGAATAATAGGAGATGAGAGAGGGGACGAATGGTGGAGAGTCAGAGATGCGAGAGAAGCGAGATAGTGCGTGAGATTGAGAGAGCGCGTCACCTCTTCCCTCACGGACCTTACACGGTAATAGATAGTGTAGCTAATTGTGGAACGAGCGGAGGAAGGAAGGACATGATTGATAAGTGAGCAATCAATAGGGATTACGGTATTCGCCCTAGTATTGATAGTTATCAACGTGATCGTGCGAGTGCGGGAATAGGAGGAATAAGAGGATGGCAAAGATGATAAGAAGAGAAGACGATGGGTGGAAACATGTTTGCGGCCATGTGACAGTGGGAAAGATTGCAATAAGGGTAGATCTATGGTTATTGAGTGACGACATTTTACGCTGGTATGAGGAAACGAGAGGGGTTATGCATTGTAGAGATCGACGGAGGTATATTATAGTTAGCAGTAGAGCTACTAGAATCATTGAGCGATTGATTGATAAGAGATAACTGTGAATTGTTGTAGATACTGATCACAGGATAGGTAGCCAAAACAAGAACAAGGTCGAGGTCTTACACCAATAGAATGCGCGGGAGTTGCAAGTGACGCTAGGTATCTCTCGCGCACGCACAAATTACGCGAGAGAGAGGATGAGCAGAGTGAGGCAAGACGGGGACTGAGATCCCTATCTACGCGGCAGAATAGGTGTGGGAGGAGCGATACAAGGAATGGCTAGTGTGGCAATATGGCAAAATGAGGATATCCAGCTATTGTGGGATCAATCCGATCTAATCTACTGAATAGGTATAGACACATAGATCGGATAGCACTAGAAAAAATGACGTGGCGACATTAGCAAACGCTAGAGATTGGAACCGCCAAGTGAGGATGGATCTATCGAGATCTCAACTTTTGCCTCACAATCTATGTTACGGGACTAGAGTTATCGAGCGCAGTATAATATCACCAACATGATGGGCATGGAATATCAATGACTTTTTTAGACCCTGCGAGTAGTAGTAAGCGCCCAGTGAGGCAATACGGGGTCAGCTGGATCTATTGTGAGCCTACCCTGTCTACTCTCTGCCTCCTTCTCCCTCCAATGATCACACCCTCCTCGATTGGCACAGTCTCTCGCCCGTCTTTCGAGTCTCGTTCCGATCACACTCTCTTCAATTCACATAGTCTCTCGGTCGGAGGAGGGATGAGAGGAACTGCCTGCGTGATCCCATGTGACGTGGGAGAAATGCTCTGACTCTCTCACTTTCCCATTATGTCTCGCTTCTCTGATCGACAAGAGAGCGTTGCGAAATGGGAGAGTCAGAAGATTGTTCTGACCCGGTGTGAGTGCATTAGGACGTGTGGCGGAATGCGAGGGCATGGTCAGAAGGTATCGGTCGTTGTAGAGCGAGAGTTCAACGAATAATTGAATCGGGAGATCGGGAAGGGGTTGAACGCATCTGATGGGACGCGATTGTGCCAGGGCAAACTGGCTGGACAATCACAGGGTATTTGCCGCTTCGGGGGAAAGATGAGGAAGCGGCTTGACCACCGGGTAATATTATTGGATGCAAGCCTGAATGCGATCGTAACGCGAATTGAGACTAAGGCAGAATGAGATAAGGCTGGTGCAACACAAGTGTGCCATGGGGAGTATTCCGATGTGGGCTAGGGGTTGGAAGTGATTAGCAGATGATGGTGCCGTCCGGTGATAGAGGGGGGGCAGGGCCAGAGGGTATTTGTTATTTTGGGGTCGACGAAATGCCATGAGATCAACGAATCGAGAGATGAGTGTGGTAGACGTATCGCTGGTGAAACACAATTGCAATAGGCTGATATTCCGATGTGAATTGTTGGATAGGAGACGTTCGACCGAGATTAGAGATGTCAACTGACAGAAAGTGCTTGTCCAGAGGGTATTTATTATTGTTGTTAGGAGTTGCAAAGGAGTGAACGAATCAAACGATGAGTGATGTAGAAGTATCGCTGGTGAAACACATTTGTACAATGAGGGTATTCCATGATCTGGTAAATGTGAAATGTTAGAACGATCCAATAGGTAAATTGGGAGTGGGGAATTTAATTTAAAGAATTTCTGAGCTATATTGGTTCTCGGGCATAAATACAGGAGAAATAGTAACGATGAAATACGAATTTATCATGTAATGATGAGCGAGCGGGCAACATAAAGAGAAGGGAATCAGACATGAGTGGTTGATATTGAGATGTTAACTAATCGGAAGGATGGCAAGTGATCGATAAAATGGCAGTAGTAAAAATGGTTCTTTATTGAAAGGAGAACCAGAGAAGAAATTATTGTTTAATGAACTATTACATCTAGCGGGGGACGGTCATATTGATTGTCAAATACAGGACTGATAATGTGATCCAGATGATGCGCAGATGTGCCGGGTGTAAAAGAAATGTGAATGTGAAATTAAACTTTTGGTGGTACCGTGTTCGCCATGTCGCCGGAGACCCATTGTTTCATTCATCCAGGACTGCTAATGTGCGGCATATGAAACGCAGCTGTGTCATGTGTACGATGCAAATCAAAAATTATATTTTAAATAAAATTATTTAATTGTAATTACTTAATAAATTGCAGGAAGTCGGCCTGTCGCTGCTCACCGCGTCCGTCGAGCATCTCGTCAACAAGGTATTTTAATTAATTAAAATGTAATTAATTAAATATTTAATTGTGTAATTAACTGGTCCCCGAGAAGAATTCTGTAGTATGCACTGATCGGGTTGAGCCAGGGAATAGTTGGCTAATTTCCGGTCCGGAATTTCCGGATCGCATCTCTTATTTTTCTTACGTAGAGGACAGTAGCCTAATGTGGATCAGGGAAGGTGCGAGTGAAGTTTGAGCGATCATGCAGTTCATGAATTAGGATTTGCTGAGTATAGAAAATTGAGGACTGAGCAAAGTTCGACTATTGGGTAAGAAGTTTGTTGTGAAGAGGAAATCAGCCTTGCATTGATTCCGCTCGCTGACCGAGTAGACTCCATGAAACACAATTGTGAGGGTAGCTTTGATTTCAGAAAGGTGTAGGACAGAGCAAAATCCGGCAGCTTGAGTGGTTTGGATTGTTTTATTGGACGACAGCACGACATTGTTTCCTGGAAGCGTGCACTGACCAAGTATTGTCCATGAAACACAATTGTGCTCGTGTGTGTCTGCAGAAATCGTAGGAAGAACATCGGGTAAAATGGCCAAACGATTCCTACAGGTATCGCCCGGTAATGTAGGCTATCGGTAGTTTTTTTAAATGAATTTCTCTCAATGCTAGTCGGGAAGGATACTGTAGGTTATCAGTTATCGATTGTTCCCCTCAGGACAAGGAGGGTTACGGTAGCCGACTCATTGTCGATTTTCCAGGGCAAAATGATTACTGTAGCCTATCGATTATCGATTTCCCCCACAGGGCAAGGCGGCGTGCCCGCACCTGCTCGTGTCCACGCACTTCCACGCGCTGATCGACCTGCTGGACACGGATCAGTCCGCGATCACGTATAATGTGAGTACGGTAGGAGGATGGGGAGTACGGTAGGTTACGGTATTATTGATTTTTGCTTATTTTGTCTGAGCCGTGTCAGTAGCCGGTAGCTAATGGTTCCTGAATTCCGGGATCACGTGTAATGTGCGTACGGTAGGGGATTACAGTAGCTGTATCAATATGAGGCCGTTCGCGAGAGAATCAGACAAGAGTTGGCACAGGCCAAAAATTTAGACTCTCTGAAACTTTGCGTTTTGGGGTTCTCGAGGGTGCTAATGACGATGGGTACACTCATTTTGTCCACCTGTGCCTCGTTGGCTTCAGACGACGTCACGTCGAAATCCGTTTTAGGTCTCTATTTCGGTCACTCGCAACGCTAAAATTTCGAAAGTTTGGCCGACCGGGTAGAATTTGATGGCGAACACGACAGTTCACTTTATTTTTCATTAATTATTTTAATTATGTTGTAAAATGGAACTTTTCGCAAACTACAGTGCTATAGTGGAGAGTAGTATAGATCGGACCGGAATGTCACGAGGATTCCAAATCTGTTTTCAAATTCAAAATCCATCATGCTGCATTCGAAATACTCAACTTATAGTGTACTTAGCTTGTAAGTAATTTTGACCATCTCTCCCTTGCTGGCTTCCGATCTTTTGATCTACCCGAGTCTCTCCTCCATGACCTCTTCCCAGTGTCTGCGCTCTCTCGATTCCCCCTGCTCTCTCGCCTCCCTCGAGGGAGGAGAGTCCGATCGATGAGAGAAGGAAGTAAACAAGTGGAAGTACCGTCAGATTTACTTACAAGCCAGGTACACTATAAATTGAGTATTTCGAATGCAGCATGATGGATTTTGATGTAAAAAGAGATTTGGAATCCTCTTGACATTCCGGTCCGATCTATACCACTCTCCACTATAGCACTGTAGTTTGCGAAAAGTTCCATTTTACATAATAATTTTAAAAAATAAAGAAAAATAAAGTGAACAGTCTTGTTCACCATTAAATTCTGACCAGCGAGCCAAACATTCGACAAATTAGCGTTATCAGGGATCGAAATAGAGGCCAAAAATTGATTTCGACGTGACGTCGTCTGAAGCCAAACAGGCATCCATGTGCAAAATGAGTGTGCACATCATCATCAGCACCATCGAGAACCCCGAATCGCAAAGTTTCAGAGAGTTGACATTTTTGACCTGTGCCAGACTCATTCGGATATTGTCTGATTCTCTCGCGAACGGCCTCAATGTAATACGGGAACTGTGTATATTGAAAGAGTATTGACTTCAATTTTTTTTTCTATAAAATAGATCAGTCCGCGATCAAACCCTTTACCAGTATTCCACAGTATGGAATTGAATGAGTAAACTGCTTGTCTGGTTTCGAGTTACGGAGGTTACGGTATCAATTATTGATGATTGATAGTCATGGTTATTTCAATTGCAGACACTGGAGGTGCTGCGCAAGGGCACGCTACTCTACTTCCAGGTGAGGCTGGGTTTCATCGTTGGGTGACCTTTCGTAGACTGAACGAAGTTTCAATAATTCAGTCGGTAGTACGTGTAATGAACCAAATTCTAAACTTCTCATGGTGTGAGTTCGCTGCTCTTATTCTAGGCAGGTGGGCGTTTCAGCGTTGGGTGACCTTCCTTTGAAATACCGAGGCTTTAATTAGTCTACCGGTCGACGTGTAATGAACCAAATTTCTAAATTTTTCATTGTGTGAGTTCGCTGCTTTTTCCTTTTTTTTAGGTGGATGGGCGTTTCATGGTTGGGTGACCTTTCTTTGAAATATCAAAGCTTCAATGACTTTATCTGTATTTGTCTCGTAATGCACCACACGGCACGTTAAGGGTGAATCTGAAATGCACGCAACGCGCGACCGCGACGCATGTCAAACGCGACGCGCCTCTAGCTGACTCCGCCCCTTTTCACTTTCACCGATTTTCACACAACACCTTTTTCATTGCCTAGCAATTTGCTATTCGTCCAAAACGTATGGTGATTGATTCTACGATGGGAAATAAATTCATCCCCAAAACTAGGTCGAAAATGATACAAATCCAGAGCAGCTAGAGCCGAAAACACAGGAAAAGTTGCATAACTTATTGAATAAGTTGACGAATTTCGGTCAAGTGTGGCTTAAAAGAAGCAATATCGCCAGGACTACAACACCTGCTAGCGGAAAAGTGAAATAAATCCCCAGCGAATTCGAAAAATAAAGTCAAAGTCAAAACTGGAAATTTGGTATGTCGTGTACAACCTTGTAAAACTTTCACAGTTCAGTTCAAATCGACGTAAATGAGTCACCGTTGAATTCCCCAAAGGTCATTCCACAATGTGTGCTAAATAAAAATACTAAAATTCGCCCTGTTCTCCCGCGAAGTTGAAATGAAAGGCGAATCCGTCGATTTCTTGTTAAGCAACCTTGGCACAAAAATTTGAATGCGAAATAGGCGGGAAACCGCTCGCGCGACGCGTGCTTTTCAGATTCATTTTTCTATTACGTAACGTGCCGTGACCAAATTACTTAATTGTTCGTTGTATTGTATCTACTTCCAGGTTTGTTGGCGCTTCAGTGTTAGATGACCTTTCACTCTGATGAAAACAGCTGCTAAGAAAAATATACGAGATAATATTTGAGAACTGTAATTGCTAATTTCGTGTGCAGCTCTACGTCCAGGTGAGTGCGGGTTGCAATGGTAGGTAGTCCGAAGAAGCCTTTTGTGTATCCAACGGAGTCTGCGGGGATCGGAATAATAGAGCACAATACAAATTATGTAGCCAATCCAATTCATTAAGTGTTCGGACATCCTGGTGAGTGCGCGCTGCAAGAATAGATTACCCCAGGGATCTTTTTGTCTTTCTAATTCGTGGCAGCTTTCTTCTAGAAAAATATCAACTAGTCATAATTCACGCATCTACCTTAGCGTTTTATGTTAGACGAATATGCGTTCTCTTATGCAGCGAAGCAAAAATCTAAACTATTTATTCACTTGCATTACCAATTCTCCGCTTTCAGTTCAAACTGGTTGAGGGCATCGTGACGTCGTCGTTCGCCGCCTTCACCGCGGCCAAGGCGGGCATTCCGCAGCGAGCGGTGGAGAGGGCGAATAAGGTGAGTGTGATATCTAGAAGCGCCGGGTTTAAGGAAGTAGAAGTAGGCCCGTTTCTATCAAGGGGTGTAATAGTGAATCTGTAGTTATGCGAATCAATCATTGGAATCTCTACGCGATGAGCCGTTGTAAAGTGAAAATAATGTGTTAAACAACCTCACAGATCTGTGTTGTAGCAGTTCCTGTAATCTGAAGGCATGCGAACCATTTGATCGGGTTAACGGTGTCGATAAATAAGTAACTAAAGTTTCAATTTATCCAGGCAGCTCTGCATTTCAGCGGTTCCCTGAAACTGCGGGCATGTGAATCATTAAATTGGGATCATGCTGACAAGGCTGGAAATGATCAAAACGACGTAACTTTAGTAAATTTAACAAATGGGCCTGACAGATCTGCGTTCCTTTTATTTCATGAATGTCTGGGGCAGAGCACCATTTGTTCACACTGATGGATAGATAAATCGAATCGATGTGCAACGGCGTTCAGCAGAATAAAAAAATACTAAGATGTTGAATTGGCCAGGCAGTTCGGCGTTCCGGTAGTAACATGATTCTATGGGTGTGCGAGTAAATTGAAAGGAAGGCGATGCCTCTTTAGAAATAGATCTATATTGAGGCGCGGACTCTAGTGAAACGAAGCTAAAGTGCTCAATTGCGTAGACAACTCTATGTTGCAGTAGTTATATTTTTTATGTGAGTATGTGAATCATTTGTTTGATTGGATTGCTATGGGCGGAAGAAAAAAGTATAAAGAAAAAAGAATGAAAATGGCCTGGCAGATTTGTTTTGTTTTTTTTTTAGTTCCATGATTGCGCGGGGTAGAGCATCATTTGATCGTATTGACCTTTCTGAGGGATAAGTAATTAATTTCTTGTAGATCTACGAGCATCTGCGGGACGGCGGTCGCCTGTGCGACATGCGGTTGGGCATCGAGGGAGAGGAGGAAATGTGAGTGGATTGATCTTTGATCTTTATGGGTTTGATCTTTGGTCATTCTAGATAAGTTTTTTTTATTTATAAACGGTGATTTATTGTCAGTGTGACTGAGCATCGGGGGAGAGAAATGTTAGTGGATTGGTCTTTGCACTTTAATCGTTTTGTTTCAAGAAACTTTCCCGTTTCAGCCGCCTCTCTTGTATGGTATTACACAGAATAGATAGTGTTTTCAGAAGGCTGAGTTTACAAAAACTGAATACTTGTGTGTTTCGTTCTTCTGCGTTGCTACAACTTGCGATGTTTTAATCTTTCATCATTCAGGTTCAGTTGCCTCTCATTGTCAATCCCTCGCAGACTTCTTTCCCTTTCCTTTCTTACCCCGAATGTACATGTTCAATGGCGAAACTGTGTCCTGTTCTGTAGTTAGCGTGAAGCCACGTAGGTGCTGTAGTACGTACGGGCGCGTCACTAATTCCTAACATATTTTTCCTCTGGTTAGGTCTCTTGCTCTCAGAAATAAGTACTGGGAAACATCTCCTGACAAGAGGTTCTCAACTTTGCCTGCTCTCTCGTGCTATCTTCACGAAACGACTCCAGGAAACGGGCTGTTATACCGCATGCGAACCACGTTTGTTGTTTCCAGGAATCAATTTCCTTGAATGAAGCTGTATTTCCGCTGCGCTTTCGATCACAGAAAGCGGCACGTTTCAAGTACGCAGCTTGTTAATTTGATAGCGAAAGATATGTGCACAGATCACACTACGTGACGTTGTGGCAAATACAGCTCGTAATTACAAATAGGTTGTTGATTTTCTGGGAAAGTAGCCGCATAATAGGGTCGAGATGGAAAAATAAGATCATACAAGAACACTATTACAAGAAATTAACACATCACTAGATCTGAGCCGTACTGTTTTCGCTGAGGTACAAGTTTATTGAAGCCGGCACGTCCCAAGTGCTCTATAGTCCATTGGAGGGTACTGTTACATGAAATTAACACATCACTAGATCTGAGTCGTATTTTCGCTGACAATGAGATACTAGATCATTGAAGCCGGCACGTTTCAGGTGCTCTTGTTGTCAATTGGATAGCGATAGATCTGTGCTGCACACAGATGACATCATGTGCTCTTGACTGATATTCACAGATAAAAAAGCATTTTTATTTCACAAACAGACTTAACTATATTTGAGTAGAATGAATAAGCAAGAATTTCGCACGTTTTCACACTACACTTTCATCCCTGGTACGTGCAGAATCGCATTGAAAAGGTTAGAGAATGGAAGCTAATCTAAGTCTTCGTCTCTTCATGTTGGCAGATCTCTCGTCAGTCAGAGAAACGAGATTATTGGTGAATGAGAGAGACAGAGCATCCATTAGGAAGCTAGCATGAGGAATTGACGTAGAGCTCTTGCTAATTGCTCATTGCGCAGCGGCTACGAGCCATCACAATGTCGCGTATCTCGGATTCACACTATGCCTCACTCTTACGGAATGGTTGAGAGTTGGATAAGAAGAACTGGAATAGCTTCATGGGTTCGATGGATTGTATACTTGAACAGGGAACTGACGCGGAGCCCTTGTTAATTGCATATTCTAACTGCTACAGTGTCGCGTATCTAGAATGCACACTATGTCTCGCTTTTACGGACTGGTTGAGAAATGGATAAGGAAGAACTGGAATAGCTTGGAACAGGTTTGATGATATGCTTGATGTAAGAAAGGCTGGAATGGGGAACTGACGTAGAGCTCTTGCTAATTGCTCATGGCGTAGTGGCTACGGGTCTTCACAGGTATGTATATGTCAGATACTGTCTCGCAAACAATAAGACTGACAAGGAAGTGAGAAATGAGAAGGAACAACTGAAATAGCTTCATTTGGTTTGATGGTATGTGATGTGAGACTCCGGAATGGCTCAAACAGTGATTGTGTGGTTATGCGTATGGTAATTGCGCGTGATCACTGGTGTACAAACATTTCCAAGTTATTGCTCTGTTTTCGCTGAAGATGAAATGAGCGTGCGACACTCACAGGACTTGTTTGGAAGATTTAGTAAGAAATGCGCGTACGGAATACTAGGAATCAGCAATTATAACGTGCGGGCACAATTCATGTGATGAAAGATTATGAAAGGGAATGATTATGTATAGATCAGCTATGAAATTTGGCTCGCTTGCTCTCACGAGGCATCAAAACACACCCGGGAGCTTGCCGTGTTTTGATCAGCTCCGAAATAGATTTAGTTGCGACGCGAAATCCTCTCACGAATAACAATCCGTGATATTTGCAAACAAGTGAAGTCTTAGTGCTGATTCATCAAGGCGATGTTGCGTAGCACGTATACTATGAGAGACTATCTGACTCAAGTGAAAATGTCTTGGCAAAGTGCAAGAAACGGAATTCCCTCAAAATTGGTGGGTGGATAGTACCCCTCGAGTGTAGCCCAGCCCCAACTTATTTTGTGATTTGAATCAGTCTCCGACGAATGGCGCGACATTTCAAAGTGAAACATAACCCAGCCGAGTTTCTCATTTCGCAATCAATCAAATCAAGTGATAGCTCAAAAAATGCACAATAATTCACTGATTATACGCCCGAATTTTATCCCGATCAATCGCGAACTCATTGAGAAATGTTGAAAAAACCATTTTTTTGGTCAAATTATCGCTATTTTCTCGCTCGGATGGTTAACAAGGGACCTTTTTTATTTCACTAATAATAAGAGCAATCATTCAGCTCTACTTCATGTTTATATGAAAGAAATAAAAAAACAACGCCTCAACTTATTGCGAAAAATCGGGCCCCAAATTGAAATAAAATCAGTTCGTGATTCGGTCGCCTACCGTAACCCAGAGAGCGGCCGGCAGAAAAAAAATGCACTCATGCATGGGGTCATGGGTCAGAAATATTTTTTGTTCGATATTTAATTGGTACCGTACCCATTGTGTTCTACAGTAACCCAAATTACCGTATCTGGCTACAGTACCCCGAAATATCACGAACTGACTTTTTTTCAAAAGTGCGCCAAATGTCTTCGATCTTTCATTGAATGTGTACTACAGTAACTCACGATGTTACCGTAACCCGAATTACCGTAATCCGGTTATCGCGAACTGACTTTATTTTTATAAACGGAATTTTGAAAGGCATTTATGAAAATAAAGTCAGTTCGCGATAACCGGATTACGGTAATTCGGGTTACGGTAACATCGTGAGTTACTGTAGTACACATTCAATGAAAGATCGAAGACATTTGGCGCACTTTTGAAAAAAAGTCAGTTCGTGATATTTCGGGGTACTGTAGCCAGATACGGAAATTTGGGTTATTGTAGAACACAATGGGTACGGTACCAATTAAATATTGAACAAAAAATATTTCTGACCCATGACCCCATGCATGAGTGCATTTTTTTCTGCCGGCCGCTCTCTGGGTTACGGTAGGCGACCGAATCACGAACTGATTTTATTTCAATTTGGAGCCCGATTTTTCGCAATAAGTTGAGGCGTTGTTTTTTTATTTCTTTCATATGAACATGAAGTAGAGCTGAATGATTGCTCTTATTATTAGTGAAATAAAAAAGGTCCCTTGTTAACCATCCGAGCGAGAAAATAGCGATAATTTGACCAAAAAAATGGTTTTTTCAACATTTCTCAATGAGTTCGCGGTTGATCGGGATAAAATTCGGGGCGTATAATCAGTGAATTATTGTGCATTTTTTGAGCTATCACTTGATTTGATTGATTGCGAAATGAGAAACTCGGCTGGGTTATGTTTCACTTTGAAATGTCGCGCCATTCGTCGGAGACTGATTCAAATCACAAAATAAGTTGGGGCTGGGCTACACTCGAGGGGTACTACCCACCCACCAATTTTGAGGGAATTCCGTTTCTTGCACTTTGCCAAGGGTCAGTGCAATTTTTTTCACTGACTCAGAAACTCTCTCCTATAGCCTCTAAAGCCTGCCTGGTCGATTCAATTTGTGGGTTACATTATTCTCATAACATACGTTGATTAGCTCTACTTTATTATCCAGGTGGAGTGGTGTTGTGTTCTCATTATAGTTATTCGATGATTCTAGGTTTACAAAATTTTTCTGATATTTTAATGAGTTATCAATTATTTTAATTCATTGTAGGAACGAGTGGCTGCACGGGCAGATGGAATCGGCGGTGGGATGGATGGAGGGATGGGAACTGGCGGAGGATGACGAGGAGGAAGGGAGAAGGGAAGAGGAAGAGGAGAGGGTCGATGAGCTGATTGACATGGTTAGTTGACTGATGCTATTTATTTGTGAAAAAAAGGCTTCAAGAATGAATGGTGCAAACGAGGTTGATAAGTTAATGGTGAAACATGAAACTTGTGTTGGAAAAAAGTGATCTGATCGGAATTTTTAGTTGAGTAGTGTGATTAGTTTGTAGGAATCGTTTCGAGAACGGTATTAGTGAACGGGACATTTGTTCTTGATGAGTTCAGAGTGAAGTTTGAAACCAATTCGTGAGAATATTTTGCTTGTTTTTTTTTCCATTAGCTGAAATAATACTATTGATTCGATCGAGCCGGATAGGTTGAAGATAAGTTAGTGCAGCATCAATCTCGCGGTGTTAGAGGGGGACATTATTTACTGATTAATGTGTACAATTAGTTTCTTTTGTAAGAACCGGAACGAATACTGTTGCAGGAATGCTGGAGTGGCTCAAGAAGTGTCTGTGAAAAATGAATCTTATTTGTGTTTGAAATTTTGATGATGGGTTTGCTGAATACAGGCTAGAATATTTTTTCCACGGATTCCCATATACCACTAGCGTCAAGTGTTCTCACCGGGCTCAAGAGTAGATGGTGAAACCAGAAACTTGCAACCCGCGAAATTCAGATTCAGCCTTCGACTTCCCCGTAGGCGAACTATAACCGAAACTGTCAATGTGTCCTTCTCTGATTGGAGATGCCACTGTATTTGATGATCATAGCCGGTGAATATTTGTTGCATTAGCTGCTGCTTTCTCAACGTTGTTCAACGTCCCCGGCGAACCATAGACTTGCAGTGAAACGTGAATTCTGTGTAATTCGTTTGTGATTTTCTACTCTTTCGTTTTCTGACGTTTTAATTTCAGTGCGGTCTAGACGCGCGTGAGAACTCTGTTCGCTGTACTTGCTGTTTAGCGTCGCGCCGCTGCAGTCTAGTTTGTCGTCAATTATAGCAACCGGCGATTATGTTATCGTGTCTAACAACGCGTGGGGTACGTGCGGAATGCAAGTTTCCTCCAAGCTTATGGTTTTGTTAAGGATACGGTGATTAAATCCCCTAATATTTTCCAAGTATTTTTCCCGCGGAAGTTTATCCTATATTCCGTTTCGGATCTTTAGGGGAAACATCTATTAGGCGATTTGGCATAATGCGACCAGGCAATACACACAGATTTAATGTGAGTGCGAGGGCGAATAATCAGGTAGGCATGCGACCACATTTCGCATGCACATATCCGATTGGATAATGAGAGCAAACATCGCACGAAAGTGCGAGGAAATCGGCGCATTTCCGATGCGGATTGTGACCTCAAAGAGGAACATGATTTTCGAAAATTCTAATTTTAAATTGTCTGAAATTGCAGTTGCGCAAGCACCTCTTCACGGCGGAGGAGCGGAACGAGGACAGGGAAGAGGAGATGGAGGAGGATGATGGGAGGGAGGCAGAGGTAGCAGAGGTGAGGCGTTCGTTTGGCATGAATATTCGCTCTTTTCTTGTATTTTGAATCCTCGTATATTATGGTTGATATTATTAGATTATTTTTTGTTATTGTCGATGTGAAACGAAAATTAATGGGCTGGACAGTCGTTGCGACTAGTAGGTTTCGTGAAACACAAATTGTCCACAAATTGTTGCCTGAATAGCGAACAGAAGAGCATGCACTCAGCCCCCCCCCCCTGCGCTCAAATTGTGCAAGTTCCTCTAGTTTGAGCTTATCCAACAGTTGGAATTCCTAATCGGAACTTACTTCCCATTTTTAGTTCTTCTAATTTCCGAAATTTCATCCCCATTTCAGCCGGAAGTGAAACGAGAGGTGGATCAGGAAGAGACGGTGCGGCCACGGGAGAAGGATGAGGTGCGCCGATTGAGCTTTGATCTTTTGGAAGTTGATCTTTGAACTTGGTAATCAGGCTGATAATCTTCCATTCCAGGTCACTCCCCCTCCCGCGCCTGTAGCGCCGACAGAGGATACGGTGGATAAGGAAGGAGATGGAAGCCAGGATACGATGGTCCGAGAGGAGGATACGGTAGACCCGGCCGCCGAGGCGGTAGATCAACCGAGGGATACGGTAGACGGCAGCAAGGCTACGGTAGATCAAGCGACGCCCATCGATGAAGATCAACCATCGCAGAGGGTGTACACCTTCCCATGGGAGCATGAGGATGATGAGGAAGAGGAGAAGGAGGAAGGGGAAGGAGAGAAGAGGTACGGTATGAACGAGATTACGGTAGTTATAGAATGCGTGGACTATATAGCCTAAATAGCTATTTTTGTGGGTAGTTTTTCTTTAAAAATGTGCTGAATTTCACCAGGTGATTCTGAGAAATAGAGGACCCACATAAGATGAAGTGAGATGAAGTGTGATTGAACCACGATGGTTCCGGGAAAACGGTTTTAAAATATACAAGATTTTTTGCTGCATTCTTTAGAATGTTCAAAACCACTTGTTTGAGGTAGTATTGCAGAGCAGTGCTCGAAAAGTCATGTCAATTGGGGTTCGCCGTCGGGCACATTGGCCTATATTTTCGGTATTTTCGTGCACATTTTGGGCACCTAGACCTATAAAATTACAAAAAAATACCGATGGGGGTTAGAACACTTGAAAATTCAACTTTTCGGCACCGTTTCGGGCACCTAGACTAAAAATTTAGCCCGACTTCGTCGGGCACCTTGCATGTTGACGTTGACATCCTTTTCGAGCACTGTTGCAGAGCGTGCGTACAGATCCGTACATGAACTAGAGGCCCCGTAGTCTAGAGGGCAAACTAGAGACTTTGAAGGTTGCAGTCACGCGATCTCGTTGAATAATTTCGCGTGCAGTCTCGGCTTGTTTGTGCAACTGAGAGATTAGTAGATGCTGATCTTATGGATTTAGACATTGTTGTGACCAGAAGGGAGACTAGAGACTGAAACTGCTGCGTCTAGATAGCTTGTAGGTAGCCATTACTATTTCCTTGAACAAATTCGTGCAAGATCTCATCTCGTTTATGAAACAGAAACTTCATATTAGACCTAGACATGAGTGTAATCTGATTTTGTGGATTTAGTCATTGTTGTGACTAGAAGGCGAACTAGAGGCTGAAACTGATGAGTCTAGAATGTAGTTAATTTTTTTTGGGGTAAACTCGCACAAAGTCTTGGCTTGTTTTTGCTTCACCGGTTTCATATTAGACCGAAACATGAGTGGAAGCTGATCTACAGTAGACCTATTGAATTTAGACGGCGAACTTGAGACTGAATCTGATGCGTCTAGCTTGTAGTCACTGCTATTTTAGGTAAATTAGCGTAAAGTCTAAGTTTGTTTGTGTTTCAGAGGTCTTACATTAGACTGATACATCAGCGGAGGCTGATCGATCATAGACTGTGCAAATCTTGTAGTCTCTGCGTTCTTTTTGGCTAAATTCGTGCAATGTCGCACTCCGTTTCTGGCTTATCCCGCCGGATTCCTTTTCGTATTTGGGTGTGAAATGCTGACGATTAGCGGGAATCTGAAGCTGAAAGAAGTCTGGCGATGTCTCGCCGATAGGCGAATCTGCTAGGGTGAGAGCCTCTAGAGCTCGCCGCCTCCTCATTTCGCACAATCTCTCGCCTGCCTTGTTACCAGTGAGTGTGAGAGAGGGAGATGAGATAGTGTATGAAATGGAGAGTCATCTGTGATGTATGTTGCCGCGGATAGCAGACACGTGAGGGTTTTCTTGGTACATGAGGGTTTCACGGGTGGTATACAATCTGGATAAGTGCTCGCATTTTTCGTTCAGCTCTGTACCTTTTGCTCTGCGAAATCAATTTTTCAAATCCCTTTGTATTTATGTTTCATCCTGCACTCACAAGGGAACCGCATAAGTCGGCACTCACGAATCGTAAATTTGCTATCACCAATCGAAAGGTACCCCTATAGGAAGTCCAAATCAACTCTAACATTATGTAATAATTGATTCCTAAGAACCGAAAATTCATAATCAATTTATAGGAGAAATTTGTGAAAAATTTGCACGCTCGTCGAGCAGGCTAGTATTCGAACTGGCGAGAGCTGAGAGCATGTCTCCTCTGGCGCAGCAGGTAGCGCGTTCACCTTGATAACGGTATGCCGTTGGTTCGAATCCTTTTGCTGCATCTGTTTTGCAACATTTTTTGCACTTTTAAAACCACTTTATTTTTCATCGTAGGCTCACCCAACGTTGAATAATACATACTGACGCTTGTCACATGTGTAACAGTTTCGTGAGCAATGTAGAATCTCATGCTGTTAGAAAATTGCCTTCTGAGTGTAACTAAGTGATTGTACGTCAGCATAACTAACAATATGAGAACTGTTTTAACGTTGGGTGAGCCTACGATGGAAAATAAAGTGATTTTAAAAGTGCAAAAAATGTTGCAAAACAGATGCAGCAAAAGGATTCGAACGAACGGCATACCGTTATCAAGGTGAACGCGCTACCTGCTGCGCCAGAGGAGACATGCTCTTAGCTCTCGCCAGTTCGAATACTAGCCTGCTCGACGAGCGTGCAAATTTTTCACAAATTTCTCCTATAAATTGATGATGAATTTTCGGTTCTTAGGAATCAATTATTACATAATGTTAGAGTTGATTTGGACTTCCTAGAGGGGTACCTTTCGATTGGTGATAGCAAATTTACGATTCGTGAGTGCCGACTTATGCGGTTCCCTTGTCAACTAGCTATGAGAGCTGCATTCATTCGATAACGCAGTGAACCGGGTTTCTAATTAGTAGCTCTCCATAAACATTGTGAACGGGGACGATTTGTGATTATTGTTATTTATTTATTGTTATTATTTATTATTATCACATTTATTCCAGCGCACTCGCCGACGAGGGCGATGCGCTGCGCGATGTCACCTTCCCGTGGGAGCTGGAGAGGTCGGAGGACGAGGAAGAGGAGGTGAAGGGAGAGCAGAAAGAGGAAAGGGACCTCCAGGGCAGACCGGATGATGAGGTGATCTTTGATCTCTAGTCTTGGCAATAGGACCAGCCAGCACCAGTTTTT
Organism: Pristionchus exspectatus; assembly: GCA_911812115.1. Taxonomy (NCBI): domain Eukaryota; kingdom Metazoa; phylum Nematoda; class Chromadorea; order Rhabditida; family Neodiplogasteridae; genus Pristionchus; species Pristionchus exspectatus. Next base: position 19,928,292 of record OU461584.1, on the reverse strand, counting down.
ATCTCTTAAAAGGGTGTCGGGCCTGAATACAGAGGCGGTTAGGAAATGCGGAGGTACGATACGGCAATCGTGGGAATATCATGATACGGTAGGGAAGAAGGCGTGATACGGTTGGAATGGGAGAGAAGGCCTGGCATTTATAATCTGTATCTTTCTATGGCTTATGATTCGATCTTTGATCTTTCCCAGACACTAGACACGTCGCACGCGATCTTGCAGCCACTCGAGGACACGAGCACCGCTGAGGTGAGAAAATGGTTATTTTAAATATTTTAATAATACCATATTTAGGAATGGGAGATTTACACTTGCAAAATGGGTTGCGCACTTGGTGGATTTGGGATCAACTAATCTGTGAAATCGCTGAAAAGCACCCCTTTTCCGATCGAGAGTAGGTTCCTTTTCCATAAACCCCTACTAAAGTAATGATAACTGGTTCTGAAGGCCCACGTTTTGAGGGAGATTGTTATATTTCACATTAAAATTAAAAACATTCAAAATTGGTAAAATGGGTGTTATACAGTTGAAAATGGGTTGCACACTTGGTGGATTTCGGGCCCACTCATCTTTAATACCTCTGAAATTGTAATTGTTTCGATGTAGACTGTTGTTAATGCCCTATAAATAGTTAGTTAGGATAGCTGCCTTTGTCGATCCTTGTGGTCTTCCTTCTGACGTTCTCTAGACAAGGTGTATGCTGCCATTAAGAGGGGACTGTTATTCTTGACGTCTATGGCTTGTGTGCGTGCGCTTAGGAGGAAGTGAACTTCCGACAGCGACCGTTTAGCGATGTGCATTTTGCGGCGCGGAATATCGTATTACTGTGGAAATTGTGCGTGTGAATTTGGAATATTTGTAGTGCAATTTTACAAACTTTGAGTAAATTTGTGGAGGAAGACGGCGAACATCTCGTGATGGGTATTTAGCGGCGCAGTGGAATTCATTATGATTATGAGCAGTGTACGTGCGAATAGATGATTCTGAATTGACAATTCCTGTGGAGAAAGTATACGTTGATCAATTAGAGCCACAGAAAGAGCGATGGTCCAGTCCTTCCGTTTCGAATGCTCTCCAATCGGTTAGCCGTAAAAGGAGAAAAGCGGGTGCTCTGTGGATGCATATGTCCGTTTGAAAATACTCGATTCGCTCGTTTTGAATATGACCGAACCTCATGTTGACTAAATTTTGACCCCCTTGCTTCTCTTTCAACGCCCACGATTGTTCGGATGATTCCGGCATGGAATACCTCATTACTGTGGATATTATACGTGCGAATGTGTAGTATCGTTTTGCAACGTCAACATCATTACCAATTAGCGCATGCGGCTGCTTTTAGATACGCGCAGCATCACAGTACCACCGATTTCATCGATGCATAATGTTAATGAAATTTTGTTAATGAAATTTGGTTATTTCTGGAACTAGTAATGCAATGAAATTGCTTGTGCAAACCAATACAATACAAGCCTGCTCCCGGCTTCTATAACTAGTAATGAGAGAACATGATAGATTTTCCAACACCACGTGGGTGTGGGTAATTAAATATGTGTGTTTTCCTCTCAATCTAGATTTCTGCTATCTAGATCGGGTTTACAACTTGTGGATCAAACTGTGCGTCGTGGGGATAATGAGAAAAGCTGAAATGGTGAGAAGAAAAGCGCTGTTTTTGTTACGTGATCAGTAGAAGCGAACAATATCACGCAGGGAAAGCGTATGGGAAAAGCGGGCGAGAAACTTAAAATACTGTCACAACAAGATGAAACATTTTCAGAATTCGTCCACGACGAAGAGCTCGGACACCCTCAATTCGACGACGAATAGCATCCTGAAGGGAAGTGCGAGGAGAGGAGACAGAACGATCGATCGAAGGTATACGGTAGCGGGAGTGTACTGGGCACGAATAAAGGTGTAGACCTTTGGACGATTTCCTACCTTTGGACGATTTCCGATACTAATTCATGAGGATGCAAAACAATCATTCGGTCTTTAATTTTATCCTGATTCTCCAATAGGTATCTGCAATTGAAGGGTTTAGGTGCTAATTTACGTGAAGCAAGTAGCATTCGATCTATGTAAGAGACTAAATACTCTATCCTTGGGTTAGGAAGAAAGGCGGAAGTTGAATACGGTAGTCGTGGGAATATTATGATACGGTAGGGAGGAGGGTGTGATGCGGTTGGTGGGGGAGAGGAGTGTCACACGGTGGAAGAGGGTATTTTCGCTCCACACATTTTGAGCTCACGTTTTTGCGTCTGCTACAAATTTACTTCCTCATTCACCAGGATGTTGTTTCTCGTTCTTTTCCCGGGCATTTTTCTTGAATACTCATCAGAACTATTTAACCAGGCGGGAACGGAAATATCGACTGATTTGTGATTGCATTCCTCCTCATGATTCACTGCAACAGTATTTCGCCGGATCGCTAAGATCCCAGCCAGCCGAGCTTGCTCGGACTTGATTTGTCACACTGTAATTTCGTTGCTGTGTGCGTGCTTACAGGCTCGCAACGTGCACATTAACTATGGCGCAGCTTGTGGTTTCTGCCTAGCAAACAGGCTTCGATACTCGGTCGTTGATCGGCTATATTTTGATCTGCGATTGTGTTTTGTCGCGTCTGACTCCGATGTACAGCGAATTCCACGAACAGCGTAAGCAGGCTGACCGAGTTTTAGTAATCAGTGGTGCTTGTACCCAGCCGCCTTTCCCAGTATAAGAAAACGGCTAATTCTATAACAAGATTAGCGTGTCAGAGGTAAGGAGCACCCTCGCACGCCTAATGTAATGCAGCGAATCTGGCGAATTACGGCGAATTAGGTGGAGTTATCGGATGAGGATGTTGAAGGAAGGCACGTCCTCGTGATTTGCCGTGATATTTGGCATGTAGGCGTGGAATTGGAAATGAGGCCAACGGGTTCACGAGAATTGGTGAAACCATTAATCTGTTGAATTCGAAACAAGGAGGAAAGTGGCGATTCATTGTTCTATAATTTCTCAGCATACTATCATTTCAAGCAAATTTGATAACATAACAATACAGAACGAATATGATTCTTAATTTAGAATAACAAATAAACATTTTAAATTTTTTTTAAAACATGCTCTCGTGAATATTCTTTGAATATTGTGGAATATTGCTTTTAGGAAAGGAATATGAAATGGGGCCAACGGGTGTTTGTGATCCAACGAATATCAAATTAAAAGAATGAAACACAAACCTGATTTGACAATACTCATGTATGATTAACAATTAAAAGGGAAAATCAAGAACTTAAAGACATACATAATTATGGTCTCGTTAAGACATATTGAGATACAATCGTAGAACCGTTTAAAATTTTCTTATAAAAATTTCATCGTTTCATGTGTTTGTTATAATGAGCTACTGGAAATGTGGCGTTTGCTCATTCTTATCAGCATAAATTTTAATATTCACGTACGATGGGCAGAAATAGAATACCGCATTGTTATCAGAATGAATGTCAGATCTTGTAATTTGCGTGACCAGAAATAGGATGTGTTGTTGAGCCTATTCGTAGTTTCTGTACGGTAGGCGTATGAATCAGTGAAATGTCTAAACAATTATACTCCAGGAAGGAAATGCTTGAAGAACATACATAACTACAGGGTAGTTCTTGACATTGTCTAGACAAGTTACGTCTACAGTGCGTTTTTCTGTTAATTGCCACGTTCCTAGGACATAATATTTAACATTCGGACCGAGTACCCGACACCTGTGAACAAGTGAAGCTCGATCAATGTTTAGCGAGCACTACAATTGCGACACTGTTCTTCTTACCTTTCACTCCAATTCTTACGTTCATGTCTAAAATTAGATGCCCATCCCAATTGGGCCTCTTCTTTTATTCTGATGTGATTTTTGGCAGAATTGATGGTACTGTCTATTCCTGGCACTCGCTTACTTATGTCTGAATGCACATTGCCACCCGCGCAGGTATTATTCCGAGCTGGCAGCATTATTTATTAGTTACGACAGAGATCTGGGAGGTCTCTTCGTGGATTCATCGTAGGAGTGTGGATCGTAGGAGTGCCATTTTCGATCCCTCGATGCGCTCATCCTTGCCTGTTTTGTTCTTTCTACTTTTGTTATGTGCTTGCGTAGACAAATCGGACGTACGTGTGAGTTAGAGGATACGGTCGTAATGATACGCTACGATAGCATTCTGGGTCAGCGCATATTCTCCTACCTGGTGTTTATCAGCCTTCTTGGTCTCTTAGAGTCGTCACGAAAATACGCCAAAGGACGGCATGGATACGAGTGAACGCACAACAGACAATTGCCGATGTCCGAGGTTCACGCTTTCACTTGACGTACTCGAACAACATAGTTAAATAAACGACGAAGATCTGAGGACAATCACGTCCACTTGCGCTTTATCTTTTACGTACCCACAACGAACAACATGGTTATCACTTGATGTGATGTCGACAAACATACAAGCCAACTTACATGTGTTGATAGGCACGCACACAAACGTATACGGTAGAACACAGAACGTAGCAGTATGCTGCTCAAGATGTAATGCAAGGTTCTGCATGAATACGAAAACAATGGATGACATTTCTCGTTCGGCACGTGCCTTAATTATTTCAACATCTTTGATCTTCAACATCTTCTGTAATAATACAATACTGGTCCATGATCTTCCTCGTCGTCTCTTGCATTGGAAATAGCCTCATTTGCACAGAAATACATGAATGTCATCTGATTCTAATGAATGGAACGAAGACAATATATGTGGGCAAGGAAAGATCAACACGTACCCAGCTACTACTTGCGGTCATGCGTGCTGTAAAGCTTTGCTGGTACTTAGAGAAACAATAATACATAGAGGATCCCTTTCTACCTGGAAGTTCAAAGTTGATTCCAGTCTAGTCACGCAATAATCTAGTCACGCAAGATTTGCGTCGTATGTCCTCCTCATGTTGATTGAGTGCAGGAATATAGAAACATATTTATTCTGACTTCAGAGCGTGTGTCATAAATATTGGATCATAGGGGCCTCAAATATCTTGTCCTCTAAAGTTGCTGCCGGAAACGGCGAAGGACTTTGAGAATTGAGGAACCAGAGTTTTGGTTGGGATCTCTGACACGAGAGGACTACGTGGGTTGCGTGGGGCAGACGTGCGCCGGTGCACATTACCGATTGGAGCGGAAGGGGCGACGTGTGCCCGAAACACAATGCTGCAGTCTCGACGACGTGAGGCCAGCCGAGTGTGTGAAATGCACAAGAGCACCGCCGAAGAGAGGCCAGAGAATGAATAGAACGTGGCGATTTGAGAGACTGCAGGCTATATGTGCTCACAATGACGTTCTGAGGGTGGAAGTGCGCTCTATTAGAGATTTTGCAATGTCTGAGCGACCCGGAACTTTGGAATCGTGCACTTTTGTGGTATACGGTCCGAGCCTTTCATATCGAGATCGTAAATAAGCCAGATTCCACTTCTGCCACTATACGATTGTTTATCTGTCACCCATCCTAGTCTGATCTTGTCTAGATACCATTCCGCAATGCAAGATGCGAGCAAGCGACTAATAAGACCGAGCTTGCTTACGTGTATATTCTGCTACCTCTGACGACATTACCGTATCCTCCTCATTATCTAACGAAAACTTCGCATTTTTCCCTGCCACACGTTGACATCTTTCTGTGAAACCCTGATTAGCGGTGGAAAATAGGATCTGAGATAATAAGGCTTCAGTTGAGTCAGCCTCGCAGCGTACTGTACCGGTGATCTCAGATAGGATGGTCATTAGCTGACGAAACCGCACATACTTCCTAGGCGACACGTTGACATCTTTCTGTGAAAACTGATTAACGAGCAAAAATGGATGGGAGATAATGGGCATCAGTTGAATCAGCACCGCGGTATACTGTACCTGCGATCTCAGACACATCGGGCCGCCGAAACGGAATCTACTTCCCCCGGAAAAGGCTATTCGAGAAACTCTGGTTCCAGTTTGGAACAATTCCGGCGTGGGCTGTGCACGTTTTCCATTGTTGTCGAGACCATTGAATTATAAGGACCGGAAATGCCACGTAAACGCGCCCACCCGTTTTGCGATCTATGAATCAGGAAAGTGTTTCTCTCATCATCAATTTGTAAGCCCTGACTGGCTTGGCTTTGGAAGTGTTTTTCTGGAGCGCAAGGTAGAATTTCACGCTTCTTCACTCGAAATGCACTTGTTTCATTGCTGCCTCTCATGAGAAAACGGAACTTGTAAATGGGCATTACGTGTATTTTCTGGCGCGCAAAGAAAAAGGGCGATTATTCGTTATGCTCACGACAAGTGGCTATCTTGAGGCTCTTGCAGAAAATGCGCAGTTTTGTCACGTATCTTTTTGGACTTTGAGATGGACGAGACTGGTTCGGTTTCAAATTTGAACAAGGTGCATAACCTATTTCAAGTATAAAAAGCGTTTAAAAATATTTTAAGAATAATAGTTTAGTACTTTAATCACACTAAATCACATGGACTTTCATTTGCTGCACTATCTAATAGAAACGCGGAAACAGTTATGCTCACTTTCTGTGCACAGCTTGGCTTCCCTTGTGGTTGGGCATTTTCTGTTTTGTGACGACCACACTTTGTGGTTCGTCATTTGATCTTCATCGGATATTATTCACCGGAGACCGTCTAACACATAGTGCAATTCACCTCGCGACGTTGCGGTGTGACAAATCGCCGCACACATACACAATTTCTGGCACGTTTGAGAAACGAATGAGATTGAGTGTGTCGGCAAATAATAGCAGCCGCGATTGGTCTGCACGTTCGCTTAGCGGGTGATCGCGGAATATTCCGGGGAATTGGAGTGTGCGTGTCTGATAGGCTAGCAGCGGGTAGAGAGACCACCCGAACTCCAATCCTATCTCGAGCGGACGAGGTGTAGTGTTAGACGGAGAGAGCCCTGGAAAGGCTTCTCGCGAAATGCCCGCTAAGCGAACAAGGCATCCACGTTGCTCGTGCATATAATGGGAATGTGTTGAATCAAAGTCTGGATATTGTGATAAACGTACCCAAAGTTCGTCGAAAAAATTCCGACAAACAAACGCCAGAACAGCGCGCGATTTGTAGCCAACTGTGCCTAGGCCGGGTTCGCTGGTAGGTGATCTATCAATCAGTGTCAGCCACAGTAGCGTCGAAATATCAGTGGAGGACGCGCGATCTTGGGAATAGGGGTGCATCAAGGGTCGTTCGGTGTACGGCGTGTTTTCCACGCTGGAATCACCCCCACAGATGGCCCATCTTATCAGAGATTTTCCATCAGTTTGAGTGTGTGACAGTGCACGAAATTGGTATCACGGGAATGGGGATGCGCCAAGGGGGCACTAGGTGCATCGACGTGTTTCCCATGCGTGAATTTCCACACGGATAGCCCATCATGGCAGAGATTTTCCTTGCAGTTTTTTTTTGTGTATCTTCTGCACGAAAGTGAACACCGTATATTGCAGTAACCTCTCGGTGAGCTTCTCCAAGGAGGTCACGATGATGGTGGATAAGGAGAAGGAGCCGGAACCGCAGGTTGGTAGAGGGGGCAAGTAGATGGGACAGACACTTGTTTAGGTCTAAACTGAGCTTGTTTTCAGCCGGAGCGGGTCTCGCCGGCCAAGCGACCCGCCAACTTTGAGCTGTTCGAGCGGCTGCTGAGATGTGAGTGAAGAGTGACCGTTAGGTGAAGTTTGATCTTTGATCTTTGCAGATTCGGTCGAAAAGGGAGCGAAGACGCAGCAGAACGACCGAGTGACGGCAACAGGCGATCTCACAATTGCCGTAAAGAGACTCAGATCGCACTAGAACCTCGCACTAGAACTTGTCGCATAGGAATGATGTAAGTCTAGCTGTACCATATCCGTGTTGTTATTGTTTTCGTTGTGCCATATTGTTGTTTTTTTCGAGATTTCATTCTGTGAATCGCTTTTCTTGTGCTAACTCGCTACGGTCCGTAGTAAACGTTTCCTGATTTTTTTTCGTTTTTTGTGGGTGCAAGGGAATGGTGTGTGCTGGGTACACAGAGGATCAGTTATCAATAAGATTCTCTGTCTTGGACAGATCACGAATAGATTCGTGAGTTTACGTGTGAGATTGAGTCAGCTTATTGGTGAATACATTTGATCTCTGTGATCAAAGTGACAGCTCGATAAGCTCGATCGTGAGGAAGGGAAGATTCGGCTGTGGAAAAGCCTGTCAAAATGATCAGCTAAAGTCTGTCTGGATGCTTATCAGCACGGATCTCGTGACTCGTGTGACAGGAGATAAGAACAGGAATATGCAATCCTGCAAATAGGCGCGGATTAACGGTTCGAAAGTCCGCCCCGGTGTGTGACTGCAGAAGAAAACAAGAGCAATTCTCCGTCTTTACAATAGCCCGGCTATTTTATGTTCGAAAGTCCACGGCTGTGCCGTAGACGAAAATAAGGGAATATTGTTCACGCGGCACAATTTTTCCCCGACTTGAGCGGAAATAGTTGGGCTGTAAACAGCGTTGCAAGTGCGTTCAGTGACGTGTTTTAGAAGTAAACCATTTGGTATGCGGAGCAATTCGTGAAGGAATCACTTTGGCTTACTGTGAAGCCTACGTGCGGGTGTGAAGGTGGACTGAAATAACCGCCCGTTTGGGTGCGGCTATCCACCGTTCGGGACCAGTGACCGAGGTATGCATGAGCAAGCGTTCTCGCGTCAGACAGACTAGAGGCACGCCTTTTCGGAGATTTTGTCTACCTGCGAATACGCACGTTTGGTTGGGCAACGTACTTCGGTCGTTATGCCTATGTGCGTTTCTCCGGATACGTCCTGCAAAAACACTCTCAGGAAAGTCATGCACGCCCTGTGCGGACTGTGTCCTTTTGTTCACTAGTCTGTTTGTTGCACATTTCCATTCCAATTACGCGTCTACCGTATTCGTTCGCAACGCCATTCCTCCTGGTACTGCCTCGGTACTGTTTCCTGGTATGCAGATTGCCCGAGCTGTAAGCTCTTTTTCTCGCGTGATAAGCGTTACGCTAACCGCGCTGATAAGGTTCCTAGATTCGAAGGGGCTCCGCTGTTATGGTAAAGAGAGGGAGTCTCTTTCTGGGTCTGATGTGGGTGGGCTTGCATTGCCGGATTTGGAAAGGATTTCGCATCAACTTAATCCGATCCGTTTTTTCAGCCACTCTATTTCATTTCATTCGCTGAAAGAATCTGCATTTTGTAGCTCATGATGTTATTTTTTTCGGATTAGACGACGAATTTAATATCCTCAGCGAATTGGGTGTGATTCAGCAGAGTCGAAACTCCTCGATTCGTACTATTGTGTTGAAATTGGAAGGGCTCAGGAAACATGCAGGTTGTGTACTGAATGATAAGACGATGATAATCAATGGGCATACAAGACAGATACGAAGTGGGAAACGATGGGGGTCGACTCGAAGAGCAATAAACAGCGCTTACGGCACATTTCTGAGTGATGACGTAATGCGGAAAGCATGAAAGATCATTGGATGGGAAGCGATTGTATTCAAATGTTTTCTCGGAAAGTTCTTCACGATCTACACAATGATGATTGGTCAATGACATATTTTCGAGAAGTATACTCTTGTCTTGTTTCTCAACCTTTCGCACACAGTCGCGCAGAGACATTGGTTGAGCTACGGTACTTCACTAATCAGACAAGAAACGCCAGCAAACCAGGAAATGCAGTTTTAGTCGAAACATGCACGCTTTGCCAAACAAATTGTCCTATGCTTCACAGGTCTGAAAATTGGCCGCATGAATAAAATCATAGAAAACGATTGCAGTAGAGTAGAAATTTGTGATCGCTGTGATCGCAAAGTGCTGTTGGGAAGGAAGTGATCCATCAATGCAGTTGTTGTGCTGCGATCGCACTCCTTCCGGCCTATCATTGGCTCGGTGTTCACTCGAAATTTCGAGAGGGATCAAGGTTTCGATGATCCCATCGAACGGATAATAAACAAACATGGTCAGGGGCGTTGCATCTCGCAAACGAACAAACTAACTTGGCTTTGCTCACGTAACTTCGCAGGCTGCATATCGGCCAATGCTGACAAAATGTTTGCAGAAAAGTTCGAAACCACACGCGGGCCCGGATGATTTCTTTGGTGGGGTGATGCAACCCAAGATGAGTAAGATAAGTCGAAGCCGTTTCGAATTCTCACGTAGCCCTTTCCCCTTGCTGAGCCCAAAAAAGTGACCCTTTCTTGTAATGTCTATCTAGAAATAAGACGCTTTGTGGCCAAAGTGTGATCACCAAATTTCGAGAGTAAATAATATCATCAACGACCATTGATCATCCATCTTTGGAGTTGTCATCTCGTCCATGAACTAGAAGTTTTGAGAAACTTACTCGGGGTTCGAGAGTTCAAACTCGTGAGTAAACCGTCTATCGGCTTATTGGAAATTCAAAAATAGCAGATGCGAATCGGCTTAATCGCAGATGATGACAAACATCCCTAGACGAGGGTGAAACATCTCGCCCAAACGTGCACAAGAACAGGAACAGTCGAGCGAGCGAGCAGCTATTCGAAAGTGATAGATCACCCCTCGCTCCACCCTCTCTTTCCTTCCCCTTCGTCCGCCGATCGAAGCGATCTCTAGTCTGTGCACTACCTAGGCGAACGGAGTGAGATTGCATCAGTCACCTCGGATGGCCCTTGCGGAATGTCACGTAGCAGTAGTAGCCACTTACAGTGTTTGACCCAACATACAGCAGCTCTTTTCCCACAATGAGCACGCTTGCACACGCTATTATTCTCTGGGCTGGCGTATACAGAGTGAATGAGATAAACAAACAAGGTGTTTGATCGACTGTCGCCTGAGGTGGCGGTGAGGAGAAGGAAGTGGTGATCTCTAGCAGATACAGCGCGGAGATTGCGATCAATGGAGGTCGAAGTGTCTGGGGATTTCGAATTGATTGGTCGGGGTGAAAGTGGCAACTGCACCCGCTGTAAACATGTATGCACCCACGCAACATCCTCACCAAAGCTGAGTCGATTGCGTCTTCCAAAAAAGGTGGTGAGCTACGTAGTCTCGCACACTGTGCGCAATATCAAAAGATCGCCATATTTGGACCCTCGTCGATGGGGGCAAAGTTATTTATACGCATCGCACCAAACGATTCACCCCTCCTCTGCACAGATGATGGAGAGAGTGGTATCAGACATTCTTCCCGATTCCGCCCCCGATTGAGCGATAAATGGCAAATGATGTGGCTCGCAGCGTGATCGGGAGCAGTTAGTTCCTTCTGCGAAAAGGTTGCCCACTGTCTGTATGATTCAGATGATTGATCGCTCTGCTTCGAACGGGCACATTTTTATCGGTGTGCGTGCGCACGGTTTGGGCGTAGTCTGAGCTGCCCCTCTTTCTTCCTTCCTCGGCATTTTTTCGGCAGAATTTTTCCGCATTGCTTTCTTCCTCGTGAATCACGGCCCGTAATCGGTTAGACCGACGACAAGAAGTGCACAAATCCCGTTGTGAAGAGTGCAAGCAGAGATCACACGCCTGTTTGCGGGGGCTCACACAGTTCACCAAATCATCCTTCCTTGCGGCGCATTTGTGCGTTGGAACAATGATCTGGCTCCGTTTCCTTGATCGAAGAGAATGCGGAACGCGGTTAAACAGACGGCTCACACTTTGTGAGGATACTGTGTCCTGAAATCCGCACGAAGTCACGAGCGTCGGTGTGCTCCACAAAAGATCAACGGGTACTAATTGTCATCATGCTGGATTTAGGGCGTGATCTTGGCCCAAGATAGAGATAAGAGAACGCCCAATGACTATCAATGATCTTTGGTTCCGGGTTGGGATTGCATCGTTTGGTCAATGACTTTGGGCCAGACGCGGCCCATTGTTTGTCTATCAATTGGGATGTCTCACTCATGTCTGCTGATCTTTTGGCGTGCAAGAGATTGGGGGTCTGAAGACAACTGGATGCGCATGGAATCCCCCCTGGCGAGGATTCTTCCTTCGCGGTAGCTCGAGGAGCGCGCGCAAAGAACGCTCAATTCCTCGGCTCGCAGGATGAGTGAGTGTTCGCACACAAAGTGCCGGGTAGAAAACACACCCTAAGCATTTGTCATCCCACCACCCGTCTCCAAATCATCTTGCCGATCGGCACGTACGCACCCCCCTCTACGTGCAGATCACGCCTCTTTGCCCGAGTGGGCGGGGTTTGACGCCCGGACTCCGCCCCCTGTGGCAAGCCGGCGGCGGGGCGTTCAGAGACAGCCAGGCGGGCAGTATATAAGCAAGACATGGCGAGTCTGAGAGCAGAGTGGAAGCTTCGGCTTCTCTTCAGCCTCTTATCCACTATTGAAGTCTGCTGCATTTTCTCACATTTATCCCATCTCAGATTACGGTAGTCTCCTCGCCTTAGCTCCTCCTTTGATCTCTATTTATTTCTACTCTTTCTTCTCTTGAAGCTACCGTACCCTAGCTTACGGTACCCCCTTATCTGATTGATTTCTGCCAAGTGCACGGCCCCGTTGGCACCGCTCTGCCCTTATCAGGGCATGACCTCTCTCCCTCTACCCCCTCTTCCCATCTCTTCCTTCCCCCTCTACCCCCTCTTCCCATCTCTTCCTTCCCCGGTCACCTCCGATCGTCTTTCACACGTTCCCTTCTCTCCTTTCCTTCCCTAACCGTCCTTTTCGCACCCATCCCCGATCTGGCCCCTCCCCTCGGTTCTCTTTCCTCCATCATTCATTCAATCGTCGTGTCGTGATGATAGTCACCAGTGAAGAAAGGCCGTGGTCGTTCAGCATGGCCTCAGCAGTGTCGCTGGCCAACTCCTCCTCCAGTCTTCTGCTCAATTCGAATCTGTCCGCGCACCAAGCAGCCATGGCCGCGTCCGTACTCGCCGCAGCCATCGAGCCGGATCATGTTCAGCTGCCGGAGCCGTACAAGGTGAACTATTTGCCGGCTTTATATTTCCCGGCTCTAGCACTGTGATAGAACCGGGCTATACTTTCCGGCCTTGGTACCAGGTTACAGTAATCCCAGATTCAGGAGCCGATGTGCAGCCTGTGGAGCCATCTGCCCACGGTCGACAAGGACTCGGGCACCGAGTGGGCGCTATTCGTCGTCCTGCCCGTGGTGTGGATCGTGCTGGTAATCGTCGGCACCGTCTTCAGCAAGAGCCGCCTCGGCCAGCTGAGCATCGTCAAGAGCTACCAGGTACGGTAGATTCATGTTTGGGTTACGGTAGTCGGGGTGTTATAGTTTCCTCTGCTCTCGGTCTGCGCTTCCTCTTGCTACCGTACCTCATTTTGTGTGCGAGGGTACGGTATCTTTGTAGCGTGGCTGGATAGGAGCAATCTTTTCGCACATGCGCCCATCATTCCATCTCATCTCTAGTCTTTCTCACGTCGCAACCCCCGCCGGGATACGGTAGTTGTTGTGTGTTTGTACGCGTAATGAGAAAGAGATAGTAGGCAGAGAGAGAGGTGACATGAGTAGTAACTGGTAGGAAGAGGGGGGATGCTACGTGCGAAATGGAAGAAAGGAACGTTAAGAGAGGAAAGCGAATGGTGACTTTTACGAGGAAGAATAGGCGAATGGGGGAATGTGATTGCATGAGACGAGGGGAAAGGGGCACGTGTGAAGCGAATGGGATCTTTGTTCGGAATGTGTGCAAAGTAGTAGCGAGAAATCAAAAAAGCAAGTATGAGTCAGCAAAAAAAGCCAGTCCTCGATGCTAATCATCTACCGTAATCTGCTTGCAGGAAATGACGGTGGCCCGGCAGTCGCGGCTGAACATCCTGGACATTCTGCGCGTCGTCGCCATCCTGTGGGTGATGATGAACCACACGGGCAGCGAGGGCCGCATCGACATCCTCGATCGCCTCCCGTCCGCCGACGCCTTCAAGGTACGGTAGCACCTCGATTAACGATCGATAACTGACTTTATTGATTTGACTTACTGTAATTTTATTTGTAGCACCTCGATTAACGATCGATAACTGACTATATTGATTTCTTACCGTAATTACCGTAATCCACTTGCAGAAGGCGGTCCACGAGCACCCAGTGTTCGGCGCGCTCCTCGGCAACTCGGCGCTCGGCGTCGAGGTGTTCCTCGTCCTGTCCGGCCTGCTCGCGGCTCGCACCTGGCAGAGAGATGCCCAGATGGACTTTTGGGTGAGCATATCGCACCTTTTCCAGCGCAACTCGTCCACTTTCAAGTGCTGTGCAAAAAAGTTCAATTTTTGAATTTTTTTCCATTGCAGCCGCACTACTCGCGCTACGTGTACCGCCGTCTGACCCGCCTCGTTCCCTCCGTCTTCATCTTCATCCTGCTCGCGTCCGGCCCCCTCATGAGATGGATCCTGCCCAGGTACGATATCCGGAACCGGGATTTAGGATATCAGATCCGGAACTTAGCGTGACCGGATTGTTGCAGATTCGAGGTGACGATGATCTCGGCGTGCGGCGCGAAGGGCCTGCTGGCGCACATCTTCTTCGTCGGCAACTGGCAGGAGATTCCCACCTGCCTGGGCTATCTCTGGTGAGCTTGCGCGTCTAGAGTGCTGTAGGAAAATGTCTCAATTTTTCGAGATTTTGACACTTAATCTGCGCCAAGAGGCAAATCAGGAGTGCTGACCTACCGTGTTCCAGGTACATCGGTCTGGACATGCAGCTGCACATGGTCGCCCCGCTCTTCATGTGGGCGCTCAACCGTGACAGGTACGGTAGCTTCGAAGGATTACGGTAGTTTGCTGGGTCAGATTGCTGATTTTCGAAATTGCAGAAGGAGCGCGATTCTGATCGTGCTGACGACGATCGCCGTCTCGACCGGCCTCCGCGCGGCCTACTGCCTGTCGTACGACACGTGCAACAAGTCGGACGTCGACATCCCGGTAAGTGCTTGCGCATCCTTCGCGCTTGCGCACAAAAAGTGCTGTAGAAAAATGACCGATTTTTGCCGATTTTGACACACCAAGTGCGCAAAGGGAAAATTAATCAGTGCTCGCTTCAGTTCATCTCCTACCCCGGCGTCGACCCGGCGTCCGTCAAGCACATCTACCTCGGGCTCTGGGAGATGTACGCCCGCCCCTACACCAAGGTACGGTAGATGCGGCGATCGCTGACTGACTTTATTGTACTAAATGATTGATTGCAGTGCGGCCCCTTCCTGATCGGTCTCCTGTTCGGCTGGGCCACGACGCACTGGGAGCGCAAGCAGTGCAGAATCACCAAGAGGTACGGTATCGGTGGCGACGTTTCCCAACCTGTGGCACACCACGCCTAAACTCCGGTTGACCTAACGACCCCATTGCAGATCCGGCTACGTCATGTTCGCGGGCGGCGCGGCACTCGCCGTCGCCACCATCTACGCCATCCTCCCCGAGTACTGGTGAGCTTTTTTTTATTTGAATTTCGAATTTGGCGCCAAAACCGGCATTTTCCTAATTCCCGGATGTTCCAGGTGGCCCGACATGTCGGCCAATGCGTACAACGTGGCGTACACGGCCACGTTCCGATCGATGTTCGCCCTCGCCCTCGTTGCGATGATCGCTGCCCTCACGCAGCAGGCCGAGACGTGAGTGATTTTTGAGGGGAATCAGGGATCTGACTGGGGGAACTCGGGGATTACGGTAGTCTTGAACCTCAAATTAATGATCTGACTCACTGAACGTTCGAGTACGGTACACTAGAAATGAATCTGACCCACCGAACCGATTAAGGTAGTAAATAAGGCCGATTTTGCAGCATCAACGTGCACATTCTGTGGTCGGTGCTGGCCCGTCTGACCTTCTCCGCCTACCTACTGCACATGCCGGTCGTGTACGTCTTCAACCACCTCGCATACCTCCAGAGGGCGGACTCGGCCATCGCCCTGCTCGTCGTCCTGCCCGGTAAGCAAGCTGACCTAGTTGGACTGATTACGGTAGTCGGGATCTGACCCAGCGAACTGGATGGGTTACGGTAGTCTGATCATGAGTCTGACCTAGCAAATAGATCAATACCATTACCGTACTCGCATTCCAGCCGTGGCCGCGCTCTCGTTCGCCGTCGCTCTGCCCTTCTACCTGCTGATCGAGGCGCCCATCGGCCGGCTGTCCAGCGCGTTCGAGCGCTACCGCGCCTCCCTCAAGCTCGCGGCGCGTGACCGCGACGCGTCCGCGTTGCTCGAGTCGCCGGCGCCCGCGACGCGTCAGACGAGCGTCGACGCGGACGCCGCCACGCACCACAGCAGCAAGTGCTCGACGGCGTCGTCGACCCTTGTTTCTGATGTGAACCATAACGTTCATCTGATCCCTCTCCTGAAGAAACTTGAGGAGTAGGTAGACACCGTACCCCATCCCTCATCACTGAGTATCGATTACTAGCTACGGTACCCACTCTCTGTGCATTCCTTATCGATTGTCCTAGCCCTTCCAGCACTCACTAATTCACCAATTATTCCTAGCCATCGTACCCATTCATTGATCGATTACTGTAGCAGTTTACTCACACTCCCCCCCCCCTCTTGGCCCACCAGGGTAATCATTTGTAATCCCCCCCCCCCCTTCATTCCCCTCCGTCTAACCCAGTGCTCGCATAGTATTGACAGTGATCTCTCGCCTACCGTAATTGCCCCCCTGCTTGTACTACTCACCTGGTTTATTGATTGATCTCGATGATAATTAGCCCCCATTGCTCTACCAAAGACTGTACATAGCCTAGCTTCCTGATTGTGAATCGATCCAATAACCAAAGATACCCCGAACTTATTCATGTGAATGCTGATCTCTATAGACCGCGAGGCCCTTCAATGAGATATTTCTCTTCTCTTTCGACACGCTTTTTATTGTATACTCATCCTAATAATGTTGTATGTTATTGCGTTGCTTATTCCTGTTTTACCCTCATGCATTCCCGGTAGTGCTTGTACAAGTTTTAAATCGTATTTTGTTTATACCCGTGATGATTTGAAATGATGAAATATTCTTGATAATACCTAATCCTGAGAACATCGAGCACAACAAATACAAATCAATGCCTAGTTCAACTTCTTCGAAGATGGAATAGTGGTTTTGGAAGAGCAGAAGAGTCGGCGAAGGCAGAAAAGGGAAAGGGCTATGGTAGATAGGAAGATTGTAACGGCAAGAGCGGCAATGTCGAGATTCCAGTAGATGTACAGAGGATAGTCGAGGCCCTGAAAAGTGTCATTGACAGATTTTGAGATTTTCATTTTTGAGATTTTCAGAGATTTGAGATTTTAGATTTTGAGGTTGTGAGATTTTCAGTATTGGTTCGTGTTTCTAGAACATTTTGCCATACTATCTAGCCCCAAGAAAGTACGGGCTTTCGAGAAAAATCTTAGGATATTTTGCGAACTGGTGAGCTCACCAACGATCGCTGTACTCGTTTTTCAGCAGAACAGTTCTCGGCCAACAAATTCTATACTCAGAATGGTACAATTCGTAATCGAAATGTCATGTTTACAGCAATCCACGTGCGTTCGATGTTGAAAACGGCGTTAGATACCCTTACTCAAAATGTTTTCCGTGCAGCCCCCGTTGAACTTTCGTGCAGAATTGTTTGTAGCGTGCGGCAAGAAAGCTGCTGTAAATTGTGTCTGGAGTCCGGCGCTAATTCGGTTTCTATTGTTGACAGGGGGGGGGAGTAGGCGTTGTGATGCGGAGTCCAAGTCTGTGTGGCGAAAGAGACTGTAGGCAGGCGTCGATTTCAGAGATCCGGCCGCTGTTGTCTGCGGGTTTGGCTCTTAGATCAAACGAACTCGCGCTCATGAGTCGAATGCGGGGGGAATGCGTCGTGTGGTGGTGTCAACAACCTTCAGCTGCACCCAAACGCCGCTCTGATTGGGAGCTATACAAATCTTGCTCAGGGATCGTGGCCAACGTGGTCGGCAAGTGATCGGGCGCACTCCGACACAGGTTAGAGATCTAGGGTAGATTACGGGAAGCTGCCAGTAACGCGTAGACGATGTGCTTGCGGTACAGAATGGCATTGGTTTCGAGTTGACATTACAATTCGGCTGGGTACGATCTCCCGCTCAATAGGCTATTGCTCACCTAGACAAATGTGAGACATGGGATGCGTTCAACTATTCGAAAAATTGGGCCAGAGTATTCCTGCACTTTCATGAAGACAACAACAGTTCTTCATCGGGATGCAATGCTCGGATCATCGAAACATTGTACGCTCTGATGTGCTGAAAATCATGCTGGGTGCAGCGGCAGTTCGTCGGAATACGAACGACTATTCGAAAAACGGGTCAGCGATCATAGCTAAGTACAAAATGAGGGTACAACAGTTCGTTTTGATAGAATGCTCGATTCATCGAAACATTTCCTTGCTTTGCAAAGTTGCTCGTTGTTCCTCGGTGGGATGCGTACGAGATGTGTCGGAACAAAAGGGGCCAACGATCACTTTTCGTCTGCTCTAGGAACGTGACCTTCTTTCCTTTTCGCTACGTGTTTTCGTGCTGTTAGTCGACTTTTTTGGCTGCTGCAACGCGTCCCTTCCTTCCTCCCTTCCTACCTTCCCCGTTGGATCAATTGGAGACCAGCGGTCTCACCCTAATTTGCAGACAGGATGAACTCGGCTCTATCTCTCTGCAAATCCCACGAAAGTACGTGGGAGGGAGATAGGAGATACTCATCTCTGCGCAAACTCGTACGCGAATACGTGCTATCGACAGAGATCGGTAGGAGTTCTCAGCACTGTATTTCACACGATTTCTTCCTCTGGTCTCACGGGTGATAGACCACGATGAATGGAGAGACTGGGGTGATTGATGAGGAAGTGCGCGTACTAGTGTAAGAGGACGTTTGGCCTACGAGTGCGCTGGGAACGTGACTGCAAGGGACGATGCATCGAGATCGGCTCTGAAGAATGTGCTAATGTGTAGGAAAAAAAAAGAAGACGACTGCTTTACGAGTGGTCTTCAAGGGAACGTGACTGCCCGTGCTTTAAAACAGAAGCTCATAAAAAAGATTTCGTATAAATTGAGTAGGCCTGCAATCAGAATAAAAGAACTGCAAGCTTACATCCTGATCGAGCGCGGCCACGTTGCCGAATCGTGCTGCGAACTCGACATGCTTCACGAGCAGTTCCTTGGCGGTGAAGGGCCGGGCTCGGATGGTGGCGGCGACGCGCTTTGCTGCCGTGGCGTATCTGAAATTCAGTATTTCGCATTGTTTCATTCTTTGTTGTCTTTTATTGTAGTAAAATGAATTGATTTATTTTTTTCGAGGAAAAGGATCTGCGTTCGCTCCACTCTTGAATTATCTGCCAGTTGTGAAAGATATTTCATCAACAGTTTTCCACTGACACATTTTCATTCAAACATCAGTGAATGATGCAAATCGCATGAGCAAATCTACGCTGTGAGGTGGATAGTTTCCCGGTTTTTCGGCTTTTAGTCATCTATCGTTATCATCGCCGACTACATTCTTTCCTCGCAGAGAATCGGGTTGATGCTTCACTATTTGTCGATCCCTATGGCCTGATGATCTCATTCTGTCTAATCTTAGCGATCGTAAACTGCCCCGATCTGTGTTGCCTTTTTTTAGCACCAGAGATGATTCCAGGACTGGAAGGGTGAAGCATGCGACTGTTCAGTCCGCGTATTATCTCGTAACTCTGAGGATCTTCATCATGGCAACTCTAGTTCGAACTGCAACTCGGGCAGCAACGGTTTTTTTCTTTGTCTTTGCCAAGAGATAAAGCAAAGTTGAGAGACGAGTGCATTACTCAACTCTGGAGCAGGCATTTGTGCGCTTCCTCCAGCCGGCGAATAGCCAAATGACGGAGATCATGCACGAATCGAATGATAGATCACGCACGCTCCATTGTAATGGGATGGAAGAACGGTTCACGTGCTGTTGAGCAATAAAAACGGTGATTGCCCTCGATAGTTTCTTCATGCGCTCCCTCGATGAGATGATAGACTTGAGCGCGCGTGACTTTCGAGGGAACCGTATTGCGGCCACCAAAGTTGAACCGAAATTCGGGGGATTCGGCGAAGAGTTGTCGAAATGTGTAATGTGGTCAAATGGGTTCTTTCGTAAACACTTCTGAGCCTTGGCTATTGCGCGCGTGACTTTTGGACGAAACCATCTTTTGGTTGAATCACATGTAATAATCGAAGGAATGTAACTGTTCATGTTGAAAGTTTACGTGAAATCTTCAACCTGGGACTGCTCTCATTTCGGAATGTTCGAAATGGAAATGACACATGTGGGAAATCATCTTTCTAGTCTGTGCACTGCACTCTATGATCGGAGCAACATGGATGGAAGTGCTGTCAACTCTCGAGAGAAGTGCAGCGCGCATCGGTTATCTCTCGCAGTTTTACAGCTCGAGTGATCTGTGCTGCCCCTTTCGACCCCTTTATCACCTCGAAAACATTGCATCAGCGCTCCTCTCGAGTATGGGGGTGAAGTATGACTCTCATCATTCCGCGTGCTCTCTCGCAGTTCTGACCGGTGAGAGAGAAAGAGGAATGGAGAGACTGCAAGCCCTACACTCGAGGTCGCGATTCTCGCGAGTGCAAAACACACTGTTAGGCTGACAAATGCGTGGGTCTTTTACGCTGTTCGAACGACCCCGAAAAACGGAGTCCATACTACCACATGTAGTTATGAGGTCAGCGAAGGTAGCTCTTTCACTAACAGCTCGCACAATACCCTATGCGATATTCCAATCTTAATGTCAAAGGGAATCAAGAATTTTATATGACAAATCGTGATTGAAAAAATATTCCGCACAACTCTGAGGGGGGTCTGACATTGAGACCCTAATCGCTCAAAAAACCGGTAATATCCTAACGCTGCAGATTACCAGGTCATTTGCGATATCTGTTACCCTAACAGGTTGCGTACGTGACTAGCTCTCGCGTTTCTGACTGATATGCTGGTGTTATGACTGATAGGCGACTTGATAAGGTATCCCCGTACACTGCGAGGCAAGAGGAAATTGAATGGCACGAGGTGCCATCGTGCTGATAACGCACACTGTAGTCAGCGCTGGTCATTGATGACCAAAGGGAGGGAACCGGGAAATAGCGGGGCCTGAGCCGGGGATCGGGGACCGGGAAATGGAAAAACCGGAGATCGGGCAATGCAACTCACTTATCGTTCTCGAGAATTTCCCTGAGAGCCGCCTCGATTTTGTCCGCGTTCGCGAGGTCATTCTTTTCGAAGATGAAGCCTGGATTTTAAAGTTGATCTTTGATCTTTCGAAATTGAACTCACCAAAGCCGAGTTTCTTCGCGATAGCTGCGTTTCTTGGCTGGTCGGCGAACAGCGGGACCATTATGACAGGGACGCCCTAAAATGATTGAATGCGTACGATTTTCGATTTCGAAATTGGGCGAAGATGATGCCATTTTTAGATAGATCGATTGATGGACAATACGTTCCAGACACTTGGTGATATACCCAGACAGTGCTATCAACTCTTGAATCGTATCGTAACGGGACGCATTGCACCGAGGGCAATCGCGCAATCGTTATGGTACTGGCAGGGGGGCGAGACGGGAGAGGTGATGCTGTCTGGGCAGGGAGATTCCATGTGAATCAGGTAAAGTCTTTCGGCAAAATGCGTATACGGTACGAAGATGGTCAGAATACGGTAAAGAACGGTAGAGTACGGTAGGATTACGGTATACCTTGTCTCCGACTTCGTTCAGGGACGTCTTGCCTCCATGTGAGATGAACGCCGAGATGCGAGGATCGCCTGGAATTTGGCGATTTATTGTTATTTATTTTTCAATGATATTTCGAGCAGTGATTAATGCTTCCTCATCCCAATCGTTTTTGAGCGCACTGTGAAACGTATTGTGATTTTGGCACATTTGGGAAATGACTTCAATGACTTCAAGAGTCAGTGTTCTCTCGCCACCAAAACTTCGCATCCGACCTAGTTCCTCCTACGCCGGTCCAAGGTCCGCTGTCTCTGGGGGTGGGGTGGAGAATTGTGATCTATGAAATGGGATTGTTGGCCCCAATCGAGCAGCAGCAGTGATCTCTGATAGACTGAGCACGTGCACAGGAAGAAAAAAAGAGGCCGTGAAGTGGGAGTTTGGAGTTTATATCCGGCCAGAGAAGGAAAATGAGATGTGGGGGCTGAGCAATCGGGGGATCGGAAATTGCATTGAACTCTCTTGAACTTTTTCTATTTTTGCTTTCTCCGGGGATTCAATAGGAGAATAGTCTGTGCAGAATTGTGCGCATGCGTGCCTTTTTCAGAGGCTATTTATTTCAGAATTCAATAAGGTTCAGACACGATTTGGAACAAAAATCAGTTCCAACAAATTGGTTGGAATGAGGCAGATCTAAATTTACAAGAGTACAGCAATTCCAGCTGCGAAAAAAAGAGCAGCGTTATTTGCTTCATCTTGTTGATCGCTCGCAAGTTAGAGAATCGAGAAAATGCATGCAAATAAGATTCGCTATCAAAACAACGGACCTCAAACAGACAAACAGAACGAAAATCGTCAATACTACCTCTATTATTTTTTTATCTGTCGGATAAATAATTGAATTCAATTCAATTCAATGGAGAACATCCATCCGAAAATAGATTCCTCACCGAGCAGATCATTCTGCGGCATCCACTTGCGCACGATGATGTTGGGAATGCCGAAGACGTGCGTCGCATTCTCCGGTTCTTCGTACTTCCAGAGGAACGTCACCTGAACAATCGAGATTTTTGGATATCTATATTGTGGCGAAATCTAGTGCTCCAACCGCTATAAAACAGTTGAATTTCAAGATGTTTAGTGATTCGATTCAATAATTGACGGGATTTCGGTAATTGCGTATTTCCTGAGGAAATTTGATTTACTCAAAGAAAAATGGGAGTGAGCTTGTCGCCCAGTTCGGTCTTTTGGTCTTTTAGGTTATTATTTTTTCCGACATTATGAGCGAAAATCGATCATCCTAAGTGCTTGGATACATAAGCAGTGAGTGAAACATACTATTTTCGAATGACGAGCAAGAGAACAAATGTCTAAGAAAAGTACCTCAGGAAACCGGCTAAATGCCTCGGCAATAGCCGTTTTGTACTCTTCGGGGAGGCCAACGGACTTGGCGACGGAGCCTGGAAATGATGGAATTGTTTCTTTTTCAGATTTCATCGCACTGATAAATATAATTATTCTCATGCTAAAGTACCAAATATCGTACCAAAGGAGAGAATGACGGTGCGCGGTCGGAGGTTCAGCAGTTTGTTGTACTCCTGCAAGGATTGGTCTTTGATCTTTGCTCTATTGATTATTATTTTTCCAGACGGCGTGCGTGCGAAAGATTGAACGCCCTGCGCGCGTAGCGTTCATGAGCCGTGCGTGAAACATAACATTTTCGAGAATGAACCATTTAGAATTTGAACAAGTGTGACTCATTGCGCGGATATGAAGTTTGTGAAGCATATTATTTTTGAAAAAAGAGATTTTTCGAAAATTAAAATTCGAACCTCATCGAGTGGTTTGGAATCACGCACGCCGATGGCCCCAATGTCCACGATCTTTCTGGAAAAAAATAAGGTTTTAAAGAAGGCGTCCCACGAACCGCGCGAGAGATTATGCAAAGTGAGGTCAGACAGAGCGAGCTCTCCTCATTTTGCATACTCTCTCGCTCGTTGCCTGCTTTTCAGGGTCATTTGGCACGCAGCCAAATGCTCATATCACAGCTCAAACGAAAATTGAAAACATGGGAGTTTCGAAAGTGTTATCGTGTAGCCACGACCCGCCATCTCACATCGAGAACTCAATTAGCCAGATATTCGTGGGACACCTTCTTTAAAATTGTCTCTCCATCTCGCTTCAGTCTCTGTTCCACTGCCTACGCTATAGGTAGTGCCTAGCTATGCATGAATTCGGCATGAATTCTCGATTAGATCGATTAGATTTTTCAATTTACATTATTTCTGGTACCCAAACGATGGGAGATCAAAGATCAATCGACCTACCTCTGTGTAGGCCGGGCAATGTCCACCAGCGGGTCGGAGGCAGTGACGATAAGTGAGGAGTTGGCGATGATTTCCTGAGGGAGAGATTAAAACGCAGTCTCCGTAAGAACGCAGGGAAAGGGGGTGTTAGTGGTACAACTCCGCCATAATGGTCACCCAGCGCTCAAACTTCACCAACATGACCCTTAGTGCTGATATAGACGATTTTTGAACTTTGGTTTCGAAATATTGATCTTTGATCTTTGATCTCGCGAAATTTTAAATTGAGATTTCGATATCGTGTGATAGCTCATTCGAAAGAGCATGAAAAGTTATGCTATTACCCGAAATTTCGTTAATTTTCGAGTATCCATATTGGAGAAACGTGAAGAAACGTCGAATTCCAAGGGTTTTTCGGTAAACTTTGGGGTAGCAGCTCTATTCAAAGTCATTTGTACCCTCTGGATTCAACATATTTTTTGTATTTCTATATGTGTTACAACATTCTGTGGTCGAGAAGAAGATCGGTCAATGACGAAGAATCGAAAAATTGGTTTGAATGTAGGCTTAATTTTCGTGATTCTGCCTGTCATGATTCTTGTCGGAAACGATAATAAGCAGTTGTTTAAACCTCAAATAATGTTTTTTCGTCATTTTCAACCATTTGAAGATTTTTCGTCAACATTTTGATCGTATCTGCGGACTTGACTTACTTCGACTTTTTTCACATAAGGGTCCCCCCTTATGTGAAATATCGTTTTGTGTACACGTCAAAATGGGACCTCGAACATGATAAAAAGTTCTTTCGGGTGACAAAAAATTGATTTTATGCTAGTTTAAAAGCAATTCTACAGGTTATTGTGGTCGATTCTAACATGTGCCCGAAACGATTTTTCACATAAGGGGGGACCCTTATGTGAAAAAAGTTGAGGTAAGGCAAGTCCGCAGATATGGTCGAAATGTTGACGAAAAATCTTCAAATGGTTGAAAATGACGAAAAAACATTATTTGAGGTTCAAACAATTGCCTATTATCGTTTCCGACAAGAATCATGAGAAGCAGAATCACGAAAATTGAGCCATTTTGCCACATTCAAATCAACTTTTCGATTCTTCGTCATAGACCGATCTTCTTCTCGACCACAGAATGTTGTAACACATATAGAAATACAAAAAAATATGTTGAATCCAGAGGGTACAAATGACTTTGAATAGGGCTGCTACCTTAAAGTTTACCGAAAAACCCTTGGAATTCGACGTTTCTTCACGTTTCTCGAATATGGATAATCGAAAATGAACGAAATTTTGGGTAGTAACATAACTTTTCATGCTCTTTCGAATGAGCTATCACACGATATCGAAATCTCAATTTGAAATTTCGCGAGATCAAAGATCAAAGATCAATATTTCGGGACCAAAGTTCAAAAATCGTCTATATCAGCACTAAGGGTCATGTTGGTGAAGTTTGAGCGCTGGATGACCATTATGGCGGAGTTGTACCATCCCACCTGCGTTCTTACGGAGACTGCGTTTTAAAGATCAGAGGTTAAAAATTAAAGATCAAAGGTCAATCATAAATTTGCGCAGTGTTTCACTGGGTGAGAGCAGCGATTAAATCAGTCATGATTACGTCCTGTCTTGCTGGGAGGGATCACATCACTCTTTTTTCGTTTTTCTGACTGCTAAGATTGTTGAAAACGAAATGAAGACATGTTCAAAGATGTTCAGTTTGTTCTTATTTTTCTTTTCATCTAAACAAGGGGCCATGCACATATCTCAGAATGAAATTCTTTCTCCATACGTTGGTTGTCTGAAGCGTAACCATTTTCGAATGGTTTTTCTCATTTTCCCCATTGTCCCTCCAGTTTTTGCACACCAACTCACCTCAACGCTGGGAAAGTCCTGCCCGAACCGCTCCCGGAAAACTGCCGTGGCACCGTCCGCTTTCTGTAATTTACGTTGTTCTCTATTTCCCGGTTCTGGATTCGGCTCCGCTATTACCGGGCTCCGTCAATCATCTCAAATTCCCCAGCTCCGGTTTCGTAGAGCCGGATCGGGAACCGGGAAGCAAAAATGGCTCTGTACCTGGCTGTTGAAGTAGTAGTTTGCGGCGAAGGCGACTAGATTACGCAGCCGGGAGGAGATGGAGCGGTCGACACCGCCGGAGAAGGAACCTGGAGAATTGATTTATTGATTTTTAAATATATTTTAATGTTCATCGAGTGAAGGGAGGTGACTGTAGAATGAAAATGTTTTGAGAGATTGTTGAGTTTCACGCTCGCATCAAGTAACTATGGTTACTGATATCAACAATCGTTGTCTGGTTTGTTGTATCATAGGTATCGCGAGAGAATGTAGCAAAAATGACCTGTTTGAGAACTAGATTTTTCAAACTCAATTGAAATCAACCAAACTATATTGGATACATACCCGAGTGACAAGAATTCGATGTGTCCGGTCCACATGTCCCGAAGCCGTCTTTTAGGGATTTTCCGGTTCTGCACCCGGCTATATCGTAACTCAGCTCCCAGATGAGATACAGAGTTGTTTTTTGGCCCAAAAAATCCGCAAAATTTTTCTGAACAACTTTTATGTTGTGACCGAAAATATAGGACTCCAAATAAAAAAGTTAAAAATAAAAATATGAAAAATATATGACAAAAAAAATTACAGAATTTTTGGAAGGGCCCATTTTAAAAAAATTTATTGCAGTTTCTGGAACATTGAGGTGTTTTACATATAGGAAAAATATAGAGAGAAAAAACGAGCGATCCCCTTTTTGAGTTTTCCGTGTTCATATGTCGAAAATCGGCGATTTTTCAGTTTTTTGCTAATTTCAATCCACAATTAGACAATTAATTCGCCTTCCTCCATAACCATTTCCACTCAGAAATGCCTAGAAGTGACTAAAATATTTATTTCTGAACACATTTGTTATAACCAAGAATAAAAAAATTTCATCAAAAAAAATATTTTTTTTCAAAAAAATCTATTTTTATGAATATGTTCAAACTTTTGATTTAGCATGAAAAATAACGATATTTATTGATTTCTAGTATTTCTGAGTGAAAATGATCTCGGGGGAAGGCGAATTAATTGTCTAATTGTGGATTGAAATTATCAAAAAACTGAAAAATCGCCGATTTTCGACATAAGAACACGGAAAACTCAAAAAGGGGATCGCCCGTTTTTTCTCTCTATATTTTTCCTATATGTAGCACACCTCAATGTTCCAGAAACTGCAATAAAATTTTTTAAAATGGGTCCTTCCAAAAATTCTGTAAAATGATTTGTCCTTTATTTTTCATATTTTTATTTTTAACTTTTTTATTTGGAGTCCTATATTTTCGGTCACAACATAAAAGTTGTTCAGAAAAATTTTGCGGATTTTTTGGGCCCAAAAGAAACTCTGTATCTCATCTGGGAGCTGAGTTACGATATAGCCGGGTGCAGAACCGGAAAATCCCTAAAAGACGGCTTCGGGACATGTGGACCGGACACATCGAATTCTTGTCACTCGGGTATGTATCCAACATAGTTTGGTTGATTTCAATTGAGTTTGAAAAATCTAGTTCCTGGGTTGCTTCATTCTCTCGCGATACATATCGTTCCGAATTAAAATTCCGACGCGAGTGACAAGAACGTCAAATTGTGACAAATTTTTGTCACTTTTTTCAAATACGCTCAAAATACATTTAACTATGTCGTGTTTGTGCTTGTTCGACGGCAAAAATTCGACTTATTCGTGTTTTCGCTTTAGAAAAAAATAAAAATTTAAAATTAATCAATAAATTAAGTTTAAAGTTGTAAATTCGTTTCTGGTTTTAGCGAGGACGTGCTGTGCCAATTTGGGCCTAAAAATTTTAAGGACTTTTTCTTTTTACTCTATTTTCGGGATCGTTGTCTCGTTTCTACCTGTTTTAAGCTTTTTTTTATTAAGTTTTTATGTTCAAACGCTGAAATGGGCAATGGGTGTTGATTAGAAGAGTGTTGCTTATACTTCGCATGATTTCATCGCCTATATTTGATGTGTTTGCGCGATACTTTTGCAATGGTTCCTTTTTCAGACCGAAGACTCGTTGAATTTACGAAGATGGCTGGAATGAGGTCGTCAAGCGCATCGCGCACTTCCTCAAGCAGACCGGAAAGGTTCGTTTCACTTTTTCCGTTCAGATTTTTCATTTTATTTTATTACTGTCATGTTTGCTTTCAAATGCACAATCAGGACTAATATTTAATGTGTATGGATGTTTTAGCTCTAGTTTAAACCTTGACTTGTCCAAATTGCATTAGTTTTAGCGTTTTTTTTCAGGTAAAGGTCCCCGACTGATCGGACCTCGTCAAGCTCGCCGTCACCAAGGACATGGCCCCCGTCAACCCTGACTGGTACTACATCCGCGCCGCCTCTCTGGCTCGCCGCCTGTACATCCGCTCTCCCGTCGGTTCGTTTTATAAAGATTTTTTTCATTGAGAATCAGTCGAATAAGATTTTACTTAGCGAAATCCTTAAATATCCATTTGTGCTAACTCTTGCAGGAGTCAACACATTCCGCAACATCTGCGGAGGCAAGCTCCGCTGCGGAGTTCTGCCCAAAAGCTACGCCAAGGCTTCCGGAAGCGTCATCCGCAAGGCCCTCGAACGGGTCGACCAGAGCGAGGATTGCCAGGGCCGCATCCTCTCCAAGCAGGTTAGTAATTTCGTTATTATGATTATCATTTTGTCAATAACAGACTTCGCTCTGTATCCGTACCAACTGGCTCAAAATTTGGACATATTCCGCCAAAGTCCCTAAAACACTCGGGGCTGAGCTCAAATGTTTATTTTTATTTAATTAAAATCTGCATTTTCAGGGACGCAAGGACCTCGACAGAGTCGCTGCCGGCCTCCGCTCAACCGCCGCTCCCGATGAGCTCTAAATTGTTATGTACTTTACTGTTGATTGGTTTTTTCGACAATGAAGTTACCATTTATCTAAATTTTGCAATTACACTTTCAAGGATACACATTGGGGTAGAAATATTTCAATCGACTTTATTTTTCTTGTTAGTCGGAAAATGTTGCAGACTTTCATGTTCCGTGATTGGAAGGTTAATTGGGTGGGTTCTGCTCATCAGATATCTCCGTTTAGTTCAAATCTACTAATACGACCTTGATCCTGTAATTCTGGTCTTATTAGTCCAAAGCCAGGTGCATCATTTGAAAAGATCATTTGAATTTTTTACTCCGATTTGTTCTTTACTGAATTCTGAGTTCTTTAGGAAAAGAGGATGTCCCATGGCATTTAAAAAAGTGGCTATTCGATGATGTAATCCTCCCCGCATTCCTATACGGAGCCGAAACATGGTATCTTTGTAAACGACACAAACTTTCTTTCATTCTTTCCGTCTTTCCGTCGCCCAGCGCAAACTTGAGCGAAAAATGCTCTTCAATCGCATTTGTAATGACCACCTGCGTAGTATTACAAAACTGAAGGATGTTGTGCGAGAGGCAGAAAAGCATAAATGGATGTGGGCTGAATGACTCGAACTTCTCACACGAAAAGTGGAGTCTCGCATGAACTCCGCAAGGAATAAGAAATCGCGGGAGGCCACAGAAAAGTTGGAGAGACGACTTTGTTAGTGCCGCCGATCCTCAATTTCTTCAACACACTCGCTGGAGAACTCTTATGGCAATCCAGCTGAGATCCCACCCATAACCAGCTGTTAAAATTGTTTAAATGTCAAATGACAAATGACTCCGATTTGTCTGTTGAGTGATCTTGGTCGGCACTGCTTTACAAATAGGGGGTCAGCCCAAAAGGGGGCGAAGCCTAGGTCCCTTCAATTAGCTTATTCCCCAATTTGCTGAAGTAAGGCTGATAAACAGACGACTGAAGTGAACATTCAGTTCACCCCAGTCTGTGAAAATGTCACTGGCGACGTCTTCGGTAACACAAAATAGTCTCCATCTCCGCTCCCACTAGATTGCCCTCTCATAAATTATCGACTTCTCAGGCGTCTTGCGAAGCGTCGAATCAACTCCAATTGACTATTTGACAACTCCAATTCCAGATCTTCTCAGCTCAATGCAAATGAAATCATTAGCAAAATATTTATCAATGGTAACTTCATTGTCGAAAAAACCAATCAACAGTAAAGTACATAACAATTTAGAGCTCATCGGGAGCGGCGGTTGAGCGGAGGCCGGCAGCGACTCTGTCGAGGTCCTTGCGTCCCTGAAAATGCAGATTTTAATTAAATAAAAATAAACATTTGAGCTCAGCCCCGAGTGTTTTAGGGACTTTGGCGGAATATGTCCAAATTTTGAGCCAGTTGGTACGGATACAGAGCGAAGTCTGTTATTGACAAAATGATAATCATAATAACGAAATTACTAACCTGCTTGGAGAGGATGCGGCCCTGGCAATCCTCGCTCTGGTCGACCCGTTCGAGGGCCTTGCGGATGACGCTTCCGGAAGCCTTGGCGTAGCTTTTGGGCAGAACTCCGCAGCGGAGCTTGCCTCCGCAGATGTTGCGGAATGTGTTGACTCCTGCAAGAGTTAGCACAAATGGATATTTAAGGATTTCGCTAAGTAAAATCTTATTCGACTGATTCTCAATGAAAAAAATCTTTATAAAACGAACCGACGGGAGAGCGGATGTACAGGCGGCGAGCCAGAGAGGCGGCGCGGATGTAGTACCAGTCAGGGTTGACGGGGGCCATGTCCTTGGTGACGGCGAGCTTGACGAGGTCCGATCAGTCGGGGACCTTTACCTGAAAAAAAACGCTAAAACTAATGCAATTTGGACAAGTCAAGGTTTAAACTAGAGCTAAAACATCCATACACATTAAATATTAGTCCTGATTGTGCATTTGAAAGCAAACATGACAGTAATAAAATAAAATGAAAAATCTGAACGGAAAAAGTGAAACGAACCTTTCCGGTCTGCTTGAGGAAGTGCGCGATGCGCTTGACGACCTCATTCTAGCCATCTTCGTAAATTCAACGAGTCTTCGGTCTGAAAAAGGAACCATTGCAAAAGTATCGCGCAAACACATCAAATATAGGCGATGAAATCATGCGAAGTATAAGCAACACTCTTCTAATCAACACCCATTGCCCATTTCAGCGTTTGAACATAAAAACTTAATAAAAAAAAGCTTAAAACAGGTAGAAACGAGACAACGATCCCGAAAATAGAGTAAAAAGAAAAAGTCCTTAAAATTTTTAGGCCCAAATTGGCACAGCACGTCCTCGCTAAAACCAGAAACGAATTTACAACTTTAAACTTAATTTATTGATTAATTTTAAATTTTTATTTTTTTCTAAAGCGAAAACACGAATAAGTCGAATTTTTGCCGTCGAACAAGCACAAACACGACATAGTTAAATGTATTTTGAGCGTATTTGAAAAAAGTGACAAAAATTTGTCACAATTTGACGTTCTTGTCACTCGCGTCGGAATTTTAATTCGGAACGATATGGTATGTTGTCGACAGATTCACATGTTTCACAACGCAAGACTGCATGAGTCTGCGAGAGAGCATGCGAAATAGAGAGAGTCTTCAAAATTTCTCAACCAACTCTGCATCCAGGAGAAGGGCGAGGGCGTTCCGGTGATCCACGAGAGATGGTCCGAGATGGAAGAGGTGGATACAGTAACCACAGTCTTCGCTCCGATCACCTTGGCGAGGCCTGGAGATGGGTAAGGTTACGGTAGCCAGGACAATTTTATTGGCACGGATAACTTTGGATAAGGGGAAATATCAGGGAATCGCTGCAGTACCCTACCGTAGCCAATCGATAGAAGCTCACCGAATCCGCAGTAGTCAAAATTCTCGGCCAGGACCACATCGTACATCTCCTTCTTCAGTTGATCGAGGAGATCAGTCTTCGTGAGAGCGTGCTTGCATTGAAGGGCGAATGTGTCACGCAGATGGGCGGTCATCTAGAAATATTGATAACTATCTATATTTGCGGAAATCTAGAGGAGCAACCGAAAGATTTTCCATAGAGGATTCCGTAAGAGCGACGCAACTGATTTTTCGTGTGATTCGATATGTTTCACGACGACTGCTTACTGGCAATCGATCAACTAACAACAATTCTTTTATTATCTAGTCTCTTCTTAGCAGTTTCTCTAATCTTTTCGTCTCATAAACCATGTTTGATTTTAATTCACCGCCCATTGATCCACTAACAGTAAAAACTGCTCACCGCAATAATTCCGGTGACATCGTCGCTCGCGCCTCGGAAAATGTTTCCGACGTCTCCTGGAGATTTCGTGTTCCACATCTCGAAGGCTTCCTCGTTCGCGTCGATGTGGAGGACTTTCGACTGAATTTGTTTATTTTTTGTTATTAATAATTAGAGATGGTGAAGGAAGGGGAGAGGGAAGGGACTGACGCTCTAGCACAATGAGGGAAGGGGAGAGAGAAATGAGCGAACCCTTCCGGAAGGGTTGGCCTCCCTTCCGGAAGGGGTGATAATAATGATAATGATAATAATAATGGTTGATGACACTGCGTTTCAGGGGAATTTCAATTGGGCTTGAACTGTGATCGCAACATTCATCGATGTTTCTCTCGTTCGAAAAAAAAACGACTTGAAATGGAAAGCCCCTTTTGTTACCCTTGTGATAATTGTTGGACTGTCAGGATGACAAATCCGTCTCTGCATTTCCACTTGCTCTCTCGGCGGTCAGAGTGGAAATAAAAAGACGGATTCTTCACTGTGTCAGCTCTAGTTCTCACCTTGGTTGTGCCGTCGCCGACGCCGTCCCGCAGAATCGAAACGAGAGTCGTCTGCAATGGCATTTTACAGTTCGGAAAAGTGCGTTATTTCGCTGAATTAGGCCCATTCGGGCTTTTCCTCACGCACTCCCATTGCCTGTTTTTGGGAAAGATCTGCAGCTGTAACAGCTGGATTGCGAATAGCCAAGAACAATAGACACATTCCAGTAGACACTGAGATCACTCGCACTGTTTTGTTCTGATATTAGTGCAGGAAGTTGAAGGGCGATTTCACTTTATGTCGAAGATCACTATCGAATACCTTCCCCACTTATGTTACTATGCATTAGATAAGAATATACACCGCTCACAACCTTCATCATTTCTACAAATAGGAAACTGCACCACTCACCACATCCATGCCTGCCTCCGCGAGCACATCGGCCACGCGGCCCATGAAGTTGACATGCGAGAAGCCACTGCCTGGATTTAGCAAATTGAAAAGTTCACCGTTCGCCATCTTCAATCAAATTTTGAGGCACTTATCTGATTTTTGGCCGAGCCTTTCCCCACAGAGCATTCTATCCCAATCATTCTCATTCCCTACTACCTAATTCCACATTCAGTGCTGTTGTTGCCAGGGCCAAAAAACAGAGAAGTTCCAATTTTGACAAAAGAACGGTAAATACGGACAGTTGTCAGACATCAAATAGTAATGTTCTATGCGTGAGTGCGGGTACAGATCAAACTTCCATCTGTTTCTGCTCTTTGACTTATTCGTGAAACACAACGAATTCGAAGAGAACGAAAGTTAATTGAGGATGATTTTTCAAACAAAAAAGAATGCCTCACCTATGCTGTAGACGAGTATCTTCGCAGGGGCTTGATCGTTATTGGGAGGACGGAGGAAGTCGGAATTGGCCGGCGGTAGGTCATTCTTGGATTTGGTTGGGAGATCACTGCACGAGATGACGAGAGGGAGCAGGAGGAAGGGGAGGAGGTGGGTCATTCTGGAATCTGTACGGAAGTTGAGAGTGACGTAACGATGCAAATACTAATATTTTGTATTCAAAAAAGGAATGAGAGGTTGAATGGGGGGGGGTGATGAGTGGAAAAAATTTAATGGAAGAATTGATGCAATGAAGAGATCCGCTGCATTTATAGCGTGGAAAGAATGTTCGGTGATGAAACAATTCGAAAGGAGCAGCATCATTGAGCGTTGTGAAGCGTTTCGTCAACGTATCGAATGAATGTTTCACGAAATGCTTCAAATATGCGGCTGATGAAAAGCTGTGACTTTCGAATAGTTGACTAGAAAAATTAAGAGAACAATGCAGGATTTATTGGGAGTCACGGACGAAAAAAAGGATGCAGAGCAGAGCAGTATTCAGCAATTGACTGCGACTTTCGAAGGTTTTATATACGGCAGAGACCAACGTATCACCGAAGTGTGCGCTCGGGGGCGCGCAATTCAGTAATCGTGCGCTTACACTCTCAATTTATCATCGTCTCTCGCCCTGTCTGACCTGCGAGAGAGCATTTATAGTGAAGAAAACGGCGAATAGAGCGATAAGGCGGCCGTGTGCCGAGTGTGCCTGGCAAGTTGTAGTGTGCTCGGTCTCTTCATTTGGCACACTATCTCGTCGCTCTGACTGGCGAGAGATCATGGAAAGTGAAGAGACGGCAGCGAATTGGGCGATTGTAGTGGGTCAAAAGATCATCCAGCTGATGTTGAGCACAAAGAAAATAGTTCATTCGCTCACGCAGGGTTAGATCAGATAGCGGGTTTATTCTTCAAATTTCGAATGAGAAATGAGAAACTTTACAGCGAAAGGAAGGTAGAAATTGGTTTGCTGTAAACACGGTAGCTAATTAAATGCGTCTTTCTGGAGCGAACAACACACAGTCGCCACAGAGATAGTGTGATGACTTCACGTGTCTGATTCTCTTCATTCGGTGTGCTATCTCGTGCTGTCTGATTGGTGAGAGATCGTGGGATTCGGAGAGTGTTGGGAAATGGTTGCGATGACTTTGGTCGTTGGAAGATCATAACGCATATCTTTTGATGCAATGGTTACGACGTGTGAGGAGATAAGAATTTGATTCGAAGAATTCTTTATTCTCCAGTTTCGAAAACCTTCGAATCTTTCCTTCCGCTTTTCGAAAATTGTTGTTCCTGAGTTGTGATCTGCAGTAGAATTTCTCATCATGAGCGTTGTTTCAAAGATGTATGATCGTGCTTTTGATTATCATTGAGTTGAATAATCTCAATTTAAAATGAACATTCAGAACATTCTTCAGAATTTCGCTCAGACTTTTTTTTCCTTCAATCTGCAAATCTACGATATGATTGTCAAGGCAATGATTATATTGAGTTTTGCATACCAGAGACGGCATACCCTCCGGCATGGATTCGTTATTGTGAAGCGTTCAATCTGCAATAAGTCTGTATCCGATCTGCCATGATCGGATCCGTCCAGGTCTATCCGGAGCAGTAAATGGGTACATAAAGAACTCTGCTCGTCGCACTATCATCCTTCGACCCACTTTTACTGCTCAAATATTTCCTCCCTCTTCCACTTGATGCTTATTTTATTGATTAAATTCTTTTTTTTCTGTATTTTAGTTAGCATTCAGCATTCTAGAACAATAGTTTCGTCAAGTAATTGCTCCAGCCGTCCTTTATAAACCATTGATGCGGCAAAATCAACTTTAATAATTTAATTATTAGAAAAATGCAAAAATGAATTATTACTGCGGTTAGTGATTCGAAATTTAAATTAGCCATGTCCCACAACGAATTGCCTGAAAATGCCACGCGCGCGTTTTAGCGTCAGATTACGGTAGTGCGTCGCGTGTCCCATGTCGTCATCGCGCCCCATTTTCCCGTGCTTGCTCCCGTTTTGGTCTTGTTTTTATCGATTTTATGTTATGATTTGTCGTTTAAATATTTCGCGTGACTAAACGCTACCTGATTCAGAACATGGGAGACTGCAAAGTGTACGTGGGAGGTCTTCCCAACGATGCTACCAGCGAGGAAATCGAGGACGCTTTCCGTCGATTCGGACGCATCCGCAAGGTACGTCTTTTACTAATTGTTCATTTCAGATGACTTTCCATTCTCGCTTTGAACTTTTGGAATACTTAGATACGGATGAAAACAATTTGACTTGACTCCCGATGCCGCGCTTTTGTTTCGAATATTCATGTTTGAAAGAACCGCCGGCATCGGGAATCGATTAATCAAACCGCTCTGAAAGAGATTTATTCTCAGAGACCGTCCTTGCGGTCTCCATCGTAGTCTCTTCCTCGCGTCCGCGCATCGAAAAGAGCTTGCGGC
Source organism: Pristionchus exspectatus (assembly GCA_911812115.1). Lineage (NCBI taxonomy): Eukaryota > Metazoa > Nematoda > Chromadorea > Rhabditida > Neodiplogasteridae > Pristionchus > Pristionchus exspectatus. The sequence continues at coordinate 19,892,320 of OU461584.1, read as the reverse complement.
CGAGCTGCCACTCGACCCCATTCTCACTCTCATTCGCCCTTCCCTCCTATCACTCACACATCCCGTCCTTCCTTCCTTCTCAACACACACTACCTTCTAGAGCTCCCATCCGTCCTTCGCGACAAACGTCTAACGAGGTTTTGGTGTGGCTAGTAATGTTTAGACGGCGCGACGTGAGAGAGATGCTCATTTTCGAAAACACCCATCACACTTTCGCAAGTAGTTGTAGTAGTTCACGGGCCGATTTCGTAATCGTGTGTGCTAATCATAATTATTCAGGTCTGGGTCGCTCGTCGCCCGCCCGGTTTCGCCTTCGTCGAGTTCGATGACGGCAGAGACGCGGAGGATGCGGTCCGCTCGATGGACGGAGCGAGAGTGTGCGGTGTGCGCGCTCGCGTCGAGCTCTCGCACAACAGAGGAGGCGGAGGAGGAGGCCGCGGTGGCGGATACGGAGGTGGTGGAGGATATGGCGGCGGAAGAGGTGGAGGCGGCGGTGGACGTGGAAGATCGCGTTCTCGCTCGCGCTCTCCCAGAAGATCCAGGTTGGTTGTCGATTACATTACTTGTTTTTCTGCCAATAATTATATTAGTCGTTTAATTTGTTCATTGCAGATCGAGATCGCCCCGTCGTTCTCGCTCTCGCTCGCCGAAATACGATGATCGCAAGCGAAGCCCCAGCCGTGACAGATCCAGATCCAAGTAAGTATTAATAAATAATTTACCTTGAATATAATTATATGCGTTACGCAAATATTACTTTTTGCAGGAGCCCTTCTCGCAGCCGCTCTGCTTCCCGCGATTAAATTGAATCTTGTGAACAACAATCGAAGGTTATCTCAACTATTCCCAACTTATTCACTTTAATACTACCCACCACCTAGTATTCGTCTTATTCTCATCTGTAACCAAAACCCGAACATTTGATGTTGTTTCGCTCGTTTCCCACTTTGCACTGTTCGTTATTACTTTGAGGAACCCAATAAATATTATTCTTTTGCATTACTTCCGTGATACTACTACACAGTACACCGATTTACATTCGATAACAGGTACCTGGGGGATCAATACAACGGGATTGGCCTTGAACAAGTCGGGCACTCAAGGGGTAATTCGTGCGTGAAATGGCGAGTGTTTCGATTAGTTGGTCCAATACTTGCCAGTTAGTAGTCTTGCGGACTAATCGTATACTGATACCAATTGTTTGCCCAAATTGAACAGCCCAATGGTCACTCGATTTGTGTGCATGATACTCTTCGGGCTCTGATTGTTTGTCATCAATCGATAAGAGGGAGGGAGTTTCTTCATACTCTCGAGGCCGAGGTGTAATCGGCTCGGAATTCTCACGCTCGTCAGCCCCACAAAAAACTAGTTGCCTGTTCCGCCATTTCATGTCAAGCGCTCTATTCCGAACTACACTTCCCGCATATTTGCCCATCTGCAAGGGCCTTGTTTCAGCATAAAAGCTCAAATGCTCCGGGTTGTATCGTACTACTCCACCCCCACATTCCAGGAAAACAAGCGCTATTCTAGTCAGTAAAATTGTCATGGAAACAGGGAAAAAGCCGCCTGGTGTAGTACTAACTTTTTTCGATGTCATTTCGCGGGTTTCGTGTGTATCTCTCCCTCTCTATTTCCTCTGCAATGACTAACGTACTCCCTCCGTTTCTCCGTTTCTCTGGTCCCTCTCTCGTTACGCCACTATATCGCATCCCTACCCGAAAGAAGTTGTGTTATCTCCCCCCGCGCCTGGCCATGTGAAATGGCGCCGTTTTTGTCATGGGTGGGAGAATTGTAGCTGTATTGATCGACCCGTTTACCGCGATTCCGTTTGTTGTTACACTTGGCAAGGTTACTCGATTGGAAAAGTGCACTAGAGGTTTCTCTTGGCTAGAAAAGAAGAGTGCTAGTAGTTGTTTTCCAGTTGTCTTTGTGGAGCCATTGAAACGCGATTTCATCCTTCCGACCAGCCCTCTTTTGGAATTGTCTGAACTTCAGCCCACCTTGCCCTTCCATCTGGAATGGGAGGAAGAAGTGAGGATCGTTTTAATGGCAGGAATTGCAGGACAAGAAGAGGTGCGCCAGATGGCTGAATTGTGAGGCAAGGAAAGAGGAGGGAAGAGACGCGGAATCTTCAGGTATGATACTTTTTTTAAGAATGAAGAGCAGAAGTCCTAGAAATGTCGTAAAATGGGCAGAAAAAATATAAAATGACTGTAGATTTGTGCTTTGGGCGTGGTAGATCTCAGGTGAGACAGGGTAACTGCAATAAGTTCCTTTCTTCTCGTTAGAATAGGCTACTGTTGAGCTCCGATTCTCTTCCATTTTGGGGTGTGTTCGTTTCGCAAATCTTAGTAGCCAGGCACTTGGGTGTGTCGGGCGAGGTAGATCACCGGAGAGGTAGTGACAGGGCAGTAGAAGGCGGGATGCGGATGGAAATACACAAATTGATTGTTGCTGATTCCTAAAAAAAAAGTACTAAAAAGTAGGAATCATCTCTCATTGTCGACAGTGTTTCACAATCTCAATTGTGAAGGTAAATCTCGCGTTTCGCGATTCGCAATGATGCTGGGTTGCTGCAATAGTCGACACGATCGTTCTATACCAACAGTGTGAAACCGAAATGATCCCATTTCGGAACAAGGATTTCGGGAGAATGACTGTAAAGAGAGACTAGGTATTGCATTGTTAGTCTACTACCGATGTTTGGTGACATAGTTCATGCGCTTTTTCCGTTTATTCGATCAACAATAAAAGTTGATCTTTGATCTCTTGCAGAATGGCTCGACGGGACTCGTGGCACAACGCGATGCGCGCGTCGGAGAGCGGACGACAGCTGCTGATGAACGGTCAGTTGACGATTGACTTGATTCGATACGGTAGACTACGGTAGGTGAGGCTCCATATTAATTTCTTGATTGGTTGGTGATTGACTGGCATTGGGGGCACGATAGAAACGAGACGACGGTAAATGGCAATGAGACTCCGGGCGGATGACTCGAACGATTACGGTAAATGTACGGTTATCACATAGTGATGGGGAGGGGAGTACTGTAATTGCCAAATAAATCCATTTAATATTCGAACTTCATGATTGGAGGGAATAGAGGAGATGTGTAGCACGAAGAACGCTGGAAATATTAGAATCGAAACAGGGAAGTGGCCTATCGCAAACTGAAAGCGCATGAATGGGGCGGTCATTAATCTTGATTAATTGCTAGCGGAACTAGCGGAATTGACCTGTCAGTGCTTTCCAATCGTTCTAGCGCCAGTAAGTTATTCAGTTCGATAGAAAGATCGATAATCATCGAATACGGTAGTGTCGCGCCTATCATTTCGCATAGTTTTCACCCCTTCTAATTGTACAGAGCGCCAAAAGCAGAGCGGCAATGATTCAACAAATTGGTTTGGCGCATATCGGCAAATGGGAATTGCGAGCGTTTCCCCGCTGTTTCTCTCTCTGTATTCGTATCGTTAATGTCCTTTCTCAGCCCCCCCCCCCCTTAGTTCTTGTGTCACTCTCTCCTTTTCCTATTTCCCCCCATTTCTGCAATGATGACACCGCGCGTGAAAGAGAGAGAAATTAGCGTTTCACTTTTGTTCTCGAAAGTGCGCTAGGTGGATGAGTGATTCACGCGGCGCTTAGGTTGCTATTCGCTTATTATTTATGGTTCCTTCGAAATTGCCTTAGATTAGAAAAAAACTATCTGCCTTGCACACTTCCTCAATAATGCTTAATAGTAGCAACTAACAAAAAAATCAGCAAGTAAAAGTTTTTCTCGCTCTTGTGCACGTGAGATATTATTACAATAAATTTAGAAATGCTAGGATTGATGTTTGTGAAAAATATTTGAGAAGTTCGCGCTTTATTTCCATCTCGCTGGTTCCCCAGGGCGACTGTTGTAACTATGAGCAATCCCTCTGTTTTGTCTTGCCATTTCGCTCATTTCTCGCTCTGTTCCGATACATTTCTTTCCTTTTCCTGATTCCTTTTACGATTTCCTTTAACGATCCATGGAATATTATCTGAAACTATCTCTTGGTTTTAATAATTGGCACCAGATAGTTTGGAGTGAGATGTGAGAGGCATTTTTGTTTGTTTTCGGCGACTAGGGGCTTTACAGTTTCGCTCGCATGCTATGTTTCTGTGAGTGCCGATCAGTTGATGTCTTTTAGAAGCTGTAGGGATCCGATAATCATTCATTTTTCGCATGTCTCTCCCTTTCCCAAGGTATTTCCCACAAGGGAATCGGGCGGTCTTCAGCTTTTTTTTGCTGACTGTTATCGCTTCACGCCTCCGGTTTCCATAGTGTTTGATCAGACTGCGAAGCGAAAAAGAAGGATGGCAAGAAATGACTCTCTCGATTTGCACGATCTCTCGCTTCTTCAAGCGTTGAGAAAGTGCAAGGAATAGAGATACAAACTCAGAATGGGAAAGAAAACAAATTGTAGGCAGAAAGCCGAAATTCCGCTCAATGCCTTTCAAAAGTCGTAGTAGTTCCGTATCGTTTTCTTTTCTTTTCCATCCGTTGGCATTTGTATGCGCCATTTCGTGATCGATTGGTTACGGTAGCATTATCGATTAGTGTTATTGTCAGATGGGTGTACTACGCTTTGCCGAGCCCGAAGAGAATAATGACGAAGGTACGGTATTGATCGATTTTCGGGGATGACTACGGTAGTAATATCGATTAGCGACCGCCAGCAAGACGTCGGTACGGCATTGGGATGGTTAAGACAGCCTATATTATCGTTTTATCACCGTCAGCTCGTTATTGTGGTACGGTATACAATGAGGGACGATTACGGTAGTTGGGCTATCGATTAGTGTCTCCCGAGAACAGTGAAGATGGTGAGCGCTTCACTTTAATTGGCAACGGATCCCTAACGCCATCAAAGGGCAAATATGAATCAGCGAATTGACAGGGGCAATATTTAAAGGTGGCCCTAACGGGAACTTCCTATCTGGATAGTGTCTCCACTACGAATATCACAGGGCTACGGTGTCGGTAGCTGCGAAGGATACGGTAATCAGGCTCCGATTATTGATTGAACATTCGTTGCAGGAAGTCGAACGATCGATACGGACGAGTTTGAGGCGATCGAGATGCGGGGATTGGACGATCCGATCAATAAGACGCTCGAGGTACGGTAGGGGGAGGGTACGGTAGCGGAAGTATTGATTGATCGACACGTATTTTAATTATTATTGTAATATGTTAACGCTTAGAATTAGTTCACTTTTCATTGGTCTTTTTTTTCTAACAGATGCTAGCGTGAAATATTGGATATTGGCCGAGCAATCGAAATATGTGGAAGCAGCGCAACCGAAAGTTGCCGGGTGCATTTGAAACCTCTACTTGACTATTTCAACGACCATCAAGGATATTTAGCAATATAGTTCGATTTCTAACTCATACTAATTGTAAGACAGACGGTAGAAGTTTAGATAGTATAAGATCGATAAAACAAGCTTGTGTGAGCTTGCTGTGATACGGTAGACGCTAACCCATTCATTACGGTAGGACAGAGAGGCACGGAAGCGGCTGAACCCGAACGCGTACTGCTGGGACGGGGTGAGCATGTGTCGTGTAGTGTGGACGACGTTACGACGTGACGACGCTTCGTCGATTTTGTGTAGTGCTGTTGTTGTTGTGTCGTGAATGGTGGCTTTAGCTTGCATGAATAGTTGTGGCTATCTCTACTATCTTTTTTTTCCTATCTATAGTGTCATGTCTACTACTCTGTCTCTACTATACCGCAAGGTCTGATAAAAAAAACTCCGATTTCGGGACATTTTCGGGTTACGGTAGTCAGGCAATTTCATTGCAGAACCTCGACCGATCGATGCAGGTTACGGTAGGCCTCGACTTCGACAATAGCTGCTTCGCCGATCACAAGAAACAGGTTAGCGGAAAATCGATATTTAGAAAATACCCGAAATTATGAGTTTTTTTGTAAAACACGAATTTATAAATCAAGGTTTTGGATAGTAAATGTATTGTGTATTTGCTAAATAGGTCAAGTAGATATACTTCCTAAATGTATGCGGTTGGATGTTTCGGTCCATTGGGTCGTATACACCCAACCGCTTTACGAAGGGTGGACCTCGTCAGTACGACGCCCTTCGCAAGTGGGGAAAGAAGAAAGATAGTGAATGAGGGAGATGAAAGTAAACAACAAACAACTAACGCGGAAACGAGACAAAACTTAGCGAGCGCAAATGGACTAATGGGAGCTGTAAGTATTTGGACTGTAAGTAATATGACAGAAAGAGAAGAGACGTCCTATCTTTAGTTTGATTGATTGCTGACTGGGGAAGAAGGGAATCGATCGATAGATTGAAAGGGGAGAGTTCGGAAGGTCCAGAGAGCAATGATCTACCCCCTGTCGAGAGTAGGGAAGAGAGGGAAGAGAAGGGAAGTGAAGAGATCTCATCACAGGGGAAAATCACAGTTTTTCGTTAATAAGCATGCATATATCACCATTACAAACGGCATACTTTAGTGATATTGCTGGGGTTCTCTAATGTTTGGTCACAAGAAAACCACAATTTTCCAAACGACTTGGAATAAGTAGTTCGTGAAACGCGGAACTCACGGGAAGCAGAGATTCAGAAGTGTAAAGATCAGGGCCTTTCGGGGGGGGGGGGGGAGTCATTGTTTGATCAGGGGGCAGAGGAAAAGTAGGAAAAGGAGAATTAATACAGCTCATTCATTGCATCGAATATTCGCTCATTAATTTTTTTCCTGTTTGTATATTACAATAATAGTACAGGACGCTATGTTATGTTTGTTCATCCGCTATTCATGCTGAAATCATAGCCTCAGTGTTCGAATGGCTTATGAGTTGTTGCTGAAACTTCACAGTCTCTGGTTTCGTTTGTGCAGATCTGCAAACTGCATCCAAATTAAATTAAATACAATTAATTATTTATTTACTTAAATTCCAGATCGATTATGTGCTAGCGTACGAGGAAGAAGACGAGAAGCCCAGTCCGGACGGGGAGGTGGGTGATTAATTATTTAATTAATTAGTGGATTATTTATTAATTAGGCTTTGGTTAATTATTTAAGAGATAAAATAGAAACTGTTATGCGAGTAGGCGTACAACTTGCTTCATTTGATTTGAATTGGTTATTACAAAATTCGTCAAGCTTGTATTGCATTCTTAATGAATCGAATGAGGTTAACCAGCACGTGAAACGGCAAGGTGGCAAGCGCTCGTTAGAGCCAGAGCACGGCTTGTGAGCGTTCTAGCGAACTTGTGATTGGGTAGTTGCAACTAATGTGTGATATGATTAAGATATTTAATACAGTAATTAATTAATTAGTTAATTAATCTATTTGCATAAATGCTGTTCAGGAAACGGACGCGCAGAAGCGCGCTGGTCGCCGCCGGCACTTTGAGGAGAACCTGCGGAAGATGGGACTGGAGCTGACCGAAGTGGCCACGGACCCCACGGTGGGTTATTGATTTATTGGAGGGGGTACGGTAGTCTAGGGATGACGGAGTACTGTAGACTTGGGTGAATACGTCGGCAATTGACTGGGGGATTGCGGTAGTTGAGGAGGAACGGTAAATCAAAGAGGGCAACCATTGAGTAGAATAGGGGCTAACGAAGATTGCGACGGGTCCCACGGTGGATTATTGATTGGAGAGTGATTACGGTAGTTGAGGGAGGAAGACGGTAGACCTTGGAATGACAATTGACTGTGTGATCGCTGTAGTTGGTGTAGTTGGTCTAGTTTGTGGTGTGGCAAATGTCGAGCTAAATTTGTTGTGGTTTGATGAGGGTTCGAGGGAATGTGCTAGGTCTGATAGCACGCATTTTTAGTTATGCTTACCGCTAATTATGAGTTGATACAGCTTATGGTATGCATTTGGGGTGAAGGTGTGGGTGAGTTCCTTGTAGCATTGAGGTTTCACAGAGTTCTCAAAGCTGGCGATAATGAGGATGGCTCGTTCGATTTGGGGAAGTTAGCGTAGAAATTCAAATTCAAATGGTTTCAATGATATTCTTTGATTTTTGAAAATTATTTCAATGATTAAGTTTCGTGTTTCATAGGATGATCATATCAGTACAAACTGAAGACGCGTCAATGTTTCTTATACTTCCATTCGAAAAATAGTATTATATTCTTTACATTTTCATATTCCCGTTTCATAGGACAATGAAAGCAATCCAAACCAACCAACAAAGCACATCAATTGGGCGCCGCGGTCGCGCATCGAGGAGCGCTGCAGCTGCCTGCCGCTGCTGCGCGAATTCATCACCGAAACGATGGCCGGAATGCAGCTGGTAGATGATATCGATTGATCGATCGATAAGGTTACGGTAGCACTCGGTCCTACGGTATCCTTACTATCAATCACTGTGCGTCCTATGCAGCTGGTAGATTATCGATTGGAAAAAGGGGCGTTCTACCGTATCTCCAGCTGCTGCTACTGCACTTGTCCTGAATGGGTTACGGTAGCACTCGATCCTACATTATCGGTCCTTGTCTTCGCTGTCAATAGATGCAACTGCCGAAGATATCGATTGATTGATCGAAGAATGGGTTACGGTAGCACGTCGTCCTACAGTATTGCACTTGTCCTATCGATCGGTTTGTGTACAGTATCCCGCCGAGATTGCTGACCATTATCGATTGGAAGTGGGCGTCCGTATCTCCAGCTCCTCCTGATGCCTTTCACTCCCATACGCTGTATATTATGCACTTCGACTCTTCGATTCCCGGGATTTGCACACACAATAGAGTCATTTATGTCACGATAAGTGTTGAATGTCGTAATGCCGATTGTGAGCTATCAGGAAGCCTCTATTCCATTTTTCAGACAACTGGTATCTATAGTTGCAACTTATTTACATGTCCGCTTTGTTAGCTGCAGTTGAAAATGCAATTGCGATTTACCTCTATGTTATCTCTCTCAAGTCCAAAATCAAATAACGAAAATGATTTACCTTTATGTTAGTTAGAAGTCCAAAATATAATAACGATTTACCTTTATGTTAGCTACAAGTCCAAAAGAACATGTTCAATTTACAATGCGCTCATGCTTGTGGGTCAAGTCTTGGCTGCTGGGTTAACGCAAGTGCTTCGCTTGAAATTCGGACATTATTCACTGCAAGAAGATCTCGCGCAGTCCGCCGCACTCGGCTTACGCCCCCTGCCCTGTACAAAATTCAACAGAAATCTTCTTTTACAGGTCGGCCGCACGCACTACATCCTCGTGCACGCGCCCTTCTCCGTGCTGGAGCGGCAGGCGCAGCTGCTCAACGTCAAGCTCCCCGTCAAGAAGTGCGACGTCGAGGTGGGTTGTAGGTTGTAGTTTGTAGTTTGTAGTTTGAAGAAATCACATGCAAAATTGACGAACGATGGATTGCCTCGTATTTGAGATATTGGTGAAACGGGCGAGTGACGGGTGGTAGATGGAGCGGTATTGAAACCATGATGGGTATAGTTTTAGCCCTTCCGTTCGTGATTCATTGAAAAACAGCACATGTTATTAAATTTCTAAGGGTGTTACAGCAGGTATCGGGGGGGGGGGGGGGGAGGGGATTACGGCAAAACGATTCGAAAATGGTTACTGGGCTGGGCGAAAATTGTGCGGTCTCTCGTTTCACAATGCTCGCTACCTATGACACTATCGATTAGAGTGCCTCATACTTAGGGGCCACAAGCTCCGCCCACTTTGGTGTGACACGATTTCGCCCAAAAGCGAGACAGGGAGGGCACAAGGTTCATTCTCAACCAAATCTCTCGTTCTCAACTGCTATGGATAGCTACTGTGGTACTCTACCGATTGAGCACTGCCCAAAATGTGCACAGCATCACTAATTAGATAAAATTGGCATATAAAAGAAGGGAATAGGTAGTTTTGACGGGTTGCAGTGTGAAAGTTTTGTTTGGGCAGTAATTTTCTGACTAATTACCATATTTTAGGATTTTTAGAGAAAAAATTAGAATTTTAGCATTTTTCCCTGGCTTGTGCCCTCTTGATTTGTGCGAGCGGGAGGAGGCGAGCGAGAGGGCGGGGGGAGCGAGAGAGACACACGCAAATTAGGCTCCGCCCCTTTCCCTCTCGTCTCGCCTTTCCTCCTCTCCCCCAGTGAGTTGCGCGCGTACTTCTTGTGCTCTAGCGCGGCTCAGCGACAAGATATCGACAAACGGTAAAAAGCATGATGTTATTGGGTCCATGAGGGATTGTTGGAACATACTTTTGACCCCATTGTGTAAAATCGGCTATCTGCGTTGTGGCCCCTACTCATACTGGACTTACGCTTGTCTATTATCAATGATCTATGCCCTATGATCTTTGATCTCTGATCTTCCTTGCAGTCCTCTGGTCGGGCGCTGATGCCGGGCTGTCTCGATCGATGCCTCGACAAGATGCGATTCCTCGACTTTGATGACGATCTCAAAGTGAGTAATTCAATTTGATTTTATGGTAATAAGATTATCATTTTCTATGTTTAGCGATAATAGTATTAGATCATTATTCGTCCTATTGTCTCAACTAAAGTGACGGGCTTGATTGCTCGAATTATAAACGTGAGTGACTAGGTTTTCTTGTGTTTCGCAATCCCATTAACTGCAGTGAACTGGGGCTGTATTCGGTATTGCGTCGCTGGCTTCCTTATAGAAAATATTCTATTACCGATAGCTAAATATTGCAATCCATAATGTAAAACCATTCTTGAATCATACAACCTGATGCTGCTATGTTGTCATTTTGTCTTTATAATCTTTCATCTATAATCTCTTGATGATATTGTTAACCAGTTAGTCTCAACGTAGGTGACGGGCTAGATTGTTCGAATTATAAACGTGAGTGACTAGGTTTTCTTGTGTTTCGCAATCCCATTAACTGCAGTGAACTGGGGCTGTATTCGGTATTGCGTCGCTGGCTTCCTTATAGAAAATATTCTATTACCGATAGCTAAATATTGCAATCCATAATGTAAAACCATTCTTGAATCATACAACCTGATGCTGCTATGTTGTCATTTTGTCTTTATAATCTTTCATCTATAATCTCTTGATGATATTGTTAACCAGTTAGTCTCAACGTAGGTGACGGGCTAGATTGTTCGAATTATAAACGTGAGTGACTAGGTTTTCTTGTGTTTCGCAATCCCATTAACTGCAGTGAACTGGGGCTGTATTCGGTATTGCGTCGCTGGCTTCCTTATAGAAAATATTCTATTACCGATAGCTAAATATTGCAATCCATAATGTAAAACCATTCTTGAATCATACAACCTGATGCTGCTATGTTGTCATTTTGTCTTTATAATCTTTCATCTATAATCTCTTGATGATATTGTTAACCAGTTAGTCTCAACGTAGGTGACGGGCTAGATTGTTCGAATTATAAACGTGAGTGACTAGGTTTTCTTGTGTTTCGCAATCCCATTAACTGCAGTGAACTGGGGCTGTATTCGGTATTGCGTCGCTGGCTTCCTTATAGAAAATATTCTATTACCGATAGCTAAATATTGCAATCCATAATGTAAAACCATTCTTGAATCATACAACCTGATGCTGCTATGTTGTCATTTTGTCTTTATAATCTTTCATCTATAATCTCTTGATGATATTGTTAACCAGTTAGTCTCAACGTAGGTGACGGGCTAGATTGTTCGAATTATAAACGTGAGTGACTAGGTTTTCTTGTGTTTCGCAATCCCATTAACTGCAGTGAACTGGGGTGCCATAATTCGATATGCCATAGCTGAATTCCTTATAGAAAATATTCTGTTACCGATAGCTAAATCCATAGTGCTACCATTCTTGAATCATACTATTTTGTCAATACAGTTTGATCTTTGATCTATTGATCTCTTCAGGAGCAGCTCGAGGAGCCCGACTACTACAGCGCCATCTACTCGGCAGAGAACCGGCAAAAGTTGGTCTTTGATCTTTGATCTCAAATCTTTGGTAATATTGTGCACTATGGACAACAATGGGCGGCAAACCCTTGATGGGAGATTTCTAGTTGTAGTTTACCTTTATCGAAAGATGCAAACCACCCGATGAATTGGTGCTACAGCAAGGATATGAAGGTGCCAGAATTCTAAATTTGGCAATGTAACCGTACAATGTTTCCGAATGAAATTCAGATTTGAAAAGCACAGATGAGCTTGGGTTTCGTTACCTAGTCAAGTCTCTGGTGATCATGGGAGCTTCGATGGTCGTGGGTGCATGTTGAGTTGAATAAAATATTTATCATTGCGTCGGAATGATTCTTCGGAGCCCTTTTTATTTATTTATTTAAATCATTTTCGAGACATTCAATTTCCATCCCCGGCAGATTCGTGCTGTGGGACAAGCCGGAGTACATGTTCCCGTCGTCGGAGCGCAGCCGGCTGGTGTACGATCTGCTAGTGAGGTATACGGTAGCCAACGACGACGCGACGACGTATACTAAATGTCGCTGCGTCGATTTTTGACTGAGTTTCATAGTGTATAGTTAGTGTTAGTGAGGTATACGGTAGCCACGACGACGCGACGACGTTTGCTAAATGTCGCCGCGTCGATTTTTGGCTAAGTTTCATAGTGGATAGGTATAAGGTAGCCCAAGTCTTGTCATATTACAAATGGATAGCGAATCGTGCACAAAAAATCGAACTGAATCTGGCTTTACGGTTTACGGTTTCACGTGTTCTACCAATTTCGAGCTTTTCGTTCTGGGGTAGTATCTTATAAGCACTGATTTTAAACAAACATTATTTACAGAGCTCGCTACCGGAAGGCAAGCACGGACCTCAACGACGGTGAAAAGCACAGGTATGAAATTTTTTTGTAGTTTGTAGTTTGAAGATTGTAGTTTGTAGCCTATAGTAATTTTCGAGATTGTCATTTTGCCAAAGATTCAGCGTCGCGGGCATTACGCACCTCACTGCCTGGTACGCGTAAGTGAATTCATCGATTGTCTCGATTGATGTTGTGATGGTCTCTCCATTCAGCACGCTCTATCCGCTATCAGAGAGAGGGAGAGAGTGTGGGGAGGGGAGAGAGTTAGAAAATAGGAGAAGGAGTGAGAGTTGTGGAGAGGCATCCAAAGATACTTATTTATATTACGAACTGAATGGGGAAGTGATTGGTTATTCAGCGCACTCGAACCTCTTGTAAAATTGGTGAAGCACGGTAGAGACTGGTGGTGGTTTTCTTTATTCCGATCGTGAAGATGACGATTAAGCAAGCAATTGGTGGCGAATTTCCTATACCATGAAGATGAAGCACAAATGAAATGCATTTATTTTGATGGAATTATACGGATTTTTGAAAGCTGGGAATGATCAGAAAAGATATTTTCAAACTATGCAATCATGGCAGTGTGAAGCATAGACGTAAATGGGTGTTTTGTTGGATAACAACTGTATATATTAGTGAATTCCCTGTGCGCTCCGATAGCATATCGAGTCTCTGAAGCGCAACAGTCGCGGCTCAATGGTGTTGCTTCACTTACGCAACCCGTGCGAGCAGCATTAATTATTTGCGTTATAGCAGCATTAATCATTCAGTCGTCAATCGTATCGAATTTCCAGCGCACCCCCTTTCTATATCGTACGGTTGAAGCACAACAGTACCGCCTGAATGTCGTTGTGGTCGGGATCGGGCTAATTAATTAATTATAAATTGATTAATTATTTAATTAATTCAGAGTGGGCATCGAGCGGCTGGTGGGCAACGGCACGTACACCGGCGCGTACCCGCTGCACCAGGTATGAGGGATTATCGATAACATCTCTGAATCTTTGGGCTGATCAATATCTATCTGGCTACCGTAACCCTACCGTAATCTTGCAGCAACTACGGTCGCGGGCGGAGATGGAGTCGGACACGAACACGAATGGCCGCAATCAGCGCGAGCTACTGTACACGTGCTGGGCCAGCTGGCGGAACGTGGGCAAGTACCAGCCACTGGATCTGATCAAGTGAGTACGGTACAGTATGAGGGTGTGCAGAGATTACGGTAGCAAGGAAAGGGGAGAAGAATACATACAAGGCGTTGGGAATGATCAAGTGAGTATAGTAGGCTTCGGTTTGGATACGGTTCGAATTTCGCAAGGGTGGAATGCCATGAATTGTGTAGGGAGGAGTACTGTAGAATGTCTGAGAGCGGTGGATGAAGGCGTATACCAATGTTGAAACTGTCTCACTGTATGCCATGTTGTGTACTGTGGATCGACAAGGACAATGATCGCATTGATGAAGCGCATTTCCAACTGCTGGAACATTTGTGTCCATTTATACTCTTTTACTGCCACACTGTCCCAACGTATCGTTCTAAAGTCGGCTTCTGATGCCATATGAGACCCATGAAACTTGTAATTGCCGCTGAGATTTATGTTGTGAAATGCGGGTTCATCACCTATTGAGAACCGGGTCAGTTCTGCATGATATGAACAATGTGAAACCAAACACATCCTTGCATTTTTTTAGCAGAATGTTTTTAAAGTTTTCTGTATATTTCAGCTGATTGTTGTTGAATTTTGAACAAAAATTGCAGACGGTACTTCGCGTCGAAGACTGTTTTGACTTTTATGTGCTTAACGCCTTCGCTGAAGGCCCTGACCCTGACACCGTACTCTGATACTCACCGTATTCTCCGTGCCCTGATACCGTACCCATTGCAGACGGTACTTCGGCTCGAAGATCGGGCTGTACTTTGCGTGGCTCGGATACTACACGAAGACGCTGTACCCGGCGGCCTTCATCGGGCTCTGCTGCTTCTTCTTCGGATGGACACAGTTTGGAGATGATGACGTCAGGTGCGGTGGGGGTACGGTAGCCGATAACCAGTACGGTAGGGCGGGAGCTAGGATGATCGTTACGGTAGCTTGGCTTGTATCTTTGTATAGACGCATTCGTGCGATTATATTTACTGGAAAGCTGCGGGTTATGCAGCCGCATTGAAACGTGAATTTAGATGTTCGAAAATATATTTTTAAAAGTTGTTTTTAGTAATTATAATATCATTGCAGCACGGACGTGTGCCACGCGAACACGACGTATCAGTGCCCGCTGTGCACCGGGTACTGTTCAGTGGAGCCGCTGTCCAAATCGTGCTTCAAGGCGCAGGTATGAGCTATTTATTGATAGATTGGTAGTGTCCCATTGACATAACCGAGTCAAGGTGATTGTAGGTCTACTAATTGTAGCGAGAGCGGTGTCATTTTGTCTTTAAAAATGTTTGGAGATCGCTTGATCCGCCGCCCAAATGTTGCCCCTGTGTTCGCGCGTTTTTTTTGGTTAAAATTGTCTTTGAAAAATAATTTTGTATCGTGCTTTGCCCTTTTGAACTGAATAAGGGTGCCGGCAAGTGATGACAGCAGAATTCATGTTTCACGGCGAGCTCAAGTTACTTGAAAAAATGGTTTGTGATTACTATGTGTTTGTCCAATAGAAACTTAATTGATTTCTGAGATTTCTCAAACCCTCGAATTCGCCGTTGCACGAGATTCATTAATTCCGTCAGGCGAGCACTCGAGGATTCAATTCAATTGGAGAGCGAAATAATAAACCAAATTGATACCCTGTCCATAGACCAGCGTTGTGTATCAACCTCACAAGAGATCAGATAAATGACTAAATATCGCTGGTTCGGCTCCCAACATTCGAGGGGTTATGAGCTTCAAACCTGCGGTTTAATCGGAGGGACCCCCCGTCCTATATTGGACCGCGAGTGCGCCGTCTCTTCTTTTCACGTACTCGCTCTCCACTTGACCGTCCGAGAGAGTGTGTGAAATGAAGAGGCGCCGCGACCCGTATTGCGCACCATAATCACTGATATTGCATTTGCATCGCTTGAGGTGACGTACCTGTTCGACAACGCGGCCACCGTCGTCTTCGCGGCGCTGATGAGCGTGTGGGCGTCGCTGTTCCTCGAAGGATGGAAGCGGTAGGTTGTAGTTTGATCTTTGATCTTTGTAGTTTTAGTTTGATTGAAATTGAGTCTAGCCTGTGAGATTCATACCGTGCGGTCCTAGTGAGATCTCGGTTGCACGAGTTTCTCATGAGATTGAGCAACGGCTTTTCGACAATGTCTCTGAGGAGCTCACGGTGAAAAAACAAATGTATGAATAGGCAATTATAATTATAACTTCGATGCCGTCATTGAATGAAAAAGGTGTTTTCAGATACCACGCCGAGGTCGCGTGGAAGTGGGGCCTGCTCGACTTTGCTGTTGAGGAGGTGAGAACTTGTCTTATCGGTATCACGATGCCGTACTCGTAATCAAGTTAAAGGGCGGGGGGTAGATGGGAATTAGCATTGTATCAATTGGTAACGACTGGTGGTATCATCATTACCGACCCCTTGTTTTCGGATTACTAGGAGGCGTTGAAGCACAAACCCTATTACCAAATGAAAATCGAAAACGGAATGACGACGCGATTCCCTCTTTTCTTCCATTCTCATTCTCACGAACCCTCCCCCCGTGTGTTCATTGTAGGCCTGACGTATCCGGAACCTAGAACTATTCAACCCTACCGTAACAATCTTCCACTAAGGACCTGGTTCGGCCTTGAGCTATCCTTAGAATACTCAAAGTACCGTAACCCACTCTTCTCCTCAGGACCCGGTGTACCCTTAAACCAGCCTTAGGGCTACCCAATCCTACCGTACTCGTACCTACCGTAACCCACTCTTCCCCTCAGGACCTCGTTCGACCGGAGTTCCAGTATCGCGTGAACACGACCAAGTACAATCCGATCACGAAGAAGCTCGAGCCGTATCTGACGAGCAAGAAGAAGTGCTTCAATTTCATCGCCAGCGGAGTGACAGTCCTGTTCTTTGTGAGTGAAGAATACGGTAGATTACGGTAGCTGAGAGTAGTAATACTATACTTCATTTGTTACAGTTGTAACAAATAAACTGCCTGTGCCAATTCAAGATCCCTTCCTTTCAAGATCCTTTTTCCAAACTACCATGGCCGGCAAACTTGGATCTTGAAAGGAAGGGATCTTGAATTGACATAGGCAGTTTATTTGTTCAACTGCAACAAATGAAGTATAGCAAACTTGATTAATTGCAAATGACTCATTCGGGAATGACTAATCCCGAATAGGTTTCAAACAATAATATAATAAATAAATTGCAAAATATCTAATCCCAAATAATTTTTAAAAGTCATTCAATTTGATTTATTGCAAGTGACTCATTGCTGTAATTAAATTTTTTCTTCAAGGCCCTTTGCCTTTCTTCGCCCCCCCCCTTTCCTTTTTTCACGGCCTTATTCGAGGCTTTATCTTTTGCTGTCCATCAATTCATCCATTTCAATGCCATTCAACCGGCATATTTTTTCAATATTATTAATATAAAATTAATGCCAAAAGAAATTTTTTCCATCCATCATCAATCCAAAAAGTTTCTTACTAGCGTTATCTCCAATGTCCATCTCGTATCTCTTCTCGAATCTTCAATGACTAATTTGTTCTTTTGAACTCATTCGTTTGCGATCTTTTCAGATTGTGGAAATTCTTTCCAATCTTGTTTACGATTATTGCATTTTCCGTCAAAACGCATAATTACTATTTATATCTTCTTCTTCAAATTTTGATCAGTCATGATTTTTTACCTTTTGATGGTCTGCTGCCTTGCGTACGCAAGCGAAGAATGGATCAACGCTGAAGAATCTTTTCTATTTGATCAAAATACGCTTTTTCATATAAATAAGGAAAATCAAGTCAGACTGTTGGAAAATATTCAAGGGTACCTTTACGATAATTTTACCAAAGTAATCTTTTTCAAGCATGGCGATATTGTTTACTCTTCCTATGATAATTTGCCTGTACGATTCGAATCCAATACTATCTACCATCTATTTACTTTTGTCAGTACCATCGCAAACGTGTTATTTTTAGTATATTGTTTAATTCTAAATAGAAATATAGAGTCAATGCGTGTCAGCCGCCAATTAGAAACACTATAAATTTGAGAACTATGTTCATTTTATATTTTTTCATTCGCCATGAGCGGCTGGACCACTCCTACGTTCTCTTTTCCTACGTTTACCGCCATGTACAAGACTTTTAATCCGGATGAAAGTTCTGGCCTGGCTCATCTGATCGAGCTGATCGTATTTCTTCGTCAGGGACCAATGTCAATGAGATGTCTGACTAATATTATTCAAGATATAAACGAAGGAATTCAGCATACGGATATTACTACTTTTATTCAAGATAATTGCCCCAACTTGTCATTTGTCATTGTCAACGGAATAGTTAAATGCAAATATAGAAACCGGTAGGCCATCATTCCAATGAATTCTGTCGAAATTAATTCGCTGCTTTCCCATATCCCAAATTTTCTAGGCGTTTTTCCTTCAGATTGTTTGCCAGCGATAAATGATAAATTGCAAACTTTTGGATTAGTTGTAAATACAGATTCGTCGGAAAAGCAAGGAACTCACTGGCTAGCAATTGTTGTAAAGAACGGAATTTGCCATTATTTTGATTCCTTTGGCGGTCTACCTAGCGTAAATACTATTCTCGCATTTTGTAAACAGTACAAAAGCTGCCATTTCAATCGAGAAAAACATCAGCAGATTCAAGAAATTACTTGCGGGGCCTATTGTATCTTTATCATTAATGAAATGCTTGCCCTCAACAAAACTTTTAGGGCCGTAGTTGCAACGTTTCATCGTATAAAAAGAGATGATATTTTCGTAAGAAAGTATCTTGAACGCCATTTTTCCTTTCATTTGTCCACTCTGCAGTCGTACTGAGCGGTTGTGTCATGTCTTCTCTCTGTAACATTTGTCAAATTCAAGTCGAAGACCTTGCTAAGCATTTAAATGAAAAACATTCAAAAGTTTACTGTCACGACTGCAATCGAGTCTTTGCTTCTTCATTTTCCCGCAGACGTCATCAAAAAATCATCCACGCAGGACCCGCCATTCCGACATCTGCCGGCCAACAACCAGCTGGTCAAAATCCAACAACTGAAAATCATCTAATCGGCAGCCTTGACATCTACAAAAGCCAATTCGACGGGGCTATTTCAGTCAAATTTCATTCGATATGATCAGTCGCGTAGAACGTAATTTTGAATTTCTTCAAAAAGTTCTTCGCCATACCCGTCAAGCTATTAAAGACGCAAACAAATCAGAAATTGGTTGTCTTGTAGAAATTCTTTTCAATATTCATAAAATTGCATTAAATCGATCCGAACGTAACATTATTGTCAAATTTCTGCCTGTTATCCGATATATTGGCAAGTGTAGGGACGTTGAAAAGGCCCGAGACCTATTGCTTTCGTTTGCCCCTCATTTTATTCGCATAATTGTCCAAATTGTCTTGTCTTCAAAATGAAGTATACTACTCGAGTTCAGCCATTTGTCGCTGTCACGCAAAAAGAAGCAAATGCAATTGAAATGGAGAAAAGGCTAGACGAGCTTATTCAACGAAAGGATCTAAGCCCTCATCTAAAAATGAGATTGTATCAAGATAGGCTGGCTCGTCTGGTCAACTTTAGAAAGGAAAATGAAATTAAAGATGAACGATCCGAACCTCTGGTTGAAGAACCTCCTCCACTCATTGATTTTTACTCACCAGCCCGTCAGCCGTATATCGACGATTTTAAAGTTATTCAAAATTACAATTATCAACCCCCTCTCCCGGCTATTAAAGAGTCTACTCCCACTCGAGCATCTCGACCCACCCTTACTCCTTCTCTTGATTGGGATGATGATAATGAAGCATTGGGATTCTCTCCGAAGAATACTCCGATTTCAGCTAAAAAGACAGCAAAGTCGACCAAGCAAGACAGGGAACTGAAAAATCTGCAAGTTCCCAGATATATGCAGCCTAGACAACCAACGAGAAGAGGTCAAAAAGGAACAGGATCGTTTGCAAATAGACTCTATGTTAGGGCCTGGATTTAAATTATATATAAATTATGCCGAATAAAGTTGATTTTAATCATTTCGTCATGTTGAACAGACTATACTATGACCTAAAAGAACCAACAGCATTCTCATCCGCTGGGCCTTTGCGAAAGGCTAGCAAGCAAACAGCTAAAAAAGTACAGCAGTTTCTAGAAAGTCAGCCAGTTTATTCCAGGCATAAGCAAGTTCGGTACAAGTTTCCTCGACGTCAGACTAGAGGCGATTTCCTATTTTCCCATGTCCAGGCAGATTTGATCGATCTTAGTTCCTTTTCACGCCAAAACAAGGGACATCGCTTCTGTCTTAGCATGATTGATTGTTATTCACGATTTGCATTTACCATTCCCCTTCATCGAAAAACGGGTCATCTTATGGCCCGGGCCTTGGAAGATACTTTTGAGAAATTGGAAATGTTTCCAACTTTTCTAGTTACAGATAGAGGCAAAGAATTTGTCAATTCTTCAGTAAAAGAATATTTGAAATCTCGAAACATTAAACTAATTCATCCAAATTCCGATATTAAATGTGCCATGGTGGAACGTTTCAATCGAACATGGGAGACACGGCTATTCAAGTATCTTACCGCAAAGAGAACCAAGACATGGATCGACGTAGCTATCAGATTGACCAATGCAATCAATAATTCATATCATCGCATGATCAAATGTACGCCGCAGCAAGTCTTTAACGGCAAGAAGAAGCCAGCGGAAATTTTGCCTCTGCCATCAAAGAACCCAAAGTTTAAAATTGGCGAAATTGTTAGAATGAGTCATCAGAATAAGGCCTTTCGTCGTGGATATGAATCGGGATGGACTGAAGAAGTATTTCACATCGTTAAAGCAGTTTCCGGTTCACCGCCAACCTATCGTCTTGTGGATCAATTTGGAGAAGAAATTTCTGGAATTGTCTATGAACAAGAAATTGTCCGAGCTGCATAAAAAAGACCACCAAAAGCCCTAACCCCTAGGGCAAAGGGCCTATCCCTTGGGAATCTTTTGATTCCCGGGGACCTTTGGTTCCTATCTCCCTTCTCCATAGGTCCCTCCTTTGATTCTTTGTATGTTTATATTCAACTACAAATTGATAAATATATTTATTTACATTAGCGCATCAATATGGGGTACACGATTATCGTCAATAGTGAGAACAGAGTCATATTCACAATGAAGAATACAATACAAGCCAGAATCAGGAACTGCTTTGTTGAATTTAATATTGAAACTGGTGGTTCCGAGCTTGATTAGGTCAAACGTTTCCGAATCGAGACTTGGCGAGATTTCAAAGACAAAGAAGGCGCTACCGTTCTTGTACATTTCCCTGGTAATTCCATTGTTTGCGGCAGAGCGGCCCATGCCCGTTCCTTCCAGCATATTGAGATATGCGGGCATGTAACGATCCTTTTCAAAATCGAGGTTTAGAGGTCGGGCAGGGATGGTTCTTCCTCCGCATTCGATAAATGCATCCTTTACATCAAAATGTCTAAAGTTGAATGGGGTCTTGATATGAGAACCGAGATACGACTGCGCATCGACCATACACATTACAACCCTTTTCGGAAGGGCCGATGTGAGCAGACGACATTCTGGCGTATCGAATCGTCCTGGAGCCACATAGAAACTGCGCATCTCAACGTTTGTCAGCGGATATGTTATCATCTTTTCTTGTTTGAGAAGTTGTTCAATGGCCAAGGCAGCGGAATCATGCAGTTCGTATTCGTGAAGAAGAAGTTTCATGTCCAGAATTTCATAAGTGTAAATGGTCTGATCAGGTGTTTTGCGATCCTTGTCGATTTCAAATGAATCAATGACAAATTTGGGTTCGTTCAAATATGCGATAAGCTTGAAGTCGACATAGTTGAGAAGAAGGCGAGGTTGATTAAACAGATTGAGATTTAGAGTGGCTGCAAATTGAGCTTCACGGTCTTTCTGAATCCATCCTGATCTTCGTTTATAACCAGACGAAGTTGGATCGTTAATCGTTTCATCTGAAGCATATCCGGCCAGGGATAGCGTGCTATTCTTGGTATCCTTGTCAAAGTTGAGTTCCGTCTCGATTACACTTCTCCATGCGTATAGCGGTGAAGAGTCTTCAACCAAAATTCCATTCAGATAAATTTGAAATTGTTTGAAGAGGGTCTTGCCAATCATTTGACAAAATGCAATTGGAAGAGTTTCACCAGGGTTTACTTCGATCTTTTTGCCATCCTTGTCTCTAATGCCAATGGTGAACTGGACATAACTGCGCTGAAGGTTCAAGAAACTCTTCTGCAGATTATATCTCCATTCAAGAGGTCCTTGCGTGGTTCCGGAAGAAAGGGAATTTGAAAGCGGACACTCAACATATCGACTGTTTACTACGCCAACCGAAGTATCAGGAATACTAAAAAGATCAAGCTCGGGAACAGTAGATTTTCTAGACTTGGGGTTAATAATTTTCTGCATTATGGCGCGGGAACAAAATACGATCGTTTGTCAGAAGAAAGGGAAGTAGAACTAGGTCTTTTGCGACTGCCAAGTCCGGTAAGATTGCGAATGGTACGTCTTCCGGCCCGCTTAAATGCATCTGCGGCAGTCGACCCGTTGATGACGTCACTGGCAACGCTTGCAGCTGCCTGCGTAACCTGTTTACCGACTGGCGATTCAAGAAATGACGGGATTGCTACGCGAAGTCGTTTTACGACCCCGGCAAGTCCTCGGCCTCGTTGATTGCGGATGCCGACAAATTTTCCGCCATATTGATTGCAATCTTGTAAAAGACTGATAAAATCAATTTTATCGTAATCGAAAATTTCAGAACAATTCATAGCAGACATTACTACTTGATTTTGATAAAATGCAACGTACAAATGGTCGTTCCAAAAGGGAATTTTATAGTTTTTCCGAACGAGTCCAAAATTCTAATTCTAATAGTATCAATTATTTCCTTATTAATGGACAAATGCTGGATGGGGTTGAATACTGTAGAAATGGTTGATGACTGATCAGACGTTGGAATAATTCGAAGAAGTTGAGATTTGCAATTTCCAACAATTGAAGGCTGAATGCAGTCAGCGTAAACGTAGATTGCCGACAGGTTGTTGTTGAAATCGATGGGATAAGTTGCGATGGTCTTGTATTCGTCAAGCGTAAATGCTTCTTGGTCCGATGTCAACGAATATCCGCATAGATAGGCCAATTCTGGAGATAGTTCAAGGGCGTTCAATACGTTTTTATTTACATAGATTAATATTCTTTGCAAAAGCGGGTCAAAATCGAACGAGAATCCGTAATTCGAATATTGTTCTTGAGCCCGACCAAGCGAGAAACCACGAACATTTGCCTGATTTGCAATTCTTTTGGAATCTGCGGCATTTGCCTTTTGAATAGCAATGGTTTCTTTGATCAATGATTGAATCTTTTGGTTCTCCTCTACAAGAATGCCAGCTTGTTTCTTGTATCCCTCTAGTACAATGTCGGAATTCTTCTTGTATTCTTTTGCAAGGGTTAATGCATTTTCTTGGCCAATGCGAATTTAATCTTGCAAAAGATCTTGAAATTTTTTGTTATTTTCAATTAGGCTGGCAGTATTTTGTTTGGCGCCGTTGACAATTTTAGCGCTAGCAGAATCGGACTGCTTGGCAAATTTGTTGAACAAATTTTCCAAAATTTCTTCATATTTTGAATCTAAAGAATTCTTTTTAGCCGGATCACTGGCTTTTGGAGGTGCGGGAGCAGCTGGAGGTTGATTAGATGTAGGAGGTTGAACGGTTGTAGGAGGTTGAACTGTGGTGGTTGGCGGTTGGGCAGATGGTAATAGCGCGGGTGGATTGGGTGGTGGAATGTATACAGCAGCATCTGAGGCCATAGCAGAACCAACAACAAGAGCTGCTGCAGCTGCTTCTCTTTTCTTGATTTGATCCAATTTTGCCGCAATTTCCTCTGCTGTTGCAGGACGGACCCTTCCTGCTTTAACCGCCTCTTCCATTTCTTTTTTAAATTCCTCCCTCGTACGAGGTCTACTTTCCTCTGCTGGCGGAGCATTTCGTTTACGTCGGCTTGAAGTGATTGAAGATAACGATTCGATAAACGATAGCGCATCTCGATAGTTTCCAGACGGAAGGAAATAGTCGGTTCTATTCCCCCTTTTGTCAATTGCCGTAAATTTAAGTGGGTCTGGGACATTTTCAAAACTATTAGTGTAAATAATTTCTGCAAGTCCGCATTTCCATTTTTCAGTCTTTAGTCTGATTGGTTCCGGAAGACGGACTAGAAACGACGAGCTCGAGTTCTCTGGATGATCCGGAACGTTGGAAGGAAGGGTTATGAAAAATTCCGCCATATCGAATAGGGAATGGGACAATTAAGGCAAGACTGCTAGAAAGAAGTCCCAGCCAAAAGGGACGTTTATCGCTGTCAGGAAATACGGTAATATTGAATAGCGCTGTAGTTATACAGATTGAAACGACGACCAACTGGAAGACAATAAATAGGGAAGACCGCTTGGTAGAAGTTGATTGAATCATCTGAATATCATGCAGAACGACAAGTTTATTATAAAGACTCCATGCCTGCTATATTGTTCTGGCGCTACGCAAACTGGAAAGACAACGTTATTGCGAAAGATATTGGAAAATGAAGACAAGATGTTTGATAAGCCAATCGATAGAATAATTTGGTGTTATGGAATTGATACTGGAGATTTTCCCAAGCATGACAAGATTGAAGTTCATGAAGGACCGCCCGATATGCAAATGTTGGAAGGAAAGGACCATAAACTGCTAATTTTGGATGATCTCATGTCCTATTATATTAAGAATAAGACAGAGCTAAACAATCTGTTTACTCGCGTAGCGCATCATTGTAATTGCTCGATTGTAAATATTGTTCAATCTCTTTTTGCCCAAGAGAGAACAGCTCGGGCAAATAGTACCTACATTTGCCTAACAAAGTCAACCGGTGATAATTTGCAGATACAAAATATTGCCAAACAAATATTTCCTGGTAAATTTAATTATTTCTTGGAGGCATATGAAGATGCTGTCAAATCTCAACCCTATGGGTATTTGATGGTCGATCTTCATCCAACAACGAAAGATAATCGCAGGCTTTGTACCAATATTTTTGATGATTCGCTTGTTTATTATGTTGAAAAAATGAAACCATGAATAAATATTTAATATTGGCTTTGTATCTAAAACAAGAATAATTTTGAATGAGTTCAAAAGAACAAATTAGTCATTGAAGATTCGAGAAGAGATACGAGATGGACATTGGAGATAATGGTAGTAAGAAACTTTTTTGAATTGATGATGGATAAAAAAAAATTCTTTCGGCATTAATTATATATTAATAATATTGGAAAAATATGCCGGTTGAATGGCATTGAAATGGATGAATTGATGGACAGCAAAAGATAAAGCCTCGAATAAGGCCGTGAAAAAAGGAAAGGGGGGGGGCGAAGAAAGGCAAAGGGCCTTGAAGAAAAAATTTAATTACAGCAATGAGTCACTTGTAATAAATCAAATTGAATGACTTTTAAAAATTATTTTGGGATTAGATATTTTGCAATTTATTTATTATATTATTGTTTGAAACCTATTCGGGATTAGTCATTCCCGAATGAGTCATTTGCAATTAATCAAGTTTGCTATACTTCATTTGTTACAGTTGAACAAATAAACTGCCTATGCCAATTCAAGATCCCTTCCTTTCAAGATCCAAGTTTGCCGGCCATGGTAGTTTGGAAAAAGGATCTTGAAAGGAAGGGATCTTGAATTGGCACAGGCAGTTTATTTGTTACAACTGTAACAAATGAAGTATAGTATTACTACTGCTGAGCTATCAATGAATGATTTTATTTGCTGTAGTGGGGAAAATGCTTCTTACTGTAGGAATGCCATCAATATCTGATTTTGCTACGAGCAATGATCACTCAATAACTGATTGGAGTCATTTGTTCCATAACTTATTAAAGTTATGAAACGGCGATCCTCTTGGTACGTTAGAAGAACAAAATGGGCCTATATCGCCTAGTCGAAAATAACTCAGCTATTTTAGACTAGGCGATATTGACGCATGGATGATCTTTATGATACGTTTGTATTCAATGGATCACGGTAGCACTACCGTACTCTAGTGATGGCAAATCGGCACGCCACTCTCCTTATTTTACATATTCTCTCGCCGGCTAGACAGACGAGAGAGTATGTAAATCGATTCGTCATCATTACCGTACTCTCCTTTGCCAGATCTTTCTCGTGATGGGCGTCGTCTTCGGCATCGTCGTGTATCGATCGATCATGATGGGACTGATGCAGCAGTGAGTTGATTACGGTGGATTACGGTAGCTAGGGAACTAGGTCTTCCTGATTCAATCCGTGACGTTAGTGAGCTATTGTGTGTACGATGAGGATTTTTGGGCACAAATCACTGTTTCCTACTGTTTTTTTGTGTTTTGTTTTCCTAACGTTCAAAAAATATGAAAGGCACATTCGCGTTCCAGTGACCATACAACCGGGGGCCTATGGGATTGTATGATTGTCATCACTATGATTGTCAACTATAAGTCGAAAGGTAAAGGTAAAGGTGTATCCACGTCAAGCGATTTTACAGTCATAAGACAACGCTAGGTGGGACCCACTGGTAAGGCCAGCTGTTAAGTCGTCGTCGATAAGTCGAATACCGTAAGCATATTGATCGTGCCCCTGATTCAGGCGAGAGTACGAGAGCAACACGTCCTTCTACGTGGTGAACATCACTGCGGCCATTCTCAACCTGATCGTCATCCTCATCATGAACTATGTGAGTACTGTTTGATAACATGATTTGATAACATGGTGTGAGCTAGATGCGCCGGGTTGGAGATTACATGGCTCCTCGAGGCGTAGGTTGTAATGGGCATTCGACAATGGGAGTGGGGAGATTTGGGGAAGTGAGGCGTGATAGAAGAGCAGGATTAGAAATGGGAGAGGGACACAATAATTAGAAATATTTCTGCACACAGATAAAAGTAAATGATGCGTACCATCGAAGAAAGATCACTTTATCGTGCTAGGCGAGGTTCGGTTTCATAGGTTAGTGACCTTCCTGGCATTCGTCTGTTCTTCAGTTTGACGGATGCTCCTTCTAAACAAAAATAATTCTTTTTTTCGCAATATCTCCTCAGTAGCGCTGTAATGGGAACCGGCACAAATGGTTTGCACTCTATTATACGTAGAAAGGTGAATTTGTTCTGCTCGGTGAGCACTGGTTTCATAGGATAGTGACCTTCTTGGGCAGTCGGCTGTTCGTCAGTTTTGCATGTGCTTTTTCGATCGACTATAATATGCCCCAATCGTTCGATATCCCGTAATTATTAGTGCGATAAAGGTAATTCGCCCCCAAATGATGTACAGGCTATTATTATTATTGCAAAGAAGAGCATTTGTTCGGCTAGGTGAGTTTGGGTCTCATGGGTTAGTTGCCTGCCTAGCATTCGGCTATTCTTCAATTCCTCATCGGTTATCTTTTTACAATTTCCCATCATAGTTCATCAGTACAAGTACTAGGGTGGTAATACCCTAATGATACGTAGTTGTGGTTTGATCTTTGATTTTCAATCTTTGATCTCTAATCTCTGCTCAGGTCTACTACTTCCTCGCGCTGATCCTCACGCGCTGGGAGTGTCCGCGCACGCAGAACGACTTTGACAACTCGTTCACGATCAAGGTTCGTAGTTTGATCTTTGGTTCTTGATCTTTGACCTTTGGATTATTCATTCGAGCCATATTGACAATATTATATTGTCCATCGTGTGTCTAACGAAAGTGTACATGATATGGGATAAAAAAGGTCCAAGTGAAGCAAGGATTGTGCTGGTTGAGGAGATGGCATTTGTAGTTTGTAGATGTATTATTGATACGGTTAGAATTTTTTGTTTATTATTGTCCCCCACTGTCCGATGTATACTGCAAAGGCTACTGACTGAACAGCGTGAGATGAAGCGCGAAGTTATCAGGGAAAAATGTTAGCTGTGTCTAGTCTGATCTTTGATCTGTGACCATGCCCAGGTCTTCCTCTTCCAATTCGTCAATTACTACTCATCGCTGTTCTACGTCGCCTTCTTCAAGGGACTGTGAGTCGATTGTTTATTTGTTTTCCCGTTCCGCCAGTAACGGTGAATACGATAGCACTCCAGACATTTACGGAACATACGAGAATGTGGGGCAGCGGTATTCTGAATTGCATATGCCTGAAAAGCGATGTTAAAAGCTTGGAGACTTTCATTATCGAATAGTTGCACTTTGACCCATGCGCTTGCTAGTTTCATCCGACTTAGTAGTTGAGTTGGATGGCATCTGAGACAGTCGATTGATGGTTCTTCTCTTTAATAAGCTAACTATCTCCTTTACTCTGTTTCCTAGCAGTTTAGTTTCAGCTTAGAGTGCAATTTATTTTCTTCAAAATGCCTTCATCATTCTCGTTTTAACCGGACTATGCACCTTGAAGATAGAATGTATGGCCGTTAGTTCGATGTCCTGTAATTGCAACAATAACATTTTCCCACTCCTTTGCAGGCTCTCCCAGCTGCCCACCTTCCAGTACATGCACAAGGGCGAGTGGAAGACGGGCGGCGCCCTCACCATCAACGGCACGCAACTGGACAGTGAGTGGCTATTAGAGTTCGAAATACAGGTCGCCGTCTCTTAATTTCACACACTCTCTCGCCACTCTGACCGCTGAGAGAGTCTGTGAAATGGAGAGACGATTACCCGTATTTCTAACTCTGACAGTGAGTGATTGTGCCGAATATTATCGATTTCCGTCTCTCACTGTCCCACGCTCTCTCGCCGGTTAGATAAATGCATTTGTAGGAAAAACAACGCAATTTTGACCTAGTTTGAGATAAAACAAGCGGAAATATGCAAAAGTGTGAAATGTACATTCACGTTCCACCTCGGTCATACATACCGGGAACTGTGGGGTTGTTCGATAGGAGAGCGGGTGACCGTCTAATAAAACAACAAAATATCGAGCAACTAGGCGACGCTCTTGATGCAGCATCTTGATCTTTCAGCTGTACTACTTGATCTTTGATCCCAAATCGCGACGCCATAAAAAAGGCTAATTTTGGCCTCTTGTGAAATAAGCCAAGCGAAAATTTGCGACTTTCTGAACACGGCAATTTCACGTTACACCTTGGTCATACATTCTTTGCGCGCTGTGATTATTTGATTGACGAGTGATTGATTTGATTTGTAACCCGAAGGCCATCAAATATAAATAATATAATATCGAACAGCTAGACTACAAAGACGATGTTGCATGTTGATCTGTGATTTGTGATCTTCCGTCATTTGATATTTGCTCTCTCAGGTTGCGACGTTTCAAAAAAACCTCACCTTTTGCCCAGTTTGAGTTAAAACAAGCGAAAATGTGCAAATATCTGAACGCGGCACATTCACGTTCCAGCTTGGCCATACATTCTTTGTGCATTGAAGTTGTTTGATGGTAACCCTCTAGCTGCTCAAAATAAATAGAATATTAACGAGCAATGAGATGACCATTACAATGGAACATATTGACTTGTGATTATGGTATAAAATATTTGATCTTTGATCTCTCGCTCTGCAGGTTGCGACGCGGTCGGCTGTTTCGACGAGCTGGTCATTCAGTTGGCGATAATCATGTGCGGCCGGCAGTTCTTCTCCGGCTTCGTCGAGCTCGGCTACCCGTGGGTGTTATTTTTTTGTTCTGTCTTCTAGGCAGGCCTCGAATTGTGTAAGTAGTATATTGCAGTTAGAGGTTCGGAACATCCTTAAAGTTCCCTTGTAATAGTGGAGTCACACCTGCGTACTTCATGTACTTAAGTACGCGGCTACCCGTAAAAAAAGTTGTGATAATTGGAAAAAAGTCGGCTTCCAGTAAGAAAATTTTGGCTTTTTTTAGCGTTTTGTGCAAAATATGACGGTTTTTAAGAGGAATAGGTCGGCTACCCGTAGAAAATAATTCTAATTATTTGCGGCTACCCGTTTATATAGGTAGCAAAAATTCCAAGTACATACTTGGCACAGGTATGAGTGGAGTGAAAAAAAAACTGGACTTGAGATGTCCGTTACCGTATTCGATTAGTGATTATTGTTGTTCCGCAAGAAATGCTGATTCAGCAAAGCAACAGAGCAATTTGGTGTTTCACGTAGCACTCGAAACGCATTTCGTTCTTCAATTCTCAATTTGTCCGGATATAATGGTGCAAAAACATTTAAAAATTCTTTGATTGATCCCTGCCTTCGTTTTCCTAATCGTGGTCTCCTTTTCCATTAACAATATCACTCTGGTTTTGCCTGAAGAGGAGCGGGTGAAACGCGAACGCAACTATCGAAAGCATTCACCTTCTGCGGATTCTCAGAATAACCCTTCCTTGCTCATTTGTCGCGCCTTCCGGCTCCTTTTGGGTTTCATCATAACCATACAGGGCGAGTGGCGATGCAGTGGTAATTTTTCGGGAATTAATTTGCAATGATTTAATTTTGCGCTCAAGTTTCTACAATATCCCATTTCGCGTAGTCTAATCGATGTAGTGTTCCTTTCTACCGTAATCCGGAAAATTTGATTGTCCTATTTTCCGGCTCGCTTATTAATCGCTAATCTCGTCGCAGATTCATCATGAAGCTGTTCCGGCAGTGGCAATTCCTCGTACCGGCGTCCAAGCGGGAGAGGAATGCGAAGGAGGAGAAACTGGGAGAAATTGGAGCGAAGAGGTACGGTAAGGGGGTACGGAAGGCATAGGGAAAGGGCACTGTAGACATTTTGTGAAACTGAACTTTCTCTGATTATGTGGGTCGAACTGATTCTTTCTGTAAATGCAACCGCACTATTGTGTTTCATGAATCACTTGAAACCTTTTCCCTCCCTACGTTCTCAATACTCGCTGGATAGTCTTAATAAAAATTAAATCCCGATCTTTCTCGGTGCATTCAATGATTTTCCCTAATAATACATGAAAGCCTGGCACACATTGCCCCAGCGGACCTTGGTGTCCATCCCAAATTGTGTGTGAAAGCGATTGCAACATTTGGGCTTCGCGTAGAATATGAATTCGCTGAATTTGTCGAAGTTACGATCATGTCTTTTTTCAATTTCTGTATCATTCTTACACTTTCTCTTTGCCAAGGGAAAGCAAGTTGTAAGCTTTGAGTGATATCGGAAAGATTGAGATTTCTTTCGAAAAATCAATAAAGATTACGGTAGCCCCTCTTCCAGATGGGAGGAGGACTACTTCCTGTCGCCGACGTACGAGCAATGGCTGTTCGACGAGTACCTCGAAATGGGTGAGTGGGGAGTTTGTAGTTTATAGTTTGAGGGTGAGTAGCGGTTTGTAGTTTGAAGTTTACTGTTAGATGCCAATAATTAGTAAGAAAGTTGCCGTAGATTAGTGGGGGGGGGGGTTGAAGAGTAGTTGAAGCGTGAATGTACCTGGAGTGAGCAGACTCTCTTGATTTCACATGCTCTCTCGCCGGTTTGAGAAAGATCGATAGAGTGTGCGAGAAGGAGAGCAATTGAAAAGGACAAGTTTTCTAATTCGATCATGAAAACATAGCCAATGTTTTCGATCACCTTTTGTATCTGTGTTTCACCAACTCCATATTCTTCTTGATTTTCGCAAACGCGCAATGCGGCTGACAAGGTATTTAAAAAAAAGTTCATTCAAGAGTCTCCTGGTACATTCGTGCCCCTGTTGATCTTGTTATCAACTGTAGATATTCTGTCAACGATATGTGATATTGCTTCTTGAACACTGAATAAATGCAACTCATCACTGACCGACGTGGCCTGACCTCGATACATGGTCTCCTAGCTCCATTTTTTCCATGACTCCGCCCCATTTTCAGTGATTCAATTCGGCTTCATCACGCTGTTCGTTGCTGCCTTTCCACTGGCGCCCCTCTTCGCCCTCGTCAATAACATCATGGAGGTGAGACGGTAGATGGTATGGGTACGGTAGGGGATACGGTAGGACTATGGTGGGACTACGGTAGGATTATCTACTTAGTTACTCGAAGAAAACAAGCAGAAAACGCACGTTGGCGTGTGATGAAGTGTTCATGATCAGTACACGTGAGATCGGCGTTTCACATACTTTTAATAGCTACAATGAATAGGGCAATAGCGATTTATTCATCAATACGTGTTCCAATTACACTTTTTTCCACAAAATCATGACTTGATGAATAGTCAGATCGAGGTTGCATGCACTTGACATGAGTGTGGGATGTCGCAAATTTTTAATGATACCAGTCCATGGTAGTTAACTCTGTCCTATTAGTTAACTCTGTCCATTTGTAGCTGATTTCGTCAGTTCCAGTTCTCACAATCAGTTCGGCAGTTCTAGCTCACTTAATCTTGAACAATAAAATGGAACACGGGAATTCGACGTTGCACTAGTTTATGATATTCTCGATGGCTTGACCTGTAACGATTCTGTTTCCGATTCCTGGTTGTTCAAAATCTAAAATAAGAAAGGGGAAATAGGCAGATCGCGGTTGCACACTCATTACTTGAGTGTGAGATAGGGCAACGTATCGATGACAACTGGCCTCGTTCACAACAATAAGGGGAAAATAGGCAGATCAGGGTTGCACGCACTCTCTATAAACTTGTGATAACGCAAAGTGTCAATCTTGATTTGACACCGTTTTCAAAATTTAATAAATAATATTATTATAGATCCGTATGGACGCGTACAAGTTCCTCGTGTCCACGCAACGGCCGATGCCCGCGCAGTCGAGGAACATTGGGATATGGCTGCAGATATTGCAGTTCCTGTCGAATATCTCGGTGACTGTGAATGTGAGTGAAACGAATAGGTTGTTATAGGGCTTCCAAAACACATAATTAAAGGGTATGAGTAACAAGCAAAATATGGCCAATGGGTGAAACGTAATCCTCGCAGGCGTTCGTCATCGCGTTCACCTCCGACTTCGTGCCGCGCACTTACTACAAGCTCACCCACGAGGGCAACCTGCACGGTAAGATTGAGTAGGGCAGGCGGTGTAATACTGTGGCACTGGCTGTAGTACTGCGGTATAATCCTGCCGGTGTGATATGGGCACCTGCCCTCTTGAGCGTCACATGGAGCACGATAGGCGCACCTATTTGTCCCTACAGTATCCACAATCGCTCAGGCTACCTCGAGTGGTCGCTGTCGCACTTCGACGCGATGAAGACAAAGTCGGCAAACGGGACGCTAGCAGAGCAGATCAAGGACTGCCGGTGAGTGGACGGGCCGTTGTTGGATGGCCAATACTGAGCCACCCTTCCAACTTTGGGGTGTACCCCCGTGATCAGACCCCCCGATCAGACCCTGTACCCCCGAAAATTTTAATTAAACAATAGTAAATTAAGTGAAAATATCGATTTTTCGCGTTTTTCTGAATCACGAGACACGCGCCCGCTTGTTTATGGCTCCATTCGGTATTACAGTTAGTGGTTGAGGAGCAGGGCTGGGCAAAAGTTTTACGGATCTCTCATTTCGCAATACTCTCTCGCTATCTCTAACCGGCGAGAGAGCATTGTGAAACGAGACACCGTAAAAATTTTGCCCAGCCCTGTTGAGGAGTCGTCACCACATTTGAGGCGTCACTCAATGCTGGAATTCGTTGCTAGGAAGTAATGTTAGTTGTCTAGGAGCGAAACAAGACGACGCCCTTAGTATCGCGCGCCCTTCACATGCTTCCGTCACCTTCACTTCGACGATATCGCAAAAAATCCTGGAATTCGTTGCAGATTTCGCGGTTTCCGGCAGATGCCGTGCACGGTATACTATGCGGAACCGACGAGCACGTTCGCCGGCATCAACAAGACGTAGTGAGTTCGCATAATATGAATGCTAATTGTAAGCGGAATCATTTTTATGGGCCCAGGGCCGTGTGAAATAACAATTGTTTGACGTTTTTTTGTTGTAAACCTTGGAATAATATATATCTCACAGCTACAAGGGGTGCGAGGAGAGCAACGCGTACTCGTACTCGGACGACTTCTGGAAGGTGTTCGTCATGCGGCTCGCGTTCATCGTCGTCTTTGAGGTACCGTATCCAATCAAACCCATTGGAAACTGATTTTTTACTGATGTAAAAACTGGGGTAGACGTGCGGTGCCTATATCTTTATTATTTATTGTTGGGGTTCTCCTGTGAGTGAGGCAGGCATACTGCAATTTTAAATTATTCCCGGAATTTAAGAATAATGTGAAACATAGATATAGGAAGGTATTCGTCATGCGGCTCGCGTTCATCGTTGTCTTTGAGGTGCGGTAGCCTGAAGGGGATTACGATATGTGAATTATTGAGTATTGTTTTTTTGCTCCGGCGATGAGAGACTATCAGTAATGGAGAGAACCATCGCCATCATTAGAAATTATTGTGAAACATAGACATAGCAAGGTGTTCGTGGTTGGGCAGGCGTTCATCGTCGTTTTTGAGATTTGCTATTATGAGGGGACTACAATATCGCAATATTGAGAATTAGTATTGTTGATTTTTCGGGGGGGGGGGGTAGCAATCGGATTCAACCAGGATCTGGATAATCGCTAGGATTTAAAAATCATGTGAAATAAAGAACAATATGGAGTTGCAATGTAGATCGATTGATTATTTTTTTTACAACAATTGCAAAGAATTCATTGAGAATGGACAGCATGAGAATTATTTGAAATACTTGTGAAACATGAATAGCTAAGTCTACAAAAGGGAAAGTTGAGCATGGTTGATGTCTAGTAAAACCACAGTTTCTTTTATGCTTCACGATGTCTGTATCAGACCTGCTCATGCCATTGTAATAATTTCTGCCCAGGACGTAGCGTATTACAATATCATTTGAAGAACCGGAGCGTGTACCTATACCCCTTCCAAAGCTCAAAAAAGCTGTAGTTTAAAGATCAGAGATCAGAGATCAAAGATCAATCTCCTCTGTATTTCAGCACGTGGTGTTCCTGATCAAGACGATCGTCGACTACCTGATTCCCGACGTGCCGACGAAGATATTCGTGCAGCAGCAGAGGGAGAAGTGAGATTAATTAATTAATTAATTAGTTAATAAAATAAAATATTTAATCTAGTCTGGCAATTGATTTGGGTATAAGTTAGGTAAATGACCAATTAGTTAACGCTCGAGATTAGTTTTTTTTTGGCAGCAGCAGAGGGAGAAGTGAGTTTAATTAATTAATTAGTTAAAAAATAATTAGGTTGTCTACATAAGCAACAAAAGCAGTAATTGATTCATTACCTAACTGTGTGAATTAGAGTAGTCATATTTTTTGTACAGATCCGTGATGGATTTGCGTTAAACTTGATTCCCAAAAAAAAGTCTGGGACAGAATTATTGATGGAGAACGGGATGCCTGCCGCTTTATAAAAAATTAAAGTGAAAAGCAATGTCATACCATTAAATCTCTCATTCAGGTACCTGCTGCGTAAGGCAGCCCTGGAGGATATCAACAGCAGGCAGGGATCGATCAGGGAGGGACACAGGAGGTGAGTACCGTATGCCATATGCCTACAGTATGCCGGAGCGATCGAGGATTGACTTTTCATTCTGAACATTATTTGATTGACTGCAAACAGTGACAGTTGGCTGAGTGATGAGATGAATCGTGAACTGGTTGAATCAGGATAATGTTAGAAATACAATAATAAGCATCAACACTGTCCCTTGTCCAGAAGAGGAGGAGGAATCCCAGCGCATTCGGTTACCTATGTTTATCGATCGATTTCGAGTGGCCTTTTCCTGTGGGGCGAGATTACGGCGCTAGCTCGGATGAGAACCATCCCGCAATATCTTCTCTGCCAAAACGATTGTCTGTCGCCCTCAAAAGTTCGCATCCGACCCAGTGTCGAGATTACGGTAGCCCACACACATATCGACCTACGTGTGTCAGAAAGTGCGATCGGTCCTCGTTCCTGCTGACTCCGCCCTTCCTCCGGAGGGGTGCCAGTGAGCCTCCCGCTCCCACCCAGCGGAGCCCCCCGCCGGCTCCGCGCTACCGACCACCACCAAACAAGCGAATCTCCGCCTACATTGACGAGGAGCGATAGCGATGATTGGGTATGGGACATATGTGAGCAACCCCTAGAGTATGGCTGAGTTGTGCAACCCGGAATCCCCTCTGCTTGGAGTAGTAGAGTTTGACATGCGGGTGGCTTTGGTCGAGAATAACGAATAGTGCCGTATTGCTACTGTGAACCCGTATGTTGAACTCTCTGAAATAGCGTAATCGCCTTCTCCTCCTCTGACACTGAGTTAACTGCGTTACCCTTGGTTCCCTAACCCGAAGCTCCCTGTGCCTACAGTAACCAGCGGCTATGGTATTGGGCGTGTGGTGTGTCGTGTGGTGTGCGTGCGTGGGGTGTACGGTATAACATGCTAACGCGCCGATTCCTTCCAGAAAAGTGATAACATGCCGATTCTAACACACGTCGCGGTATGATTACATTGTCAGTCGGGATCCTTTGTCTCTTGTGGTGGTGGTGGTGGTGGTGCACGGACGTGCATTTTCGTGTCAGCTGGGCTGGATATCAGACCATTTTTTTGTATTTTTACTTAAAAGTGCTTTAACCGGTGTTATTAGGTTTCACTATTAAGTTTGGTGCCCGGTTGGTTGCGAAAATGCATGTGTACAAGTTTGCCTCGTTCCTCTGCACTAGTAAATGCAGCGTGTGTGCTTTATCCTTGGTTACGGTAGCCGACCAATCAACTAATCGATAATCCGCATTTCGTTACAGGAAAACGGCGACGAGCAGCGATGTCAACGAGGTCGCCTTCCAGCCCGGAGAATTCGGGGTACGGTAGATTACGGTAGAGTTGCGAGGTACGGTATCGGGAAGTTTTCATTGCTAACCGTTAAGTGGAAGAGATGGCCGGAAGTTCCCCGATACCAAACCTACAACCCTCGATTACGGTAGTGATTGATTTACTCGATTGCTCATTCTTTTCTCAGGCTGACTGCGGTATTGCTGAGGAGTAATTGTGAATGAATTACAAAGCAATTATGTGAATCGAGAACTGATGCAATCCAATCAATCAATACAATACAATTATAGTATTCCAGCAGCAATCCAATGCATATTTTTTTCTCATTAGTAACAAACCAATCGATATTGTTTTCAGTACTAGCAATAAATTCGTCACTTTTTACATTTGTAACATACTGATTGCTATCATGGTAATAACAACGCTTTCTAGCATCAATTTAATCGACAATTCCTTGCAGCACCCGTACCGCTCGAGCCCGCCCAGTGAGTCGGCGTCCTTCGAAACGGCCCCATCCGAAATTGGAGAGGATCAATCCGAATGTTGACATCCCGCCTGTTTCCACCCTTCTTAGGAGTATAATACCCGCCTAGACTAGACTCTCGTTAGGTGCTTACCCCCCCCCCCATTTCATTTGCCTTGTGTGCTTACGGATCAATTGTTATACTGTAGGATACTGTAACTGTGTGATGCCCGTTTCTAGTGTACCGTATCCGCCCCCTCGTATTACTGTACAGTGTATGCCCCCCATAATATCAGAAAGTTTAAGCAACGCCGCTAATTACGCTTTGTAAATGATGATTTTTCATTGTGATCCTGATGATTCTAGAGTATTGTTATTCAATTTGCTCAAGTCGTTGATTGCTTTCCTTGTTCCGCCGGCTCTGTACGCCCAAAAATTTGCTGCACAAACCCAACGGGTGAAGATGAGTTACAAAGATGATAAAGATTATGATGAATATCCCCGTTTGGCCCTACAAAATACAGTTGAGATGAATTAGAAGCTAGATCGTCTCGCCTTTTCCCCCTCCACAACAGTGCGTTTCGCGCGTACTTTTCGGGCAGTAGCGCAGCTCAGGGACAAGATGTCAAGATACGGCCAAAAGTATGAAGTTATTGTTGTCATGAAGAACAGTTTGAACACACGTCTGACTCCATTGGGATAAATCGGCTATCGGCGTCGTGGCCCCTAAGTATTTGTACTCTCACTCTTCTATGCTTCTAGCGAATTGAATATCGATAAATGATTGAATCAGCTAATATTGCTCCTGCCCAGCATCCCCGATGTTTTTTCATCCCCTTATCTCCAATCTGATCTCCATTTCCCAATCTTCCATGACTCAGCATCCCCCACCTCCCATTCTCCAGAGTGTTACAGTTCGCCACTCGCTTCTCTACGCTCTCTCAGCCTTGCATTTTCACTCTCTGTCGTCGTTCATCGCCCACCTTCTCTTTTACACTGTCTAGATGCAGCACATTTTGAGGAACTCAGATTTGTGTTATTGTTTTCTTCCACCGTTCCATATCTCTGATACCATCTCCATTTCTAGATCTTCCCACGGTCTCAGTAGTATGATTGTCACATTCCCTTCAAACTAATTCCACTTGCCCATCTTGACAAAGAAATCCCTATCTCCCTACCTTCAACAATGCTAAAAACATATGAGGCCGTTTGCGAGAGAATCAGACAAGGCTTGGCACAGGTCAAAAATGTCAACTCTCTGAAAATTTGCGGGCTGGGGTTCTCGATGGTGCTGATGACGATAGGCATACTCATTTTGCCCATGGAAGCCTCGTTGGCTCCAGACGACGTCACGTCGAAATCGATTTTTGGCCTCTATTTCGATTACTTTCAACGCTAAATTTTCGAGTGTTTGGCCCCAGGGGTAGAATTTGATGGCGAACACGTCAGTTCACTTATTTTTCTATTTTTTATATTAATTATTTTGTAAAATGAAACTTTTCGCAAACTACAGTGCTATAGTGGAGAGTAGGATAGATCGGACCGGAATGTCACAAGGATTCCAAATCTCTTTTGAATTTCAAAATCAAGCGTCTGGAAATCGAGATATTTAATTTATAGTGTATCTGTCTTGTAAGTAAATCTGACCATCTTTCCCCTTGTTTACGACCATTGATCTACCGCGAGTCTGCCTCGAGTCTCCCCTTCCGATCGATCCCTTCCCTCTCCCTACGGTCTTTCCCTCCTCTCCTCCCTCCTCCCCCACTCTCTTCCCTTCCCCTTATCTCTCGTCTTGGCATGAAGCCAACGTTAAAACGCGTTCTGACCAGCGTGAGAAAAAATTTTTTTATCTTATAACTAAATCACACACAAAACAATGAAAATTACGTGAACTATCAAAAATAACAAAGACGCACATTGACTTCCTACAATTCATTCTAATTATCATCTGACTCGTCGTCAGTAAATAAATCTGTGCGATTTTCGAGTGTCGTCTTCATAAAGACAGTGAAATCGTCGTCCTCTTCATCACTACTCATCTCACAATACGTCATCTTATCTTCATCAATTTTCCTCTTCTGGCTTCTAGTTACACGAGTCGAGGCAACAGTTGTAGGCTGAGATGATTATCAATTGACAAGAGATCAAAGAGCACAGTTCATACCTTGGTAGTAGCCGCTTCCTTCGTTGATTTGCGTGATTTCCACTCGTCAACCTTCTTAGTAGACTGATCAGTCTTCTTCGGTCGTCCTCGAGTCTTCTTCAATCTCTCGGTTGCAGCAGAAAGGCTCTGTGATGAGTGAATTATGGATGCACAACAATAATACTTTTAAAAATCACAATGAATCACCATTTCGCTCTCTTCATTATTATTCTTATCTGATTCGATATCTCCAGTATCGTCGTCCTTCTTCTTCCGTTGAGGAGTCTTCACTGGTTTATTTGAAGCAGCAGGCTTTATCTATTTATAGGGACACTTTTCAGAGACTTTCATTTCAATCACTAACCTTCTGCACTGACGTTTCCTTCTTTCCAGTCGATGTCAAAACTTTCTTTGGCCTTCCTCTCTTCGCCGCAGTCGTCGTTCCCTTATCGATTGACGAGATCGGCAACTGAAAACAGTAATTGATGAGAAAGCATCTTTTTTATTCAAAACTAAATTATAACGTACATGAACAATTTCAGTATGTCCCTCTTCCTCGTCACTTTCTTCTTCATTTTCCTCCTCTCCTCCACTCTCCAATCCCTTTAATCCAATCTTCGATGATTCAACCTTGAGGAAACGTGTAATAAGGCCCTGAGCCTGTGTCTCTCGAAGACATTTCTTGAGTGGATAGATCCTCCTCCTCCTCGATCCTCCTCGTTCCTCCTCCTCGTTCCTCCTCGTCCTCCTCCTCCTCCTCCTCGTTGACTATTCCATCCTCCTCCTCCTCCTCGTTGACTATTCCATCCGAATCGAATGAAGAATTTACATCCATGTCCATCGAGAAGTTTGACATTGTTTCTTCTCTTTCGTCAACGTTATCGTCATTCCAATCGACATCGACCTACGAAAAGCAATATGAGCAATACATAAACGAAATCACGAATCTAATACTTACGTTGTCGGTGTTATCGATAACTTCATCTTCTTGTTTCTCAATCACAAGTGCATCCCAGTTCGAATCGCGAATTGCTTTTTGATGAGTTGTGCAAACACCTACATAAATACAGATTCATAGGCGATGGAATGCAAAGTATCTACCTGTACCGACATGACAGAATATTCCTGTTGATGAAATGAAGGAGAGAGTCTCAGCTTTGTTCAATCGCTTATTAGTAACTCTTCTGACGCCATCATGGTGTATCACCTGGAAAAAATCGATCCAAACCACCCGAAAATGCACAGTAAGAAAAGTGAACCATAAAATACATCCACTAACATCTACAGAAATAGTTGGAGCACATTTTGGTTTTCGATTAATGCAAAGAAGATTCTCACCTGAGGGAGAGAACAAGTCAGCTGTCTGTGGCGGGTATATTTGTTGCCATAGACGTGATGCTTCCAATTCTTGAGCAATTTATGTACATGATCCGCACAAACGAACATTGATAGCACTTCTGCACTCTAAATAGAAAAATTAGTTCATAATTGCACTATCTCTTCGATTCTTACCTTTTGCATGTCAGTCCAATCCAGGAATACCCCTCCTCTCATCAGCATTGCATCAACAGCATGTTCTGTACCGTAGGAACGTTCCCATTCGCAAAGACCCTCTAACCTGGACAAAAGATCAGATCAAAGATCAAAGATTAAAGAAACTTACTTGAACATACGGCCATTACAGTCGACATGCAATTCCTCAGGGACATCAACCGTTGGCTTCAGAATCGTGAATACGCACGCTGTTTGAGACATCTGAAAACACGAAAGGAGCGACAGAACGAAAATGGTAAGAAATGTGAAAGCGAAGAAAAATAGCATCACCGGATTGTGGAGTGAGAATGAATGATCCGTCTTCATCCTGATCCTCCTTGTAGTTCGATGAAACAGGTATCAACTCGATAATGATGAGATGGAAGAACTTCGTGAACGAACTGCGAAGTCAATAGACAATAGATACAATTGTTCAATGTTGATCGATGATCCTCTTCAGCTGGTCAGAACACGTTCTCACGCTGGTCAGAACGCGTTTTAACGTTGGCTTCATGCCAAGACGAGAGATAAGGGGAAGGGAAGAGAGTGGGGGAGGAGGGAGGAGAGGAGGGAAAGACCGTAGGGAGAGGGAAGGGATCGATCGGAAGGGGAGACTCGAGGCAGACTCGCGGTAGATCAATGGTCGTAAACAAGGGGAAAGATGGTCAGATTTACTTACAAGACAGATACACTATAAATTAAATATCTCGATTTCCAGACGCTTGATTTTGAAATTCAAAAGAGATTTGGAATCCTTGTGACATTCCGGTCCGATCTATCCTACTCTCCACTATAGCACTGTAGTTTGCGAAAAGTTTCATTTTACAAAATAATTAATATAAAAAATAGAAAAATAAGTGAACTGACGTGTTCGCCATCAAATTCTACCCCTGGGGCCAAACACTCGAAAATTTAGCGTTGAAAGTAATCGAAATAGAGGCCAAAAATCGATTTCGACGTGACGTCGTCTGGAGCCAACGAGGCTTCCATGGGCAAAATGAGTATGCCTATCGTCATCAGCACCATCGAGAACCCCAGCCCGCAAATTTTCAGAGAGTTGACATTTTTGACCTGTGCCAAACTCATTCGGATTTGTCTGATTCTTTCGCAAACGGCCTCATATTTCAGGAATGGGAAACAGTGTAGTGCGAACCAGGAGGTCGAGAAGAGAGCAAAGGTTCGGTTATTTTACAATTTTCTAATATTCTAGAAGGATTATCTAGCTTCCCATTGGCATTTCTGCTTCTTTTAAAGCTCGATACTTGGTGAGCGGTATTCTTTTTATACCTAGTTCTTTAGAAAGGCCTTTAAGAGTAAATAACGAAGCGATTTTTTTTTATTTTCAGAGACCCGACTGATCTGAAGCAGGAAGACTGGGGCGTCAACAGCCCTTTCTATCAGGGGATCCAAGAAAGAAGGAGAAGAAGGCATGAGGCGATGGAGAGAGAAGGGTTTGAATATTTTATGGCCCACATTCTAAAATGTTCTGTGGGAATATATTCGTCCTTTCCATATTTGATTGGGCAAATTTTGCAGAACGATGTCTCTCCCTCGCAACGAGCACATCGCTGCGAAGAAAGCAAGAGGAGAGGAAGAAGATATGCGAAGAGAGGAGGCGAAGAAGAAGGAGGAGACGGAGTACAAGGTGAGTAGTAGAATTCGAAATACGGATAATCGCCTCTTCATTTCACGTGCTCTCTCATCGGTCAGAGAGACGAGAGAGTGTGAGAAATGAAGAGACGATTACAAGTATTTCGAACTCTAGTGAGTAGGATTGGCAAATGAAGACAAGCTCTTATCGTTGCACGCACTGCGCTCATCGAGCTCAACTCAATACTCAATACTTTATCCAATCTGCAGGTCTAGGGCCTGTTGAACGATTCCTGTATTCCAAACATCGGGGTCTTAGGCAACCATTCATTATTCGCTGCTCACACTCCTGCTCGCTTTGCTGCTCACTGTCTCACACTGCTCACGCCTCGCTGAGCAGTGTGAGACAGTGTGAAGTAATGATGACAAATCGGCAGGCCACTCTCCTCGATTTACATACTCTTTCGTCTGTCTAGCCGGCGAGAGAGAGAGTATGTAAAATGAGGAGGGCGGCGTGCCGATTTGCCACCACTAGTGCGAAGATCAAGAGATATGAGTATTTCGAACTCTAGAGCTGACCGATAAGAGCGCACGCGGAACAAGGAATGCACTCTCTTCCATTGCAAGACTTTTGAAAGTATTTGTTGAAAATATAAGTTTTCTCTAAAGTATTGAATTCCTGATTGTGAGAACCATTGTGCAACCATTATGAAGATTTCAATTTGTGCAACCATTATGAAGAATTTGTAATCATTGTGCTTATTTCCTGTGTTTGATTGGACTGAGCATAAAAAATCATAAAAAAATGAAATGAGCTTTTAAATTTTTTTCTCTCTTCAGAGACGTCGGGAGGAATTGGAGAAGAGAAAGAGAGAGGAGAAGGAATGCAATGAGAGACGCTGGGAGGAGCAGAGGATCAAGGTATGCTTTTTCGAAAAGCGGTCGGGATATCTAGCAACTTATATTTTGCGGTAATAATAGTGATAAAACTATTTGAAGCCGAGAGCTATCGATGAAATACAATTTTCTTTATTTCAGAAGAGACGTGAGAGGGAGGAGGAGGAAGAAAGAAGAGATGAGGAGAGGACCAAGGTGAGGTTTCACATGAAAGAAACATTTTTAAGTCTAACATACATCTTTCAAAGTTCTACAATAAAACAGCGACGATAAAAAAATCCGAAATTCCATAATCTTGTAAGATAAAAATTGAACACAGGCCCGACGTGGTGCCTATAGTTGCTGATCGCCAATGAGGGACTCGTCATCCAGGAGGAGGACTCGTCATCCAGGAGGACTTATACTTGTTGCGTCTTTATGTTGAGTGGGCTTGCTTGTGTTATTTTCCCCGCAAACGATAAAGAGTTTCGGCTCAATTTTTTTGAGTTTATCCAAAATTATTGGTCATGATCATGTTGCCGTGAGACTTGACTTCTCACTCCATGTACAAGTTGTTCTCCCTCGCCTCATCTACTTTTCTTCCTCCCCTACTCTCACCATCCCCTCCCCAATCTCTCCCCACACCGACCTTTCCAATCGTTCTTCTTCCCTTCCCTTCCCTTCCTCCCTCTTCTTCTCATCGTCCCCTAACTTATGATTGTGCAATCGATGCCCGTGGCTATCGTAAATGCGATAGAAGCCTCCTTCCCTCCGGCAGTTTCTTTCTATCACCCGTATCATTATTGATACCACATCAATCTCCTTGTCGCTATGTTTATGCCATCAGTGCAAGCGGTTAATGTCATAGAAACGGCCTCTGCCCACTCCCTATTCGCCTCCTCTAATTGTTCCTGCATCACTAGGTATCTCTCTTCCTCTTCCCTCCTCCCTTCACACTTATACTAGAGTCCGATATCTTCCATTCATCCTCATTCTCTGCTCCATGACAGGCAGTATTCTCATCAACTGATTTATAGTTGAAAGATAAGTGGGCCACCGGGTAAGGATTGTTTGAGCTCACTGCACGACGAATAGATGCTATAGAAACTTCGCTACCTCTTCGAAGCGGCTCGTAGCACGAAACTAAAGGAGCCCGGGTCAGCCATTGCATAAATGACGAAACAGCCTTCTCATTCATTCTCTCTTTCCCCCTGTTCTCTTCCAATCACCCCCTCTCCTCTCTTCTCACTCCTTCGCACTCTGCCTATCGGTTCCATTCTTTTTCTCCTTCCAATCTTCTTTTCCTTCTCTTCGCTTTGTCTTCTACTAACTCTCCACCACTGACCCATGTTTATACTATCAATCACCATGTGTCATTGAACCTCTCCCCCTCTTCTCTTTTCGTGTTCAG
Organism: Pristionchus exspectatus; assembly: GCA_911812115.1. Taxonomy (NCBI): domain Eukaryota; kingdom Metazoa; phylum Nematoda; class Chromadorea; order Rhabditida; family Neodiplogasteridae; genus Pristionchus; species Pristionchus exspectatus. The sequence continues at coordinate 19,847,645 of OU461584.1, read as the reverse complement.
CCCCAATCGCTCCATCGCTCCTACCCTTTCTACTCACTCCACAACACTTTCTGCCAATCGCCTCCAACCTTCTCCTCCTTTCTATCTTTTCTTCCTACTCTTACCCTTCCTTCCTTTCTACTACCTCGGCACCATCGACTCGTGTTTAGCCTATCAATCAACGTGTGTCACTGAGCCTCCATCCTCTCTCTTCCATTTCCGTTCCCATGTTCAGCCCAATCACTCCATCGCCTCTACTCTCTCTCTCTCTCTTCTCATTCCTCTGCGCTCTACCAATCGCTCTTCTCCCTCCTATCTTCCTTCCATCACCAGCTTTTCTCTATCTCCACCACTGACCCGTGTTTGTGCTATCAATGTGCGCAGTATCTGTCTCACACTTTTTCCTCCTTCTCTCCCTCTCCCCCTGTTCAACCCCAGCTCTCCACAAATCGCCTCCATCCATCTCCCTCTTTTCATCTTTTCCTTCTTCTTTTCCACTTCGCCATTCACACTGACCCGTGTTTCTCGCATCAATCAATACACGACGCGCACTTTCTCCTCATTTTCTAGCGTTTCATCATCATTTGAAATACCCTGGCGTTCAAAATGGTACTCGATTACAGGACAGCAATGGATGCAGCAGAAATCGAGGAGGAGTTGGATGAGCGGTGGTGGCGGGAGATGAACCACCCCCTCACGATTGATCGGGAGGACCCTGGTGGGTCCTTTTATACGTTATTTGATTGACAGATACGATTCACGTTTGAAGATACGGATAAGAAAGAGTGTTAGATTATAGCGATCGGGTGGCATAGAGAGCGGATCAATGTAGCAAATACTAGATAATGTACAACTATTTCTATCTTCGAAAGAGTCGTTTCAGAGTGGGGTAGAGAGCCCGTCCGGTGGAACAATTTGATGTGCACACGAACCCCGAAAGTGAGTCTTATTTGACTTTGGTTGTCAAAATGAAGAATCCGTCTCTTCACTCCTCGTTTTCTCCCGCCAGGAATGAAGAGGCGGATTGTTCATTCAGACAACCTTACGTCAATAAATGTTATCGCGTTTTTATGAAATTGGCAAGCGTTGCAAGACGAGAGTCGATTACAGAGCATGTCGAGCGGAGATGAGATTATGGAGAGCGATGAGATGGTGTTCGAGGTGGATGAAGAGGATGATGAGGTGGAGGAGGTGGTGGAGGAAGAGGTATCAACCCCTTTTTTACTACTTAAAAAAAAGAAGACGAGTCGAACGGTGATCTGCTGCAAAGAGAAGTAAGTAAGGAGCAGATTTGTAATATTTCAGGAGCTGAAAGGAAGGTACAAAATCGTATGCAAGCAGCTGCACGAGAGCAGACGAGAAACTGGCCTAATCAAGCGCTCGCATGGGAAAGAGATGGATGTAAGGAGCATCCGTTGTTCAATACTAGAGTTTTATTATTGGAACTGAGAGCTATTGGATAGTGATCCCTTATTGGATCCATTCATTACGGATACGTTCTTCGTTTGATTTTTTTTGGCCTTTTCAGAAAATTCACGATGAAAAACTGAAGCTCCTAGATGTAATTGACAGCCAGAAACATGTAATCGAAGAGTTGAAGGTGAGCTATTTCATTAAATAACTTAATGTTATTTTATAATATTTACACCATGTTATTTGTTCGTAATCAGAACGCCCTTAAGAATCGAAGTATGATCGAGTGCCAGCCGAGCGAAGAGGAGGCGATCGGTGATCCCCTGCCACAGCCACATCGCCCATTCACTCATACATTCTTGAATGACCAGGCAAGTTCACTGAGTAATGCACTTTTCATTCGCTCAATTTTGCTTTTTTTTCCAAATGATGTTTACTCAAAACTCAATTTTTACCCTGTACATGTGGGGTAGTATATCACAATAGATAAGATAAATAATCATAACTTGATCCTAATGTATATTTTTTTCAGAGCAGACTCCGTGAGCTAAGTAAGGCAATTGATGAGAGCGATAAAGCATTCGAGGAAGCTGAAAAGCGTCACAAGGAGAGGGAGGCAAGTTGTTTTCAGATTCGATTCACAAGTCAACTGGATGGTTAGCTCACCTTCAATTCTTCGATTACACATAATTTGTGAACACCTACACATAATTTGTGAAAAAATGTTAGAAGAAGTGAGAAAGTTCGCCGTAGAACCGAACCGGCCCAGCAAAATCACAAATTAAGAAAAAAAAGTAAACGAAAAATAGATTAAAAATTGATTCATCAGGATGCTGCATGGCGCGAGGCTGACGTAGCCTCGAGAGCTACAGGACTTGCAATCAGAGAGATCGACCGTCTTCGCAAGCAGACCAAGCAATCAGAGGTGAGTGGAAATCTGCGCAGAGAAGAGCGAGAGTGTTCAGCGATGGTCTCATCACCAACTTAAAAAAACCGACGAAAAAAAAACAAGGAAATGCTAACAAGCGAGTGCAAAACCATAGACGAGGCATATTCAGGAGCAGTACCGCATTCTGGACGGCCTGTGCGAAGCCATCCACGCCAAGCACGATGTAAGTTGCTCTTGATACGCGTGGAAAGAATTTCTGTGCTTCTCGTTTCGCATGCTCTCTCGCTCCGTCTGACCTACAAGAGACGGTTTCGAATTGCTCATCGTTGCGATTTCAGGAATTGTCGTCACAATTGGAGAGGATGAAGACGGATAGTGGGCAGCAAGTGTGGGATCTCAAGAAACAGCTAATAGTGGGTTGCTATATGACATTACTTGTTTTGATAGGTGGCGCTATTGATGAGCTCATCGACAACAAAAGGCATTTCAGGTCATGACTGCTCAGCTCAATAAGTCAAAGAAGGATGCGACCGATGTGCGCAAGAGGCTGAGACAGGCAGAAGTAGGCTCTTTATCACTATCATTTTCGTTAAGGTAGACGATCATTTCGAGAAAACAACTGCATGGAAAAGAGACGATTAAAAAAATAGAAACATTTTTAGGAGAGGGAGAAGACGAGAAAGAGTAATGTGGATTCAGAACAAATGACGTTGAGGCAATCGATGGAGAGTTTGCAGGTTCGTACTAGTGATCGATTCAATTGACCAGACTCTTATGCACTATAACGTTCAGACTAAACTTTCAATCGTAACGAAACAACTAGTCGTTGAATAGGGAAATGCACCGCCTTCTTTACGAGAGACAGCGCGGAATGAGGAGAGCGATGGGTGATTTCCCTATTAAACGACTAGTTGTTTCGTTACGATTGAAAGTCTAGTTCATACGTTATGTTCCAAATAGCGGTGCCTTCTAATAAATGGATGCGCGTAGCACTAGACAAATAATAAGCGCTAGAACCGAGAGACCGAGAGCTTTCTCCAACTCCATCCTCAATAATCGTGCACTTGTAGAAGGCGCAAAACGCGCGAGAGGTAGCCGAGGAGAGGGAGAAGAATAAGGATGAGGAGATCAGCCAGCTCAAGAAGAAGCACGAGGTTTGAGTTATTATGGTCTAGCTTGGAGGTCATATCTATTGACTACCGCTGGACTAGCAGCAGGACTTGATGTGCCCTGATTTCCGTATTGACAGTTCAACGACAACCTCTAATCGTCATTGTCTCATTGACATTTCAGGAGGACAAGATCGCGATGATGGAGAAACTGAGAAGGCAATCACTCGATCTGGACCAAGTGAAAGTAAGTACTTCCATCACGATGCAATTATTGTGAATCATATTTGCGTGGGAGCAGATTTTGCTCATAGGAACTCAGATAATAATAACCGTGTTCTTCTCAAGATCGAGCTCCAATTTGAGAAAGATTCGCGACAGGCTAAGGAAAATGAGAACAAGCGAATAATCAAAGAGAAAGAGGACGTTGAAAAGCAGCACGAACAATCGAAAGTAAGTTCATTGATTAACCCGCATAAAATTTATAGGCCGGAAGGGGGGGGGGATTTTTTTATATGTAATTGGTCATTGATTTTTTTGCAAAAAACATAATAGACGCAATTTCCGGTCGAGCTGAACAAGTCGAAGAAGAACGCAGAATATTTTACACAGAGACTGCGACAGGCAGAAGTGAACTCTTTCATGCAATTGCCTATCTCGTGAACATAGACTTTAATGAAAAAATTTATGGAAATAAGTTGATTGCAAGATATCCTTTCAGGAGAAGGAGACGCAAAGAAAGAGTGAGGTGGACGTCGAGGCAGCCAGAATGGCTTCTGAACTGAAGCAGGCGAAGGAGTCTGCACAGGTTTGTTGCGAATTCCAGAAAAGAAATCGCACAGCATTTATTCAAAAATTGACCTGTTCAGAACATGTCGTCGGAGCTGGACAAAGGGAAGAAGGAGATGGAAGAATTGAGGGAAAAACTGCGCCAGGCAGAAGTGAGTTTTTATCTAGCCCTTACTATAGCTAATATGGCGCTCGCATCTATGATTTGCTAATCAATAATTATCTTTAAGGACGCCAAGGTCCAGAAGGAGAAGGATCTCGGAGAGCTGTCCGCAGAAATGGAGCGAGTTCGAGTAAGATCCCGTATCAATAGAAATTACAGTTGATTTGACTTCACGTTACAATTATATTTGATTCATTGCAGAAACAGCTCGAGGAAAGAGGCGAGGCGCTGAAAGGAATGGGAATCATATCGAAGGAGAACGCTGATCTTGTAATGCAGCTCCAAGAAGCCAGTGTGAGCTGATTAATTATCTTCCTAGAAGAATGGGAAAGTTGTTCTCAAAATCTGCCTGAGACAGCGCAAGCAACATTTTTGTTGTGTAGATAGGTGAATGCAATTTCAGGCATCGATGATCCAGCTCAAGGAAGACAAGGACGCTTCCGATAAGGAAGTGGAAGGTCTCAAGGAGCAAATGCTGAAAGCTCAAGTAGTGATCGCTTATTATTATGCAGTTTCATAAACGCATGTGAAGTGATGAGCTGTGTTTTTTAGGGAGAACTGGCGTCAGAGAAGGAGGGCCGAAAGGCGGAAGTGGATCAGCTCAAGAAGGAATTGCAGGAGTGGTTCCGTACTTCAATGGAAACGAGCACCAGGTGAGACTTATTTATCAGTACTCTAAAGTGCAATTTTTAATAAGTACATGTAAAACACATGAACGCATGCACATAAACAAGCTAAATCACAGCGATGCGAAGGTACTCGAAGGCGTCCAAAAGGACTACGACTCCATGATGACGAAGCACAAGGTAAGTAAATTTATCCATGATTTGTGCAACAACAACGTTAGATGCGACGCGTGTATGATGATGTCCTACTTTTTTTTTCAGAAGGACATTGCGGAGAAGGATGCCGAGATTGCTCAGCTCCGATCCCAGCTGCAGAAGGCGATGGTTAGTTTCCGATGAGTTCCTTATGATCCGGTTGGCTACAGCATAACGCATTGGACAGCAGTGCATTGCTGTCCGTATTTCAGCCGGCCGTTCCGGTGGGCGTTGTTGTACGAATGCATGATGGCTTGACGTTGAAGCAACTTCATCTTTTGAGTTGGCTGGTATATTTGCCCTTTTTCAGAAAGACGTCACGGAGAGGGATGCTGAGCATGCTCAACTCAGGTCGGAGCAGATGGCGATGGTCAGTTCGTTGATTGATCTGAACTACCGTTCTTACCTGGTCTTTATGATACACAACTATGTTTCAGACACATGGAACTCATGATGATGAATCCATGTACATGGACTTGTTGAACAGGGAACGCGAACTCTTCGACAAAAAGATGGAGGCGCTCAAGAAAGACCGCGACCGGTACGAGATCTCACGTTGATAGGAATACCATAGACGGTGATGCAAATGCTTCGTGCAGGGATCTTCTCGCCGATTCGCTATCAAATTCGACCACTCCCGTCGACGAAAAATCTGCAGTCGTGGCTCCCCGGCCGAGATCTTCGGGCAATCGGATAACTGCCTCATCGAGTGGTGTACGTGGGCATTTACAATTTTCGCAAAACCAATTTCTTAGAAGTCATGCAATTTGAATACATTCTCAGGCCTCGACAACATCGAGCGAGGCAGCGATGCCGTCACTGGCTGTGGAGCACAGGAGAAGTCTTCGAATGATCATTGCATCGCTGCCTGTCGAGTTGCCATTGCCAAAAGTGGACAGCGAAGTGCTCCCTGATCCTTCCAAGGGGTCCAGGAAGGATCCCCTAAAGACTGCAATGACGAAGAAGAATGACGATGAGAAGCAAGAGGTGCCTAAGAGAAGAAGACGCTCCTCCATCGGTGAGACAAGTTGCTGCCTTCCTATATTTTTTGCTCTGATGTGATGAGTCGTCCACCAATTCTCAATTTGCTATTTGCGGCAACAATACTCCGTCTTCAGAGAAGGCCACGAGTAAGCAGAAGTCGTCATCGATGGGCGATGAGCACCCGGACGTCAAGAGTTCTCCTTCCACGAGATCCGAGGATGAACCGAAGAGAAAGAGAGCACGACTCTCGTCGACCAAGCACTAAAATATCGTTTAGTGCGATATTCACCAGATTTGTGTTGCGCTGTTCGTGCTTTATCTGTATATAGCTGCTATTTCTTTAGTTAGTAAACGCCCACATTCTTTCCATATCCACCGATCTTTTGCCGAATTGAATCGGGACTCTCTTATTATCGGGCACCTTTTTTAAAAAATATTTCCCTACTTTGTTTAGAATCAATGTTCAGACCTCTATTCTTCTTTTTTTTCATCCGTACTGTCCCAATGAGCATTACCATTTCATTACTTAAAACATACTTGTATTCATTATTTTTTTCATGACACTCCTTCCTGCATGTGTTTTATCCATCTTTCTGTTGATTTGTTCCTCTTCGAGATTTTTGTTGCGCATTCAACTCTCTATATTTTCTGATAAAGCAACAAACGTATCTCCACGATAGAGTTGTTCAGTACTCTTCCTTTTATGCAGTAGTACTTATCACGTTCGTGCTATCAATCGTTCAAAAACTTTCATCATTGTATCGATTTTCCTTTCGCCTCGTTCTTTTGGCCACGAATATTGTTAGTGGTCCTTCTTCTGCTCCAGGCACAGATCTTTTGAGAAATGGGGCGCACCGATATTTATGGGTGCGTCTCTCGTGTTGACTCGTGACAGGATGTTGTTTTCATCGATACGTACACGGCTTCTCAAGGAAAACAAGTCAGGTCGAACAAAGGTATTCGCTCTTGTTTACTGTCTAATCTCATGCTAACACAACATTCTCTAACACGATACTCGTATCTACTGCAGTCTAGAGCTTGAGAAATGATACCACCGTTCCTTCCTTTCACACGCTCTCTCGTTGACCAAGCGGCGGAGAGAGTGTGTAAAAAGAAGAGATGGCGGTATCATTTCTCGTGCTCAAGTGCAGTCGCAACCGGTAATTATCCCTATTGAACCTCTTTGATCGGGAAGTGAGGAGATCATATATCTTTTTTCGCTAGCATTCACAACATTTCGCTCCACACTTGTTCTATCACATTCACCTCGTATTAAGTGACAAAAAATGAGCATGTTTTCTCTTCAGGCACTCTCTCTCTAAGTAAACTGCTCTCTTATTCGCTCTTCATTCGATTTCCGTTACTTCCAGCTCAAATTCTATCGCATTTTACACTTATTGTTAGCATCGGCCCTGCAGTGCGGTGACGGCATTTTTTTGCGGTGGAATCTCTTTTTCTGTCGAGTGATAACGATAGATTGATAATGGTTGCTTGCGGTGTTTTCACTGACCGCAGTGGCACAGATCGCGTTTTTCGCGTATTTCAAGACTCTCACCTTCCAACGCAAATGACACACATGTGATCTTTAGTGGCCATCAGTTGCAAGCGCCATCTTTGATCTTGCTACTTTACAGCAAATAAGTTATCGAATGGGAGAAGGCTTTTTCTTGTTCGCTATTCATGTGCCAGATGTTGCAGATGGAATGCAGACTGAGTGAAGATGAGTGAAAGATGAGTCTCTCTCTTTCCCTCCATACCATCCTTTTGGTATTCATGTCAGGTTCAAATTTCAACCCGCACTCGTTCTCTCACATAGCCTCGTTCATATTTAATGGTGAAAAATGAGAGTGCTTTCTCTACATGAGCTCCGACTGCACACTTTTTTCCTTTTTTAAATCTCTCTGCACTCCAATTCTCTCTCATTTTACACTTATTGTCCTCCATGCAGTGCGATAACGGTAATTTTTTCTGCGGTGGAATCTCTTTTTCTCTCTTGAGTGATAACGATAGACTGATAACTGTCGTTTGCGGTTTTCACTGACCGCCACGGGCGAATCAGCTTTTCGCTCATTTTCACACCGTAAATTCACCGTCAAGGTCATAAACCGGGGCCTTGTAATCTGTCTGTCTATTGGATGATTGTGAATGATCCTAGCCAGAGGGTAGACACTAGGGTTGTCAGAATGAAGAATGTGTCTCTTCATTCCTCGCACTCTCTCACCGGTCGGAGTGACGAGAGAGCACGCAGAATGAAGAGACCAATTCTTCATCTTGACAACCCTACTAGACACCTTGTGAATGTCATCCGTTCTTTCTCGCTATTTCTCATTTACCGCGGCAGTTCTGTCTAACCTTTGCTCTTCTTTGATCTTTTTCCACTGACTCACTTTTGCCCGCACCACAGTCCCATTCACAGTGTCTTTTCAGAGGACCTTTCACCAGTTTTTGCCTCAATTCAGCAGTCATACGTTTTTCTGACTTCGCGTCTCGCTCCCTCCACTCTTTCCATTGACTCTCGCCGTCTAATCTCTCTCCGCTCTCTCGCATTCCTCTCGCGCCTTCACTCTCTCTTCAATGCCAGTGTGTGACTGCAATTACGCGCTGCGCGCATTAATCCCGCCGCCGGCGCACATTTTATGGTTTATCTTCGTGATTTAGCGTGATATCATACCGATTATATGTTTATTGCGATTTGTCCGTTCCAGATAATAAAAAGAAAGGGACAACGAGCTATTGATCGCTGGAGAGTGGGAGAACAATAACAATGGAACCGGCCAAGACGTGCCCCGAGGGCTCCGGTGGGTGTTTTGTTATGAATTTTGTAATTTTAATTATTTTAATTGACAAAATAGAAAAATATAGGCAATAGACACGGTCAATAACGTGAAAAAAAAGGTAATTCGAGCTCGTGTGAAAGTGCTACGCTATTGACCGAGTTGAAAAGCGAACGCCGATCCCATTTAGCGCGCTATTCTTTTTGGTATCGAGCTGTTGTGTATCCAACAGACGCGAAAAGTCAATAATCAATAGAGAACAGAACCCAATCAATCGAGCAAAAAACTAGACGCTTTTTGCCTTTTTTTTTCATTCCTTCAATGTTACATTCTTTACGAATTATCAATACGGATTATCCCTAGATTGATAGGTCGGACAAGGGCGAGGGAATTACATTGCACCATTTGGCGTGCCCAGACGGTTCCTTTGTTCTGTCGTTTCTCGATTCATAGTCTTCTTATTACGCCACAGGATTTAGTAACTTCTCAGTAATTATTTTTATTTTCCTTCCTCTTACCGCGTGACAGAACCGAAACAGACAAGAGACAGAGTCGGCCCATCTGTTGCGCCCACACGGCGCAATACCTTTCATTGAATAGGGCAAGTGAAGTGTCTCTCCGTTATTCACGTTCTCTATCTCCCTTTTGAGGATGGAAAGGGCGAAACCGCGCACAGAAAATGATTCATAGCGCAAGAGACGGCAAGCGAACACCGTTGAGTCAGAACACCTTTCTCCTTCACTCGCAACCATTGAGAGGCCACCCGCTAGGATGCGATGATAGATAAGGATTTGCCTCCCTGGGATCCAATCGATAAGAAATAGGGAACAAGGAATTCGTAACAAGAGAGAGCGTCTAGGTAGGATACCGTCGACAAACCAACTAGAGTATTGCCTCTTGTTCTCTGTTGCCCGGAGTGATGGTGTAAAATGTTACTGGTCGGAAACTATAATGAGTCTGCACGCCTCCAACTCTCAACAACCATGAACACGTTGAAATGGCGCAGTTGAAGAGTGAGCCTTGAAGACGAATGGAATAAGTTTCACCCAATTCCCAAATGGAGCAACAAAATGAGAAATCAATATAGTTCGCTCTATCATGGACAATAATTTTAAATTGATAACCGGCAATAAATTTCCGCAGAAAAGCCCCACAAAGCGTGGCCGTCGCTTGCAAAATCGATTAAAGAATATTTAAACTTCGCAAGACATATCCAAGCAAGACGGCAAGCTAGACGCAAGACGGCTTCAGAATAATATTATGATCTTTGATCTTTGATCTCTCATTTTCAATCTGCAGGTCCTCCTCCCGGCGGCAGTCGAAGCAGCGTCGAGCTTCCGATAGATGTGAAGGAAGAGGTGCTGAGTGAGGAGGATGAGGATGGGGATAAGAGGTGAGGAAATTATCCTCGGATTATATTTGGAAAATGTGGAATTATGATACAGATTCTTATAATAATTGAGAAAATGTGAAAAGTTAAATGTCATAAAGCGTGAATGAGGATGGGGGAAAACGGTGGGTTATATATTTATGCTTCGTATCGATAATAATAATAGTATTCTTATCATACGTTATCATTTAGCTAAAATTCAAGCAATAAGCAACTTTTGAGGCCAACAAGATGCAATGGTTTTGTGCATTCTAGTTTGCTTCTTCGCATTTTTTGCATCACACCTCAGTCAAACTCCCTGACCTGTCTGCCAGAGTGATAGCTGATAACCTTGGACAGATTGGCATGAGCGACTTCTGTCAATCAAATACAAAGCAATCTTGATCTTTGATCTCCTACATTTGATATTTAATATCCTATATTTTCAGAACTCGCGCCGAACTGCTCCAGACGATACAGGAGTATGAAAAAGTATGCGTTTCTGAGAATGATCTTTGATCTTTGAATGTGATCTTTGATCTATAGGTTTTCATAAACAACATATTTTCCAGGCATTGGAGGACATGCAAGGGAGTCTCGACGAATTCCTGGACAATACTGCGGTTCGTTTTCGCTTTTTTTCTGCGATTTAGTAGGATTTTTTTATTCAATATAGGAAAACGAAAGTGCTAATGATCATTGGAATTTTTATTGAAAAAAAAATGTTAAATCAAAGTAAGTATAATTTAGTCCGAATCGAGAGCAAGACACAAGGCGGAGGAGCAACTGGAGAAGGAGAAGGAGCAGGTGGCGAGGTTGATCTTTGATCTTTAATTTTGGACATGTTCTTCGATGGAAAAGTGAATGCTACCTCGATAAGGTTTTGGGATCGAAAGTGATTTGATAAATCTTTTCAAATTTGTTGAAATTTCAGGCTCACCACTGAAACGCAGGGTCTCACTGCGAGAAATCGGGTGAGTTGGAGAGATTTTTTTCTGTTTGATATTGTTGCAAGTACGATTTAAAGAATCATCACTCAAATACTGGACAAATCGTTTTGCATTTACCTCTCAAATTTCGCCTGAATTTATTTATCAGCATCTAACAGCTGGCCTTATCAGCGGGCCCACCTAAAATCACCACGTAAAAAAAATCGCTTGACGTGGATACACCTTTACCTTATCTTTTATTTATCAGGTACTTCAAGATGCGATTGCGGAATGGACGAAAAAGGAGAAAGAAGCTCGTGAAGATGCGGAAAACGCGAAGAAAACGCTCACCGAGATTGGGGTGAGTCTTCCTTTACCGAGAACGACAATCCGAAGCACTAAAATTATTATTTTTTAAATTCAAAATTGTACTTTTCAGCTCAAAAACCTCGACAGCGTAGAGCTAACAGCGGAGCTGGCGAGCACCAAGGTATCGCAATATTTACGTTTGTGTTTCTTACTATAAAAGATCCAATGCTCTTAATGTCCAGCACGAGCAAGTGCCTGGATTAACCTTTATCTTAACGTAAAAAAACACAAAAGATTAAGATAAATTGCAGCTCGAGGTGGCGCAATTTGAACAGCGGGAGAAAGCCCTGCAGGGTGAGCTGGACGCCGCGAGGAGCTCACGTCTCGAAATGGAGAAGCAGCTACTCGAGGCAAAAGAGATTATCGAGGGGTCAGATAAAGTTAAAGTTGCTTCCACAATCAAGGCGATTTTACAGTTGTCATAAGACAACCACGCCTGGTGTGCATGTTGTGTCGATTTCGGCGTATTGGGTACGGGTACCGAGGGGTCAGATGATTGAGGATATTTGTATTTATATTTGTAAAATGCAAAACAGTTTTTTTCCAGTATGCTGAAGGATCACCGGGTCAGCGAAAAGAGCACGGAAATATCGACGCTAACGTGAGTTGAAAAGCTGACAGTTGAGCATTACAATAATTAATACCGTTTCTGTTTTTAGTCCGGGCGAATCACAAGCGATGAAGTGGAAGTTTTCGCAGTTGGAACAAACGAACGACTATCAAAAAGTGAAAATTGGCCTGCTAGAAGAGGAGAGGTGAGTGGGATGGCGTGGAATGAAATGCCTTTTTAGGAATCTTTGAGAAACAAAAAAATTGCAGGGACGACCTGAAGCGTCGTCTCGAAAATGCGCCACCGAGCGTCCAAGAGTGAGTTCTATTTACATTAGAAAATGAATCCCGAAATGCATGACTGTTGTCGAAGACCAATGCGTGTCGTCGGTAGCTATTGTTTCAAATATGAACCTAATTGAGAAATCGCCTGACCATCTCTGATGATCTCTCTCCTGTTAGACAGAGCGAGAGAGCACGTGATATGAGGAGAGTCAGACGACGATTGTGCATCTTATTGCAGGCTGCGGAAGATGGAGGAGGAGCGGGACGAGGCGAAGCGGAGATACGCGAGGATTCTCGAATCGAGAGATGCCACCGCGAGAAGAGCCGAGAAGGAGTGAGTGCTTAATGTTAGAGTTCGGAACTTCTCTTTTTTGGCCCCGGCTACAACAGCTATAAATGCGGTGCGGTAGGGAATGAGAATGATAGGAAAGGAATACTTTGCGAGAAAGGGATGGGCCAAAAAACAGTGAAGTTTCTAGAGTTCGAAGTGCGGGTGATCGTCTCTTCATTTCAAGTACCTCACCGTTTCGAGATGCGAGACATTGTGAGAAATGGCTAAACGATTATCCGTACATTCTGTTGAATACTGTTTGATTGAGTAGGAAAATGGGAAAATTTAACATTGTCATAATTGCAGTAAGGCCGATTTAACCGAAATAATCGACGAACTGCGGGCGGAGAAGGAAAAGCTTAAGAAAGATAGGGATGAGCGGCTGAAACATATGGCTGATCGATTGGAAGAGTTAGTTTTTTTCATCTCATTGTCAAACAATTCCATTTTCTAAACACCCTTTAGATTAGATTTTGTGAAGTCAACACCAGAAAATCTAACAACTGACCACTTACGACGTAAAATCGTTCGACGTGGATACACCTTTTTTTACCGTTTACCTAACCAGAAACTTCGCAGAGAACGCCATCCCGACCCCGACATCACCATACTCTCTCCGCCTCCCTCAACTCGTTCTGATCGCTCTTCCGAGGATGCAAGAAAAGACTCGAGAAAGAGAAGAAGAGATCGATCGGACTCGAGCGAGAGCCGCGATAGGAACAGAAAGTATGAGGAGAGGAAGGAACGGCTGAAGACTGTTGAGGCGGAGAATCGAAGGCTCGCTGATATCAATCGAAATCTCGAGCGGGCACTGGAGAACAGCAAGCGGTGATTTTCACAGTATTTCATAAATCAAGTAGCTGCTCGGATAGAAGGGCTGTGTTATGTTCTCAAATAGGACCGTTCATCAGGTGATTTTTTTGTTGAATAGTTTAAAGCATTTTTGATAGAGAATTTCAGGGCTGCCGGACAGTTGGAAAACGAGCGCAACGCCGTGCGACGTGAAATGAAGAAAATGCAAGCACCGCAAGCACTCGCGGACACAGCCGAGATGGTGGAGTTGAGCGAGATGAGAAGGATTATTGAGGCGAAAGAAGCGAGCGAACAACGATTAGAGAAGGAGTGAGGATTTTATTAAACTGTATTTATTGATTTTAAAAACTCTGGTTCGGGGCAGCTTAGAGGAGCGAAATGGCTCGAAAGGGATTGTTCACCTGCCACGGAGCTGCGAAAGTGACCTGATTTTACTCGAAACGTGCGAAAAAGAACCACAACTGGGATTTGCAGCCGCATGGTAATGAGGTCACACATCTTATACTTGACAGCTGACCTTTCCAGTGGGTCCCACCTAACGTTGTCTTCCGACGTAAAATTGCTTGACGTCCATACAGTTTACCTTTTTTATATTTATAGGAAGGCCGATCTGAACGCGACAATTGCCGAACTGCGGGCAGAAAACGAGGATTTCGATGAGAGATTAAAGAAAATCGCTGATCAATTGCAAGAGTGAGTTCTGATTTTGTTAGGACTTTGAAATTGGTTTTTGAGGGTGTTGAAGATCGCAATAGCGTTGCAAAACTGTATGAGCAATCTCAAAAAAAAGCAGGAGAGTTGAGCGAATAAAAATTACAGAGAGAAACAGTCGGACATCACCATCATCTCCCCTCCTCGGTCCTCCCTCTCCGATCGTTCAACCGAGGAGGAGAAGAGAGACTCACGGAGGAAGAGACGATCAGACTCGTCGGAGAGCAGCGAGAGACGAAAGTATGATGAGAGAAGAGAGCGGTTGAGGTTAGTTTTCACTTATTTACTCGTTTCCAAAACTATACTAGAACTGCTAGCAAGCATCATGACAAAATCTGAAAAATTGCAATGAAAATTGGTAACAATAAGTAGAGAGACTTCCTGTAGAAAGCAGCGATTTTGGGACCATTTTCGTAGGCAAAACATATTTTTGCAGGAGTGTTGAAGCGAAGAACAAGGAGCTAACTGATGCGAATGTCAATCTGCAGCTAGTATTGTCCAATACGAGGAGGCGAGTCTGACAATACCAATTTTCTCACAAATATTGAATTCTCCGCCGGCGTGCACACAACACGCCGGTTGGTCTCGCAACAGGCCACTGTTCTCCCGGGTTAGCGCAGACGTAGGGTAGTCGACGACGCGTTACTCGTTAGTCACTACTTCACTTGTTCTATCTGGATCTGAATTTCTTTGCTAGAGGTAACTGAGCTCGAGAATTATAGGAGCGCCAGCCAAATGGAAGCCGAACTGAACTTGCTGCGCGCAGCGGCAAGAAGCAAGAACGCGCCGCCAGCTTCCGCGGAAATTGCCGAGCTGTGAGTTGATCAGCCTTTCACTGAAGGCAACAAATTTGTAGCGTGACAGGGAAAACGATGTTTCAAAATAACGAAGATTTTGCGAAATTTCAGGCAAAACGAAATTGGTCATCTCCGAACGCAAAACTTGCATAACGAATTCGTCAAACACGGCATGAGGTTTGTTCACAAATCGAATTGGTTGTCTCTATAGTTATCCCCATCACAATTTCAAAGGGTTTCCTTTCTTCTCATCCCATCTCTATTTCAAGCTAGCAATTGTCAGTAGAGTTCGAAATACGGGTAATCAATCGTCTCTTCATTCCACATACACTCACACCGGTCAGAGAGGCGAGAGACTGACTGAAATGAAGAGACGGCGACCCGAACTCACAACTTATTTCACAGTGAGCGCCTCGACAAAGCTGAAGAGAAGGCGAAGCAGTATGACAAGCTAAAAGATCAATTCGATGAAGCGACGCGTACGAAGGAAGCAATAGAAGAGAAGATGAAGGAACAGTGAGTGTTTGGCGACTTTTTTATATTCTCATATCGGAACAGGATATAAAAGCGACATAATTGGGCTGAAATTGGGAGAGAAATGAGATTGTGAATCCGGGGATTTTTTGCACGCGTTTCCCCATGGAATGTCTGCAATGACGGTAAGTAGCAAGGCTGGGCCAGAAAAGTCGAACAATCTAGAGTGAAACGGATATGTAGATCTTTACTGACTCGAAATCGAAAAAACTGTACATTTTTTCAGGCAAGAGAACTTTGCCCGAGATCGCGCACAACTCGAACAAGACGCCGAGACAGCGCGAGAAATGGCCAATGTGCTCTCGAAAACAACGTGAGTGATCTTTGATCTCTAGTTGTTGATCTTTGATCTCTAGTAGCTGATCTTTGATTTTCAGGATGGGCCAGCTGAAGAAAGATTTCGAGGCGGCGCAGAGACGCATTGAGGAGCTGGAAAAGTGAGGATTGCATCGTAAAAACTTTTTTCTTGTGACAAACAACTTTTAAAACTTAACGACGCTCCAAAGAAGGATTGACAGCAAGATCGCAGTGTTTTTGTAACGCCTACGTGTGCGGCTAAACTGTTTCAATCAGCAAAAAAACAACCAAATGATTGATTCATTCGCACGCAAAAAGGTGTAGAAGCGTCTAAAGTGTAGAGTGCGAAATACAAAAAAAAAATTTAAAAAATCGAATACGGATACTTCACACACTCTATCGTCACTCTGACCTGTGAGAGAGCACGCGAGATGAAGAGACGATTACCCGTCTCTCGAACTCTGCTGAAGTTAAGTATGTATTTATGTAAATTCCAGAGATCTGCAATGCAAGGCCGGCTGCAGCTCCCCGAAGCGCGGCAAATGGGAAAACCTGGTGGAAAAGCAGAAGGAAGTGCATGAGGTTGGTCGATTTTGAAATAATTATCACCATTTATCAATTTGTGTCCTTCTCCACATTCAATTCCACCCTTGCAGCTGCCTCCACCGCCTCCGCCGCCCTTCGTCCTTCAAAGCAAAGCCGTGATTGCGCCCAAGATCAAGGATCTTCGGGATCCCTCAAAGTGGAAGTCATTCGGGGCGCCGATCAAGAACACTGTTACCCGCCCGGATATCATTCCGCCCATACCGCCCACTATCAAACAATCGTTGGACGGGTTGGCAAAACGCGCCCGCTTCGATTACAGACCGCCCAAATAAATCCTGCCCTCTAAATATTCTGAACTATCGCTGGCCTCTCTCGTCGGTCAAAGAAGCGAGAAAGCGTGAAAAAGTGAGAGAGTCAAACCATTCCTCCCTTCTCTAGATTCCAAATAAGTGAATACGCCCAATTTTAAGCATTTTTAGTTATCTAGCATTTATTGTCCTGACCTCATTGTACTTACGGTAATCAATTCAAAAATCAATCCATTTCCAATTCGATCTTTTGCTTGTGTGCTCGCCCAATTTTCTAGCCATACCACTCGTTTAATTTTATATGATCTCGATGATTCCGCTGTTAGCAGCAACACATGGTCAGGTACCGCTCCCGTATTCGCATTTCCATTTCCACTCGCTTGTAATTAGGGTTGCCAAATTGATGATTGCGTCTCTTCATTCCCTCTGAACCATCGATTAGGCGGAATAAAGAGGTGTAACCATCACTCTGGCAATCCTAAACGCAATCTGCTTGCTTCTTGCTATATTTTCACGTGAATGCAAAATTTTCAATACTATGAACAACAACCGATAAAGGAGATTTTTTCTGCGTTTTCTATTTTTATGGGGTTTCATCTTTTGATTTTACACACACTGATATGCATCTATGAAGCGTCAAGATCAAACGAACAAAAAAAATCTATTAATTTCCGAAAACCGAAAAAAATCTGTTATTTTTCGAATCATACGCAATCGAATTCACTACTCAAATCTGAATGCAAATCCGCACCAGACGAAGAACAACATTTTTTGATGTATGCACCGACCGGAATATTTTCCGTACATGAACGTATCTTCGAATTTTAAAAATATAATAAAATAAGAGACCAGCGTGATCACTTGTTTTGAAGCCAACGCGGAGTCTTTTGATCTTACAGACACTTATCCGAAGCCGAGAAGCAAGGAGAAAGCACATAAAACGACGGCGCTTAAATATTGAGCTTCGATCATCGCAAACGCATCCCTTCGTGTTGGCGGATTCTCTGTTTTGTGTGATAATGCACTTCTTTTATTTTTGTTTTTGTAATACTTACTTACTTTCATTATCAATTGATTTCAGCTCGCTCTGATGACTGGGAAAGGCAACCGTTCGATGCTTTCCTTCCTGTGGATAGCGACGATTATCGCAGTAGCCATTGCCGATACGGTTCGAAAGTTATCATTCAAAATTCGAATCAACAGTTGCTTTAGCTATATCATCCACAGTAATGATCGAAAGAAATATGAAGAAATATTCATCCTTTATTCAGAGCCGAGGCAAGACTTCCGAGGACTGCACGCCCGGCGAGCAATGGACCGACCGTTTCATTCGACTCGACTGCTTCCAAGATAAGGCGTCACGGAAAGTCAGAGCCATTGGTAAGAACAATCACAACCGTTCTTGAATTAAAAAATCGAAATAGCTTTGGGTGGGATTGAACAATTCAGTGTGAGATGGGTTGTGTTTCACAAAAATTACAAAAGGGTCGTTATTTAGTTTCTGTGCTAAAGAGATAGTTGGAATCTTGAAAAAAAAATCATCATTTTCACAGGCTGCGTGCCGACCAACACCTTTTTTCGCTTATTATTCGCCGGCAAATAAGGATTATCAGCTGAAAGAAAAAAAATTCTCGCAGGCTGCGTGCCCACAAACACCGACAACGGCGCGATGCTCAAGCCATCGGGCACCTTCGACGAACAGTACTTCACCTACCGGTGCACCAAGGCCGGCGAGGGACTCGAGTACCAGATCGAACGTGGGCGTATTTGAAATTTTGAATTCCCGCCTAAAATTCGTAGAAGATGCTCCGCTGTCGAAATTTTGACAGACGAGCACTGAATTCCGTGAATTTAGATTGTCGTGACTTCGCTGGGAAGCCGCTGCTCGTCGATCAGAACAGGACGGCGCCCGACGGGAGGTAAGGCCGGGAACTGAGGAGACCGGAAATCAGAACTTGATAAATAGCACCATTTGAAGGATTTGGAAGTGCCACAAAGACGAGAAGGAGGAGGTGAAGCTGTCGAGGACCAAGGGTAAGCGACGATTTTAAGCTGAGAATCGTGTCATCTCGAATTTCAGACGGCGGATGCGTCTTCAAGGGCAAGAAGTATGATCTCGGACAGAAATGGGTGGACGATGAACCTCTGAAGGTGCAGTATTTTTCTTATTACAGAAGAAAGGAAGTGATTTACTGCATTCGGCACTAGGGAGAGAACACAGTGACATTGAGAACACAGTGACAATTTTACGAGTTGAACGAATTTTTCTCATCGGAGCTAGCGCCCAGTAATCAACATCGTTCCAATCTTCAGGCGTTCGCCGGCAAGGTCGAGAAGATCGTCGGCAAGGGAATGATGCTGATCTGCAAGAGTGACAAAACGAGAGGATTCTACGTCGAGGCATACGGTAATCACACTGAATGTTGGGAAATAGTGTCGTGGCGAAGAACAAAAATATATATGAAAAGTGTTCCACGTCGAAGTGTATTGCCAGTTCGCGCGTTTCCGGTTAGCGCAGGCCTGCGAACATTGGAAAAAAAAACATTGGTAAATATTTCCTAAATTTAGTTGGGGAATGCCTGAGCCATTATATTAGCAGTGACTATTCTGTTTTGTCGAATGCCTGAAACTCATCTAATTTCACCAATCCTTTTTGAAACAAATGCTGGAGATTCTCGTCACTTAACTTTCTCACGCATTGATGTTTTCAGGCAGCCTGATGTATAACTAACTAATTGGAAAATAAGTAATAAATTCAGGTTGTCTCACGCTGGCCGGCAACGCCCTGTCCAACGGCGGCTTTGCCGGTGTCGGCAAGGATTTCGTCAAGTGTGAGATCGACGTCGCTGTCGATGCGGAGAAGGCCCCGAAGGCCGTCGTGTTGAAAATTGTGGATGATAAAGGTACAATTGCAATCATCCACAAACTGCTTGAAGATGAATGCACCTGATATCAATATGATAGGCAAATGCAAAGCTTTGAAAAGTGACATGACAGAGTACGAGGATAGGAAACAAGAATATAAAGATCATAAATTTCAGCGGTCACATGCTTCTTCAACGGGACTACCCTCAAGGACAAGGAGAAGTACATCTCGCCCTCGGATGATGTGTACATTTGCAAGTTTGCAAAGGTCACGAAAACGGGTGAGCTTATTAGACAAAGGATACCTTTTCCTCGGCAAGTTCGCAACTGTAAAGACAGGTGAATAGGGCTGTCAGGATGGATATTCTGTCTCTTCTTTCCACGTGCTCTCTCGTAACTCTGACAAGGGGTGGAGGGAGAGCTGTGCCGAATAGCATTCTTTATTTGCAATAGATGTATCAATGCGTTAATAAAAATGTGTCTCATATGTTCAGGATGTATGTACCAGGACAAGTTCTACAAAGTCGGCCTCATGTTCATCGACAAGAGAGTGATGCTGTGTGATTATGCTCCGGGTGTGATCGACTTCGGACCCGTTAGTGAGTGATATAGCTCCATTTGTTCACGATCAGTGTTACTTAGTGAAGACTCTAAAAGGTAAAGGTAAAGGTGTATCCACGTCACGCGATTTTACAGTCATAAGATAACGCTAGGGGGGACCCGCTGGTAAGGCCAGCTGTTAGACGGACTACATACCCGGCTGTCCAATGCTTTCTCGGGTAGCCTTACCTTACCGAAGACTCTAAATGAACGATCGTAATAAAATCAAAAAAAATATTTCGCAGCCGGTTGCCCGATGCCAGATGGCACCATTAAACCGTTCTACGCGCAATGGATCGACGGCACTTCGGTAAGATGATGGTTGTATTACTTGGCTAGAGTAAGTTATGAATTTAATGCTGTGTTCAGGTGCGACGATGCGTGTACACAATCCATGAGAAGAAAGTGAATGCGTACGTGGAAGGGAGAGGTTAGTTATTGGAAAACTACATTTAAAAAGTAGTTTCCCAACCAAATGATGTGCACGTGCATTTTATCGGACTTCAATAATCTATTATCGAAATCAAAACGGATTTCAGGTTGCTCGGTCAACGGAGGTCTCGTGCACAAGTACACGATGTACATGGAAGGAGACAAGGTAGACTTCATGGTTATTATCGAGGTCTTTTCATTCATATTAGTAATCTGTCGTTCTAAACGCAGAGTTCGTATTTCTAATACTATCCTAATGAACGCCTTCCTGTGTTGCGGTCTGGCTGAAGAAAAAGTGCAATAATAATATATGAAAGAGAAAATATAGAAATGAATAAATTTATTCTCAGCCCGTGAAGTGCGGTCTCGTGCCCGGTGTCGGATACGAGATCAGAGATCTCACGCCGGCCGAGATGGACGACTGGAAGAAGAAGAAGGATGTGAGCTGTGATTATCGTAAACGTTATGGTCTAATCGGAGATACATCCCACAGTCTTCGTAAAAATTTAGGAATGAACATTGGATATGTTTCACTGACGGCTTTTCCTTGGAGAGAAATTTGAAATGTAATTGACTGAGGAAAATTGACAACAGGAGAACTCTAGTTACACACTTCACTCTTCGTATTTCTTCAATATCCCCTTCACCTGCTTTATTGCAGAAAGACGCCGTCGACGTCTTCGAAGGCGTTCGCGGTTCCGTCTCGGCCGACGAACTGTCAGAGACGCCCACCAAAGCGGCCGAAGACCTGGTACCGTCGAAAGATGGCTCCAAACCAGGGGTCAATCCTGGCACCAAGGACGGTGTCAAGGATGGCAGGGTGAAGCCGACAGGTATGCATGCCTTTCACTGATCAAGATTCGTGGTGTAATACTTTCCCAAGTCCCTATCGTCCCCAATGTCCGTCCCTTTGTGGTAATTGGGCATCATTTTTCAGTTCCGTGTGATCAGGTGAGCATTAAAGTGCGCAATACGGGTCGCCGTCTCTTCATTTCACACACACTCTCTCGCCTCTCTGACCGGTGAGAAAGTGTGTGAAATGAAGAGACGGCGACCCGAATTACGCACTCTAGTGAGCATGTGCTGTTCTTTTTACGAATGTTTAATTCAGGTTTATCATAAATATTCTGCTTTCGGTAGAAGGTACCCGGGGAAATCTCCGCAACGGTGAATGACGTGGCTCTCCGCAGTGCAACACTGGGGGGAGGGGTGTTCCTCATTGGTGTGGGTTTTCTCCGCTGTTATTTTCTCCCAAATGCTCGGCCACAACTACGGGAAATGGGGGAACGCGCGTTATGATGCTCTGGGCGGCCGAGCTCGGTCTTGAGATAAACCATTTGGTAGGGCAAAAACGGTAATGGTCGGCTCTGGAAAAGTGCCCCCCTTTATAAGAGCCCCTACCCCTATGAGGTAGAGGCCGAGGGGGGAGGGGATAGGTGGTTGACAGTTCCACTCCTTCCAACCCCCTCCCCCCAAGTGTGATTTCTGCTGTGATCGTCATGCTCCTTCCGGCTGCGTGGGCATGCATTCCGACGCATGCGAGCGCTCGATGCCATCGATGCCCCAAACACTCCAGGTTAGTAGTGTTTGGCCTGCCGAGCACGCCTTTCTAGAAAAGTTAGAGGGGGGAACCAAAAGGACTCTGCAACTTTGAGCATACTCTAGAATAAAATCATTTCAGACACCTGCCTCGACTGCAGCCCATTCCCGGCAGCAGTCCTTCCACTTGAATGCCCGCTAGACTTACTATCTAGTTCCTCTGACTATCTAACCCATTGTTGTAACGACATAGTTGCTGATTCGTGGTATCATTAATCATAATTGCATTTATAGTTCCGATGAATACGCAAAAATATTTGCTATCTATATAAATCGCATGTCAATCACATCTGCCTATTGTTAGAACAATACAGGTGATCACAAAAGAGATCATCGTCGATAAATCTCTTCCTGATCCCGTGCATTCATCATTGCTACAGCAGCAATTGCCGGTGCTGTTACGACAGGAGGAGATATTGGCGGCCTACAAAAAAAAGGCGTGGTTAGAATCATAAACTATGGTGCAAGAAAATGAGTTTTTTCGTGTCATGTTATGGCGCTGTCTATGAAGACTATGAAGACTATGAAGAATGGGCAACCCGCCTATCCTGATCAGCGCCTTGAACGCGACACTGATAAACTCATTCATTATGGCGCCTAGCCCGAGCATAACTGTGAGAGACAATGCGAAATGAGAGTGTTCATTGTCTATTTTAAATTGATATGTTTCATCACTACTAAAACAGTTGGGCGAGCGGAAGTGCAATGATAGACTGAACGAATATCGTGCGTTTCACAAACTCAATGTGCTGGTTAGCGTATTGATTGTCTGGAAGAGAGAGAGAGAGGATAGGGAAGAGGAGAGCAGGTAGATCACTAGCCTCCTCCCGGCCTCTTCCGCCCTCCTCTCAGTTCGTCAAAGGTCAACTACGCGTGGAATGGGAAATAATCTCACGATAAGAGGAAGAATTATGTTTGTCTCACCCTCATCTCTACACAGTCCCTCTGCGTCGCGCACGCGTACCCACTGACTGCTCCGCTCATGTTGAGGAACAGATCGACGAAGGT
Organism: Pristionchus exspectatus; assembly: GCA_911812115.1. Classification (NCBI taxonomy): domain Eukaryota; kingdom Metazoa; phylum Nematoda; class Chromadorea; order Rhabditida; family Neodiplogasteridae; genus Pristionchus; species Pristionchus exspectatus. The sequence continues at coordinate 19,824,382 of OU461584.1, read as the reverse complement.
CGGTTGGCCTACAATTGTATCGGTTTTCTAGATTCTGTCCGAAATGTCTACCTCCCCAAATTCGAATTCGATGTTTAGTGAAATAAATGTGACCTTTCGATGCATCGAGTGAGAGAATCGATGAGATGGGCGTCGAAGACTGAAACTGATGTTCTTTTTTATCGATAAGAATTATAAGTACATTGTATTTTTTTTTCAAAGAGAATTACGCAACTCACAAATTGCATGCACCGATCTAATCCTATCGGGCATTTCATGAGGCCGTAACTGAAGGTGATGTTGGAGAAGTTTGCGATGATTGTTACCTGAGATAGCGTACCCTCGAGAGGGAATCTAGGAAGTAACTAAAATTATTTTTTTAGTTAGAGTTGGAGATAGACTATTGAACTGGGCTGATTAGCGCAAAAATATAAGAGCAGTCTGAAACGTATTCAACGTCCGAGAACTTTGATGTTCATTTCACTTTAGTCCAATTTTACCTCATTCTGCACGATTGGGTTCGCCCATTGCTCATCCGCTGCCGTTCCATTCACATTACAGACCAAAGTGGAGACTGCCGGGAGAAAACTCGTGAAAACAAAAAAGGCGCGCATCGAATCCTGGAAAAAATAATGAACGAGAGGCACAAATGACCAAACTATCGTACCGAATGAAAATTTCGGTACGAATCGCGAAAAATTGGCAAAATTGGCAATTTTTGGTATCTAGAAAGACTCTCGTTGTCTGTCGTTGCTATATCTATCAACTGATTGTGTGTATGCGTGTGTTAGACGCGCGAGCGTAACTGGGTAACGCCTGCTGTCTCTCTCTCGAGATGAGGTGTTGAGTGGCACAATAATTTCTTCATTGATCATGTTCTCTATAAGGAGCTCTGATTGGCATGGTGAAGAGTGTGGAATGAGAGGAGATTCCTCCTGATTGCTGGTACAGTTACACGTACACGCAAAGGCCAAACACAAATAATAACATTTTTTCCATTATTTTCCAGAAAGATTCGAGAATAGCGGTTGATTCCCGAAGAGTCTGATGTTCCATATCAGAAGCATAATTTTTCTCTGAAGTCATGGAGTTTATCTAATTCAATGCGCAGTTTGTTTTTGTTTTGCGAAGGCGAAAATAGCTTTTATTCATCGTCGATACAACCTTGCAGTATCCGTGCTGCTTTGTCCCGCTTTGAGATCCGATCTGCCCCATTCGCAGCCTCTCTCCGTTTTACCATAGGCTCAATCCACCGAAACAACACTACCAAAAATGTCTCCAAGGCCCATCTTTCCCATAAAAGTTTGCGAATTTCATGGTGCGTCTTGCGATTCGACTCGTCGTTTCCCAGGCCAATTTCGTGCCTTTGGTGGGAACTTTTCTCATCACTCTCTTCATTTCGCACGCTCTCTCGCCAGTCCAACGAAGTTAGAGAGCACGTGGATTGAGGAGATTCTCGCTCTAACCGGAGAAAGAGCGCGTGAAATGAATGGAGAGAGCGGGGAACGATTATTTCGCATTCATGTGACAACTCCCTTTTGCCCGTTGATCTTCCATCGTTCATGGTCGAATCGGAGTGAAAGAGGGAGAGAGATAGAGAAAAAGGAGGGCAAAAGGGAGTTACCCGTCCCTTCAATGGTGCTTTCTTACCGGTCAGATGGCGCTAGAGAGCATGCAAAATTGAGAGAGACAGACGCTACTCGGTCAAACCTGCGGTCTCTTCAGCCAGTATTATCTCTCGTTCAGCCATTTCGCATCGACGCTTGGGTGTGTGTTCCGAACTGTTCTGGCAAGTCAATAGGTTATCGATCTTATTGTACCCTAGAACGGTTTGATAGCATGTATTTTCCATTTCACAATGAAAACAAGTGACTCGTACCTGTGTGAGAGTTCGCAAAATACGGAGGTTTTTTTTAGAATTGGTTATAGCTGGTCTTGTCAAAGATGCGGGTTGTTTGAGTGATATAGCCACTTTTCCGTATGCGTTTTCCCTTTCCTTGATATCACCGAAGAAACTTTCCCAGAATCGATTGCTAATGAGGTGCGAGAAGAGGATCACTCTCTTTTCCAGCTAGAGAAAGAAAATGAGCCCTGCGAGTATGGGAGGGTGAGCTATGGATTAGTCATCACCCGCTTTGCTTATAAAATTCGCATTCAAACAACTGTGCATTCGCTCGTTTCTCTTTTGATCACACCGTTTCTCCATTCCGCTTTCCCTACATTGTTCTGCGTTAATGAAAAAAATATTCGCTGGGTTACGTTTCAAATGGTCTTCTTATTCTCATGACCTACATACGAACGATTAACGAAGGGGTTTGTAGATCCTAAACAATATTAAATTTTGAATTACAGGCGCCTCGCCTCAAATTATCGCTCCAATTCTCGACCAAGGGAGGCATGCCGACAGACTATGTGACGGATGATGTGGGTTGTAGAGTGCGCAAATCGGATCGTGTTCTCTTCATTTCACACACTCTCTCACCGACCGAGCTGCGAGAGAGTGTGTGAAATGAAGAGACGGCGGTATCATTTGTCGATCAATAGTTAATGTACTGAAATTGATTTCAGGCCACTCTGGTATACCAGTACTCAAGCGCTTTGCAAATCGTGTCTTAAGTTAGGACGAATAAGTCTAGTGAAACAACATGATTTCATAGAGGCGGAACAGATATACTGTAACAATCCTAAAATCAAATTCAGGTCGCCCGAACGGTAATTGACAATGACGAAATCGAGCACTTCGTCACAGAGGATGAGCACGGACCTGAGGATGAGGTGATTTGTTAAATTTGTGCTTCGAATAAGAATTTCTTTTGAAATTTTAGATTGAGGTTAGTTGAGTTTCACCATCCCGTCAAAAGCGAAACGAATTGGGGAACAACAATGTTTTATTGCTGGATAAATAGATAATTTTTTATAACTTGGCTGATACGTCTCGAAGTCGTAGTGTGTTTGCGACGAGATTGAGTTTTTCAACTATTTACTCGAAAAAGTTATATTGAAAATTGAGATCAAACTCAGCTGAGTTTCACCATCCGATCAAAAGCGAAACAAATAAGGAAACAACAATTCCATAGGATCATCCTTTGAAAAGAAGAATTGACAGAAAAGGCAAAATCAATTTGATTGTGTTCAAATATTCAATTGTTTCCAGTCGACGGACAACCGCTACATCCCCGGCATGCCGTGGGACGAAAAGGAGGCGTTGAAGGGCAAGAATGAATCGTGGGCGCACTTCTTCCGACGTTAGTTTGAATCTTTATCTATTAAAAATATGCAATTTTTATTATGTTGGTTGTTCAATTTTCGTTGCAATTTGAGTGCGTCTCGGATGCTTCTTCGTGAAGCAGATTTCGGAACTTCTTTGACAAAAAAAATGGAATAGACGGATAGAGACTAGGCCGTTTCATTATGTAATCCCGCTTACACAATTCAATGCTATCATAGTTACTAGGAAGTTTCGTGCGATTTCCGGGTGCGCTAATTATAGCAACATTAATACCTCGATCAATCACAGATCGTCGATCAACATCTATAGGGAGAGAATAGAGAGTTAGAAATGCTAGAGATCACGTGATTAGGAGAGAGCGCAAGATGAAAAGACACTGCGCGTACAAGGGAGTCGATCAATGTCGGCGCTCTCTCACTTTTCCATGCTCTCTCGCCTTCCACACCCGAGCGCCAACCGGAAATAGGCAGTTCATGTGATGATACAGTTCGATACTGATCGAAGTTGAGGGGAGATTAGGGAAGAGGCGAGGAAAAAAACGAGAGTCTGTACTTTGATTGCAGTAACAGTTACTAGAGCAATGAATCGTGGATGAAAAACAATGCACTGACAATGAGCATGTTTCTTTCTTGTTCAGAGAATTGTTATCAGACAATCAGATTCTCATTGATAGGACAGCGGTTACGCCTGAAATAGAGCAAGAAAATGGATATTTTAGGTCACGGCGAGAACATTCGGCACTTTCTCGTTGAGGATTGGTTCACATCTGCGGTGAGGTTTTGATTTGTTTAGTTTTTTCACGAATGAATGTACGATGTTTATTATCGATTATTGAGAGATTCAGAGAATTTGTTGTGCACGTGAAACCTATCCAAATCGCGCAGCAATCGATTTTGGATTTGTATTTCTGGAATGTGATCTTTGATCTCTGTGATCTTTGTGATCTTTGATCTTTGATCTCTTTGCTCTGTGATCTTTGATCTCTTTGCAGGCTCTGGGCATCGGGACGACCATCCTTTCGGTCGTTACGGATCTCGGCATCGAGAGTCTCATTCATTGTTCGTTTTTATTTCTATTTTCGAATATTATTATTTCCACTGACCGTACACAAATCATTGATGAAATGCTGAATCACACATTGTTATGGGAGTCGTGAAATATAACTGAAACTGACCTCATTTTCGAATTGAAAAAAGTTTCGAATTGAAATGAAAATTTTTCCTCAGGGCGCAGAGAGAACTTCGAGTACCTGCACGCGCAGAGCAGCTACTATGGTGAGCTTGTTGTTATTGTTGTTATTCATCAAAACAACAATCAAAACAATAACAGGCATTGCCTACTGGCTGCTGCACTTTGTCGTGTGCACGACGCTTGCGTCGCTGTGCTGCAAGTACATCTCGCCGCAAGCTGCCGGTGCGTCGATTTACTTTCATTTTTTCAACCAGATATTGCTACTGGTCAGTGCTTTACGATGCCTAAAAGGTAAAGGTAAAGGTGTATCCACGTCAAGCGATTTTACAGTCGTAAGACGACGCTAGGTAGGACTCACTGGTAAGGCCAGCTGTTAGACGGACTACATGCCCGGCTGTCCAATGCTTTCTCGTGTAGCCTTACGATTCATGCTCTTTGATTAAACACTATTGTTGGTAGGCAAACAATCCCTTGCGAAGATGATGATGCCGATGCTGAATTATTAGCAAGAAAACACGCACAACTATTCATTCTAGGATCGGGCATTCCTGAGGTGAAAGTGATAATCTCCGGCTTTGTGCTTGACAACTACCTCTCCTTGAAGACATTACTAGCAAAGGTTCGCGAATTGTGATTTCGGTTCTCCGTCGAACTCATTTTTTGCTGCGTTTCGTTCGCGATTTTGAGCCATACGCAATGAAAAACAGTTAGGTTTCATTAATGGTGTAAGAGGAACGAGAGCTCTGTTTTTTTCAATGGTTGTGCGAATTGTACAAAAATATCACGTTGATCAGTGTTCGTTTATCTTCCTAGAGACGGAGCGGAGCATTCAATTAGAAATCATGGGTTTTTTTCTTGCAGATGGTAGGGCTCATCTTCACTATAGGCGGCGGGCTGCCGGTCGGCAAGGAGGTCAGTTTACAGAGAAAAACAACATCAACAATAACAATAACAACAATAACAATAACAACAATAACGCTTCCTCAGGGCCCCTTTGTGCACATGGGTGCGATCGTGGCAGCTCTACTGTCAAAGGCGACTTCGAAAATGAGGTACGGTAGCGCACGAGTAATCGATAACTGAGTTTTGTTCCCGAGGATATACAGTAGCTCCCCTATCGCCAACTGACTTTCGATATTTTCAGACACAACGCCTTCTTCACCAATGAAGCTCGAGAGATCGAGATGCTGTCGATGGGCTGCGCAGTGGGCATTGCGTGCACTTTCTCGGCGCCCATTGGAGGTACGGTAAATCAAGGGCAACTGTATGGGTAGTTTATCGATTTTTTGTCCTTGCAGAAACCAAATATTAGTTAAATGAGCCATCGCAGTGAAATCGAGTTGACGAGCACATAATTTTTAGACGCCTGTGAAGCGTAGCCGAATCTAATATCTAGAATTGGATTTTGAAAATTCTTTCAATTATCGACATTTCAGCCGTGCTCTACGGTATCGAGTGTACGTCCAAGTACTTTGCAGTGAAGAATTACTGGAAGGTCAGCAACTACCAGAATCTAATCAACCCGTAATTTACCGTAACCTCCTTTTATATTTTTACAGTACTCTCTTGCCCTAAAGGTACAGAGATATACCCCAAAAATCAATAATCAATCATATTCAGTGCTTCTTCGCTTCCTCCGCAGCTGCCTTTTCGTTTCGTTTCGCAATCAATACCCTCGTACCGCCACACATTGGTGAGTACCGTATCTGCACTGCATTGAGTTTTTATGTTAGCTCTACATTTTCAACTTTTAAAGTGGTTATGAAACGAGAATACTGAAATTCTGCGATACAGCGAAGCTGGAACTGCCAGGTTACAGTAGCCATTCGGTAGCCGTAAGTTTATTGTCGTATCTCCGCAATACTCTAGAGATCTCTTCCTTTTTTTTCATTTTCCCCGTAGCCTTGCCTTCCAGATTATTGAAGTTCTTAGACCATTATGGTGACGATAGTCGATTACCCTATCTTTCCTTTTGCAGACGGGACCATCGTTTTTCTGTAGACTGTGTACTATATCGATGAGTCGATTACCGTACTCATATCTTTCCAGCCGGGACCATCGTTGCCTACTACCAGACATCCTTCCCCAACGAGGTGTTCATCATCGAGGAACTGCCGATATTCGCGCTGATGGGGTTAGTTCTTCTCGTCTTGTTTTTGTTGTCGTCACACATAACGTTGAGTTCAAATGTGTTTCATCGAAGCCTCAAGATTAGTTGCAGGCAAGCTATATCGATTTGTGATCTGTGGTTAGGCGAAAAATTATCATAATGGTTTCCTTTAGTTCGTTTCAATCACATCATGGAAGAGGAGTAAAATCTTTAAAAAAATGCAAAAAATCCAGTGTCGTTTGCGGTCTGATGAGCGCCCTGTTCGTCTTTTTCACCACTTTGCTATAAAGCGCTAATAGATATAAGCAAATGTGTTTCATCGCAGAATCAAGAGTCAGAGCAGACAAACTCGAGCAGTGGAACGCACAGTTCAGTTTTTCAACAAAATATTAAGCGTCGTGTGCGGTCTGATGGGCGCCTTTTTCGTCTTCGTCAACCGGCAGATTTTCATCTTTCAGAAGCAGAACAAGTTGTTCCAGAAGATATTCGGACAGAGGTGAGGGGGACGAGAGATTACGACACTTTCCACGCACCTTCCGATCCTTATTACTTTCCCTGATATTGTTTCTTGCCAACCCTTCCCTAAAATCCTACTGAAGTCTGCGATAAAATAAATTGCTTTAGTGCACGTAGTATTCTTGAATACAAAATATCTTTGCAGTCTGACGGTCTTCGCTGTCCTTTGGTCGCTCAACATGGCCGTGTGGACGTACCCGGAGGGACTCGGACGATTCGTCGCTGGCAAAGTAACTTGATCTTTGATCTTCGAATCCTGTGTTGGCAAATTGGCCCCTCGACTTTGTTCTCTTGTCACTCACTCCGGCTCTCACTCAAAAAAATCATTGCAGTGGACGTTCCACGTGACGCTCGCTGACTTCATCTCCAACTGCACGTTCCACCAGATGAATCTCACGGATCTGGGGTGAGTGGGCAGAGATCAAAGATCAACGTTCAATGACCACAGCATTCTTCTCCGACAGAGAAGGGGGAGATCTTTGCACATGTACTTGCGCACTTTGCATGAATCGAAGGGGGCGGAGGGAGCGGTCGCTCTCCCCGCTCATTTTGAATTTTTGCAGTCCGATTACGGTGTGGCGGGAAAATTCAAAAGTTAATCCCCTTGTTCACCCTTTTCTGGAGAGAACAATGGGGGGTCAGAATGCTGTTTGACGTTATATTTCTAAAATCGCGGTACATTGGGTTGATTTCATTATTCTCACAATCAGATAGGTTTCAGAGAATCATTACATCTGTTGAGCCATTGTACAGCTGATGTGTCTGGCACTCATCCTAAAAATCAAAGACAACAAATATCAAAGATCATAGTTCAACGACCACGTTCTCTTCAGATGCAAGCCGGAGATCGTCAATCGATGGACGGGTTTGGACGGATCGCTCGACTTCCAATGGACGCTCGCTTGCTTCATGGTCTTCTACGTATGAATTGGAGATCAGAGATCAAAGACCAAAGATCATTTACAGTTCTTCCTCGTTGCTCAGTGCATCACTCTCTTCATTCCGTCGGGAATATTCGTGCCCGCATTCGCTGTGGGAGCGTGCGGAGGAAGGCTGTTTGGAGAGGTGAGCAATCACGTTTCCGGGAACTTTCTGATTTTTTACACTCGGGCATGAGCAGTTTTGTGCGAAAACCACAGAGAAGAGTACGCATTCTTTTCGCGATCTGGAACCTTCAATCATACGAATGAGCCTCATCGGTTCTCTAAATATTGATTTACGGAATGCAATTGGTAAATTCAGCAATCGCATCGAAAAACACGCGTAAAAATATTCCCCACCTACTTCAGATGCTGTCGATGGCGTTTCCGGAAGGACTGCGTGGGCCCGGCTCGCCACCCATCTATCCCGGCCTGTACGCGGTCGTTGGTGAGAACGTTTTCTGCTCATTCTTCTTTTATCCTGCCCCACCACCATCGTAATCTAGCCGAACCGATCAACCGATAACTACCGTAATCCTCCCTCTTCCTTTGAGGAGCCGCGGCCTACACCGGAGCCGTCACTCACTCGCTCTCCCTTGCTGTTATCGTGTGCGAGACGACCGGACAGTTGTGCGCTCTCCTTCCCGTGTTGGTGAGTATGGTAGGATTACGGTAGCTGGAGCCTCTAACTAATGTTGAATGCCTTTAACTCCATTGTTTGCAATTATCAAAACTGGAATAACGACCGAATAGAGACGCAATATGAATTTCAGATAGCACTCATGATAGCGAATGCAATCTGCTCCTTCCTCTCACCGTCAATCTACGAGTGAGCTTCGCAGTTTACCAATTTTAAGCAAATTTAGCTTCCTCGGAAATCCGAGTAAACTATGAAGAGGAAACTCTGGCTTGTGTTTCACGGCGATTACGTAGATGTGAACTGACATCATCTGTAGTACTCCTCCGATTATCCATCCATATTTTAAAAAATTCGCTCAGATCCACCATCATTCTCAAGAAGCTGCCCTATCTCGCCGACCTTCCACCATCCAGAATATCGTGAGATTTATTGAATTATTTTTATAATTAGTTATAATTTTAAACTGTTAATTTAAATTTACAAAAAAAAACTTCAGTGTGCACGTGCTCAAGGTCGAGCGAGTGATGGTGAAGGACATCCAATTCGTGTCAAGGAATACCACTTACAAGTGAGCTCAACCTTCTGCATTTCCGAACACTTTGGATAGATTTTTTTCCGTTTCCTTTGGAAGCGCGAAGTGTTCGAAATTTTAAGGTAAATCAATTCAGAGAGCTGCGCAACATGCTCAAACGCCATCCCAACATCGGCAGCTTCCCTTTTGTCACTGATCCAGGTACTCCGTATGGTTACAGTTATAGGCACATTACAGTATTCAAGTAGGCACACTGTAATGTGCCGATAACCGATAGACAAATCAATAGGTACATTCAGTATGGAAGAATGGCATTATCAGGCAATGATCCAAGTAGAAATCGATACCGTACTAAACCTATTGTTACCGTACACAGGCTACAGTAGTCTGACAAAATCATATTCCTTACCGTACCCTACAGTACCCCACAATTACAGTAACCATGACGCTGCTCGGCTCGATCTCGCGTCGCTACCTCGTCTCTCTGCTGTGCATCAAGGTCGGCTTTTTCGATGATAAATATTGAATATCGCACAATATAGCTATCTCAGTTTAGCAGTTTCTCTATTATTCATCATTTGTAAACCAAGATATTTATTAACACAGGTAATAAAAATGGAGTAAACCTCACATTCAGATTGGCGCCCAGGAGATCCTTCCGCAGGAGAAGCGCCCGAAGACGGGCAGTGAGCTAATGCAGAGAAGGAGGAGGTTTGTTTGATTCGTTTTTGAATGGTAAATAATAGTTGCGAAAATAACAACAATAATAATAATAATCTAATAATTGCAGCTCTGGCACAACGGCAGCGCTCATCCTAACGGGCAGAAACGAGTCGGAGAGCCACTTCCGGGTGAACTCGCCCCTGCACAGTGAGTTAACACTTCAAAAACGAATTAATGGCTCTCGAAAAATACGTGTAACAATGGACTATTGATTGTACGCTTGTATAAGTCAGAGGGCGAAAAACGTGCAATAATTGCAGCCAGTCCTTTAGTCCAACTGCTGCCGCCGTCGTCGGCCAGCAACGATGACACTATCGGTCATCAGCGAACGGTGAGCATTAGAGCTCGAAATACCGGTATTCGTCTCTTCATTTCCCACACTCTCTCACCGGTCAGAGAGGCGAGAGAGCGTGTGAAATGAAGAGACGAGTATCCGTATTTCGAACTCTAGTGAGCATTATCTTTATGTTTCTAATATAAAAAATGTTTTGAAATTTGTTGTTGATCAGATTCGTCACCTTCTGAATTACCTTCACTGCTCACTTTTCCCTTTGAGAATACTGTGAAACATATTCGAAAAGCTGAATGACGCACGAAATTCTTTTTTCTTTTTCTTTTCTTTTCCTTTTTCTAATTCTTGAATTCTGTACAATAAGCATTCCGCAGCTAATATTTTTGAAAGAATGTTTTAAAAAAGGGATAATAATATAACTTAAAATAACAATCAGTTGACGATCGCGGAGCGGGCGGGTGTGCTGGTGCAGCGTATCGAGATCGACGATTACGCCATCGACGCGGCGCCCTTCCAGCTGGTGAAGGGCACGTCACTGTATAAGGTGCGTGGTGTGATGGGTGGGAAACGTCGCCCCGTGTGCAATGGGTGGAAAACGTTACACTGTTGATATTATTTTAATTTTAAATCTACGGAAGTCGAACCATTGCCTTTGTTATAAATATCAGAATTTTTAGAAACTGTGAAACATAACCCATGCAAAATCAAAGAATTCACCGATTTTTTGTGAAATGCAGTCAAAATAGAAATAAGAAAACAATAACAATATTTTGAGGTGCACACAATGTTCTCCCTGCTCGGCCTGCACCATGCGTACGTGACGGACAGAGGAAGGCTGCTGGGCGTGGTGTCACTGAAGGAGGTAAGTGAATGTGGTGTAGTCGATTAGGAAACGTCGCTCTGTTGAAAATTGACGGAGAGTGAATTTGATCGGAGTGGTGTCACTGAAGGAGGTGAGGTGGTGTAGGCGATTAGGAGATGTCACGTGACGAAAACCCGCAATCATATTTACACGAAAAACAATTTCCCAACGTTCCTACAACTAGCTTCGACGGCTTCAAATCGCAATATCTCAAAAATAAAAACTAAATAATATTTCCAGCTCCGCGACACTTTCGCTGACATTTACGTTCGTGGTGCGCAACTGCCGCCCTGGAGAAGAATGAGAAGGACTACCGCGGCCGATAGGGACGTCGAGAATGGAGCCGCGGCGAGTATACCGATGATCTAGAAATAGCTCGATCCACTAATTTACGAGCCGGCCCTTGATCATCTTTTTTCCGATGTTTTCTAGTATTTTGCTGATAGTATGGACTCGTCGATCCAGAGTTTTTCACATTTCTAGTCTGAGATGCAAATCAATTCACAAATTCAGTTCATTCCTAAATTTGCAACAATCAGACCTCATTCATTATTCGCCTGATTGACATTCCTTTGCTGTGATCATTATTATTTCATTTTGCGTCGTACGTTTGTATCTTTTTGTGCATAATAACGTCATCTTCCATATTTTTGGTACCTGTATGATTCCTAGTGACTTGACTTCACGTGTAATAAAGAAGATTGATGATTTTGTGTTGAACCGGAAGGGAAATACGATTTATAAGAATCGTAAATCGTTATTTATTTTTTTAACAAAAAAGTAAAACATCGTGAAAGACCATTGAAAGAAGGAATGGGTCTGATCAAAGTCTAGTTGACTTCATGATTTGTCTGTCGTCGCTTTTTTTCTTTTGGTGTTTCCCTGCTCGAGATTTATTTTCATTGTCTCGCCGTTGAGATTCTGTGTTCTTGATTTGTGCACTTGTCCCGGCTCTCGATGCTGCTTTTCTGAATTAAATCATTTTTAGTGATATTTTTCTTCTCAAACTCTCACGCCGCTGGAGTGGGCGAGATAGAGGGGAGACGACCGCTCATATTTCGAGCGATAGTCATTGTGTACTGTGTTGATTGTATTATGCTCCACAGATTCGGCTGCAAATCCTGTACGAGAAGCTCTGAAAATTGGGGTTCTCTTATTGGAAAATGATTTTTTTCACGATTGAATTTCCAATAGTCTCCTCATTCCGTGTACTTAAATGTAGGTGCAGATATAATAAATCTTGCTCTGCTCGATATGTTTCACGATCGCTATATCGCGAAAAAATGTTTCAATATTCGATGCAGAAAGGGTTGGATCATATCATACACTCTCGCAAACAGTGCGGAGCTAATCCTTTGTTCTCGTTATCGGAAATCCGGAAAATTTTCCAATAAGAAAACTCTACTAAAAGTCGGAAATAATGTAAGTAGAACGTTTGCATGACAACTTTTTTGACAAATAAGGAAAAGAACTGGCCCGATCTTGGTGGTAGCAGTGAGTAGAGCATTGGGTACAGTATCGAGCGCAGTCTGATTTGTTGCTGCTTCTGCCGTTGACTCTCGTTCCCAATGAGCATGAAAGTGGTAAGGGATACTTCAATATGCGATTATCGAATGATATTTTTTTCATTTTTAATCGATTGTTATGTATGAAAAATCGAATGGAGAAGAGACGAGTGGGGAGGATGGTCGAAAATCGAGGCTTTTTATTCGAAATCGCTCACTTAGCCAATTCGATCAGGTCTTTCTTTCTGTGTTCCTCGGCACTCGGATCTTTTCGAAGGTCATCAATACGCGCTAGTGATTCTGCAATATCAGAGATCGAAATATCTTAAATTTACACAGTACCGAGATATTTTCAGCTCTATACAATAAGTTTAAATTAAAAAAAAACATGATATCAATGAGTTCTTGCAAGAAAAAACATACGACTAAATCGATGAATAATGTCTGCTGCTTGATTAAAATTGGCAATCACTTCTGGTTTGCTAATCACAGCACCTTGAATTCCCAGATGTGAGCTGGATGAACAAAGTCATTAGTTTGGGGAGTTAGTCGAAAAGATTTTACAAAAAGGACGACGAAGCGTACAGTTCGACCACAGTGTCGGCGAGCGTAAATATATTTCTGACTTTGCTCTGAAGTGTTTCTCGGAAATATTCGTGTAACATTCACTCACGTGTAGGGCCGATATAAATTTCAAAACATAAGCCGAAATCTGGTCTACCGAATGCGTGCTCACTGAAATTATAAAGTTGTTGACTTGTTTCGAAATATTGTTTACATTCTAAAAAATTGGAATAATCATCGTATGATATGTATAACTCAGTGCCTGTGCTCACAATAGGTCGTGTATAATCCCACAGTATCTGCAATAAAACATATTGAACGGAAGGGAATCGTTAGATATTAACCAGGAAATGTGAAGTGACATCATTTATACTTTCTCGAAGATTTCGTCGCTGAAGCCATGCATTGTTTGCATGCCTAAAGTCTCCCAACTGTTAAAAATTTTTAAACGTGACATATTTTTGACCAGTACTCTTGTTTTACTGAGACTTACCCTTCCAAGAAGCATAGTCCGCCAGCACAACTAATTGATTCCGGAATATCTTCTACGAACCTGCAAATGTTATAAAACTAATGAAAGAACTTTCAATTTTCACCATATTACCATGGATCGTTGTTCCACAATGGAGGATGCGTTTCATAAAATTCATAATCGTTTAGATAGAAGGCAACTCTTGGAATGAGCTTGGACATATTCATCATCACTTCAGCAACCGTCTCAAAGTCAATATTTTCTAATGAAATTGCCGTGTACTTGCCTCTAAATTAGCTTGTTGGAACAGCAGCTGAATTAGCGTTCCAATAGATCTATTGAGCCATCTAAGTGTAAAATGTATTTAAAAACACGATATAACACTCAACTCACTTTGGGTTATGATATCCATTCAAGCCATTATAGTACTTGCCATCGCTATTACAAAAAGAAATAGCTTCAAAGAATGATGTTTGAAGAAGATTTTGAGTTTGTGCTCACCATTCTCAGGACGATTTCGGATAATTTTCAGTAGTTTTTGGGCAGTTGGAGCATCGAAAGGTAATTTGCTCGTGCAACAACGGAATAACGTGACTCCAAGTGACCAAAGGTCTGTCCTGAAGTACGAGAAAAAAATGTTCAGAAAAATATATTAGCCATGATTACAAACCTTTCCGCATTCATAGCTTGCTTATCTTCGTTATTCACATACTTCGCAAGCACTTGTGGAGCCTGAACTTGTTCGAGCTATTCAACAAAAGAGTTATCGTTAACGAGGATGCAAAAAAACACATAAAACTAACCATGTAAGGCCATGTTCCTGCATACGTTTCAATTGATTCCTGCGGATTGACAACGCTACCGCTACCGAAGTCTCCCAATTTGAATGTATAGCGTTCTCTGCAAACTATAACTGTACTAATTTTAAGCAGGAATCTGTCACCCAAGGGGCGTCGAGTTATCAGTGAAGTATAGAATGTTCATGGGTTTGATGTCGCGATGAGCTATTCTCTCCTTGAAGAGAACTGACAGTGCTTTTCCTGAGTTTTTTTTGTTCAACCATGAAATTGAGCTAGCGAGCGAAAGAAAAAGCATGGGGAAAATGTATACCTAAATTTCCGACAAGATTCAAAGTTGTACTCATTAGAAGCCCTTCAGAATGGCGTGGAAAATTGAGAAGTTGCTAAAAAAATGTGAATTATTTCTTTCATTTGTATGGTCTTCTTCTACCTCAAGCGATCCGCTTGCCTGTTCGAGCACAATGCATCTCATGGACAAATTCGAAAAGAATCTGAAAACTTTTGTTTTTTTTTCAAAAATCGCAATCAATAAATCACCCGTATGTTTGAATTATGGAATCGTGTCCCCTCAATTTGGCGAGCAGATCAAATTCCGCTTCAAATGAGCCCATCTAATGAAACTTTTTTTAATTACAAGGAGTAATTCATCGCTGCTAACCGTCATGTCTTTACAAACTTTCACGCAAATGGGAATTTTAGATTCAGTTAGTCGGCCGATGTAAATCTGAAAAATAGATACGTGAGATCAGAGACTATTCATAGAATAGGAAAATTCACATCTCCGAAAGCGCCGGTCCCAACGAGTTTCTTGTCGTCATAAGTGAACGGCGGTGGCGAGAAACGTTTGGCCATTTCTGAAAAAAAAAGTCACACACGATACAGATGTGCACTGCTCAAAGAAAAAGTTTCAAAAAGTGAACTTTGAACAAGATGAGAGGTTCAAGCGCAAAGCCGCACGTTATAATCCCACACCTCTGAAATATGACGAGTGTCAGAAAGAGGGGCCGGGCTGATAAGAAAGAAACGGATCTCAAGGAGGCAAACGATTAACATCGCATTCTCACTCCGAATGGCAAACTATGCAAACGGGATGTACATTCAGTCGATAAATAGACAATTTTATCGAATGCTTCAAAGAACAACGCGAAAAGCGAACTCTAGATTACGCTATTAGACTTGGCCGATCGTCTGGGATTCTCGACGCTCTCCGCATCATTCGCATTCCCATTTCGATCCGAGCTCAATTCGCTTCGTGCCGCGACCGCAGAGCTACTTCTGAATGAAAGGAAATCGTAAACGCATGATAGAATCAATGGTTGCCTTTGTACTGTTGCTGGAATATTATCGCGAGGAATCTGAGCAAATCTTCGTATTGTTGGTTGCAAATCGTGAATGTAAAGGGATTCTGAAATATTATTACAATTTCAAAAGATTCCTCAATATGATATTCTTCGCATTTTACTGTAGGAACCGTAACGAAATTTGGGCGTGGTAAAAACACGGTTGCGTTTATTTCAAAATGTTTCGAAACCTCTTTGAAAGGAATGCTTTTAGAATTTTACCGGTCCCCTGAGGAAGCATCATCGATAGGAGACGAGCTATGACGAGGCTCTCCTCGTGAAGTGACTTCTTTTGCTGCACATATTCCGTAGCAATGAGTCTGGAACATTTTGCAGGCAAATTTGAGTGAATCACGAGCATTGAATTCACTTTGCTGTCATCACCAACTGCGACTTGTTACGTTCCTCGGATTCCGCACTGTTTCGCATATCGTCGAGATCTGTCAGTACCTCTGGAAACAGGTTAGAAAATCAATCGTCGGATATCGTGCGTTTGAAATGCTCAGCAAACGAAATGTGCTCGCTGGTTATGTAAATGGGCAGAAAACGTACTCAGAAATTCGCGTATTTTCTCTGCCGTCTCAGAATTATTGAAGCATGCGCTTTTTCGTCGAACCTCTGTATCATCTAGGCCAATAATGGATGCTCTGAAGAAGTGAGAAAAATAATTTATTAATTCTCTTATTCCTCTTACAGCTCAGCAGTCGTAACTGCTAGAATATAAGCGTTGCCATTGTGTTCCTAGGTGATCTCGATTTTTCACGAAAAACGAAAAAATGAGGAACCTGTAGTGTTGTCAATTGACGGAGAACGGACGCCGAACTTTCGAGCGTTGAAAGAGGTGCATAAACTAAAAAGATATATTTTGTCAAATGGTGTCGACGAAATACGAAAAATGTACTTACTTTGTTCAACAGTCGTGTGTTGTTCGAGCGTACTCATGTTTTCTCGATCTTCTACTTCCATTGAAAAATCCCAGACAATCTACAAAGAGCAAGTCTGAAAACGCAGGGGCATGGTGCGCCATACTAGAAAATTTTCGGTAACTTCTCTAATATTTTGTCGGTGGGCTCGTTGAAATAGCCAAGTATCGCGAGAATAGCTGAACAATTCAAGAGATTGTTAATGTTGATTTCAAAATGGCAATCACCCTTCTAAGAAGCATAAACGCGCGTCTTTCCAGAATCCTATCTCAACGTTATCATCAAACCTGAAGATAATAGCTTTTAATATGTTCATATGTACTTTATTAGCTTACCATGAATCGTTCGGCCACATTCGAGGATGAATTTCGTAGAATTTGCTTCTATTGACATTGAAAACGATTCTCGGTCGCATCAGTGAAGCGTTCAATAACGAGTTTGCAATTTCCTATTTTGTAAAATTGCACTCTACCTGTCAAGCAAAATGTGCAAACCTCGATATTTGCTTGTTGCAAAAGTAGCTGTATCAGCGAGCTCATTGTGCCGTTGAACCATCTAAAATGCTGGATTGTACTTTGTAGAGTCTATGGTAACGATAAAGTTGAATGAGCTCACTGTGAAGTGTGCAAGCTGCAAACATCGTCTACGTATTCTCCGTTTCGGTGCGCAATTGCTGAAGTATTTATCAGCTATTTCTAAACACGGTTTTCTCCCACCCACTGGGAAACCATAACTTCACTCACTGGTTGGAATGCACGTCACCCAGTGAACTGGAGAGAAAAAAGTATGGTAATAAGTCATGTACCGTTGATTGGACGATCTCGAAGAAGGGAGAGCAGTTCAACAGCAGCGAATGGACTGTCCATGTTGTTGACGATGAACGGAAGATGGCCAGTGATGCACTTGTACAGAGTGATGCCGAGCGACCAGAGATCAGTTCTGCATATTTCAACAAGTCACTTTGTAGATGACAAAATTGCTCACTTCTCGGCATTCATCGACATGCGCTCTCCACTGATGTGTCTCGATAACATCTGGGGCGCCTGAACTGAATTCCTTGTCACATCATTATGGTTATGCATTTCTGACCATGTAAGGAACCGTTCCAACTACAGTTTGGAATGATTCGCTCTTGCTTACGACGAAGCGACCGCCGCCGAAATCACACAGTTTAAAGTGCAATTGTTCACTGAAGTCATGTGCATAGCACTACGTCATAAACATGGGGAATACCCGTTCGCTCCATGTTCATTGAAGTAGAGAATGTTCATGGGCTTAATGTCACGATGTGCAATCTTCTCTTCGAAGAGCACCGTAAGCGCCCGTCCTGGAAGACTTTTTTTATTCTTCAGCTAATACAACACTATTATTCCTTAGAATCTCTTGATGTCACACGCTCTCTTGAATTGGGTGGTAGATACCGAATGACCCGCCCCGAATTACGAACTCTATTGGGTGGTGAGAGACTATGGGAAAATAAATGACTTTTTGCGTATTCATATTGCGCACTCTATTATTCCTTCACCTAGATCTCCTACGAGCTGCAGCATCGTATGCATTGGAAGTCCGGATGAGTGGCGAGGTAAACTGAGTAAATTCTAAATAAGCGACTGTTGTTTCTCCCAAGAATCCGATGAAAATTCACTTCAACTGAACCTTCAGCTAGTTCTAGAACAATGCATCTCATGGAGGAGTTGTTGTAAAATCTGAAATTTTAATACATTTTTTTCTTCATTTTTTTATAGAAATATCAGCTTACCCAAGAGTTTGTATTATCGAGTGCTTCCCTCTTAGTTTCATCAGCAAATCGAATTCCCTCTCAATTGTGTTGCTCTGAATTTCGAAATTTCTACTGAGAATTCAGAGTAGCCTGATTACCCTTCTATTCTTGCAAATCTTAACGCAAATTGGCTTTCCGGTCTGGGTGATTCTTCCGTAGTACACCTGTGAACAATACTATAATACGTAAAACCGAGTTGCGATTCACCATTCCAAACGATCCTTCTCCAATGGGAATATCAGCGTTGTAAGTGAACTGCGGTGGAGCGAATCGAACTTCCATTTTTCCTGAATCATGGAATGACATTTTACGACAGATCACGAACAATTCAAGCGGGAATCAAAAGACAATCGAAACGAAGTTTGTAACGGGTGTGGTGTGATACGGATCGCGCCGCGTTTTCACAGATTAAAGGGACGATTCCATCTACGCTTCTTTGATATGATTCCATTGCTTCGCTCACGCGTAGAAGCGTAGGCGATATGTTATCAGCCTCGAAATGGAAAGGCGGGTTCAGAACGAGGGACTTTCCTGACACTTCTTCGTGGTTTTGTGTACAGGATTGAACCCCATTCCCTTCGAATTCCTAGTGACTTCGCATCACGTGTAATAAAGTTCTGTTTCGATGAAACTATGATCAGTGAACATCTGCTATTTGCTGATAATGATTACGACAAAGATGGTGGGACACCGATAAGTCACGACATCTCTCGAAATAGAAAGCTACCCGTTCCCTGCTGCTCAAAATAGGTTCACACACCAACACCAAGAGATTTGTTCGAGAAGATGGCCCATCATCACTTGCGATTGTTTCCGGTCACTTTCTATTTTCGTCTCCGAGTTTTATTGCTGCAAATCACGAGCGAGAGATTGATAGGCAGTAATGAAAGTTGAACGATCGTCGATCGGCTTGGGCAGTTTTGAGAAAAAGAAGAGTTCGCCGTAGATGGGGCGATTGGAACTCGCATCGAGGCCCCACCCTAGAAAGTCTCAAAAATAGCCATCGGCACAGCACATCACAAAATCGAACTAATCAAGCTCAAGGTTATGAAGTTTGAGAACCCAATTTGCAGAAACTACACTTCTGTTGGTGACGCAGTGAAATCTGCGGGGTCATTCAAATATTTGCTGTTAGAAAAGACGAGAGATCACGCGTTTTCGAGAGAGCACAGACAGTCGCACCCACCAAATTGGAGCGAATTGAACGTTGATAGATCGTAGATCGATCGTTAGGGGGGAGGGGAGGAGGAGGCGACGCGGTCCTGGGTATAAATAGTCGAGTGAGTGCGACTTTTCACTTGGGTTCACTCGCTCTCGGGGGTACTGTAACTCTTTCCTGTGATTACAGTGTAGCCAATTCTTGTTGATTTCTAATTGTTTTCACTGAAATGCACGTATATTGTACTGAAAATATTGAAATATTGTTCATGTCACCTTGAATTAGCGTTGCACCCATAATTATTTGTAAATGTTTTCATCAATATTATTTGCCCTGGCGTATTTCTTTTGAGCACACTGTACCCACTGAGATTAGAGTTCACGTACAACAGTTTTGGCAAGGTTCGCGCTGTTGCAAAACTACATCGCTTCTCTTCGGTGCAGAGTCGCCGCATTTTTCGCTGCGCTAGGTGAACTGTAAATGGGTGAGCGACGTAATTGAACTATCAGTGACCAGTGAGAGATGAGTTGATTGAGATAAGTTGAGATGCAACGACAGCGCCCTCCTCACTTTACATACTGTCAAGCTCTTTTAGGCGGCGAGAGATTGTGCGATCTGAAGAGATCAGTATGAAAAGGAAGTGAACTGTCCGCGAACTGTGTCTGGGTGGGGAATTTGGAGCATTGATGCGCGCGTGAGACTAACACCAACACCTCTTTTCTTTTTTTGCAGCTCCTCCAGCTGCCATCTGTCTTTAGCTAAAACGCTGACTCCGAGATCAGAACTCAGAGAAACGGAGCTAGCTTATTCTTGTAGCACCTCGCACCGAGCCGAAGGATGAATGAAGACGCCGATTTTTAGTTCTTGCAGACGAAATTGGACTTAATCCACAAGAGCTGCAGCAAAGACCACTCGGGATCCCATTTGATGACGAACACTTTCGAATTGGCCGTTTCGTCATTGGCACATTGGTCAACAATCCACTTCCTTTCCCATTCGAATTCACGAGTTCTCAAGGGATCAAAATCGACACCTCTCCCCTCTACACATCAGCAATGGTCGAGAAACTGTCAAAGACAAGGGGGGAGAGGGGCAAAAGGGGGACGAAATCGCCTATCACTTGCGCAGTGCTGAGATGAGACGAGAGGTGTTCACGTATCTCCAATCAACACATTCCCTCGACAGTCAGATGACGAGAGACAACACAGAACGAGGAGAGTCAGAGAAATCACGTGAACCCAAAATGGAGATGAAAGAGAATAAGAGGAAATTGTGCGGACAGAACTGCGCTCTCGATATCGTTGATTAATCAGCGATCAGCGAGGAGCGCCTATATAAGAGGCGCGCCGCCTTGCATTTTTGCGCTATTCGACTACCGTACCCGCAACCTACCGTAATCACCTACCGTAACCATGGAATTCGGCACGAGAACCCGCTTCCTCGTCATGCTCCTCCTGCTGTTCTGCCTCACGGCAATATGGTAATTATCGATTTATTGATTTTCGAAAATCAATAATCGCGCAGGTCCAACATTCTGGCGTTCAACTTTGCGCTTATCTGCATGAAACCAGTGGCGAATGCGACTGGAGACGTGAATGAGGATCGACACTCGTTTAGTGAATGTAAGTGGCAAATCTACTTCAGATATAGATTTTATCGAAGGCAAATTCGAATTTTGAGTAGGTTCGAGGCTCAATGCATAGGCAGGTGCGCAACGAATCTGGCAATTGATGCTTGCACACGTGTCGAAAAATGTATTATTAAAAATTTCAAGTTGATGTTTTTATTCAAAAGAGCACTGAATGCGCTAGCCGTTTTGTTGGATGCTTATATTGTAGGCAATAACAAGTGGATCCGATTTCATATTCATTTGTCGCTTTCATATTCGCGTTTCGAATATGCTTCACAGCCTCTGCAAAGTCGTTGCTGATGCTACTTGATGATGCTGATGCTCTTCCGGTGATAAAAAAAATAAGATGATTTAGAGAGAAATAGAATTCGTGATTATGAAAGGGAAACAGGTTCACATAGACGAGAACGGTTCAATCTTCCTGAAGAAAGGTGTCCCGATGCTTCTGTCAATCATGCGTAGACGCCGTATTATGGTCGATTAGGGACAATGGAAAACTGAGCTAGTCCATCTTTATTTCTCTCACTGCGTTTAGCGGACCATTTCGGAACGATTAATTCGCCAGTGAATTATCGAATCCATTTTGCAGACCAACGGATGCTGATGACGTCAGTGGTCGCGATCGCCGCGCTGCTCGCCAACTTCCCCGTCGTGTCGCTCGTCAACAAGTTCGGCGTGCGGTAAGGGCGACGTTTCCCAAAATTTCCCATTTCTCGTCTTTTTTCCACTGCGTGAGCTCGGTCGACGTTTTCCCCATTTCAGCACGGTCTTCCTCGTGCTCGGCATGGTCTCCGCCGTGGGCACACTGGCGATGCCGTTCGCCGTCAGGGTACGGTATTTGATGGATCGGGAACTGACTTGTTATACTTACGGTAGTAAGAAATATTGATATTTTGCACTGTGTGTGCGTTGTCGACGTTTACCAAATCGCGCAACAGCTGAATCGCTAATTTGCAGATGGGCTACCAGTGGATGATCGCGTGCCGATTCCTACAGGGACTGGGCTTCGCTGGCAATTTCCCCGTGATCGGATCGTTCGCCGCCAAGTGGACCTACTACAAGCAGGTGAAAATTTGTGAATTTTTGCACTGCGTGTGCATCGGCGACGTTCATCAAATCTCACCACCGTAATGTTCAGACCGGTCTCTTTGTCTCGGTCCTCGTCGCGTACGTCCAACTGTCGCCCGCCATCTCGATGCCCGCCTCGGGCGCCCTCTGCACCTCGTTCGGATGGCCGTAAGTTGCGACATTTTTGCACTGCGTGAGCAGAGGCGATGTTTACCAAATCACACCACAGGTCGATCTTCTTCGCGCACGGCGTCGCCACACTCGCGCTGTTCATCGTGCTCGCCGCCTTCTACCGTAACTCGCCCGGCGTGAGTGTCTTTTACCAATTCGCATCCTATCCTGACATTTTCCCACGGTGTGTACAAGTTCGACTTTTACTAAACCGCACCACGTTCAGAAGCACCCGTTCGTCGGCGAGGTGGAGGTGAACAAGATCGCTGTGGGCAAGGCGACCGTCGAGTAAGAGATCAGAGATCAGAGATCAAAGATCAAATGGTAAAATCGATAATTGCAGTAAGCGACTGCTCAAGAAGGTGCCGTACATCCCCATTCTGTCCACCGCAGCCATCTGGGGCACGTGGATCGGCGCGATTGGTAAGCGCCTCACTATCGATGCTAAATAGCGGAAGTCCGGAACGTTCGAAATGTAATCAGTGGAACGGAAAAATTATTTTCCAATTCTATCGGTGCTAAACAGCGCAAGTCCGGAACCAAAAAGTATTGACGGAACGGAAAATTGCAGGCAACTTCACGGCCGTGGCGACCATGTTCCTGTACAATCCGCTGTACCTGTCGTCGGGTGAGTTTTTATACCAGCATTTTAATATTTTTTGTAAACGTCTGACGTCCGGCACATATCAATGTTATTTGCTCACTCAATATTCGAAGCACTTGTGAAACACATTGGAATTTTCACAGACACACACATCCCGCCAAGTCACAACCGATGATTTTAAAAATTCAATACTATGAGGTCGGCTCAAAGCTCTCATTTTTTCGTCGTTTTGAATTATATCTAACGCATCAAATGCGGAGTAATCAATGAATTGATTGCATTTGAAGTGTATCCCATTTCCAGTTCTCGGCTTCTCGATGGCTAACACCGGACTGACTGCGGCCATTCCGCCCATGATCCAGTTCGCCGTCAAGCTCATTTGCGGTTAGCGAAAGATTCATCCGAAACGAATGAATGGAGAAACAACAGGAGCGGGAAAAAATGAAAATTCTTCTAGTAGTCTCCGGTCACTGCTATTTTGGCTGAAATTGTTGGTGAATGCATTTTACCAACGGTCTGATATGTTTCAGACTGCGAATATGTGCTTTGAAATTCAATTGAATTCGATAATCGGAATCGGTTCTATTGATAAAAAAGCTAAACAATCACTAATCTCCCGAGGTCAAAATACAGATACTAGTAAGAGAGTGCGCAATTCGAGTCGTCGTCTCTTCATTTTACACATTCTCTCGCTTCTCTGACCGGTGAGAGAGTGTGCGAAATGAAGAGACGGCTTCTTCGCTCTACTGTTGTCCTCCACAGGCGTCGTCTCTGACAAGATCCACTTCATCTCGGAGGGCAACAAGTTCCGTCTGTTCAACTCGCTCGCCTTCTTCGGCTCGGCCGCCTTCTTCATCGCCCTCTCCCTCATGGGCACCGAGCACAAGGTGAATTTGAATTTTTTGAATTCGCGCCAATAAAATGGAACAATTGGCTCGCCTGTCAAATTTCGACAAGAAAATATTATTTGGATTTTTTTTAAATTTTCGATTTCTTGTTGATTTTTCGACAGGCGAGTAAATTCTGGGTAATTATCGGCGCGAAATCAAATTTGAATTTTTAGTCCCTGAACGTTCTCCTGCTCGGTGGAGCAGCAGGAGTCCTGGGAGCGACGACGGGCGGCTTCTTCAAGGCTGCGCCCTTCCTGTCCAAGCAGTACAGGTGAGGATATTGCTGTGTAAAAGCCTCTAATTATTATAATACTCATTATTTATTACATCAATCATAATTGTGAAACAGTGTTAATTATCTGCTCTATTTGAACCACTACCGTAACCTATAATATTCGCTATTTGAATGTTCCCGCCACTGCGTGGCACACCATGTGTTGTAACGCGTGATACTCAGCCAAGTATCGCGCCTCGTTTTCTGTGACGTCTTTTAACGTCATTCTTGTTTTCTCCCGTCTCCGTAGCTGGCGCTACGTCGCCTTTCTTCTCTTCCGTTGCTAAAGGATAAACCTTATATAATCAAGACCGCCTAACTCGTCCACACTGAGCAAATACACAACATTTTGGCGTTCAGGTTCGTTTTCTTACTTACGTATTACTTTTCTCTTATTTTTTCTCGTCTTTTGACTCCGCCACTGGTTCACACCAGTGGTAAGAAGCACCTCACACGAGGATCACCGCTTATTCCGCACGGAACCAGTTAGTCGAGACCCTCACGGGCACAACAATTTACTCACCCTCGCCGAAGGCTCTGCTCAAAATTCCATTTTGGCAGTTCGGTCCTAACGCGAGTTGTGGATAAGTTGTGGTCGATAACTGAGTAGAGAGTTGTGGAGGAGTTGTGAAGGACAATGCCTAACGATACGACACCCGATTCGGGTCAGTTGCCAGTGTTCATGACGCAATTCCTCAAGGCTATGAGTGAAATGCAAAAGAGCATGGTGGATATGGCAAAAGGACAGAATGATAAGTATGAAACTCTGCTGGAAAAGTTCACAGAGAGTGTAACCACCAGAGTGGATACGAGTGCGAGTGTGACACCGGTCACGGCTAAGCCAAGTGGACCGTCGATCGATGCGATCGAGGCGAGAATCGTCGATTTCGAATACGACGAGGAGGAATGCACATTCGAGAACTGGTTTGATCGATACAGAGATGTGTTTGAACACGATATGAAAGACTTTGATGAGTGTATGAGAGTGCGAGTATTGCTGAGACACCTTAGTGTAAAGTGCAATACACAGTACAGAGACCATAAGGCACCCGAAGATGTCATGAAATCGACATTCGATGAGACGGTGACCACTCTCAAACACCTGTTTGGAAAGAAGGAAACCGATTTTGAGCTCCGTGTGCGATTTTTCAACCAGAGAATGTCCACAATGGGTTGCAATGATGTGATGAAATTCGCCGGTGAGGTGAATAGACTGTACCAGAAGGGTAATCTGAAGCAGATTACTGAAGATCAGATGAAAATCACGATCTTCTTGGCTGGATTAGACCTGCAAAATCAAAAGTCAATGAGAAATCAACTTTTCAATGCAGTCTCTCAGAAAACAGCCTGCACGTTTCAAGAATTACTCGAGAAGTATTCAATGCTGAAGGCACTTGAACGTGATGTGTCAGTAGTACAGAAGAATGCAACCATGTTGGTAAAGTCGAATGATAAGGGAAAGAAGTGGAATAAGAACAAGAATCCCGAGAGATCAAAACACACTGTCAAGTGTCATTATTGTGACAGGAAAGGTCACACTGAAGCTGATTGTTGGACGAAACATCCTGAGAAGATGCCAAAGAGTTTCAAGAAGAGAAACTATTCTGTTCAAGTGAAGGATTGCAATCACATTGAAGGCAATCGTGTGTACGTAAATATCCTCGTACAGGACACAGAATTCGAGTTTCAACTCGACACTGGATCTGATCTTAGTCTGATATCAGAGAGTGATTGGAAAGCATTGGGATGTCCAAAGCTGGATTCCTCTTCTAGTGTGGTGACATGCGCCAACGGGCAAGGCATGACGATTCTCGGCAGATTCCGCAGCTCAGTGGAGTACTGTGGAAAGCGAAGTGACGAATGGATCCACGTCACTCCAAGACCGATTCGACTAGTCGGTAATGATTTGCTCTTCAAACTGGATTTGAGGAGAGCATTCTTCGAGGAGTTCGAAGTAGAGTGGCTGAAGGAAGAGGTGAGGGAAGAGTTTGCCGCTCTCTTGCAGCGAGGAATGAGAATGAAGGAAGAGGAGGGATAAAAGGCCGATCTCTTGCGCAAG
The DNA here is from genome assembly GCA_911812115.1 of Pristionchus exspectatus. Classification (NCBI taxonomy): domain Eukaryota; kingdom Metazoa; phylum Nematoda; class Chromadorea; order Rhabditida; family Neodiplogasteridae; genus Pristionchus; species Pristionchus exspectatus. The sequence continues at coordinate 19,798,149 of OU461584.1, read as the reverse complement.
AGTTTGGAGAATGAAAAAACTCTTGCGCAAGAGTTTGGAGAATGAGAAAACTCTTGCGCAAGAGGTGAGGTAGGAATGAGCTGTTTTAGGCCGTTTATGGTCGATCTTTCTAAAGTTTTGTAGGATGGTTAACTAATTTGGATATCAGAGCATATTTACAATGATTTCTTGAAGTTTATACAAGAGGTTGTTGATGTTGGACGGGATTCTTGTTTCTTTGAAGATAGCGCGCCGTTAAAGGTAATTTGTAACACAAAGAAGTCAGAAGTATATTAAAACAGTCTCTAGTGGAGCCATAGTGATCATACTCTTCGAAGTTTGTCGATATGTCACCTCTGAGCCGCGATAGAGCTCGAGAAGTACGCGAGCAACGCACAGTGGGAGAGGAGGGAAAGACGAAAAGGGAGTCTATAGAGCGTCACCTCTCTTGAGACTCTATGTAAATCTTGCAAATGTGTTCTGATATCCTCCTGTGCACGTACTAAGCTATCAGAACACATAACAAATGAAAGAACGAGCATAAACGATCTAAAACGGCCCATTCCTGCCTCACCTCTTGCGCAAGAGTTTTCTCATTTTCCAAACTCTTGCGCAAGAGTTTTCTCATTCTCCAAACTCTTGCGCAAGAGGTCGGCCTTTTATCCCTCCTCTTCCTCTCCCTCTCATTCCTCGCCTCACCTCTTCCCTCTTCCTTCAGCTTCTCTAGTTCGAAGACACGGTAATCGCACACATCAAGTCTATTCCGGGTGAAGACTACACAGGCTGGATTAGAGAGAATTATCCAGAAATCTGTGAGACTGGACTGGGCAAGTACAATAAGGCTGCAGCGAGATTGTACGTGAAACCGGGCGTGAAGCCGGTGTTCCGAAACAAACGGCCAGTGCCGTATGCCAGCCAGCAGGTGTGTGACGCTGAGATCGATCGATTATGTGAGATGGAGGTGATCAAAAAGGTGGATCACTCGGAATGGGCAGCGCCGTTCTTGTTAGTCGCAAAGAAGAACGGGTCGAAGAGACTGTGCGCAGACTTCAAGACAGGTCTGAATGACTGTCTGGAAGACAGTTCGCACCCGCTCAAATTGCCGGAGGACATCTTCGCTTCTCTGAATGGAGGAAGAGTCTTTTCCACGATCGATTTCAGTGATGCGTATCTCCAAGTTGAAGTAGACGAGGAAGCAAAGAAGCTTCTCGTGATCAATACGCATCGTGGATTGTATCAGTACCAAAGATTACCGTTCGGAGTGAAGCCCGCTCCGGGTATATTTCAATCAGTAATGGACCAAATGCTGGTGGGTATGCCAAGGACAGTGGCATACTTGGATGATGTCATTGTGAATGGGAGGACGAAGGAAGAGCACGACGAGAATCTGATGAGAGTTCTCGAGAAGATACGCGATTCTGGATTCAGAATTCGCCCAGAGAAGTGTGCGTTCGGAATGAAGGAGGTCCACTTCCTTGGATTCATTGTGAATGAATCTGGACGTCACCCTGATCCGAAGAAAGTGCAAGCACTCAAGGAGATGCCTGTGCCTAAGGATATTGCCCAGACCAGATCGTTTCTGGGTGGTGCCAATTATTATGGTGCGTTCGTCAAGAACATGACGGAATTGAGGATTCCGTTGGATAGATTACTCAAGAAGGATGTCAAATGGCAATGGACTGCTGAATGCGAGAGTGCATTCAAGAAGATGAGAGATGCAATCAGTGCAGATACTGTACTCGCTCATTACGATCCTCGAGAAGAGATCGTCGTGGCAGCTGATGCGAGTCAGTACGGTATCGGAGCTGTGATCAGTCATCGCTACAAGGATGGAACTGAGAGACCAGTGATGTATGCGTCAAGGCGTCTGAATGATGCTGGGACAAAGTACGCTCAGATTGAAAAGGAAGCGCTTGCGCTGACCTTCGCTCTCAAGAAGTTCCACAAGTTTGTCTATGGAAGGAAGTTCCTTCTCCAGACTGATCATCGACCCTTATTGTCGGTTTTCGGTGGAAAGAATGGAATTCCGGTCCATTCAGCCAATCGATTGCAGAGATGGGCATTGTTGATGTTGAACTACAATTTCGAGATCGAGTACGTGAACACGAACAGCTTCGGCAAAGCCGATATGCTGTCTAGATTGATCAGAGAATACACTCGAGAAGAAGAAGATGTAGTGATCGCACATCTCGTGATTGAAGATGACATTGAGGAGATACTGCACAATGGAGTGAGGGCGACGCCCGTCACTGTTGATGACATCAGAAGATGTACGGAAAAGGATTCTATCCTTCAGTTGATCAAGAAGTATCTGAGAGAAGGCTGGCCTGCAAAGCCGCCGAAGGACCAGTCGATACTCCCGTACTACAGTAAACGAGATTCGATCTCGTCTGTGAGTGGATGTCTCATGATGGCAGATCGAGTAATCATCCCTGCAAGATTAAGAGAAGCAGTTTTGAAGGAACTGCACAGAGGACACCCAGGAATGGTGCGCATGAAGTCGCTCGCTCGATCTCATGTATACTGGCCAGGAATTGACCAGTGTGTCGAAAGTCTTGTAAGATGTTGTGATGGATGTGCAAGTGCTGCAAAGAAACCAAGTAAAGTTGAACCGGTGCCGTGGCCAGTGACTGAGAAGCCGTTGGAGCGAATCCACATGGATTTCGCAGGTCCGATGAATGGAAGGCACTACTTGATCGTCGTAGATGTTCACAGTAGATGGCCGGAGGTAACGACTATGGAAAGAATCACAGCCGAAGCGACTGTGCGAGCAGTGCGAGACTTCGTATCAAGATACGGAAGTCCAGAGACAATTGTTTCTGATAATGGAACACAGTTTAAAACGCGTTCTCTGTAAGAACCGAGGTGGGGTGGCACAGTTTTCTTAAAATGGTCTCCAGAGGCTCAAACTTCACCATCATAACCCCTAGGGACGGTATTTACGATTTTTGAACTTTGATCCCAATTTTCTTGAACTTTGATCTTTGATCTTTCGAAAAATAAATTTAAGATATCACTATCGTATGATAGCTCATTCGAAAGAGCATAAAAAGTTATGTTCAAAACCAGAAGGATTTGAAATTTCATCCATTTTGACTCAAGTTATGACTCAAAATATGACGATTTTCGTCCATTTTGACGAAAATCGATTTGGCTACCCATGAAGCCATGATTTGCGGGACTCTATTTTTTGACATTTTTTGTATTTTTTATATTTAAAAAACTTGGTAAACTTTCCGGGTCACATTTCGTGCGCCAATTTATCGAAAATGTGAGTCAAGCGTGGTCAACCACGTCTTTTTTCGCAAGCGGAGCCATTCCGATAGGAGGAGGAACGTCTCCCGGCACTTCTTTAAGTCTCAAATAACGTTTTTTCTTCATTTTTAACCTTCTGACTAATTTTTGCAAACTTTTTGATCTAAATTTTTGACATGGCTCACCTCGACTTTTTTTCACATAAGGGTCCCCCCTTATGTGAAAAACCATGTTAGTGGTCACGTCAAATTAAGACCTCCGATACGAGTAAAAGTATGTTAGGGTGTCTTAAATCAATTTTATGCTACTTTTAGTACATTCCGACATGTTGTTATGGTCAACTCCGACATGACTCTTAACATGGTTTTTCACATAAGGGGGGACCCTTATGTGAAAAAAGTCGACGAGGGTCATGCCAAAAATTAAGATCGAAAAGTTTACAAAAATTAGTCAGAAGGTTAAAAATGAAGAAAAAACGTTATTTGAGGCTTAAAGAAGTGGTGGGAGACGTTCCTCCTCCTATCGAAATGGCTCCGCTTGAGAAAAAAAGACGTGGTTGACCACGCTTGACTCACATTTTCGATAAATTGGCGCACGAAATGTGACCCAGAAAGTTTACCAAGTTTTTTAAATATAAAAAATACAAAAAATGTCAAAAAATAGAGTCCCGCAAATCATGGCTTCATGGGTAGCCAAATCGATTTTCGTCAAAATGGACGAAAATCGTCATATTTTGAGTCATAACTTGAGTCAAAATGGATGAAATTTCAAATCCTTCTGGTTTTGAACATAACTTTTTATGCTCTTTCGAATGAGCTATCATACGATAGTGATATCTGAAATTTATTTTTCGAAAGATCAAAGATCAAAGTTCAAGAAAATTGGGATCAAAGTTAAAAAATCGTAGATACCGTCCCTTGGGGTTATGTTGGTGAAGTTTAAGCCCGATATGAGAAAATTTTCTAAAACTGTGCCATCCCAGGCCCCTTTCACTGAGTTCTTACAGAGAACGCGTTTTAAGTCTGAGAAGATGAGAGTATTCTGTACAGAATATGGTATTCACCAAGTGTTTTCCCCTCCGTATCACCCTCAGAGCAATGGACAAGCGGAACGCTTTGTCGATACGTTCAAGAGATCATTGCTGAAGATGAAAGGAGAAGGTCCAGAAGATGAGAACATCCAGAAGTTCCTCATGATGTACAGGTGTACTCCGAATAATCAGCTGAAAGGAAGAACTCCAGCTGAAGTCTTTCTCGGACGAAAGATGAGATTTCGTCTCACTCTCATGTCTCCTCGGGAGGGAGAGGGGAGACGTAAACGTGATGGAATGGTTGTGACACGAGAGTTCGCCATTGGTGACTCTGTCTACTATCGAGATCGTGAGGGTCCGAATCATGAGAAATGGTCGGCGGCTACAGTACTGAGAAAAATCGGTAGAGTACTGTATGAGATTGAAAGAGAGAGAGCGGAACCAAGGTGGTTGCCCATGCGAATCAGTTGAAGAGACGCTGTGTGAGCGAGGATTGTGATCCCCTCAGCGTACTGATCGAGAGTTTCGATATGGATCGAAATCGTTTCGTACACGTGAGCCCTCCACCGTCGCCGATTCGAGCTCCCGACGAGTTCGACAACATCTCCTCGCCTACCGTACCCAGGATCGTGCCCACGAAAGATGTGGAGAACGACCAGAAGAAGATTGATATCGAGCCCACGGATGTGGTGGAGAACGACAAAGATTCCCTTCCCACTGAGGATCTAAGACGTTCCCAACGAGTTAGAAAAGCCCCTAGCCGTCTGACTATCACCAACACTAAGGGCCAGTCTTACAAGTAATTCGTTGTCTTTTTCCACTGTAAATTGTCAGATATTCACTGGTTCATATCTTGTCACGGAGGTGCTGTGTAAAAGCCTCTAATTATTATAATACTCATTATTTATTACATCAATCATAATTGTGAAACAGTGTTAATTATCTGCTCTATTTGAACCACTACCGTAACCTATAATATTCGCTATTTGAATGTTCCCGCCACTGCGTGGCACACCATGTGTTGTAACGCGTGATACTCAGCCAAGTATCGCGCCTCGTTTTCTGTGACGTCTTTTAACGTCATTCTTGTTTTCTCCCGTCTCCGTAGCTGGCGCTACGTCGCCTTTCTTCTCTTCCGTTGCTAAAGGATAAACCTTATATAATCAAGACCGCCTAACTCGTCCACACTGAGCAAATACACAACAGATATTTTTATACGATACGAGCCGGAACAATTGCTTGCGTATTGCTGTCTACGTGATGTCATTGCACACTGAAACACAACAGACGCACAATCTGTCGAGCATTCCGAAACGTTGCATCTCATCGTCAGATATGCTTCAGAATGCGATTATATTTGATGGGGACATCGATGTCGATTGTTGCGATGTAATTATGAATCACAGTTAAAAAAATTATTTCTTGTTGAAAATTTCGACAGGATCGCTAATCGTTCCTAATTTCCGGCGCGAAATTCAAATATTCAAATAATCTCGCAGTCACTTCGTCACCGGGAACATCTCGCTCTGTCTCACGCTCTGTCTGCTCGCGGCGCCGATTCTCGTCAACTCGCTCACGGCACATCAGACGCAGGCCGAGTGGGCACACGTATTCCAGATCATCGCCGGCGTCCAGGTGAGGATTTTTCGGCTTTTCCCGGCCATTTCCCGGCCCCAGTTAGAAAAGTATCCGGTTCTAACCAATTACCAGTCATTCCATGTGCATGCTAAGTCATTTATTAATGGCGACTATTTCCCGGCTCTATTCAATTCCCGGCTCTAGTAGTGCAGCTTTCAATGTTGACTAAATCCCGGCCCTGTCCAGATCGTGTGCAACATCATCTTCTGCGTGTGCGTGCGCGGCGAGCCGTGCGTGTGGACGACGGATGATTGGATCAGGAAGAACTCGGTGAGTGAGAAGATTGAAAAAGGGTACTACGGTAGGCACACCGAAACGGTACGGTAGCTTGGTTAGATAGTGAAGAACCGGGCTACTTTGTTAGAGAATCGAACTCGGTGAGTGTGGTTTACTGTTGGTACGGTAGGCACACCACCATTCGGCTATTGGACAGCAGCGCTCTGCGGTATTGGCTATTGAATCTGTGAGAATTCTGAGGGTCGTGGCTACAGTATCTAGGCGTGGATACGGTATGGGCACTGAATGTATGGATATATTTATTGATTGCAGGTCAAGGACATCAACCGCATCGCGGAAAAGGGCGGAGAAACTACCAAGATCTAAAATATAATCGATTTTCGAAATTCGATTGTTTTATTCCATTGTAACGTGTTAATCAACGGGTCATTTCTGTACAGAGATAAATAATCATTTTTTATTTTTTTAAAAATATTTTTATTTATTCAAACATTTCTCGTGAACAGTTATTATGTGGTGGAGCTACCGAAACGATTCTCGTCCACTTTGATACCTGAAATATTGTTAATGCAAGTACTTCAAGGAGGATCAAGTATTCATGTTTTCGTATGTTTCGTATTGAGATTATTTCGAACAGTTCTGCTAAATAAGCTAGTTGAAAAGCCAAAAGAACTACCTGAAAGATCAGCATGGTTCTTGAGCATGAGCTTCCACCTCATCTTCACCATCGTTTCTTGTTTCGTCGACAATGCATTTTCTCAATGCCAAACAGCATCTCGACGTTTTCCTGCTTAAAAAACACACACAAAGAGGACGGACGCGCAGACGTGGACGGATTCGGTCAGTTTCTATGCCAATTTCCTATTTTTCTAATAGTGCTCATTCTGATAACTCCTCTCTGAAGGATAAACAACGTACGATTATCATCGTTGACGCTATTGTTCGCTCCAGCGACAGGCACGATGTCAATATCGACTCCATCCTTGGATCCATCATCATTGGGGGCCAAATTGGCATCAGGATCGGCTCCATTGGTGGGTCCATCCCTGGTTACTACACCAGCATCAGCTCCACTCGATGGTCCATCTTTAGGCCTTGGAAGATCACTCTGGTGAACATCGTGAACAGCTTCAATCTTGGCTCCATTATTCGTTGCATCTTCGCTGGTTCCATCGTTGGTGCCAATTTGCAAATCTTCCAGATCGCTCAAAGCAATAGCGTCCTTGATATCGCCATCCCCGAGAAGTTCGGCGTTATTCTGGGATTCATTGATAAGGTCGAGCAGGGCTTCATTGTAATCAATCTTGCTTTCAACGGTGAGGGCGGGTTTGGCGATTGGTTTTACAGGAGGCTTGACAGCGGGTTTGACAACTGGTTTCGCCGCCGGATTTACTGGAGGTTTGACTGCTGGTTTAGCAGCAGGTTTTGCAGATGGCTTGACTGGAGGCTGCTTGATCGCGGGAGGCTTGGGAGCATTCTTTGATTGGGTGAGGGTCCGGATCTGGCCCAGTTTGCCGCTCGAACCACCGCCCATGCTGCCGAACACATCCACGGCGTTTCTCTGAAAATACCATTAATTGCGCGCATTGTTCTTTTCTCGTAGTCACAGCTCACTGCTCAACAGCTTTGATGAATAAATCTAATAGGAAACAGCTAGTTTAGTTCCGAAATAGTTACGTCTCTTTTCTTCTTCCAATCGGCCAGCTCCTCAGGTGTGAGATCCCTCATCGCGTAGCCTTTCTTGGGCGCCAGCGATGCGCATTTCAGTGGCTGAAATGGGAAAATAACAGCATGATTCTAAGAGAGGACATTCGAGATATACTTGTTATATTAAAACCTTACCTTATCGTTTTCTACGATGACATAGTACTTGAGCACGAGACCCCCGTTGTGGGAGCAACCTGGAAAAATTGGGCCGTCCGCGTCAAGAGTCCGTCTAATATTTGTTCTCAAACTCTCTCGCACCTCGTCCATCGACGACCGCCTTGACCAACTTCTTCTTCTCATTGACCAAGTAGATACATCGCCACACCTGAGTGGGTATAAATATATAATTAAAAAAAAATTTGCATAACTAAGTATTAAATCAATAGCATTACCGATGTTCCGTCGACCCAGTCTTGGAAGAATGGCTTGATTGTCTTGTCAGGCATTGTACACCCGGCTGTAAACATTATTTTTTCACTAAAATAATTCCGACTATAGAATAGAGATGAAACTGTTCGTGGTCATCTCCTTTCCGTTCCATGTTTTCCTTTTCATTTTTTAAAATTTTATTAAATCTTCCTTCTTTATTTATGGTAAATACTCACTGATGGCTCCAAAATCGGTCGTGCCCGGTCCATTGTTGCACAGGACAATCTTCTTGCCGCTGAGCATGAGCCCGATTTTGTGGAATTTGCCCTCGAACATGCAGCCTGAACGATTATACTAGCTTCTTCTTACAAGCTTCTTATTTTTTCGCTGAATGTTATTAAAGAAGGAGGGGCACGAATCGCGCCGATATGCAAAGTGAGGCGGAGCGCTCTCCTCATTTTGCATGCTCTCTAGCTCGTTGCCTGCGCTTCAGGGTGACTTGGCAATTAGCCAATCGAATATATCTCGGTTTAGACGAAAATTGAAAACATGGGAGTTTCGAAAGCGTTATGGGGTGCTCATGCCACATCGTCTGACATCGAGAACTCAGTTAGCCAGATATTCGTGCCACTCCTTCTTTAAGAACTCGCCAAATTTATTCATTGCTTTCTGACATGAAAGAGGCAATGATCGAAAAATGTCCCTCACCAATCTTCTTGATATTGGCGAATTTGCACATGTAGACGTCATTTAGTGGACAGGTGTACTTCTGATTGTCTTTGATCTTCTCACCGTTCATAGTGCACGTTACTTCTGTCAAAAATACTTATTCATCAAATTTCTATTTTTTTCTTCCCTCTTCATCAATGTGTGTAAAAGTAAAGTCACCTTTACTTTACTTTATACATCAATGTGTGTGAGCCGCTGCTACTTTTGATTTGAAAACAAATCCTTCGGCTCTTGGGAAAGGCGTAACAAAAATCGCGAACTCTGGTAAAAAAACAGACCCTTCTCATCGACAATCTTGAGCGAGACGGTCTTGGACGGATTGTCGCCCTTCGGGTCCGCCTTCAGATCGATAATGCACTTGACAAAGTTATTGCCGACGCCGGCATAGCCGCCGTGAGCGAGCGCGTTGCCCGCCAGGGTCATGCAACCTGAATTAATATTTTCATTTTTCTTCTGACTCATTTACTCATTTAAATTCATATACTGATTTCAAAAAAAACATTTTTGCCTATTATTCATTAATTTTAGGAGCAACATTGGTCTTGTGTTGCCTGTCAGGGTCATGCGAGCTGGAGAAACAGCGAAATAATAGCTTTCAATGATTGCAAGTTTTCATTGGAAATCGGTGGAAGTCCTGAACGAGAAGAAAATGTCAGAAAATATGTCGATAGATAATGGAATATGCTTCAGATATTCAACAAATAAGATTCATCAGAACAGAATTGATGGCACGCATCCATAGTTATCTAAAAATAAAATTTAAAAAAAATAAAATTCAACATTTCAGATGTTTGATTACTGCATGCCTCGGCATAGGATCACCAAAAAAACTATTTCTATTATTCCTATTATCTATTATCTATTATAAAATATTTCTATTATTCCCGCTTATCAGAAAGTACAATTAGGAATCAATTGATGTTCAAGAGAGAAAAAACATCCGGGATTTGAGATGTGGTGTGATTACCGTATGCCTCGATGTATGATCGCTTCTTGTCCTGCTTACACCACACCATGGCGCCCTTTCCGACCACTTTCTCCACCTTGCCATCGAATGCCTGAGAGGAAGGAATCTGTAGCCAATTAATCTCGAGCACATCACTAATCTTCAAGTGGGACGAGGCTTAAGGGGTATTACTTATCGCCTATGAGTACTAGGTTATTCGGGTTGCTGCACTCGCTTCTTGATCGGCAATTCGGATAATGCGAGTATGCACAACTATAATAGGAGTCAGGGGATCCGTGAGGGTTCAAAGGATGTGGTCAGAATAAATCATACCATACCTTCAACGGTTCTTTGTCCACCCATTTCTGCCCGAAATCGTACGATTTCCCCTTCAGTACGCAGCCACCCTCTGAAAAGGTAAATTAATTATTTAAAATGGGTAAAAAAATAAACAAAATAAACTCGCCCTTTGTCCTCGACATCTTCACATCGCCTTTCGCATCTTTGTAGCACTTCCAAACCCTGCAAAGGTGGTTTTTTTTGAAATCTAAATCCCGATCTCCTCAATTCACGGCTCTGCCAAATTCACGCACCTCCCATCAGGCGCCGTTCTGGTTTGGTCGACCAGCAGCGGCTTGCCAGCGAAATCGCGACAGCCTGAATAATTAAAAATTGAATAGGCGCCAACAATTCATGCAAAATAGCTCGCCTGTCGCAATTTCGTCAGGAAAACTTTTTCTGGAAATTGTTGGGGCGTATTCAAAATCTCCCACTTTGGATCTTGTACGAGACGGCCTCCCCAGTTTGGATGCACTTGTAGGTGAAGTATTGCTCGTTGAATGAGGCGCCGGGCTTGATCACCGCGCCGTCAGGCTTGTTTGTGGGCACGCAGCCTGAAAGAGGTATCTATTTTCCATTTTGTTCCGGAAATCGCCGTCTTGAAAGGGATTCAACTGCAAATATAAGGTGCCAGTGAAATCAAAGATCAATATTCTTCACCTATCGCTTTCACTCCCTTGATTCCCTTGCCCTGGTAGCACTCGAATCGGATGAAGCCGTCAGTCCATTGCTCACTCGGTTTGCAGTTTTCGGCCGTCTTACTCTAAAATTTGAGTTTGAATTACCGCCCAAAGTTGCAACAGTTCGACAGGAAACTAAATTTATATCGAATATTAATATTTTCGGAAATTCTTACCGATTTCGCGGCGATGATCGCGATAATCGTCGCTAATAACAGGGAGGCAAGCATCGATCGACTGCTTTCCCCTGTCATTCGAGCGAGCTGCAAAATTATAAAAATATTTTTACAAAATTATTGAATATTATTACAAAAACGATAAACATCCATAAAAAGTATGAAAAAATCCGTAGAATCCCGCCAACGCAGTGTGTTTCGATAGCCTATGAAGGATCGATCATATTTATACTTCGTCCATTTATGTTTTCGCTTTTCTCGTTTCGATTAAGAGCCTGTGGCATCAAAGATGCCGCTTGGGATATCAAAGAGCGGGACCGGGCCGACTAAACCGTTGAATAGTTTGGGTGGGATGTAAATGTCCCGGGAAATGGGGAAGACCTTGTAGAAAATAATCGAATCTTTGAAAAATCGAGCTCCCGTTTTCTCTAGCTTCCTTCTTTTATTAGCCATAAACTATTTTTTATCGAAATTTTTCTGAGCTGTTTCACTCGTAGCTTGCCACTCTTACAGCTTTGTTTTGAAATAATTTGATATTTGAGATCAAACAATCAAAAGTATCTGACAATAATGGAAAAAAACATGAATAATTGTAAATACAACGCGGAAATTAGAAAAGGGCACTCGAATTCCTTGCAATTACTCATCATCTCCCTAAATTCTTCGATTTTAGACAATTCGTTAGAGCTGATTCAGCGCGCTTCTCTCATTTCGTTAATTGATTCCGATTTGTCATTATTTCTCTCTTGTTCTTCAATTCTAGCTATCTTTCGTTTTTTTCGTTTTTTTTGCCAGCAAACAAGTTACCGCTAAAAATGTATACTCTGTTACACGAATTCATAAAAGCGAACCATTTTCAGATGACGCAACGCTGCTGTTGCGGGTGCTGCCAAGTTATGGTATGACCTCACGATATTTTTGGTTCGTAGTCTCACCATTCTAGACCGTGGCTAAGATCCAGGCAGTTGTACTGAGTATGGCCTCCATCGCCTTATTTTCATTTATGATTGCGTATTACGAATACATTCCTCTCGCAGCGAGAATTGGTGTGGTACGTTTCTTCGGAAAAATTGTTTTCCATCGCTACCAGAACGAACAGAACGAACAGCACAGAACGTGTGTGATAAAGAGACTCGGCAAAAAATTTTTGTCTCTTTACAGATGGCGCTGAGTCTATTTGAACTGATTGCGGCTGTGTTAGTTTTCATCGCTTGCAAGAAATACAAAGAAATACTGATGATACCAATGATCGTATACTGTGTCGGTGCATTAAATTTTCGGCTAGTAATGTTAAATGATATTTACTTTTCGTGTGTTCCTGTGCCAGTACCAAGCAGGACAACCCTTCTCCATAGTATTATTCTGATTGTTTTTCCAGCTACTAGCCGGCATTTGCCTCGCTGCCCTTTCCACCGTGTGCTACATCCGGTATCGCTCTCAATATCATCAGGACGAAAAAGGTGGTTCAAATATGAATGTTTCCTTCTTTTTCATCTATTCTTGTGCATTTTCTCCTTTTAGAGCTGTTATTCTATACCACGATCATCTCCAGCGTTTCGTGTGGCATTCTCCTTTTGTTCTTCTCGATTTTCTTGCAGTGCTTCTACTACTTACGCGGATACGTCCGGTATTTCCCTTTTTTTCAGGTACAAATATCGTATTGTCAATTCGCAGGATTCACAAGCCAAATAAGGCTGAACGATTGAAATGTTCGTACGGGCCACACACGCCCAGACCCAGACCTCGAAGCTTGTTGGTGAGATCGACTTACAACGAACATTTTTAATCGTTTTATTATTTTATTAAGTTTCCCTGAAGACGAACTGAAGGCGAGATCAACGAAATTCAATTGTATCTTATCAAGCCAGATAAAAGCTGCACTTTAATTTTCTCATTTACTTGACTGTGTGCAAATCCGCAGTTTCCCGTTCGTCATTCAGGGGGTTGAGCTCGAAAATCTCCATCCAAAATGCTCAACTGATGCAGAGGAAATGAGCGGGTGCGAAACCGCCTGGTTTCTCTACTCTGAAATTACTGGATTCTTGGTTGTATGTATCAAGATCTGCTCTGTTATCGCTGATATTGTGAACATCCCTAGCAAAAGCGTATGAATTCGTCCGAACTCAGCAGTAACGTTGCCAACGCAATTCTGACATTTCATTATGTTACCGGTATAAGATTTCTTGCTGGCGAGAAGTAATCGCGATTTCAGGTTTCACTTTCTTTGTCATAAACATATTTGTTTGTTTGTTGATCGTATTCGACAAAGATTCGAGAGGGCATTCTTATCGGAAGTATTTGATTTCTCTTCAAGTGAGCTATTGACATCCATTCTGCATTTATGAAACGTTACTTATTTTCCAGCTCTCCTCAACGCTCATGGACCTATTCGGTAACGCCTATGCACCGGTATTTCTAGTGAACTGCCGTCTCATTTTCTCCGAATCCTTGCTTTCTCGCTACGTTGACATCGCTGTTTATGGTGTTAGTGATTTATCCAAATTGCGCAACTATTTATGAACATCAGTCAGTGGAAATCATTCTATTCGGCTGCGTTGTAACCTCCTATTTTGCGTGCGTTTACTATCGCCGAAATGTAAGTGTTTTGCATCAATTTTATTGAATAGCACAAAAAATACAATATTGTATGTCATCATTCAGTTGTATTCATTCACATAGATATTTTCACTTTGATTCTCTTAGACAGTGCTGAACAAATCCCTGGCATTATTAGAATTCTACAAAGTGATAGCTTCTCTTGATTAATTCACATTAGATCGTTCTTCCTCCGAGAAGTCGTTTTTGCTTCATCGGCTGGCGTCGAAACCTTCTCTTCATTGCCTTATTGACGTCATCTTTGACGATTGCAGTCGGGTGCATTGTTGCCACTAACTTCACGAGAGGCCGGGTGAGGTTTTTCTTTTTCTTTTTTCTTTCGCATCGGAAAATAAAGTCACGTGCATTACTTTCAACGACCATGTTCAGGCCATTCCTCCTATTCTCATTTGGGTGTTAGGTAAATCCTCCTACATTTTCTACTATGATTCCGACTGGTTGTTCGCTACAGCGGCAGGTTCTTTATTTTCATCAAAATATATTTTCGTTAAGATGTTCATTCCAGTTACGGTTGCTTACTATCTTTCCTTGTCGATTCTCTGCGCGGTAATGGTCGTTCAGTCGCTATACGAATTGAACCATGGACTGCACTATGCTAGTGTCGCCACGAAACGGTGAGCTCTCATTCTGTTCAATTTCACATTTTTTTTTCAAAATGTCCAAAATTCAGATATCAAAAACGCGCCGTTGTCTCACTCGCTTTTCAGGTATTATAACATTAAACGAAATTAATTTGTTTTGCAAAAATATTTCAGGGAATCGTTCCTAAAATAATGTTCCTAGCGCCCGTAATTGTCTTGATAACACTGTATCTGAACGCGTTGTCGATGAGTCTGGAGGAGGCCGCAAAGAATCAAAAAGGTACTATATTTGGCAACTATTTATTCAATATCGGTATATGAAACTCTCACGCAACCTATTCGTTCTAAAAAATAAGTTTTTACGGGGAAAACTCGAGTCGTTGCCTTCGAAATCATGCTTAGACAAGTACGCTTTTCAGCTTCTGCAGTTATCATATCTAAAAGTCGTTCATTCCAGTGTCAACCGTCTCCTCCCTCGTCTTCTCTCTCATAACCACGCACGCTCTCGTTCACTCAATGACGATCGTCGCTTGCTCGGCGGGATATCGGAGGACCATTCGGAATCTCATTCGAGTTCCGTTTCGTCGAGGTCGATTGAGCGACGTGAATGCGCGCAAGCAATCGGTTACGATAGCTCATTCGACAGCGTTTTATAAATGAATTCACTTTTTTTGCTTTTTTTAAATTGTTTTGTATTTAAATTCATTTAAAAATTCAAATTCATTCTCTGCTCTCATTTCGCTGCCTTGCAAATGGCTGCGAAGAAAAGAAAGAAGTTGAGCAAGCGCGCCCGGCCGCTTCGGATTGCGTATTCTGCGCGCCGATTGGTTGTGATTCAGGTCAGCCAATCAGCCGGACCGTATCGAGTGACGGGCTCCTTCATCTCCCACGCTCGCCTCGCCCCTCTCCCCTCACTCCGCGCCCATAGAGACGATAAAGGTGGCGCTGTATACTGTAAACACATAAGAAGGAAACATACATAGGGGATATGATGACAGATCAACAATCTTCTGGGTACGATATTGGGAGTGTTCGCTGCTTTTCTTCTTGGCTTTCTGACGTCGTTCATTTCGTGTACCGACCAATCGATGGCGATATGGAAGAAATGATACCGTATCTTTGAATCGGAGACGTGACGAAAACAAATTGTTAGGCTCCGTTCCGTAATCTTCAGCTATCGATCGGCATTCGTGGCGTGGCCGACCGTAATCTTCGTTTTGTGATCAGTATTCGTAGTATGCCCAACAAGCTCTGTATATTGCATCTCGATCAACCGAGATATTTCGTTATCGTATCTCGTTGTTCGCTCGAGCTGAGCATTTTTAACACCCGCGAAATTCACGGTGTCAGAAAATTACTTTTGTTTAATGATTTTCACTTCATCGGTCTCAAAATCCATTATGTACAAATGTAATGTGAAAAAAATCACACAATAATTTTCAGCCTCTTCAAATGCATTTCGCTGTTGGGAAAGTACGATTCGCCGTTCATCACTTGAATTGCGAACGAGCCATCACTCAAATCTCTCGCTGTTCTATTCCAGAACCTCTTTGTCCGTCCGAAAATCTTCTCGAACTCCTTCATACTTCGCTCGAGGACAATGAATTCCTTTGTGTGCTCGGTTATTTTGAGCAGGAAGTCACCTGTAAGATATTAATCATTAAAAATCAAACATCACTTTGCTAACGCAGATCGAAGTCCTTGAATACTTCAACAGAAATAACTAAGCGGTCGATTTTGTGCGCTCGAACCAACTTGATTAGTAGCTTTCTGAATGTAATTTTTGTATCCTAGGCTAACTATGGATCATCTAACCTGAATCCATAGTCGCACTTTTTCTCAATTATGATGAGTTCTCCAATGGGAATATCTCCAAGTGTGCTGAGCACTTGCTCCAAAATGGATCGCGTAGATAATTCAATCCGTAATTGTGCAATTGAGGAGCAACGCGTGAATACTTGCTTGAGTCGGTGACAATTTGCGGCCACTTTCGGCCTAATGAAGACGAATCGGTAGACTAAATAGATGCCCAGGAAAAGCGGGGATATGAGAAGAAACGTATTGTGAAATCGAATGAGGCTGAATGACCACATGAACAACCACAGGAACAGATACCATCTCTCCACTTTGATTATGCGCATTTGTAGTGCGGGCGAGAACATAGTGTCACTCTGAAAATCAATGAATTGGCTTTCTCGTATCACTGAAATTATTCGTCAACAACACAAAAGAAAACAACTAACAGCATCATCATCGGTCCATCCCTTGAACACATGCTGAAAGTGAGCACTGTTCGAAGCGCTCCAATCTGCTCTCAGCTGCGCCTTCATAACATGATTCAACGAATTGAAATCGGCCGCGTCAAGGGAGGGGTGATTCCTGCGATCGGATAGATACTCAAGCACCAGTCCGTTCCAAGCAGGCGAAATCTGAAGAACAGATTCCAACATGCTGCTTCGTAAAAGGAGATTGTCCGGCAATTATGTAGCCGATTATGATCTTTATTGTAACATAAATATTAGTTGACGTATCATAAAAAAAAGCTCACCAAGCACAGCCGCTCCAGCGGCTGTCCGTGCACTCTAAGTATCGCCCTGACGACATCTTGTGGCAGCGATGAGAGATTGATCGTAGATGATGTTACAGGATCAAGCAGTGGTTGCAGCTCCATCGAAAGGATTGAGAGAAAGAGGAGAACCGGGGGATCTAGACGAGTATCTTTATTTGCAGGTTTGCGTTGAATTTACTTTATTCACTCATGTGCGTGCGAAGAAACACTGCCAGTGGGAAAGTTAGATTAAAAACAATAACAGTTAGTGTGAGATGAATATTTTTGGTAAAACAAAACTCGAGTTACTATTGAGCATGAGATTAGATTATGCGAAAATTTCCAATATACGTAACCATTACGGTCTCTTGGCTTCCCTCATTCCACATCAAACACTTTTGTGAGTAAAAATAAAAATGCCCTTCCGAACTTTCGGATCGGCCTGATAGTTCTCGGATGCTACCGCAACGAACATCGAAGGACGCTGAGGACATTTTGGAAGTCGGAGAGCGAAAGAGGTGAGATATTTCCATTTCGCAGGGCACGTAGCGTCAGCGGCTGTGATACATGCGAATGTGATGTTGCTTCCGGAAATTACGATGAGGGCAGATTGGAGAATTTCACAATTCAGTGATTCGCCGATGGAAAATCCATGACAGTCCGACGTCTCAAATAATCCGATCAAAATTAAAGTTGAAAATAGAAAAAGTTATACCTGTTCACACTCTTTCGAGCAGCCGGTGAGCCGCTCGGAAAGGAGAGCTTCCTTGGTGATCGAACGGCCCGTGGGGTCGATTCGCACACCTGCTCGAATTGTGCACGCCAAGAAGAGCAAGCCAAGCGCATTCTGCAGCAATAATACAAATAATGCTGAGTATTTCGTGCAAGCTGCGCGAGATGCTATGTTGCAGTGAGGAAAAGTAAAGGATAAAAGATACCTCTTATCCTGCGGACTGCTAGGCCAGTGACTATACGAAAGAGGAGATGGGCGTATTCGACATTCGTTGCTTCGTTGTTCCCTACTGGATCCCCATAGCGATCGCTTGACACAACTCAAATCGTGAAGGATTGAGAGTGGAAGAGAAGGGAGTGATGAGGCAAGGGAAGTGGGAGAAATAGAGTACAGCAAGCAAAAGTTGCCATCTGAATCTTTGCAAGAAATCGTGTCTGCAAATGGATGATGAGAACACAAGTTCTCAGATGTTTATCATCCCATGGTGCACTCTATTTTGAGGCTTATGATGTCAGTGTTCAGAAAAAAACAAAAGTTTGTTCTTCTCTGGCAGAACCCTGAGGCGTGTCCTTTCTTTGATTCTTTTTTACCATTCAGTAACCGTTGCATTCTGTTGCAGTTTCACATCAAATCTCGAATATTTTTTTTTAAATTATTTTCAATTAAGAACTTTTTATCATTCGTCCATGGTAGAGCGATGACGTTACAAGTGCATCGAGAAGCACTAATTACAAGTTCAATTGCCTCGATATCTCTCGCGAACAATGAGCCAAGACGTATTCGGGCAACGAGGGAATGTATTGGGAGCAATTGAGGTGAGAAACTTCGTTTTCTCGGGGCACGTTGCATCTGGAGAGATGGTACGGACAAACGTCAGGTTGCTACCGATTTGTTGACGAGACTGAACTGCAAATTCGGAAAGGAGTAGCTCCCATTTCGCCGATTCATCGATTGCGATTCCATGGCAGCCCGACGTCTAAAATATCGCAAAATTATTTTGAAAGTAAACATAGACAATGTTGTGTTTAGAAATAACTCGTAATAGATACCTGCTCGCACTTTTTCGAACTCAAGGCGATTATTTTCGAAAGGAAGGATCCTTCAATGATTGAACGGCCTGAGGAATCGATTCGCACGTAGACTACAGCTGCACGGATAGAGCAGACAAAGAGGAGCACGAGAGCCCAATGCATTGGGGCAATGGGACTATAGTCGAATGGAAAATAAGGAATAGGCAGCAAGGGCCCGAGCGTTGCTGGATTGCCATAGCGATTGCATGCCACTCGTCCATATCCTATACGATTGACATCACACCGGCCTATCGTTCCGAATTAAAATTCCGACGCGAGTGACAAGAACGTCAAATTGTGACAAATTTTTGTCACTTTTTTCAAATACGCTCAAAATACATTTAACTATGTCGTGTTTGTGCTTGTTCGACGGCAAAAATTCGACTTATTCGTGTTTTCGCTTTAGAAAAAAATAAAAATTTAAAATTAATCAATAAATTAAGTTTAAAGTTGTAAATTCGTTTCTGGTTTTAGCGAGGACGTGCTGTGCCAATTTGGGCCTAAAAATTTTAAGGACTTTTTCTTTTTACTCTATTTTCGGGATCGTTGTCTCGTTTCTACCTGTTTTAAGCTTTTTTTTATTAAGTTTTTATGTTCAAACGCTGAAATGGGCAATGGGTGTTGATTAGAAGAGTGTTGCTTATACTTCGCATGATTTCATCGCCTATATTTGATGTGTTTGCGCGATACTTTTGCAATGGTTCCTTTTTCAGACCGAAGACTCGTTGAATTTACGAAGATGGCTAGAATGAGGTCGTCAAGCGCATCGCGCACTTCCTCAAGCAGACCGGAAAGGTTCGTTTCACTTTTTCCGTTCAGATTTTTCATTTTATTTTATTACTGTCATGTTTGCTTTCAAATGCACAATCAGGACTAATATTTAATGTGTATGGATGTTTTAGCTCTAGTTTAAACCTTGACTTGTCCAAATTGCATTAGTTTTAGCGTTTTTTTTCAGGTAAAGGTCCCCGACTGATCGGACCTCGTCAAGCTCGCCGTCACCAAGGACATGGCCCCCGTCAACCCTGACTGGTACTACATCCGCGCCGCCTCTCTGGCTCGCCGCCTGTACATCCGCTCTCCCGTCGGTTCGTTTTATAAAGATTTTTTTCATTGAGAATCAGTCGAATAAGATTTTACTTAGCGAAATCCTTAAATATCCATTTGTGCTAACTCTTGCAGGAGTCAACACATTCCGCAACATCTGCGGAGGCAAGCTCCGCTGCGGAGTTCTGCCCAAAAGCTACGCCAAGGCTTCCGGAAGCGTCATCCGCAAGGCCCTCGAACGGGTCGACCAGAGCGAGGATTGCCAGGGCCGCATCCTCTCCAAGCAGGTTAGTAATTTCGTTATTATGATTATCATTTTGTCAATAACAGACTTCGCTCTGTATCCGTACCAACTGGCTCAAAATTTGGACATATTCCGCCAAAGTCCCTAAAACACTCGGGGCTGAGCTCAAATGTTTATTTTTATTTAATTAAAATCTGCATTTTCAGGGACGCAAGGACCTCGACAGAGTCGCTGCCGGCCTCCGCTCAACCGCCGCTCCCGATGAGCTCTAAATTGTTATGTACTTTACTGTTGATTGGTTTTTTCGACAATGAAGTTACCATTGATAAATATTTTGCTAATGATTTCATTTGCATTGAGCTGAGAAGATCTGGAATTGGAGTTGTCAAATAGTCAATTGGAGTTGATTCGACGCTTCGCAAGACGCCTGAGAAGTCGATAATTTATGAGAGGGCAATCTAGTGGGAGCGGAGATGGAGACTATTTTGTGTTACCGAAGACGTCGCCAGTGACATTTTCACAGACTGGGGTGAACTGAATGTTCACTTCAGTCGTCTGTTTATCAGCCTTACTTCAGCAAATTGGGGAATAAGCTAATTGAAGGGACCTAGGCTTCGCCCCCTTTTGGGCTGACCCCCTATTTGTAAAGCAGTGCCGACCAAGATCACTCAACAGACAAATCGGAGTCATTTGTCATTTGACATTTAAACAATTTTAACAGCTGGTTATGGGTGGGATCTCAGCTGGATTGCCATAAGAGTTCTCCAGCGAGTGTGTTGAAGAAATTGAGGATCGGCGGCACTAACAAAGTCGTCTCTCCAACTTTTCTGTGGCCTCCCGCGATTTCTTATTCCTTGCGGAGTTCATGCGAGACTCCACTTTTCGTGTGAGAAGTTCGAGTCATTCAGCCCACATCCATTTATGCTTTTCTGCCTCTCGCACAACATCCTTCAGTTTTGTAATACTACGCAGGTGGTCATTACAAATGCGATTGAAGAGCATTTTTCGCTCAAGTTTGCGCTGGGCGACGGAAAGACGGAAAGAATGAAAGAAAGTTTGTGTCGTTTACAAAGATACCATGTTTCGGCTCCGTATAGGAATGCGGGGAGGATTACATCATCGAATAGCCACTTTTTTAAATGCCATGGGACATCCTCTTTTCCTAAAGAACTCAGAATTCAGTAAAGAACAAATCGGAGTAAAAAATTCAAATGATCTTTTCAAATGATGCACCTGGCTTTGGACTAATAAGACCAGAATTACAGGATCAAGGTCGTATTAGTAGATTTGAACTAAACGGAGATATCTGATGAGCAGAACCCACCCAATTAACCTTCCAATCACGGAACATGAAAGTCTGCAACATTTTCCGACTAACAAGAAAAATAAAGTCGATTGAAATATTTCTACCCCAATGTGTATCCTTGAAAGTGTAATTGCAAAATTTAGATAAATGGTAACTTCATTGTCGAAAAAACCAATCAACAGTAAAGTACATAACAATTTAGAGCTCATCGGGAGCGGCGGTTGAGCGGAGGCCGGCAGCGACTCTGTCGAGGTCCTTGCGTCCCTGAAAATGCAGATTTTAATTAAATAAAAATAAACATTTGAGCTCAGCCCCGAGTGTTTTAGGGACTTTGGCGGAATATGTCCAAATTTTGAGCCAGTTGGTACGGATACAGAGCGAAGTCTGTTATTGACAAAATGATAATCATAATAACGAAATTACTAACCTGCTTGGAGAGGATGCGGCCCTGGCAATCCTCGCTCTGGTCGACCCGTTCGAGGGCCTTGCGGATGACGCTTCCGGAAGCCTTGGCGTAGCTTTTGGGCAGAACTCCGCAGCGGAGCTTGCCTCCGCAGATGTTGCGGAATGTGTTGACTCCTGCAAGAGTTAGCACAAATGGATATTTAAGGATTTCGCTAAGTAAAATCTTATTCGACTGATTCTCAATGAAAAAAATCTTTATAAAACGAACCGACGGGAGAGCGGATGTACAGGCGGCGAGCCAGAGAGGCGGCGCGGATGTAGTACCAGTCAGGGTTGACGGGGGCCATGTCCTTGGTGACGGCGAGCTTGACGAGGTCCGATCAGTCGGGGACCTTTACCTGAAAAAAAACGCTAAAACTAATGCAATTTGGACAAGTCAAGGTTTAAACTAGAGCTAAAACATCCATACACATTAAATATTAGTCCTGATTGTGCATTTGAAAGCAAACATGACAGTAATAAAATAAAATGAAAAATCTGAACGGAAAAAGTGAAACGAACCTTTCCGGTCTGCTTGAGGAAGTGCGCGATGCGCTTGACGACCTCATTCCAGCCATCTTCGTAAATTCAACGAGTCTTCGGTCTGAAAAAGGAACCATTGCAAAAGTATCGCGCAAACACATCAAATATAGGCGATGAAATCATGCGAAGTATAAGCAACACTCTTCTAATCAACACCCATTGCCCATTTCAGCGTTTGAACATAAAAACTTAATAAAAAAAAGCTTAAAACAGGTAGAAACGAGACAACGATCCCGAAAATAGAGTAAAAAGAAAAAGTCCTTAAAATTTTTAGGCCCAAATTGGCACAGCACGTCCTCGCTAAAACCAGAAACGAATTTACAACTTTAAACTTAATTTATTGATTAATTTTAAATTTTTATTTTTTTCTAAAGCGAAAACACGAATAAGTCGAATTTTTGCCGTCGAACAAGCACAAACACGACATAGTTAAATGTATTTTGAGCGTATTTGAAAAAAGTGACAAAAATTTGTCACAATTTGACGTTCTTGTCACTCGCGTCGGAATTTTAATTCGGAACGATATTGCCACTACATTGGCCCTGTTTAAGATTCTCTCGTATCTTTGATCGATTGAACATGAGATTTATAGAATAAATCTAATTCACATCTCTCGAATTTTTATAATATTGTCTACCGCATCTAACGCATCTAAAAAATGAAAATGAAAAAAATCCTCTCGGCGGTTATGCCTTGAAAACTGACCATTTTGCAATGCTTCAATAGTATTGTTGATTTGTTTTTTTTTAGAAAAAATGTCTGTAGAACGATGAGAGTTTGTCAGAAAAAAAAAATTCCCGCCATTGAGCGAGTTTAGTAGCTTGACAAAAGCGTCGGCACGCTAAGGGGGGGGGGTTTAATTGGACGCGTCCATCCATTCTTGATATTTCCGCAGCCCATCTGTTGACATTATTAAAACATTTAATTTTCGCTGTCTACCGCCGTTGACAATATTTCATGCAGCCTTCAAGAAATCAGCAATCAGTTAGACATTACCGATCTTTTTCTCACATTTCTTGTCGCATTCTCGCATTCGCGATCAATTTTTAATCATTTGAATCGTCTGGAATATTATAATGCCAGCAACCATTTCACCGTACAGAATGTCACCTGCTGAAGGCGTGATCCGATGGAAGGTTGACGATTTCGGAAACTTTTCCATGACCAACGGTATACTTCGTGAATCGCCGCCCACAGTGATCGGAGGACTAACCTGGTCGGTAAAGCTCGCATTCCGGTCTTCGCCGGACAGAGAGCACATGAACTTGAGAAGCGACTACTGTTCCCTTGTTTTTCGAATGACGTAGGAATGTCTTAGCAAGAGATTCTCTTTAGTTGTTGCAAGGCACTTGCGTTTAAAGGGAAAGATCAATTTAATGATTTTCCCAAGGCAAATCAAATCACCAGTAGTCACTGGCCCAGCAGTGACCTCATGCGGCCTGGATGCTCGGCTTTTTTCACCCATATCAAACACCCTTACAGGAAGATTCGTGTCGTTTGCGAGTGCAGTGAGCGAACTTTGGACGAACCATCGCTCGGAATCTTCCTCACATGCACTTATCCAGGTCCGGCATTTATCATCTGTCCGCTAAGGAAGTCATTTTATTAGCATAACAGTTTATATATCCCTTTTACTCCGAAAAACCAAGATTTTGGTAGCTGTTCAAAAGAATTTTTTAAAAACTGAATCAAGATAACGGAAAAGATTCATATATAGCTGGTTTATCATATCAATGAGATGTATTTATCCAGATGTAACACGCTTTTGGCGCTGTGAACATCACTACACGCTCAAGTTGATTGATCGACAAGACGACACGAGATCTCGCGGAGCACAGGTGAAATCGCCGTCTCTTATTTGGGCGATGCGATCATACAACATCCAATTAGACATTTTTGAAGGATGCACAAGTGCTATAGTGTGTTCGCTGCCTTTGATAGACTAAAAGCGAGTATTCTGGTAAACTTGCGCTTTGTTAGTGTGTAAAATTGCCGAAGCAAACTACGAACTCAAGAAAAAAATAAACGAGCAATACTTGTGTATCTAATTCTGCTTGATTATCATCGAGGATTTTTCTCCAATTTCAATTCTTTGCGCTAGATGTAGAGACGACTATTTGGCAATATTTCGAGCCACTTCTAGCTTTAACAAAACGATGCCTTTGCGCAGTCTGTCTTCAACGGTACCTGCTATCCGGACAGCGACCTGCCTGGGCACTTCCGGATTGAGACACTGGACAACATTATGGATTTCAATCAGGTCTCTTTCTCTCGATTACTGAATATAAGTGTCTAATCTGTACGCAAATTTCTGCAGGATTTCTACATAGCCGACGCGATCATTGTCGAAGCGCACATTGTCGTCACAAAGACGCAAGGTGTCGAGTGAGTATTTGTGATAGTTATTCTAGCATTGCGATGTGTGAATCAGTCCGTTGGCCTATGTAAACTGCTCAATTATCAAGACAGTAAAATATTGAATTTGCAGAATCCCCAGCATCGTGAGAGACTTCTCTGAGCCTTCTGAGATGACTGACGTCTGTTTGGTTGTTGAGAACAAGCAATTTCATCTTTCCAGAGTGGTAATTTTTTTCTTCGCAATTTTCAAACTTCAACTGTGTTGATTTTTTGCTGGTTATCGACAAATAAATTTTCTAGATTCTTGCCGAGCATTCGCCCGTTTTCAAGAAAATGTTCTACGGTTCGTTCGAGGAGAATGGGAAGGAAGAAATTCAGCTCAAAGATGTCCAGCACGAGGTCAATCATACAAATTTTGCAATTATCATAGCCTTTACTAATTTTTAGGACTTTCTAAATCTGCTCAATGTTATCTACACGTCAACGCGTGAGATTAATGGTAGCATTTTTACGTTGACTGAATCAGAATGAGAATACGCATATAATTATAATCATAACTAAACTATAATTATTTACAGATCACTCAGTGGAACGCATTCTCGTTCTTGCCGACAGATTTCATATGAAGGTTTTTCTCGACTTTGTAATCAAATTAATAGTGAATGAATATCAGATTGTTCTTGAAGCCGCAGAGACATTTCTAATGCTCCATTCAAACCTGCCGTTGGCGAAAAAGCTCCATTTCACTGACACTTTCAAACTTCCGGATACACAGGCTCGAATTATCATAGAATTATTCTCACGTATATTTCCAGGCATATCTCATTTATTGTATCAAACGTATGGAGGTCATGAAAGATGTTCAAGTGAGTGTCACCGTATATTTTTCGTATCCATATAGATATTAATCTCAGAAAAGCGAGTGGTACCGTAAATTCTCGGATGCTCTGAAAGCACGAATCTGCGATAGAGTGGAGGAACTTGTTTGAAATTCAACGAAGAAGCCGGTCAAAAGCCCTAACATCATTCAAAAACAATATTCACTTTTAAAACTGTTTTGAATCCGATTATACTGTTTTTTCTTCTTCTTGAATAAATATATTTCTGGAAATAGTCCGGCTTTGTGAACTTTGTGAACGTGTCTTTCAGTTATTCGCACTTTAGACGAATCTGGGTCAATTTTTTTTCAAAGTTGATTTTATAAATTTAAGCGCACTTTTGTCAGCTAAAATGGCACATCTCTCTTTTCCCTCTGGTCCTTGAGTGTTTGCGAAATTTTAAAAAAATCTAATTTCGAAGTCCAAGAAAACGAGGGGTCAGCGAGCGAGCGAGCGGGTCGGCACATGCCCTATGGGCTATCTGCACCTACAAGGCGTCCCCATGCCCAACAAAAGTAACGGTTCGCGTGCATTCACCCTGCTAACCGTTCTGTAACCTCGCTATGCTCAGCAGTTGACCATTGCATTCTTTGTATTGAATTTTATCAGATTGTCCGATATTCCAGCTGAAATTCTAATTTATTTATATATTTTTAAAAAATCAATTTAAAGAAGGATAGGCACGAGTTTTTGGTCACATAAACTGGCAACGTGGTGCAGTAGGGAATGAACACCCTATCAGAAATCACTTTATCCGATGTGTCACAGATGCCTCTAAACCGAGTTATGGAATTTAGAAGTTTGCTTGATGATGCAGGCAAGATATGGGGTACTGTAACTTGATGGAGGTATTGATTGATTGGACATAATAATTTAAAAATGAAATCGGCAAGAGAAGAATTACTGGGAGGGGAATCGAACCAGCGTCCTCAGGAACGCTAGGCGGCAGCGCAACCGACTGCGCTACGAGGAGAGTTGGGAGAGGGGATCGTGGAGACACTGTCAATCTAGAGCGCTGTAATTGTGCGCTAGGTTTGATCGACCGACATAAAATGGTTATCGAGATTTCATGCATATAATTACGCGAACAAAACATCAACTCGGGTATTGAGTTCCTAGCTTGCAAACTAGTAGGAGTCGAACTAGATGGCCTAGTAAGAGGGCATCGGTGTCCTAGTAGGATAAGAAGGACTGTCGAATAGGCGAAAGAAGAGGAGAGGGGTAGCCAACTAGTAGGATTACTGTAAGAAAAATCGTCTTTCGTATTTTCTGTTGCTCGTTGCACATTGGATTGATCATATTCGATTTTATTCGTTTAAAATCAACATGACTCAACATGAGACAACAGTATACCACAAACAAAATTAGAACAAAGGGTTCAATTCCTATCGATACAATAACAACGAATAGAATGAACTTTTAAAAATATACACAACTACCGAAATCATCAGTGTATGTCAAATGAAATGCAAACAGAAATATGTACATCAATCTACACTCTAAATATCTCAACACCGGACCGTACCTCGGAAAATATATAATCTACCGTAACCTAAAACGATAGATAATCAGAAAACAATTCTTCGCCTTCTCGAATAGCTCTAGTTACAATAGGGTGACTATCCTAAGTGGGTTACCATCATGGACTCCGGAGATTCCATCCCTCGGTCGATAGGTGGAATACGGTAGCCACCGTCGAAGGGCGATCGGCCTATCGACGTCGATGTATTGCACGTTGCCTGAAATGAAATAGTTTGATAAATGCAGAGTACTGTGATATCAATCATGAGAAACAAACGTTTTATAACACCTTATTTCATTAGTTCTAAATATTGGAGTAGTTATTCTGATCTCTAGCAATAACTAAATATTAGAGTAGTTATTCTGAGCTCCAGCAATAACTCTACTAAATATATTTTACTCACGAGTCTGCCGTCCTTCTCGATTAGCTGCCATCCGGCGGGTCGCAGGTACTGTAATATAGCATATAAATACTAGAACGATTAAGCAAACTAAATTGGTAGTGGTAACACATCATTAAACTAAAAAGTATATACTATGCGGCTTAAATATACTTATAAATTAATTGTCGAAGCTATGAATAAGTTTTTTTAATACAGAGGGATATTTCAATAATTGCCACAAACCTGAAGATTGGCTCCTCTTCTTCCTCATTCGTACCCGCGAGCATCCTGAACAGCATCAATTAAAAAATCAAATCTTCGAACTCATTCAATTGTACCGCCTATGCAACGATCACGAAAAGAAAAGATCACGAAAGGACTATTGAAAACGATATCAGGCAAATCCTCTCTGTAAACTAACTGGGCATTCGTAGGCAATGTTTGGGGTATTTCTCAGCTTTGAAGCAAATGTTTACCAGTTTCAAAGCAATAGTCACAATACAGATTGGACGTGCTGGTCAGTGTAGTCCGATAATCGATATATTCCACAGTACCTGGCCGCGCTGTGGTCGCGAGAGCGTGCGCGCCGGTCGCTCCTCGATGAACGACGAATCCTGGCTGCTGTCGCTGCTACTGTGGCGTTCCGTGTGTGGCGCGTCGCCAAAACCGTCCATCTGAACGAATAATCTATTATTAATACAAATTTACCGTGGCAAACATGTAAACATCACTGTTTCAGACTTTTAAAAGGTTTAAAACCGATGCAAACAGATGAAAAACTCGCCTTGTGGTAGGGCATCGGGTGGTAGGTCACTGTCGGATGGTTCAAATCGTTTGTCGTTCAGTCGATCAACCGATGGAGAGCGCTGTCGGCTACCGTCCCCACAACTGCAAATATGGCGTTTAAGGACGGGAGTTGGAGGCGCAAACGAACGTGAAATACGAGAAGAACCACATAAAAGCGAACCGCATGAAGGTGGCAACAATCGAGATATGATTGGGGAACAAAAAAAGGTGATATGAACAAAATAACAAGAGGAACCGATTGACAAAATTGGGAAAACTTTTGGTGATTCAATTCAGTCCTTTCTGGGGATAGCGGCATGATCAAACAACAGTTTCCCTAAATATTCAAGTCGGGCGATCGATCAATAGCAAAATCAAATACAATTAAATCACGGAAAACGTGAAAAATCGATAAATATAAGCAGAAATAAAAGCGTGTCCAATAGGGACATTAAAGCCGGTGAAATAAAAATCAAGAGCCGGGGAAAGGTAAATTTGGCGATTTCATTGACGATGCAGGCTCGGCGTGCCAGGACCATTGAACATTGACTCGTGCCTATCCTTCTTTAAGAATGTCATCGGCCGAGGGCGAGCTGCGCTGGGAGGTGGTCAAATTGATTGAATTCATACATATTTTTTTCGTTTATTGTAATATGTGTGGTGTGAACAGTTAAATAAATGTTACACATCTACTAGCACTGATGTATTCCATTACATCCTGTGTTCTCGTCTGACCTATTGCCCAAGATCCGGACTCGGAATATGCGAGCTCAAAACGTCACAACCGCTCGCCCAATCGCCCCTTCCCCTTGGCCAATCGCATCCAAGATCTAATAAATCCCATTGCCATTGAAGGCGAAAGTATCCGCCTCTGCGCTCTCTCACTATCCCCTGATCTCTCTTCCACTCTAACGCCTCTCCCGTCTCTCGCCGGTCAGACAGAGCGAGAGAGCGTGGGAAATGGAGAGTGTCAGAGGGAATTTCGCTCCCGGGGAACCCCCTGTCACGGACAGTGTTGCGCCACCCAGAAAGGACGCATCTTAATCTCTCCATTTACCCTGTTCTCTCACAATGTCTCACTGGTTAGAGAGCACGCAAAATCGAGATGGTAGAGAGAAAAGTACCCGGCCCTATGCAAATTATCACCGAGGCGCGATCAGACACTCTCATTCAACAATACTCTCTCGCTTCGCTGACCGACGAGAGATAAGGCAAAACGAAGAGACGCAGACACCGGAAGTGGGCGGAGCCTGCGAGATAGCATGGGAAATGAAGAGAGCGAAGAGATAGAAGGAAGTAACAATAAGAAGGGACAAGTCCGGTCTGAGTCAAAGGTGATCTTGAGATCGGGAGAGATGGGCACTTGCTATGCATAAATGTGCACTTGTCTGTCATTTCTGATTCGAAACCATTTTGCCGTTTATTCTTGCTTCAATATTTCTTCGTGTTAGTCAGAGTGCAATTATTACTTTATTGATTTCTAAGGTGGTCCACAGAGCAAATATTGAATGCCGAATGGCAATATTTATATCAATATGCGGTGATGAGTCGTAAACTCTAATAATGATGAAAAACACTCATTTTCTCTGAATGGTGAGACATGACTATTTGTCAAACAGAACGCGTAATAAACGCATAATAGCAAACTCGCTGAGGTTTTACTGATAGTACAGATACTCAGGGAATAGACTAGCCTGTGATTTTTTTTCGCTTATTGTTAGATGAGAGAGTTACGAAGTACGAAGTGCCCATTAGCACTCTCGTCACCTAATGCATGCCCTAAGGATCAGTAATGTGATAATGGGGGTCGATAATTCGATTTGTGCCCCTTCACCCTTTCTCTCTGAACGGTACGCGTATCAACCATCACTATTGTACCGACACTAGGGCTGTTAGAATAGAGAATTTGTCTCTTCATTCATCGCACTCCCTCACCGGTCAGAGTGACGAGAGAGAGCGTGTGGAATGAAGAGACGCATTCTTCATCCTGACATCTCTAATCGTCATGCATAACCTTTGCGCTCCATCATTTGACATTTCCCCCAACCTTCCTGCGTATTTCAATGATCATGTCACCTTATGCTGACCTTTATCGATCATTGAAAATATGCCATTTTACTCGATAAATTATCGCAGCTTCTCAGTTCTCGTCATTTTCCCGACAAATTCCAGATTTCGGATCTCAGAGATCAAAGATCAAAGATCATGCCTGATGTACCGGAGTTCTGGACACGAACACGGTTCATCGTGATGGTGCTGCTACTGCTCTGTCTTAGCTCCATCTGGTTGGTGATCTCTTTGGACTTCGGCCATTGACCTTTGATCTTTGAACTCTGATCTCAGGTCAAACATCCTTGCCTTCAACTTTGCCCTCATCTGCATCCGGCCTAACGACACCCTTCCCCTGACAGCGCCGGAAAATGCGGATCGTTTCAGGCTCAAGAGTGAGGGATATGTTTGAATTTATCTAGTACAAACCGGAATAATTATATTCTGTGTTCTAGGCCTGATTAACGATAAATGTGAAGCATATATTCTGCAATAAAATTTGAAGCGTACATTCAGACGAGAGCTATCTTACTTCAACTGTCGCCGCGGCTGCACTTCTAGCCAACTTCCCGATTGTGCACGCTGTCAACAAGCTGGGCATACGGTAGCAACTTCAGTTGTCATGCCTTTGATTGAATACACTTTACTTCTCAATGGAAAGATCACTGCAGCTAGAAATACGCACGAACAATACTTTCTAAAGCCATAGCTTTCGTTTGCAGATCAGTCTTTACCGTGCTCGGTCTGATCTCAGGTGTAGCTACACTCGTGATCCCTCAAGCGATCCGGTTTACTACGGTATGTCTTGTTGCCGGTATCTTACTTGAAGTCCTCACATATCGTACTTTACGTGACTAGCTCGAGAAACCCTTGAAAATTCTCACTCTAGAATGTGATTTATCATGAAAAGGTATCTATTACGTGCAAAAATAGCGTTCATGTCCATATATCGTATTCTTATCAAAACCAATCTCAGACGCACTACGTGTTCCTCTTCGCATGCCGATTCCTGCAAGGACTTGGCTTCGCTGCCATCTTTCCCGTTGTCGGGGCATTCTCGGCCAAGTGGACGTACTACAAGCAGGTAGAACAATCTCCTCCTAACAGCTTAACATGGCATGCAAGAATATTTCTCGCGCCTATCTGCCATACCCTACCGTACCTGTGCTAACGGTACCGCAACTGTCTCCCCCATCGCCGGTGGGAAGAAAGATGATTTTCCTCACTTTTGGATATGCTTCAGCCAGATTTGAAAGTGCAAAGGGGCCAAAAGCCACATTTGTGAATTATATTCTCACCAAAAATAAGTGAATTGCTTGATCTGACCCATCGCTCTACCATAATCCCCCCCCCTTCAGACCGGTCTGTTCGTCTCCGTTCTCGTCTCGTACGTGCAACTCTCGCCCGTGATCACTTCTCCAGTAGCTGGAACGTTGTGCGGCGCTAATGGCGATGGCTGGCCGTAAGTACGAAATCGGGTCATTTTTCCACTGTGTGTGCGATGGCGACTTTAGCCAAATCGCACCATCCAAATTCATGCTATATTTTTCTCAGATCCGTCTTCTACGTGCACGGCAGCGTCTCGATCGCCCTCTTTGCCGCTTATGCTGCGCTCTACCGCAACTCGCCAAGCGTAAGTGTGGTTGACCTAATAAAGTGGTCCGACAATACGAACTACCGAAATTCCAAATATTCTGGCCCACCAAACTACCGTATCAGTTTGTCTCTCCCTGTGTAGTGACTGTGTACGTAATGAGGAACAATTCCTTCAGAAGGGCCACGCTTCCATTGTCATATAACCATCTGACCCCATAAACTACCGTATCCCATCCACCTTCAGAAGCACCCGTTCGTCGGTGAGCGCGAGTGCCGGAAGCTCAGCATCGGCAAATCCGCGATTGAGTGAGTTGAATCGATCATGAATATGACCCACCGAGCCAAACGATGATGGAAGCCTTGACCCACCGTACTACAGTAATTTGTGATCTTATCCATCCAAATTACAGTAAGACAATGCTTCGTCGGATTCCGTACCGGGCCATCCTCACCACTCCGGCCATTTGGGCCGTGTGGCTGGGCTCAATAGGCAACTTTGCCGCCGTCAATCTCATGTTCCTCTTCAACCCAAAGTACTTCTCGGACGGTGAGCGATCTTTGATCTTTCTTGAAATGAACATTCCTAATTTATGATCTTTGATCTTTCCAGTCCTCGAACTCGGCACCGCCGCAACGGGCCTCTTAGCCGCGGTGCCTCCGCTCGCGCAGTTTATCGTAAAACTGGCTTGTGGTGAGGCTAGATACCGTACCCTTCGCATTACTGTGAAAGGCGATTCGAAATGGCGCGAAATTCAAACTTCAACTATTCAGGCGCAGCTTCCGATCGGATTACGTCGATATCTGAACAGACCAAGTACAGAGTGTTCAATTCGATCGCATTCCTTGGATCAGCAGCATGTTTCGGGGCTCTTGCGTGGATCGATAATGCGGAAAATGTGGTACGTTGGTTGATCTTTGGTCTTTGATCTCGTCCAAGGTTGATCTTTGATCTTTGATCTCTGATCTCAGCCTCTCAATCTCATCCTCCTGCTGGGCGCTGCGGGCATACTGGGCGCCGTGACGGGCGGCTTCTACAAGGCCGGCCCCGCCCTCTCGAAGCAGTACAGGTATGAAATTATTCAAATTTGAATCTCGCGTCAATAAATTAAAAAATATAGATTGCCTGTTGATTTTTCGACTATGGGCAGGTTTTGTGAATTGAAATTTAAAAAAAGACAGACACATTGTTCGCTCGTTGTGATTGCAGCAATTTTAGCAAGCGCTGAAACAGATCCAAACTATTCGTCCGAATTGCTTGCATGTCGAAATTTTGTCATATTTTCGCAATCTTCTGGCGAGAAACTAATTAAAGAAATTAATCGAAATAAATCATTGCAGTCACTTCGTCACCGGCAACATCTCCGTCGTGCTCACGGTGACGATGATGGCCGTGCCACTGCTCGTCGAGCGGATGACGTCGTCGGCTGACGCGACGCGCGCGACGACCGCGACGCGTCCGACGAATCCACACGATGAGTGGCGGGGCGTGTTCGCCGTGGTCGCCGGGCTGCTGGTGAGGAGGCATTATCGTAGCCTATTTACCGGCCGTGATTTGCCGGTTCTAGGTAGAAACGCAACGAGAAAAGTAATTTCTTACTAGATATGCTTTCGATATTGCACAGTATCCCGCAGTTACCATATCCTTAGTTTGTGGATTGTAGATGATCTGGAGCTCTATTTGATGAAATTCTACCGTACCCCATACCTACCGTATCTCCAAAATATCGATCGCAGGTGCTCTCAAACGTGATCTTCTGTGCATTCGTCAAGGGTGAGCCTTGCGAGTGGACGAAAGATGAGTGGATCAAGCGGAATTCAGTCAAGGATATAGAGAAGATTGATCGATTCTGATCCACATTGTCCGCTAATTTATTTACTATCGTTTTGATAAAGTCAGTGCTATAATCCCACTTCTTCTAATTGTATGATAATATAATTTGCTTTTTGAACAGTTCTAATTAGTTCAAAATTGCATTATACTTTTGTCATTTTTATTCATATATTCATTCTCGTCCAATTCAATCGTCTTGACTGGTCCATTCGCGCCGAATGAGAGGTTGGTGCATTTCCGGGCGATTCGGGATCCTCAGTTCCTCATGAATAATTGGGCGCTAACTTTTAAGGCTTATTCTGATCGTCTTAGTCTTTCCGAACACTCCCGTTTGGGCTTGATTCTGCATTCACAACTCCTCTAGATATCTTCCCTCACACGGTGCTGCTGTTGGTATGCAGTCTACTAACTACATCCGGTACCCTAAGACTACCGTAACCTACAGTAACCTCTAAAAGTTCAGCTGCACAAGTGAAATGTCATCGATCGCTAATCAAAGGAGTGACGGAATCGCAGGTACGGAAATCATGATTATTAGGGTTCCCTTGATGCCGGAATGTCGATAAGATAAGCAGAGTTTCGATTGCGCTGTTAGCGAGGAAGTGAATGAAATGGGGTATTTTTGGGGTATTTAAGTAACAACGCTTTTTCAGATTGACTTCGACGGCCGAACATTGACTTGCGTTCCCACGCCCAACGCGCTTATGATGATACACTACAAGGAGAAGGACGGGTTAGCCTAATCATGTTTTCGTTATTCATTCATTTTAAAGATCAAAAATCAACCAGTGATTATTTGATAAGTTCTACAGATCGAACTCGCCTCCGCACGCGTCTCTCACTTGTGATTCGGTCGGGGGTTGGACGACTAGGAAGATCACTCCATTGTATGACACGAACAAGGATGATCCGCGATACGAAGCACACAAAATCGCGGAAGCTTATACGCCACTCAATGTCGAATGCGTGGAATGTATAATTGAAATATTTGTTTGCCTGCCTGAAATCATATTGTTTATCAGATTGCGCATCCACTGGTTCTGGTTTCGACGTGAACACCAAAGCACACACAAATGACAAATATTCGTTGCTGGATGTGTACGTCGATGACAGGGGCGGCTGCGATCTGTAGTCAGTTTTTTTTTGTACTATCGAAACGCAATTATGAAAGTGCATATCATTAGTGCAACTGTCATTAGTGCAACGAGAAAAGTGCAACTGTGTAACTGAAACTATGCTCACATCATCAACGAGCGTCTCCTGAATGCACTGACCCATCGTCAGTACGACCCCGACAATGCCGTCCTTTGCAGCTATGAGTGGAGAAGCACGAACGATTACGCGTTTTGCTCACCGTATGATGGCTGGTACCTTATGCATTCGCGTGATGAAGAGCTACTCACGAGAGAAGTCAGGGTCGCTCAGCCATTCATCGGCACTTGCGACGGTGAGCAGCTTTTGCATTGGAATTGTCCGAGTGGCCAAAATAGTGAAAAGACGAGTTCATTTTTTGCTTGTTTCAGTATCGATATTTTTTAAAATAATAATCCACAAAAAACCTCACAGCACCTCCTCCACCCTGCATCGTGACGCTAAAGGCCTATGAGCATCGTAATTTTCTCGAGTTGAATGTGCGATTTTCATCTGGAAATTTCGAGAAAAGTGACCATTGCAGGTCGATCTTGCCACGAGGACTCTGACCTGCAGTGAGAAGTCGAACTCATTTGCAGATATCAAGTGAGTTACGTGTGTATTTTCCCGCAAAATTCAGAACGGATCATTATATTTTCGAATAACATGCGTGTCGCCGAAGATTCGGCTAGAATCAGGCACAAAATATTATTCACCTTATTTTTAATTTCATAATTTTTATAGATTCAATTCGAAACGCTACCCGTCTCTGCAATGCGATGAAGTCAAGGGATGGACCTCCAAGCAGATCCGATTGGAGGACGGATCACTGATCACGAAAGAGGAACGGGTTGCCGATGCCTCTTCTAAGCTGGAAATTGACTGCGAACCCGGTTAGATTTATCATCTTGAAAATATATCGAAGATCGATTTTTTTATGTCAGGTTCATTTAAAAAATCTTATTTAGTCTGTGCGGTGTCCGGAGACGGGATCATATACCACAAGAATGGCGAGAATGCCGTAGTGACGTGTGCAGATGGCAACAATCTATTGTGAGTGTCGGCTTCCTAAATCTACGACCGTATCAAAAAAGAAATTCGTCCTATGAGTGGGTTTTATTCTTCATAGATCGATGAATGGAGAAAAAGAAATAGCGAAATGTTTTTAATGTTTTACTTAATCAAAATTATTCAGTTTCGGCGAAACTTACGTAACCAGTGCCAAATGCTCCCCGAAAAATGGAACGTGGACTATGTTTACTGAGGCTTCCAGAGATTTTCAAGTCCGATTGAAAGTGGATCTTGAGTGCAGACCAAGTAAGCCTATCAACCATTCTGATCTGCGCAAAATATAACAATTTCAGTTTGTCCCGAGCCGATATCAACAGAGGTAATAAAAGACGCTTGAACAATCATTATTTTAACATTTCATGAACAGATAACTAACAAAAAACAACTTTCCGATATCAGGCTCACTTCGATAAGGCCACGAAAACGCTGACTTGCAACAGTGCGGATGACTCACTGGTGGCGATTGAGTAAGATTTTTATTTTATTTACTATTTGTTATAAAAATAGTATCGAATCGCGACTTCCAGATTCAATTCGGACCTGTACACTTCCCTGACTTGCGACGATTTCGAAGGATGGGAAGGAATAGTACACGAGTACAAACGAAGAAACCTCGCCGCAACCTCAGCCCTCATCAACTACACTTGCGTCAAATGTAGATAACGCGATTTAGAATTGCACTAGGTCGGATGAGACGCTCAGATTAGGATATTAGTCGGAACACTTCATAGGTTGCATTCCACTACTGAGCACCGATAGCTCATATCCGGAAAAAAAAGAAATAATTATTTTCGGCAGACTGCACAACGGCCGGTCGAGGAATGGCGTTCAACGTCTCTGACGAGAAAATTAAATTATCCGTAAAATGCAAACAGGAGGGCGCCCGGCTCATGTAAGTTAGACTCCAAATGCCATTATCGTACTTACATTTTTTCCACCGCTCGGGCATGCGAGATAATGTGCAGAATGAAGAGACTGCGTCTGATATCTCACTATTTTTATACATTTTCATGTTCAGTTACGACGCGAAACCCATTGACGATGTCGTTTGCGATTTGCAATCAGGATGGCAGTCGAAGGGAGTGAAATTTAGCGGCGATATGACTACGCCGCTCGACGTGTACTGTGAAGGTTCTGATGAATCTCGCATACTGTGTTTTCAAAATGTTTGATGCGTTTTTTTAGCCCCAAGACAATCCGCAGAGCCACAAGACAATCCACCATCTGAAACCTCAACCTCTCCACAGCAGGAGGTTTGTAGTTTCGATAAAAATCCTTTTTATTCGTCTACAAATGAATGTGTAAAGAGGGCTACTGAGCCAGAATTCGATAGAATCGCATACATTTCCGCACCCAGCCCTGTCCATGAAAAATTGTGGAAGCAACTGTATTCCTACCTTTACGTTATATTTGAGGAAGCAGCAAAAACAGTGATTGAAAGGGAATACTGTGCGAGAAAGTAGTGACATAAAAACAGAAGGACGTTTCTAATTTGAGGCACAATCCGCATCTTCAGTCGTGATTGGATCGACGATAGCAGTTGTGCTCGCCGTAATTGCCGCTGCAGCTGTCGTCGTCGTTGTCGGTTCTTTTTTATTAATAATATTATAATTAATTAAATTTAGGTTGTACTCCGCAAGAGGTATCGGAAGGCGAACAGCGAGAAGGGCGCTGATGGGAAGGCGGGGAAGCAGAAGTGAGAATATTTGTGATATTGGATAAATTAAAGATTTTTCCTGGCACCAGGCAAAGGGCCTGCAGGAGAAAAAAATTATTAGGGAGGGGCATGGGTTCTTCGTCAATTTCGTGAATATTTGTATTGCAGAAACGAGAAGAGCGACGCAAATGTTGTGTCTTCGGGCTAAGAAGCCGAAATAGATCAGTCTGAATGTGGTCTGGAATTTTTCCCCATCACAGATAAAATACTTCAGTGTTCCGTGATGTATTCTGTAGTCAAAGGTGGAAAATGTTGTAATTTCTGCTACGACTGTCATTCAATTGTTTTTTTTTGTTTTATCGAGGAATTTATTTTGAAAATAT
Organism: Pristionchus exspectatus; assembly: GCA_911812115.1. NCBI lineage: Eukaryota > Metazoa > Nematoda > Chromadorea > Rhabditida > Neodiplogasteridae > Pristionchus > Pristionchus exspectatus. The sequence goes on along the minus strand of OU461584.1, from coordinate 19,760,288 downwards.
TCCGATAACTCTTGCAATAAAATCTTCGATGACTTCTCGTATGATCTTATCAATCGTCCTCTGTTGCGTACCGGGCGACGGGCTCCTGCAATTTTGTTTTATTTCAACATCCTCCAACTCAGTATCAATTACTCCTTGTTTCTGTCACAATTTGTGTACACGATGAAACACATCCGCGCAGAATCGGAAAATCACTCGTCAATAAGCGAAAGACAAACTTTTCTGATCACGTTTTTCGCAATAATCTTTGATCCAAATATCGAACCAGTCCATCCTCAAAGACGGTTTCCTTCAGCAACTCGAGTGCAGCAGCTGCATGGTCGTGCGCCTCGAATTGGATGAAGAGGCGGGGATCCGTTCGGCCCTAGAAGCATTGTTATTCAGTGTGTCCATAATTATTGAATTAGGAGAGTTGTCGTAATTTTGCAGCATTCAAACAAACACACGTTTTAAGAAAAAGTGTGCAACTGTGTATCTGAAACTATGCTCACATCATCCACGAGCGTCTCCTGGAAGCACTGTCCCATCGTCAGCAGTACTCCGACAATGGCGTCCTTTGCTCGGTCGGGGTCGACGCCGACGTTGGTCACGACACTACATAAAATGATGAATTCGAATGAAATACTCTTTGCTATCTTGAAAAAACAAACTTCCTTTCTCCAATCAAGTAGCTGAAATAGAGTAAATACTAATAATGCGTCTCTTACATCGTTCGAGGATGCGGCCCTCCGATGTCGAAACCTGTCATCTGAATTGCTAACGGTCATTTTAGAGCAGCGAATCGTTACTTACCGACATGTCGAGGTAGCTCTTGAAGGGACAGTGCGCACTGGAACGAAGTCGATTGAACGATGTCGAAGAAAGGCGATTTGGAACGAATGAGAGCTATCTAACTAGATATACAGAATGCGGTAAAACGCTATTAGATGAAGGGGAATGCTCAATTGAGCGAGTCGAGTCGAGTTGATTTGGGTGTGTTGATGTCATTATTCGATTAGAGCGAATGAAGAAAACAACAGCGATACGAGCAGAAATTGATCACTGGGAAAATAGACTGATCATTTTCAACGTTCATATTTTTCTTATCAAGAGCATTACAATAATGCTTTGAAAAATATCCATTTATAAAGAATCCTGGAATAAAATATGTACACGTATTCTCATGAAATGTACAACAGATACACTGTTTCGTTGGCTCAAGAAGCCGATCCTCCCATGTTTGACCACCTCACCCCGACTAGAGTACTCGCGCACCTGATCTTTCCTTTGTTTGCTGACCAATACGATTTAAATATTTTGAATTCCCGCTCAGATTTTATCAAAATGAGTGATCCTGTCGATTTTTCGACAGGAGGGATATTTTGTGGTTAAGCAGGCGAGAATTCAAATTTTTAAAAATGCATGCGCTTCTTGGGTGGTCTGTTTGCCTACTTCTGCTACTGCTTGTCTCGCCTTCGCATCGCTTGAGGTCACTTGTACTATTTTCTTTTCCTTCCCGTCTCATCCTACCTTTCTGTGCGGGATAGTACCACTTGTTCTAGAAAACTCTTTAATTTTTCTTACTTGTCTGTAAATACTTTTGAATTTATCAATTTTTGGAATTAGTGTCGCGTGTCCCATTTTTCTCTCTTGCACAGGAGAAACATGAGTAATATCTAAATAACTAATTATGTGGCCTAACACAGCGATAGCGTCACTTGTAAGGTTCTAGGTATGTGTTTTTTTTATCAACCTACGGTGTCGAATCTCTCTAGAACCTTCCGGGTTGAGGTGTAATTGAGTGACCTGATCTAGCTTAGTTTTTACAGTACGGCTAAACACATAACGCATTTGAAGAGTCTGATTCGTTTGTGTTTCACTTCCCATTCAAATTCTCTCGTTATCTCACTTATTGCTGGTTTTGATCCTGGTTGTATCAATCTTAATAATCTTCGAGTTGAATGAATAATAAATAAATAACCTTTTCAATAAATTTAAAATTATAAATTCAAGATAAATGCCCGAGTTCGCCACCCGCACCCGCTTCCTTGTCCTCGTGCTACTGCTGCTGTGCATGACCGCTGTGTGGTCAGAGTTTTCTCCAATTCTCGCAATATCTAACAGCTGACCTTACCACCGAGTCCCACCTAGCGTTGTCTTACGACGTCAAATCGCTTGACGTGGATACACCTTTTCCTTTTTTTACCTTTACGCAATATCACACGATCTCTCGCGCTTTCTGATCAATTATAACAGCGAGGCGAATTGGCAGTCCATGCGGGTTAGGCGGCTTCTGTGCTGTGTGGTAACTAGACTTTCAATCGTAACGAAACGACTAGTCGTTTAATAGGGAAATTCACCGCCTTCTTCACGAGAGACAGCGCGGAATGAGGAGAGCGAAGGGTGATTTTAATTTGATTTTCACTGATTTCCCTATTAAACGACTAGTCGTTTCGTTACGATTGAAAGTCTAGTGGTAACTGTTTTGGAAAAATGAGTATCGCATACTCTTTCACAATCAGCGTTTAGAGAGGCGAAGATGAGTGTGAAATGAAGAGCGGAGTGCTTGTATTTTTGAGATTAGTGATCACGAAGTGGAGTATTCAGTGAGTGGTCGCGCTCCAAGGTGTCAGTATGGTTTCAGTGACATTTTCCTGCACACAATTCGGATATGCTTCACGAACATTGCATATTCCCCGCTCCCTGCAAATAATAATGATATCTTTCTGTATCAACTCGATTATCTTCAAGACTAACTCACCTGATTCAACCGAATTTAATTCCTGATTCAACCGAATTTAATTTTGTTTTACTTTTCAGGTCCAATATTCTGTCCTTCAACTTTGCCGTTATCTGTATGGCGCCCGATCGAAATTCGACCGAGTACGAGCCCGATCGACACGAGTTTTCGGATAGTAAGTTGGCTCGGACAAGGAATTTGCGAGTAGAGCTGTATCGGATTACGCCTCTTCATTCCCCGTGTTCTCTCGTCACTTCGACAGAGTGTGGGATGAGTGCGGACGGATTCTTTGCCAAAGTGTGCTCAAGTCCCGCGAGGAAAATCCTCAAAAATGTGAATAAGGAGGAATTAATGTTCAATCAATAAATTATGAACTATTCTATAGAGTTCGAAATTCGGGTCGTCGTCTCTTCATTTCACACACTCTCTCACCGGTCAGAGTGGCGAGAGAGTGTGTGAAATGAAGAGACGGCGACCCGTATTTCGAACTCTTCTATTCTAGCCGAGGACACACTGATCACCGTTGCCGTGGCGGCTGCTGCTCTCGTCACGAACATTCCAATCGTATTTGTAGTGAACAGAGATGGAATACGGTAACGATTACTGTACTTGAAACGTCTTCTTCTTTGTCAAATCCACTTGGTTTTTACCTCCAAATCTGGCCCTCCGAAACCGATTTATTTTATTGAACATTGCCGAACTTATAGCGACATTTTTGAGATTGATAATAGACAATGTTGAAATGGCAGTACATTCTTGCAGTTCCATCTTCACCGGGCTCGGTCTGCTGTCGGGCGCCGCTACTATCGCCATTCCCACGGCAGTTAGGGTAACCAGCGATTAGACTTGATCTTTGATCTCTATTACCTGCCTACCGAACTTGATCGTTGATCTCTGTCCCTGCCTACCAAGCTTGATCTTTTAACTCTGTTCTTGTCTACCGTGATTGATCGTTGATCTCTGTTCCTGCCTACCGAATCCTCTGTTGCATTCTTGACCCTTCCGATCAACATTATAAATCTTTCACAATGTCCAAATTTGGATAATGTACAATATCTATCGTACATCCTTTCCTACAGTACTCTTTCCAGATCGGCCTTCCGCTCCTTCTCGTCTGTCGTTCCCTGCAGGGCGTCGCGTTTGCTGCAGTATTCCCGGCTGTGGGGACATTTGCTGCGAAGTGGACATACTATAAGCAGGTATATGCATGTCTGCCCCATCCCCACCATTGTGTGGTTAAATTTCTCTTGCTATTACCCATGCAATTCCTTCGACGCAGGCATCAATGAGCTCTAGAATATGTAACAAGAGTTCATGAAAAAGAGCATTTTCACTTCAACTCAATTGAATCGTCCAGTCCCTCTCTCCTACTTCCAAGAACCCCCTCGAACTATATCATAATCCCCCCCCCCTCCTCCAGACCGGTCTCTTCGTCTCCGTTCTCGTGGCCTACGTGCAATTCGCGCCCGTTATCACCTCGCCCATCTCCGGAGTTCTCTGCGACCACGCCGACTGGCCGTAAGTTGCCGAATCTGGGCATTTTTTTGCGCTGTGTGACTTTTACGAAATCGTCGACTTTTACGAAATCGCACCACGCCGCGCACAATCGCCATCTCTCAGATCCGTCTTCTACTTTCACGGCGGCGTCACGCTCGTCCTGTTCTCGGCGTATGCTTTCTTCTACCGAAACACGCCCAGGGTCAGTGATCGAATCATGATCTGACCCAACGGACTCATAAATTTGACCCACCGTTAGAATTAATCAGATCTGGCCCAAGAAACTTTTCGATTCAGTCTGACACATCAAACTTTTCGATTCATAAATCTGACCCACCGAACTACCGTACTCTCTTCAGAAGCACCCGTGCGTCGGCGCCGTCGAGAGCAACAAGATCGACATCGGCAAGAGTCACGTCGAGTAAGCGTTCTGACCCGTCGAACCCTTCCGATAGTTATCAGACCCAGCAAACGCAATTGTTGTCTGACCCACCGTACTCTTATCTGACCCACGGAACACAATTTCAGTAAGACAACGCTCCGTCGGATACCGTACCGGGCCATCTTCGCAACTCCGGCCATTTGGGCCATCTGGCTGGGCGCTGTGGGGAACTTCGCCACTGTCGAGCTCATGTTCCTCTACAATCCGGTGTACATGAAGAAAGGTCGGCTACCGTAACCTCAACAGCAGTCAGAATCAGAACCGTATCAACATCAAAGGCGTAGCCCATGTTCTTCGATGACAGACTGCAGTACTTTTATCGAATACTAATCCTAATCCGATTACTAAACCGTAATCCTACCGTACCCATCTGTTACAGTACTCAAAATGTCGACGAGTGCGATCGGCACCGCAGCGGCCATCCCACCGCTGGTGCAGTTCCTGGTCAAGCTGGCCTGCGGTAGGTAGCGGTTACTGTAACCCACACCACTATCTTTCATAAGTTCCCTGTATTCCTACTCATGTCCTGTATCTAATCCTACCGTGCCCATCAGTATCAATGATTAGCTACATCATTCTACTACTGTGGTTCAAACTTCTCAACGGAGCTCTACTCATACTACAGTATACCGTATTCATCTCAGGCGCTGCCTCCGACCGTATCAAGTTCGTGTCGGAACTCGTCAAGTATCGATTCTTCAACTCGCTCGCCTTTCTGGGCTGTGCTGCCTGCTTTACTGCGCTAGCGTTCATTGACGCCGATCGACCGATTTGATCTTTGATCTTTGTCGTAACTAGAGTAATCTAAACATTGATCTTTTGATCACTCTTGGTCACTGTCTGATCCTGTGAGTCCTGGGTGGTCTAGAATGACTACCGATCTTTGATCTCTGTAGTTTGATCTTTGGTCTTTGATCTCCGAATCCGTTCCAGATCGTCAACCTGGCCCTCATTGTCGTAGGCGCGAGCGTGCTCGGCTGCAGCACGGGCGGCTTCTACAAGGCGGCCCCGGCGCTGTCCAAGCAGTACAGGTGGCGGATTGTTCAAATTTGAATCTCGCGCCGATTATTTCTTGCAAATTGCTCGCCAGTCCTAATTTAGACGAGAAATCAGTTATTTTTCACAATGAGTTTTGGAGGTTCATCAATCGTTCCCCATCCCCATCGCATATTAATTCTCAATGAAACGTATCTGAGAACCTCGAAAAAATACCTAAAAGGAAGCTGTCTTGTCGAATTTTCGAAAGGAAAGCCTTTTTTCCTGAACTTTCGGCGCGAATTTCAAATTCAAATATTCTGCAGCCACTTCGTGACCGGCTTCTTCTCGATCGTCATCTCGGCTACGATGGTGGCCATTCCGTTCGTCGTGGACGGCGTCGCGCCGCATGCGACGCAGGACGAGTGGCGGCGCGTTTTCGGAATCATCGCCGCCGTGCTGGTGAGACTATCGTAATCTAGAAATCACACCATGGCACGCAACGTAATCCGGTCTTGATATTCCCTCACATTGGGGAGTCGTAATCCGATACACTAACTCCCACTTCCGGCTCCATCTTTCGGAGTTTATTGAGCATAATCCGGATTATACAATCTAGCCACTTATCCCGTAATCCATCTACCGTAATCAGCAAGCGAACATCGAAACTACCGGAATCTTGTACCGTACACCTCAATTTCCAGCTCGTCACCAACATCACCTTCTGTGCGCTCATCCGAGGCGAGCCTTGCGTCTGGACAACCGACGAATGGATACAGGAACACTTCGTCAAAGGTGTCAAGAAGCCCGCCCGATATTGATCTTTGATCTACCGTAATCCTTGATATTCCCATACTGTAAATACATGAATGTGTTCTTAAATCTGACCTTCCGTGAACATAAACATCATTTGCTAATAAATGTCGTAACTACCGTAACATTGATCTATAATTTACCGTTACTCAACTAACATTCAATGACGATACGTGTATGTGTTCCCAATCTGTACTTCCGTTAACATAAACTTCATTAGCCAAATACTCTCAAGAAATGGACAATTGGAAGGCAGATGAATGGAAATCGGGAGAGAAAAGTGAGGGAAAACAAACGGATTTTACTGCTAGCATCCCCACAATACTCGTGTCAATCGGTATAAATTAGACGAAAAAAATAGGGAAAATTCTGATCTCAACTTATTCTTACGAGCTGCTAGAAGGAACAAACGAGAAGAAATAAAGACTGGAAATGTGTTTCACAATTAACAAACGGAGGCTTGCTAGAAAACGCGCGCGCTTTCGGTGCGAAAGTCGCGTGCGCAAAGTGTGCATAAAATTATTAACAGTCAACGAATAAAGATGGTAAACATAGAATCAACGTGTACAAATTATTCACGCTGGTAAATGGTGAGTCACAAATCAGAAGGGAAATTGGGAGGAGCGAAAGGAGGAATAAAATAGTTTCCAGAGTAGAATATCAGAGATAGGAGATATAAGTGGATGGAGTTAGGAGGAGGAGAGGTCACGAGGAGGGGTGGACCAAAGATCAAAGATCAAGGATCACACAACAGCTTACTGCTGCTGCTGTTGCTGCGACTGCTGCTGCTGCGACTTGTCACCGCCCTGGTACTGCGAGTAATACCTGCAATTGTCGTTATTATTACTCAGCACCACTGATCCATTGAAAAATACAACAAGTGCTTGGCTAAAGGCTATGTGTGAAACTGCTAGCTGCCCTGTCGAAATTTCGACAGCGGCGCATTTTCTGCCGCATTTCCGGCGGGAGATTCAAATATTTAAACTCACTGGTGCCACTGCTGCATCAGCTGCGGGTTCTGCTGGTAGTACTGCTGGTAGTACTGCATGTACTGCGCCTGGGCCTGCGCCGCCGGGCCGGAACCGTACGCGCCCGAACCGTAGTTGCTCCTGGGCATGAAATGGTATTGTTCAGACGACGCTCCGGAACATGCACGCACCGCACCACCAATTACCATGCTACCGTACCTCAACCAACACACCACGTCAATCACTAGTGACTATTTCTCTCAATCGATGCCGTTTGCATGCTACACTAAATCAGCTACTTCATCCAGTTGTCGTCAAGTTGATAACATTCACAAACAAGATCATTCAATCACTGCCGCCCAAAGACTGAATACCGTACCACGACTGGGTCTGGTTGTTGCCTCCGCCGCCGCCACCGTATCCGCCGCCTCCGTTACCGTATCCGCCACCGTTGTTGTATCCGCCGCCGCCTCCGCCCTGCTTCGATCCGCTCTGGAACTAAGGTGAAGGTGAAACAGTAAAGGTGTATCCCACAAGTCGAGCGATTTTTCAGTCGTCAGAAACCGTGGACGTTTATCGAAGAATCATTGGTTTAATTTTTTTCATTATTACTTTGATTCAATGCAAAAGCAGTACAAAATTGGATCAACCTCAATGCCCAGGGTTTCAATCAAACGATGCTGCACCAAACCACCTGCTATTGCAAATACAAATTGCAAAATATCTAAATTGTCCCGAAACAATACATGTATCATTATTATTATTTTTACTTGTCACTCAAGTACAAATTGGATCACACTCCCCGCTCATTGGTTTATTTCGCCATGCTGCTCCAAACCACCTAGATACTAATGCATCTTTATTTTCGTTTCATAAAAAGAATACAAAATTGAATCACACTCACTGCCTCCTACTTTCTATGAACCATGATGCCCCAAACCACCTGGTACAAATTGCCAACTGCCAAATCGTAGCACATCCTACGTAAACTACAAACTACAGCAGCCGTAACTCACATCGGTCTTGCCCCATGAGCACTTGACGCTCTGGCCGCACAGCTCCTGGCCGCTCATCGACACGATGGCGCGCGCCGCCGACTCCTTGCGCTCGAACTTGACGAACGAGTAGCCTTGCGCCTGCAGGGAATCGATAAATGTGGGGTACGGTAATCGATAAGTAAGTGATACGGTAATTTTTATTGCATTGCATTTGATACTACGAGCGGCCTTGCAAATGTGAATTTCAGAGTGAACGGGGAAATCGACAAGTGAGAGGTACGGTAATCACCACTGAACATCTGACAAACACTGTACATTTCGTGGTCAATAATTCACCAGTACAGTTTTAGAAAGGAAAAATTACCGTAACCAGAATAATCAACAATGGCTACCGTAACCGAGAATAATCAATAACAACAGCCGTACCTTGAAGACGCGAATTTCGGTGATGGGCCCGAAGCCGCCGAACGCCTGGCGGATGTCCTCTTCTGCAAATATCAAAACAATAAATTATAGATTCAATTAATTAAACGCTCACTTATCGATTACCGTAGCCCTAATCGATAAGCGATAAGTGATACGGTAATCGATCGATAAGTATGGTAATCAACAAGTGAGGGGTACGGTAATCTATAACTGAGGGGGTACGGTATCCGATAATTAAAAGTGCTCCTTACCGCAGGCGCCCTGGGCGACGTTGCCGATGTACACGGACGTGTTGTCGGGCGTCGTCTGTAAGGCGATTATTAATATTTTTAGAGGATTGAAAAAAGTGGGAACAACTAGGAATAATTCAGCCCCCGTGTGAGGTGGATCATACGCATTACGGTAGAAAGAGATGGCAGCAGAATGTAAAGAGAACGTTTTTTGTTACCACACAGCCATCGAATGACACCAATGTTGTGCTAAAGTGTCGAATGTTATGGATGGGTGGAAACCACAACCTTGCGTGTCGAATGAAATTTCGATTTCTGATTCTATTGCACACAAAACATCCATAAATCAGCAAGTTGAAATCAGTTTCAAACTTTGATGATAACTAGTAATCACTAGATGACACGTTAGCACACCTGGTTGAAGACGTCGTCGTAGTTCAGCTCGCGGCGCGTTCCGTTGCCCGACTCGTTCGCGTCTATAATAAATAGTGTGTTAACTTCGCTGGAAACACAAGATCACCAAGCCAAATTATACTACAGTAGCGCCAAAAAGTGAGTAGTCACTTTTTCATTCTACCATAACTTTTGAACGCCAAAAGGTATTGAAATGAAACTTGGGCAGTACCTTGAACATGCATAGAATATTATTTTGCTTATAGTAGGGTATAGGAAATAATCGATATTATTGAGTAGTGATGACGCAATCGCAGTGCACTATTTCGAAAAGCCATTATTCCTGGCAGGATGTTTTCTAACTCCCAATACTTTTCATGCATAGACATGTGATTGAGGGCTACCCAGAAAAAAAGTTTCAAGTTGCTGCTGCTTGCTGCAGAGGCCGCAGGACTTTTGCAAAATCAAGGTCGGACTTTCACATCTCCGCTCCCAGACGTGCTAGAGACTCGCTCTAAGGATCATTCTGCTTCTTATGACGAGTAACTAAGATCCTGAGAGGATGATAGAGATTGACCGGCATTTACAGTTTTGAAACTCAAAAGTTACTTTTTATGATGATCCATGTTTGCCCACGTGCCAATCCAAGGGTGCATTTTGTAGACACATGGTTTTGGTGCAGGAACATTGCAAAACCATCCAAGATTAACACCTCAAATTTTTAGAGCAATTGCTCATCTCTCCAGTCTGCTATGATTGATTTACGGAGGTGCATTCAGTTTGAAGAGTCTTCAAAAAATTGAAGAGGATTCTCTTCAATTTTTTTCTAACGGTTGAATTAAGCACATACTTTGCCAAAAAAATTAACCACCCTCACATTATTATCGTCGCAAGTTTTCAGGTCTGATGCTCGGATAGAACGCAAAATAATAAAGCGCAAACTTCTAGAAGCTAAATTTGTTGAACTGAATATGCCTCCGTAAATCGATCACAGCAGACTGGAGAGTAAAGCAATTGCTCTAAAAATTTGGGATGTTAATCTTGGATGGTTTTGCAATGTTCCTGCACCAAAACCATGTGTCTACAAAATGCACCCTTGGATTGGCACGTGGGCAAACATGGATCATCATAAAAAGTAACTTTTGAGTTTCAAAACTGTAAATGCCGGTCAATCTCTACCATACTCTCAGGATCTTAGTTACTCGTCATAAGAAGCAGAATGATCCTTAGAGCGAGTCTCTAGCACGTCTGGGAGCGGAGATGTGAAAGTCCGACCTTGATTTTGCAAAAGTCCTGCGGCCTCTGCAGCAAGCAGCAGCAACATGAAACTTTTTTTCTGGGTAGCCCTCAATCACATGTCTATGCATAAAAAGTATTGGGAGTTAGAAAACATCCTGCCAGGAATAATGGCTTTTCGAAATAGTGCACTGCGATTGCGTCATCACTACTCAATAATATCGATTATTTCCTATACCCTACTATAAGCAAAATAATATTCTATGCATGTTCAAGGTACTGCCCAAGTTTCATTTCAATACCTTTTGGCGTTCAAAAGTTATGGTAGAATGAAAAAGTGACTACTCACTTTTTGGCGCTACTGTACATTGAGTGCCCGCAACATTCCCATTTCACCACTCCCTAATCAACCCCCCCCCCTCCCTCCCTTCACTTACCAGTCGGCTTCCTCGTCGCCCAGTTGGTGCGGATGGCGCGTCGGCCCAGCCACTGGCCGTTCATCTGCTCGATCGCACGCTCCGCTTCCTGCAGAGATCAATCAATCAATCGATAATTGCTACCGTATCCAATCAATCAATACTACCGTAACCAATCGATATTTTTAAAAGGCACACACCAACGGAAATACTAATCGTCTTTTGGAATCGTCGTATGACCTTGAAGCATCCGTGAAACACAAACATTCCGTTTTTTTTTAGTTCGCTACCATTTGTACTGTATACTAATCCCTTTTGGAACCGGATGAGCTTGACGCACTCGTGAAACATCGATGCCACTGACAAGATTTCGTCAAACAATTGATAATCGACTAGCTACTGTAACCTATCAATGGGAATACCGTACATCTCTCTTGGGGAAGGAGCAGAAAAATCAATCGACAATCGCCTAGCCACCGTAATCAATCAATATCAATACCGTACATCTCTCTTGGGGAAGGAGCAGAAGCCGTAGCCCTTCGACTTGAGCGTCGTCGGGTCGCGAATCACCTTGGCCTCACTGCAAGATCACTTAATTAATTTTAAAAAATCATTTGTAAAATTCATAGTATTATATTTCAACTTCCCCCCATGGCAATCCTCAGTGTTACTCCTAACTTTTGAGTAAATGACAATCCCCTAGCCCACCTTGGAAACCATTGCCTAGCAATATAGCCCATCTTGGATTCTGCAAATTCATTGCTCCTGGTGAATCACGGTTTCTATTGATGACTATTATCGGCGCAATGCGAGGAACGCACCATTGCGAGAGGGGGAGCGAGGGCAATAAACAGCAGGGAATTTTGCTTGTTTCTCTTATCGATCTTTCATGTCAGCTAGAGATCGCAACACGAAACTCAAGCACTAAAGGAGCGGGAAAAAACATTATAATTATAAAATTACTAAAAATTGATCATAACAACGCACGAGACCCCTCGCGGGTAAAAAACATGAAATTCAAAAGCTGTGGGAACGAAATCACAACCACTTACGAGATCTCTCCGAAGCTGGTGAAGGCCTCCTTGAGCTGCTTGTTGTCGATCTCGGGCGAGAGATCACCCACAAATACGTGGAAGTGTCCTGATTTTATTAATTAAATGATTAAAATATAAAATAAAATAATAAATAAACTCACTGCTGGTGTCCACTTTCTGCACCGTGCCCGGCTCGGTGGCCCAGTTCACCTTCATCTCCTGCAATGTTTGCGTTTCACAACTCGCTCAATATCACGAGAAAGCGTATCGAAATCAATGGTCGTACGCTTCATTCTTGAACAAAAAACCTAGTAAATCACAAGGATTCGAGTAAAGAAAGCTAGTAAAATATCCAAGAACCTAGTTTAAGTGATGACTATGGGTTAATGCTTCATTATGATGTTTTTGATGAATAAATAAATAATATTTATTATAAATAACTCCTTATCACCTTCTCGAGGAGCATCCTCTTGTTCATGGCCTGCAGTGCCTGGGCGGCCATCGCGTGCTCCTGGAACTCGACGAACGCATACGGGTCCGAGTTGCTCTACAATTAAGAAATATTTATAATCACTCCTCGATCAACCCGCTTGCGACAGCAGTCTCGAAGCCCAGTTTTGTCCTTTTCGGCCATTTCAAAGACACTTCTAGCCAACTTCATTTAATAAACACTTTTACATAACGTGGGCTTATGGGTTAGGAACATTCTAGAATGTACCCTATCGAAGAACCAGTCAAATTGGAGCACACTGGGCTTCGATACTACTGCCCTACTCGGCCTCTTATCCCCAAACGCCGCGTCACCCCTCCCTCGATCGTCTCACTCTCCCGATCGATCGATTTCTATCGCCCCGCAAGGAAACTAGCAATAAGAAGAGAAAAGAAGAAGAAAAAAGTAATTAAATAGTAAAAAAAAAATAATGAGGAAGATTCAAGTACACTGGTTTGGGGGCCGTGTGTGTGTCAGAGAGACAGTGGTGTGTGAGGTGAGGGGATGGTGGGCAGAGAGAGGGTGGTCTCAAGCCCGCTCAATCCCGGTCTCACTGATGACGCCAGCGGTCGCCGCGACGGCCCTAGAGGAAGCCATATCGTGTTTCCGGATTAATATTAATAATGCAAAATAATAATAATAATAAATAAATAAATAAAGGAAGAGAAAAAAGAATAATAATAAGGGACAAACGGTGAGAAGTTACCCAATAACGCGCGGTTTATCTGAAACTAGCCCGATTAAGGTTCCTAGTCAACCATAACTAAAGGCCACTTACATCGAAGATGACTTTGCTCTTAGAAATAACTCCAATTTGGCCGAACAGCGTGGATATGAACTCCTCGGTCACCGATGGATCGAGGTTTCCGACGTACCTGAATTTCATTGATTTTCATCATCATTTCATCGAAAATTAGGCTCGAAAAGGACTCAAACATGAGCTAGAAGTCATTCCAATTTTTTGAAACACAATATTAATTGATAAACTGATGAATCGGGTCACTTACAGGGTGCGGGGCTGGGACTCCTCGCCGCCGGTGTGGAATCCGGCCGACTGCGCGGCTTGGAAGTGCGTGCGGGGATTGTACCCGTTCGAATCGGCCTCCGTACTGCCGCCGCTCGTGTTCGCCGCGGGGTAGTTTCCGTATCCGTACTGCTAAAGGCCGCGATCAATAGTGAAAGTGGAGCGGTGAGTCAGCCAAAACTTCGAGACGAGAAAAGCGAACTTACCGACATATTGGCGCAAAGTAGGAGTGACGAACGTGTACACTGTAATGCAAAGCGATGTTAGGCACAAATTAGAGCGCAAAAACAATACAACAACACGCGCAGTATGCAAAATACGGAATGAGACAGTCAAAGTGACGCGAAAGTTCGAACGACACGCGACGCGACCAACGCCCACCGCGACGCGCGCAATTTTTGAATTTTCGAATTTGGCGGGCAGCACCATTTCCTTATTTTCCTTCTTCTGCTGCGTTATTTATGTTTTTTATTTGTCACAGAGTTTCCGAAAATTCAACAACACACTAATATATATTTACATAAACTTTATTTATCTTCTATCACTTAAATTCACAATGCTTAGACACGGAGATACGGTAGATGAGTCAATACTTATCGATTTTCTCTGAAATCACGGACTACACGTGCGGTAACCCTTATATTACATCAGTAAACTACATATCGAGGATACAGATCAAAATCGACATTTGCGCACGCAAGTTGGCATCAAGACTACATCCAATTCAATGGTCTGGCTCTCTCGTTTCTCTAACCGGAGAGAGAAACGAGCGAAATGAGAGGGTCAGACTACATTGATTCCACTTTGGAATCTGGTTGGTGCCAATTTGGGTGCGCTTTTTAATCTACTGCTGCTAAACACACTTCAAGTACACCGGTAGTAAAAAAATTGGGTGAAACGGACAAGGGGTTGGCGAGAGAGAAAACCAGCGAATAAATGGGGAATAAGTTCACGGGTGGAAAACGATAAAGGAGATAATGTATGCATAAGACTGGCTAGGAAATGGGGAGGAGAAATCTCAGCACAACAACATTATGAAACCAAAAAACTTCCAAGAATAATACCTAGGCGACTGTAGAAATATCCAAACAACGAGATACAGTGTGAATGCGAGAGAGTTTAGACAGGTAGAGCAATGGCGAGAGACAATGGAAAATGGAGAGAGCCTTTATGCCCTTGAAGACGTTTCATCGTAGCTGATCGAGTCGTCTTCGGGCATCTCGGGCACGCGCTCGAGCGTGAGACGAAGAGGGTGCTCCTGCAAAAGATCAAAGATCAAATTACAGACTATTGTTTTGACACCCAACACACCCGCTAATATACGAATGAACCTCCGAGCGAGAGCATCGCACATTTTCGAACAATTGAAATAGCGGTTCTTTTGAGTTTCACACTTCCTATGATTGCAGATCCTATTCAGTGCGAGCCATTAATTCCAGTTTTCTGGCGCACTAAAAAATATTCTCCGTCTCGATGGAATGGATTCCTGAACACCTCCGCTGTCTGTGAACATCAAACGATGACAGATCAAAGATCAAATTACAGAAAATTGTCCTGTAACCCAACACACCCGTCAATACACGAATTACCCCTGAGTAACACCCAGTTTGAAAAATAGAACAAGAGGTTCTTTTGCGTTTCACATAATACTCTATTATTTCAGATACTATTCTGTGCGAGCAATGACGCTCAAATCTCCCGTTGCCATACAAATACCCTGCACATCTCTGCCATCTATGAGTATCAAAGACCAAAGATCAGACTACAAACTACAATCTCCCCACCTCCAGTCGACGGTAGTTCTTGGGGCTGTGCAGTGGTGGCGCGGCGCCGCCACGGAACGAGGGCGTCGTGAAATCGAACGGCACCGCCGTGCCGGCTATCTGGAGTGAATCGATGGGTGATCAATCGATAAGCTACTGTATCCCTTCGGTTTACCGTAATCCAGCAACAACCGTATTTCGAGATCACATTATCGTGTTAAAGATGACTGAATCCCGTGGGCCTACCGAAATTTAACATAGCACCTCAGGTTTGAACAGTTGAATCCATTATACAACATTTAAAGCGATATGAGGATTTGAGTTTCACAAAGTGAATATATCATCCATCGTTATTCTACAAGCAATGAATTCACCTTCAGCAGCGTACCCTAATCTAACAATGATGCCAATTAGTTTTATTAATTAAGGTGTATTGGAAAACATTACGTTAATCATCGACTACCGTAACGAGCAATGGAAGCAATAAAACAGCCCCACCGTATACCCTAGAGACACCGTAGCCATCTCCCGTTCCATTATTGTGTGTTATCCTACAGTACCACCACTACAGTACCCCATCTACCGTACCTTGGGTGTGGAGGTGTACTGGAATTCGTGAGGAGGCAGCTGGCCCGAGTTCACCACCAGCGAGTCCTCCGAGGGAAGGGAGAAGGACAGCAGTCCGCGACCGGCCTGCAAAAGATTGATTACGGTAGGACAGCGATTACTGTAGCTGCGAATGATGGACTCGCTTTTGGGTTAGTATCTATAGTTACTTCGAGGCTACTTGGTTTATCTGGCAAAAGAAATAATATAAAGATGATCATTGTTTCATGAAATCTATGCTTGATCTAAAATAGCACATCTCGGTTTCACAAGTCCTATGTAACTAGAGCGAACACCAATTGAGTAATGAGAGACGACGAGATCTACCGTACCCACACCATCTTATCAATAACTACCGTACCCAGTCAGAATTTTTCCAATCAATAACTACCGTATACCTTATCGCTTTCCTTCCTCGGGACCTGTGTGAGCAGCAGGGAGGCCGTCTTGCTCCTCTTCGTCGTCTCTCTGCTCGAGGGCGGCGCGTAGTTGGACACCTTCACGAAGCTGTACTTGCTCCTGAATGGAAAAGCTGATTATCGATTTCATTGATGACTACCGTATCCCTTAATTAAACCGCTCCTGAACAGAAAGATTTTACACAGCCTACCTAACCCTGAACACATCCCATACTCTGTTGAACAAAAGACAATTTCAAAACTGCAACTTTTGCGCAACGTTCTTCAGAGTTTCTAGTCACAAGCAAATGTTCTCTCTCATGCACACACGCAATTATTGCATGTGCTTGAATTCTAACTTATCAATTGGTAGATATACATATATGGCGTGCTTTCGAGTTTCACCGCACACTCAAATGGTTTCGCTCATTCACTTATGCAATTTTTGCACCCCCATTCAAACCTGTGAATCGATCAATACCGTATCCCAGTCTACCGTACTCCTACCGTATTCCTCTTTACCGTACCCCTCCCCCACTCACTTGAACCGTGGCACGCGGAAGCCGAAGGTGTACCGGAGGCAGCTGCCCAGGCAGCACAGCGCCACCGTCGACAGGAACAGCCCGACGATCAACAGACCTGAAACACGGGGTCCATGGTGTATCGGGGGGCGCCGTTTAGTAAACGTCGCAGTGGATTAGTTATAGTGAAATTAGATCGAATAACAGTGGATTATTCGCGAATCGCCTTTGTTATTCGCGAATAGCCTTTATTAATCGCGAATCAATTTTACTCGAACAAACAACATTAATTAGTTAACATCGCTCCCGCCTTCTTTTGCGTTTCACTGTTCATATAAGCGATCGAAATATATACGCAAGATAATCTAAACAGGAAATGCCGTCCAAAATCTCTAATCCGCCGTTTAGTATACGTCGCCGCCCATTAGTTACCATCACTTTCATAGCGCCTTCTTTTGTGTTTCACTGTTCATATAAGTGAACGAAATATGAACCCAAGATAGTTTCAATCGGCAATCTCTTCCAAAAATCTAATATTCCGCCGTTTAGTAAACGTCGCCCCCAACAGCACACCACACAACACCACACTCACACACACGGCCGGTCGTCCAGGCGTCGTGCGTCCACGTGGCCACGTGCACCATCGAGTACACGGCGACCAGGCAGAAGAAGGCGACGATCGATCTGTAATTATTTAATCAATCGATTATCTCGGGATACGGTAGCTTCAAGGGAAAAATCGATAAACACAGATTACTGTAAGCAAGAATAATCATTACTCAACAATGTCTTTGAAGGTTTTTTAAATCCTAAGCACACAATGGCAACGTAATTCTCCAGCGCGACATTCTGGCTAGATAATGTGAGCGTAAAGCACGAAAGCTGTGGGTGAACTAACATGCAGGTCAATTTACATTTTTTGCCAATGATGTCGTTACACTATTACCTAATTGTAAGCTAGATCTCTCCCTCACTCATACAAATTATGAAACACAGAAAGAGTACTTTGGAAGATCTGCACTAATTCTGTTATTTGACAATTTATACATAGAGAATCGATATTCCATAGCTACGGTAATCAAGAAAATCTAGATTCGAGGGATACTGTACTCACACGATGATACAGTATGATTAGGTGCAATCAATATTCGAGGGCTACGGTAAACAAGAAAATCGATAATACAGTAATACTCACGCGATGATACAGTAGGACACCCAGTAGCGCGCGAGGAAGTCGAGTAGAGAGCCATACTGTAGTAGTATTGATTAGTAGAGGATACCTTATACCTTCTTACGATAAAAATATGTATTCAGGGACGCATGAAGCTAACAAAAAAATGTAAATATAAGTTTGAAGTGCACGATGATGTTAACAGTATTAGACGCGTAACACTAACCTGCCCTAGTAACCAGTGCAAAACTCAAGTCTACCTATTTTCAGAGTATGCACCGCCAAAAATGTAAAACCCAAAAAAGTATACGAGCGTCATGCACCTGTGGTATCACTTCTAAATTATAATCAATAAAATATCAATACTGTAACGCTCAATACGATCCCAAGACTACATTAATACCATAAATAAAAAAATTAATAAAGCTACCGTACCACTCGATAGGAGTATCGCTCGCCGCACTGCGGGCACGTCTGGCGTGCCGCTACCACGCCCGCGAGGCAGCCGTGGTGCGCGTACACCCTGCAAGCAGCGGAACGGATTATTAGATACACAAATTATCGACTTTCTCGGAACAGTGAGCACTGAATAGCTATCGAACAAGAGTACTCAAAGGGGGTGCAGTCCGCTACCGACAGTTGAATGGATTTTGTTTTTATTACAGAGTGATCCAAGCTCAAATCAAAAAGTGCTCAACTACAGGGATAAGAACAATCCTTGAAACACAAATGATGCACATGAGAAGTGCGCTATGTCGCCAACGCAAATTTCGCTGAGATTGTGCTCACAATCAGGCTCACCTCCATATTATACCACATTATCAAGACTGCGATACTATAGTGCCTCTTTCCACTAATCATATCCCTCGCCTCCCAATTTACCGTACCCACCAACTACCGTAGCCCCCCTCCCTCCAACTCACTCGCAGAAGCATGGCTTGATCCATCGTTCTACAGTACTTTGCCCGTGATACAGCAGCACCGCCTACCGTAACCCCATTCGATCTACCGTACCCCACCAACTACTGCAACCCCCCCCCCCAAAAAAAACTCACTCGCAGAAGCATGGCTTGATCCATCTCGTGTCCTCTCGCAAGATCACGCCCGGTCGGTCCTCTCTTCTCCGGTACGAGCTGCTCTGGCAGATGATGCACTCGTGCTGCTGCAAGGGGTCAGGACTAGAGTCTAGTTTCGATTCGGTATCGATCAGACTACAAGTATCTTCCAGTATCAAACTACAGTGGTTTGCTAAACCATTCCGATGAAATTCAATGTTCGTGCTGCAGTGACTGGCTAAGTGCGCCAGTTTTCCACACTGTTAATCACTCGACGAGATGATAAAAAAAACAGAATCACTTTCACCTTCAACTAGTAAGCAAACTACACTCCAGTCTCCACTTCACATCAAACTACAAACCACGAACCTCTTCGACTACCCGATTCAGGCTGCTCGCCCGCTCGGCCTCCGCTCGCTTGTCCTCGTACCTACGCTCCGACTCGGCGCACGCCGCGTGCACCACTCCGTCGCTGAAATGGCAAACGTCGACTACCGCAATCACGGAGCACCGCACCATTGGAAACTACATAGAATTATCTTACCTTAAATTTGCAACAATCAAATCGCATGTATTAGGAGTCAGGGGTGGTATTCTTCTTTCATTTTTCGGCCGAAAAAAAATTTGGCCGCCAAATTTTTTTCGGCTCGGCTATAAAAATTCGGCCAAAAACATCCGGCACAGTGATGAGCACCATCCTCGGACAAATGGACAAAATAGGGGGTTCGACAAAAAAACTATTGAAAATCGCGGGTTTTGCTTCCGAAACCGGGGGTTATAGGCTAATAACCCGGGGTCAAAATCGGGGGTATAGTCCGATATCCGACCTCGTGCCCAACACTGATCCGGCAAAATTTTTTCGGCCAAATTTCCATATTTTTTCTTATCATTTTCCGACTTTTATATCCTCTTGCTCGGTTTCTCGCTTCGACAGAGGAACAGAGGACACAGGACACTGTCAGGACAGAGTACAGAAAGAGATAAGAAATTGCAAGCTTAGATCAACCGGTGAAACGTAGAAGCGCTTCGTCAAAATTGGTCAACAAACCAAGCAAAAAGAAAAAAATCAATAACGCTACCGTACCTCCTCGCGCAGCTCGGGACCTCCTTCTGCGGCAGCACGGGCTTGCGGCAGAACTCGCACTAAATTTAGTATTTAACTATCACCAATCAAGCACCTCGGAATCAAATGAGGCACGCAACATCTCCCTTGATAAAATTGCGAAACATTGATCGAACGGGCAAAAAAAAATTAAAAAAATACCTTGTGCAGCGGCTGCTGCGGGTGCTGCAGCTGCAGCTGGCGCGCCTGTGAATGTATTAATTAATTAATAAATAATCGAAAACAATCATTTATTTATGTCTCTAATGAACGCAAAACATGATTATTTCTAAAGACGACGAGGAGAATCGAACGTGAAAAGAATATGTGGAAATCACTAAATCGTGCATCGTCAATTTCTTTCAGTAATTTCAGAGAATCAGTAAGCTCATTGAGTAAAAGCAGCAATATCCATAACTACGAAGAGTACAAGGCACCAGCAAAAGAAACATTCGATATTTGTATTAATCCAGATTTCACACTCACTGATTTCTGACCGCACAAGATTCCTATCTTTCCCTGCTTTGCTCCTCGTTGATATCTCATAGTTGTAGATTTCATAAACAACAAGTCAACTTCTACTGCTCCCGCCCCCATCCTATCCTTTCCGCTATCATCCGGCTCCGAATTGGCCCCATCTCCAAATCTACCCTATCCCCTAGAGGTTCTTTCTAATGCACAAATCCTAGACCTACGAAAGCGCATACATACCCGCTGGACCGTATTTACCTCTATTTATCCAACCCTTCAACGCGTCCGTTACCTGCTGCACATCATCCGCGCCCAGTCCATGCTGCAGCTGCTGCAGCTCTCCCTCCGCTGCAGCAGCTCCTCCTGCTCCTGCTGCTGTCTGCGACTGCGGCGTGACCGAGGCAGCGTGCGGCGGCGTGGACGAGGAGTCCTGCAATGCTCTTATTTAGATAATAATTTTAAAATAATACAGGAGAGTCAAGTCAGTGATAAAAAACCCCTAATGAGTCCTAGAACCGCATGGCCGGACCCCCAAAGATAGAGTGAACCATCAATTAGCTAATTGCATCTCATCCGAAATCATTGATTGAATGAGAAAAATAAGCAATCATGAGGCGCCAACGCAACCTCGATCTGACGGGCGGAAAATCAATGGGGCTAACTGAACACAATGTTTATATCAACCACCATTCCTGATAACATCAGCCACGTACAGATTACGTGAATATGAACTGCAAATGAAACCTCACGTTAAAAAACAAACGCGATCCTGCTACACGCATGCAAGCGTGCAATTAATTTTATTTCTCTAAGAGTACGATGAATCCGATGAATCGACAGCACACAGACTGTGCGCATATGATGCACCAGTGACACCACGATTTCGCGGGCAAAACTTAATTGGACTCAATTTTTGCGCACTGACTTTAGGGACCACCATCAAAATTGGCGATTTGTATTTGGGGTGTCAAGACTTATCGTGATCATTAGTCCTTAGGTGTGGAATGAATTTCCAAAAAGAAAAATTAAAAATAATAAAAAAAGAAAAAAGATATTCGCAAAAGAAACAAAGTCTCTCGCTTCAAAACGAGAGTCACACCACGCCAAGACGACGTTTGTCACGGCTCCGGCTACAGTGACGGCCCTGGCTCTGACGGACTATTTCCCGGTTCTGGCTAAAAAAATTTTTGGTTTATTTTAGAAAAAATATTTTGTCTGCTTAATTCTACAATGTCATGCTTTCCCTCGATTCCGTGCCATGCACTCCCTCGATTCTGTGCGATTCCACCCTCGATTAAGCAGTGATACAAATAAAGGTCATATTTGACGTTTCGTCATGCACCATCCGTGGGCACTGACCAATCGACGTAAATATCAACCTGGGGTTTGTCCATGGGTTGGTGGTTCATTATCAACAACAATTGGTCGCGGCCCATTCCAAAGTAAGATGGTGCAAGCGACCAAAGTTGAAATAACATCGGTCATTGAGTGAATCACGTCACATTTTGGCTTGCACCATCTGTGGGCACTGACCGATCAGTGTCAAAATGGAGGAGGGGGTCGCCCAGGGGTTGGTAGTCAACTATTAGCAGCGATAATGCGCGGCCCTCGCCTAATAAGGACAGTGCAAGCGACGAAAGTGGAAAAAAAACACGAACAGAATGTAATTTCTATCACATTTCCGCATGCACCGTCTTTGGGAACTGGCACCATGACGTCAAATTCGCACAGGGAACCGAGGATGGGTCACTTATCAAGTATTAATAAGAATTGAGCGCGGCTATCGCCACTACGGGACAGTGCAAGCAACTATATGTCGAAAATTTACAAGGATCACGCGACAACTGACATATAAGTGCATGCACCGTCTTTGGGAACTGGCAACATGACGTCAAATTCGCACAGGGAACCGAGGATGGGTCACTTATCAAGTATTAATAAGAATTGAGCGCGGCTAACGCCACTACGGGACAGTGCAAGCAACTATATGTCGAAAAACTACGAGCTGGTAGCAGGCAACTTTGAATTTCGTCGATAACGAGCTTGGATAACCATGAAACAGCGGCAATTTTGGCGTGGGACTAGTGCATGGGGCCTATTTACCTCTGATAACAACAAAAGTCGCGACCTTTCAGGTTAAAATACAATTATCGATCACCAAAGTAAAAAATAAAACTGTGAAAAATCGAAATCACGAGTGTGACCGGTTTGAACTCCGTCAAACTAAACACCGGTCCCGGAATTTCGGAACACGGCTCTGTCTCACACTTTTTTCCGGAATTTTTTTTCCGGCTCTTTTAATGGTGGTCCCTACACTGACTTATGATATTCGCATTCCGACCAGCAGTACCACGAAAGAGACAGTAAATGTGATGTCGTTAAGCAATGACATTACAATTAATGCTCTGAACGTGAGACCTTCCCATTCACGATTCGGATTAATCAATAATCCGTAGTACAAATAACATCAAGAACTCAGCCCCAACTCTATCTCGCTACCGTAATCCAGACCAATCGATATCAGTCGATACTCACCGCGAACTTCACGATAATCTGCTACAATAACATCCAAATTTCACAAGTTCAAAGTTCAAAAATATTGGAAACCGATCAATAATCAGCTACCGTAACCCAAATTCGCTCTAGGACCCACCTCGAACTTGAGGGTTGACGTGGAAGAGGGCGTGTCGCTGCCATCGGGCGTGTGCTCTCGCTGCAAAAAATTAATAATATTCTATCACAGTTACGTTCCCCAGTTATTTTTCACTACTGCTGACAGAAAATAATCGCACCTAAATGGAAAAAAACGGAGGGTTCTTGCGATTTCGGAACTAGTATGCCCTTCTGAAACTCATGGAACACTCAAAATTCGATGTCGCAACAACCGATTGCGTCGTCGCTGTTGCATTCTCGATACTATGTACTGGGGTTTCGAGAATCTACTCATTGAGTCGTTTTACGAGCCTCCAGCACGCACACTTCGCCAACAAATTTATTAGTAGGCGATTTCACAATTCCGACCTATCGACTACCGTACCCACTACCGTAACCCTCCCCCCCCTATCGTACCTCAACGAGCGACTGCCGGTCGCTCCGTCGATTACTCATGCGTTGCTGCAAGGTTGATCTTTGATCTTTCACAAATGCTGATCTTTGATCCTTCAATGATCGATCATACGCGAGTAATCAGGTATTACACATTGACCACGACAACAACGACACACAACATCCACGAACAGTAATCAACATGTTACAGGAATCTTTATCAAATTAGCAATATATCATCAACATTAGTGTACAAATTAGCGCGAATATCACAGGGATTAAAAGTATGGATGCTAGACAGAAATAATGCGAGCATTTACGAATGAGCGAAACGCAAAAGGTAAAAAGTCGGAAGAGCCAAGAGTACCGGAAATGAGGGAAATGTGTGTGGAGATTTGTGCAAGCTGGCGGGGACTTTCCCTTCCACCAGAGTTCACTCGCACATCATACTAGACTGCATTGGGAAGTTACCACGCCAATATTTCAGCTACAATCGAAGATTTGCAAAAGTTAGCGCTTAAACGGGGCAGCCAAACCAGTGCAACTCCCTAACCTATGCAACACCGACGCCAAATAAAACAGCGACCACTTTGCGCACTCAACCCCTCATCCTGTATGTCCTAATAGGCAGGTGGTCTAAGCAGCGGGGCCGGAATAGCAACACGCAATGTTCTCGTCTCCCCATTTAGCGCTGTCTCTCGTCGGTCAGAGACGCGAGAGAGCATGGAAAAATGAGAGAGACAGACGATCCAGCAACTTTCAGGGGCACTCAAACCCCGTGAATCATTCGCGGCCAGTGCGCACAGCTGAAACAACGGCAAAGAACTCTCACGGGGAAAGAGGGAAAGGGGGGGGGGGATAAACAACGAAAGGTACTGCCCGAGCAACGCGCATTAACGGATTCCCCCCTTGCGACGACCCCAATCCCCCTTGATCATCCATTCCCCCTAGGTGACTAGCCTCCCGCGCCCGAGCCCAGAATAGCCGTGAAAAAGTGGTTGAGGTGGTTGGAGTGGGGGATCTTTGTGCCTATTCGATGCGTCCCTAACTCAAACAGAATCGATCCTCCTCCAACTCCCCCCCCCCCCTTCTCTCTCCTTCCCTAGTTGGGGCAACTGCAGTGATCTCACAATCTGATAACGAAATGGCACACGCGCGCGCAGTGGTTGTGGTGGTAGGGGATCAAAAGTGAGGAAGGGAGGGTGATCTGGAGCCCCTACTGTACACCTGAAACTACCGTAATCTCTCGTAATCGATCGTTCCGGGACCCGTGCGCGGTGCAAAGTACCAATTGCCTAATGCGCAATGATCCATCGCTTTTCGCTCGCACATGCGCAAACATTACCTACCGGAAGAGATATTTGCAATCGATAACATGCACCCATCACCACCTTCGCTCTCCTCATTTCGCACACTCTCTCGCTAATCGACAGCCGCGAAAAACTGATCCGATGCGACAAACTGCGAAAAACTGATCCGATGCGACCTGACAACCGGAAACAGCGCAAGAACTAGGAAGTTGTGGCAACCTATCGCTCGCTCGGTCGATAATTGGGTAAAGGGTGGAACGCTAAAACGCCTGGGCACGCAAAAACCGAAAACGCCTCAAAGTTTATGATCAATTTCTGGGGTCGTTAGGGCGCAGTGATTTACTCCGCGCACTTGATCAAAAACGATTGTCTCTCTCTCTCTCTCATTCACCCGCTCTCTAGCACTCTGACCGGCGAGAGAGCACGGCCAATCGAGAGAGCGCTACTCCGGCAACTCAGATTGGGCGGGGAGTTATCAACGCGCCGGAGCGTCTGCGTCTCTCGATTGGCCGTGCTCTCTCGTCGGTCAGAGTGGGCGAGATAGTGTGGGAATTGAAGAGACGCGCTCGATCGCTCAATGCCGTTCGCTGCCGTTTTTGTGTGTAACTTTGCGCGGTCGGAACGGGGGAAGATAAGATAGCACTAATCGACCGCTCTCTAATACCACTCCCTGATTAGCACTCTATGAAGCGCACAATCCCCGGGTAGAAATACCTCGATTCTCTGATTCCAAAGAGCACATCCGACTTTGAACCCAAGGAAAGAATTGATTTTCAAATCGCAAACTAGGAATTGAAAAGAAAAGTGAGACGGCGGTGTAATGACTAAGACATGACGCACTATTTCGCTCTTCCGACAAAAATTGAATCGAAAATACGGAAAGAAAGGGTGATAAATACATGTTACACGAAGGACAAATTATAATCGATATTGGTCAAGATATGGTTAAAACGTATACAAGTTAGGAGTGAAACACGTGATCAACTAGTCAAAATGGCAAGGAAGGGGATAGACAGGAATAGACAAAGCACTGGGTCAAAATGGAGCATAATCCCTACAAGCTAAAGGCACTGCACAAGATAAGGGTGAATAATGATCTACGGGGGTTATGTTACAAATAAAAGTGGAGAAAGTAGGTGGAAATTAGCAAACTAGAGTGGGCTACGGGAGATCATACTACGAATCGAGTGTCAGAGATGAAACTAGAAACAGATCAGAGGTCAGAGATCAAAGATCAAACTACGAAGATCCTCAAACTTGTGTCTCCTGGTTAAACTCCGGCGAGATGGAAGCACGCGAGCGAGGCGTCGTCGAGCTGGCTGAAGAGATCAAAGATCAAACTACAAATACAGCAAAAGCAGTAAATTTTAGCAGAATTTCTACATATTTGAGGCAACTACGTAAGCTACAGTTGAAAGAAGATCTAATGAGCGAAACATTACAAGTTGTTCGCCCGCGGAGTCCTTATGAAAGTAGCGAAATGCACATGAATCTAACCAACAACATTTCAGAAAAAAAATTGATACGCAAAATCTACAGACATCAGCAGAAGGAAACTCACGAAGCCGCCATTGATTATGAATTCTGAATGAATGAGGGGATGGATCATTGGCTCTCGGAGGAACCCGGGTCTCTTATCAAATTGGTGAAACTCACATGAACCCGGCAAATACAGCAACGAATTTCAGAAATACATCATCATCTTGCTGCCCAAACCACTCTGACCTTTGCAGGATCTACAGAGCTATTGGGAAGATAGTTCAAGTTGTTTTTACAAGAGGGCTCTTACGATAGTGGTGAAACGCGCATGACCCTGGTCAATATCGAACAATAAGGGATCAAACTACAAAAGCTACAAAGATCAAAGATCAACTCGCTCACCTCTGCTGCTGCTGGGCGTGCTGGTGAGCAGCGGGCGAGAGCGCACCGTCTGCAATTATCGATTATCTCGATTAGTCGTCTGACCCTCTCAATTTCGCACACTCTCTCGCGGTTGTCTGACTTCGGTGAGATAGTACCACGCAATCGATCAGTAATCAATATACTGCATTCATCACTAGTGAAATTCAGTAATGAATCATCAGAGACAGCCTCAGCACTCGTATCTCGAAATTGTTTACTATTCTCACAGGTGATGTTGAGTTTCAACAGGTTTACGAAAACCCTCATCCCATTGGAGTAAGTGATTCGTCTCTTTTCGTTGGTCACAAATTTCATCCATCAAATATTCGGAGCCCCACTCCCCCTCACTCACCAGTCCCTGTGCGTACTGCTGGTGGTGCTGCGGCGTAGCCGCTGCAGCTGCAGCATCTGCAGCCGGGTAGGCGGGGCCGGGGGCGAACGAGATGGCCGAGATGGTGGACAGCGTGGCGGAGAGGGGCGTGCGCGCGCCCGACTCCGAGTGCTGCGCCAACTGCAGACTGCCCGATGCTGCTGCAAAGGAGGGATCTTTACAGCAGGGATGACTCAGCAAGCACAATGACCCTCTCCTCATTTCGCGCACTCTCTCTCCTCATTGTCAGTGGCCGATAAGACAGTGCGCGAAATAAAGATGTTTCGCACTTTTGTGTTTCACGAAGTACTTGTATACGCATTGGGAACGGATTAAGCTATTCTTGCAGCCCATCCGTCTGAAAAAAGCAATACTATTTCGTCAACCTACTAGCGTCATATTACCAGTATTCATGACGTCCACTTTGCGCTTTTACGTTTCACGAGATTCATGAACATGCGGCGCAACGGGAATGTTCAATACGACCGGAACCTTCTCTCCATGAACAACCTTTCAATCTAGCCAAATCATAAGACCGTTTCTCTTTACAACTACGCTATTCCTACCGTACCCCCGTGCCTGCATACCGCACTCCTACCCTCTACCGTACCCTTTCCGGGTCTACCGTACTCCTACCGTACCCCATCTTCCACGGCTACCGTACACACTCACACGTGACGCTGATGGGCGTGATGCTTCTGCGCGGCGGCGGGAGAGTGGAGGCGGTGGTGGCGGAGCGCGGCGGGATGCGCGGAGGCAGCGCGGTCGCGGATGACGCGCCGGACACGGACGGGGTCGAGGAGCGCGTTGCGGTCGCGTCGCGGCTGCCGCCCACCTCCGAACCCGGCGAGGCCGACGAGAACGACATGTTGATGGCGGACGGCGGCGAGGGGTGCTGTAAAGGGATACGGTAAGGGAGGTGAGGGTTACGGTATTCGCTTATACTGTATTGATTTTCTGTAATTGCTACCGTAGGCAACGGTGACATTGCATTGGAGCAAATTTACTATGAGCATTCTCACTAATTTCATTGTTAGCAAAAATTTTCACATGTGATGTACGGGTTGCACGCACAGCGTATAGGCGGGAGTGATTTCAGCGTCTCAATAAGCACCATACACGCGGCCAGTACATTACATTACATCCCAACAAATAAATATTCTTCTCTCGAATCCCGATCGACTACAATATCAACCAATCATTCGATGAACAACCGAACCCCTACGATCTCAGACAATCAATAATCTACCGTACCCTTACGATCTCAGCCAATCGATAAACTACCGTACCCAGACGATCTCACCCAATCGATAAACTACCGTATCCCCACGGTCTCAATCAAACGATAAACTACCGTACTCTCTCGGGCGGGGGTGGCGGACGCGTCGCGGCTGCGTGCGAGGGCGCGCGCGGCGAGCACACGGCGATCGGCGAGATCTGCAACAAATCAATCGATAACTGATGCATGGACTCTCTTTGTTTCCTGCACTCTCTCGTTGTGCTTGCCCAACAAACATCAGACAGCTCGTGTCCGAAGGAAAGGCGCCAATTTGCGGTCGCGGATTGTGCGTTACACTGTGTTCATAGAATGAAGGAACGTATGGAGGAGCTAGTGTAAGGCGCGAACAAGCGATACAAACAAAGATAACTGTCAGCGACTAAGAAGTCAAATCATCATGCACACAACCTAGCTAATGAGATGATACCGTCATGACGACTACCGATATGGCACCCAACAGTACTCAAACACGAATGCGACAAATCCCGAAAATAAAAAATGTGTTCCAACTTGATCTGCCTAGCGATCATGAGTTTCACAGTCTACTTGAGAGGAAGCAGGGCGGAATCTGACAGTATACTTACTGATCCAGCGAGATAACAAAAAAAAATCAATGTCCTGGAAGACATTGCTATATGATTCTCCAGCGACCATATTCCGATAACCACAATACCACAGACTACCGTACCTCAAGCACACCGTACCCTACTGAATTCTCACTACCGTGTCCGTACTATAGACTACCGTATCCTCATTACCGTAATCCTACCGTAATCCTCACCGAGGTCCTGCTTCCGGCCGGGACCGCCGCCAGCTGCGTCAGCATCGTCGTCGTCGCCTCGTCGTTGTCGTCCGCGCCGCCCAGCAGTGGCGTCGACGAGGACTGAAGATATCGATCGATAAGTGGTAATCGATTACCGTAACGCCTGGTCCCATTACGGTGGATAAGCTATGTATTATCATAACCCGGATTCGTTACGTTAAAAACAGTAATCGATAAACAATATCAGACTACAGTTACCCTCTCTCACTACGGTAAGTCAGTAATCGATAATCGACTCCCGAAATGATGCAACGAGCAAATGAGAGCAATTTTGCAAGAGCAATTTCCACCAGTGAGTTTCGGGGAACATGTGTTGCATATGACCATGGGGAATTGATCTTCCACGATAGGAGTCCTTATCACGCTGGCAACAATACAATCCAAACACTCGATGCAACCGTACCTCAGAGCACCGTAATCTCACAGACCCAATAAATCAATAATCAATACTACAGTAATCCCATCATACCTCCGCGTAGACATTCGCCGAGGCAAATTCATCCACATAACATTGTCTATCGTTAACATCCCGCTCCATGTAACACCATCGCACCTCATTGCAGTCGTCTAGCGCTACTTCACACTACCGTAATCCTATTGCTTCTAAATCAATCGATGCTGCTACCGTACCTCCGCCGCAGCGTAGACGTTCGCCGGGTAGTGCACGTTGCGGCCGGCCGCGTAGAACGACTCCATCGGCGGGATGGTGAACACCGGTCTGCAATTATTGATTAAGAAATTAATAATTGAATTTATTATTTTTGCCGGCGGAATTGGCGTACTGATCATTCTTGGTGACGAGCACTCAAACTTACCCGGCCATTGCAACGCCAATGTCGCTTGTGAAACCGAAAGCGACTTTCCCTTTCTTTCATTCCATCCTCCAGATCTCTACGTTTACCTTTGGCTCCAAAATTCTTATTACGCGTAACAGGTGGCACTCATGTTACTCATCAGCTGATCGGGCCGCTATAGCACATCACAGTGACCTAATAGCATCTCGCGATTGATACTCATCAACAAATTTCGAAGACCCCGTAGCCTTACGGGACTCGCAGCATTCCCGTCTCGCTCACCTATTAACGCCTCTTCTCATCGCCGGTCCTCCCTCCACGTCCACTTCCATCGGCTCGGGTATGTAGATGGCGGAGACGTCGGGGCTGTCGTTGGAGGTGCGACGACGACTCGCCGCCCAGCGGCCGAGCGACCGGGAGAACGACTGCAACACAGAGAATTGCTCCGATCAAGTATACGGCACAATTATCTTACTGGCTATACTATGGGTCTAAAGATACAGATTTTATGTCTCTTATGAGAACAGGACCGAGTAGAGGTCTGCAAATGGGAATCTGGGGGGGGGGGTACAGAACTAAGATTGGAAAATCTCCTTGAGCCTTGAGCCTTTGTGATGTATCAGAAAATCACATTATGCTGGGATATGAAAGGAGCGTAGCGACTGAAATAGTACAAATAACGTATTCTATCTTGCTCAATCCAGAGTGAGGCGCAGCACTTTTAAAATCAAATGTATTTCCCAATATTCAGATAACTCGATCTTACCCGTATCTTGCCGATCCACTGCAGGGCGAGGAGATACCGTACCCCTTATATCGCATCCACCATAACCTTACCTCCCTTCCTACCGTATCCCATATTCTACCGTACCCGTATCTTGCCGATCCACTGCAGGGGGAGGGGCGTGCGCGGGCCGTTGAAGTGCAGCGACTCCTCGTCCGACAGCTGGTCGACCACGTAGACCACCTCAATTTAAATTAAATATTTAAATTTCAAACCGTATGATAATGAACATCGATTAGTGCATAATAGCCCAAAGACAAAACTCTATCCACTACATGCACCCAGAATAACCACTAAATTAAACTCATTATGTTCTTTTATGGTACTGTTACGGTAAGCAATCAAATTCGACCCGACTCCGAGCAGATCGTGTGCCAGTGAAGCACAGATGAAGCATGGTTAAGAAATTTATTTTTTTTTAGCGAACAGGCACGATTACCGAGCATTGGTCCTATCTAAACCGCCTTCAGCTGCAACCCGACTGGTCTGTCTAGGAGCCGCAAATAGACCATTAATGTGACATTGTGAGCTCTTGCCATGCCTATAACCGAGAAAAAAAAAGAGAAATCTCCTGACTTTTTTCTTCATCAGCAACATAAAATTGTTTAGCATAATCGCTAAACCCCCCCCCCTCGAAAACTCTATCCACTACATGCACTCAGAATAACCGCTAAATTAAACTGATTATGTTCTATTCTGGTACTGATATGGTAGACAAATTCGAACCTGGTTCTTCTTCCTCCACGATCGATACTCGGATCGGTAGAAGGCGACGGTGACACACATCCACATGAGGTAGACCAGCGTGAGGAAGCCGGACATCGCGAACATCGCGATGCCCTCTGCGAATTTACTTTGTTAACATTATATTGCTTAATTAAGATTAAAATTAATTAGCTACACTCACAAGCGGCAGCAAGAAGTTTTGTTTTTAATTTCGGAAATTTCCAGGCGCAATCGAGTTTCATAGGATCCATGAAGCGGCAAACGCGTTCCCATTCGCAATATTCGTATGATAGCCCTCATGAATTCATCAACAAATCAACTACTTGGATCACTTTCCTTCTCTGACTGCTATGACGCGCTCGTTGTCAGAACACCTCGCTAATCTCAATCTTGCTAAATCATCTTGTAAATAAAATAATCATGATCATGCGGCCTGGCTACTATTATTGAAGAGGGCAATAGGTCAGACAAGGGTGGTGTGGCGGCGCACCCTCTTTGTGCTTGCACGGTAGGAAGGGTCGATCGAGAAGTGAGTCACCGGGAGCGTTCCACTGGCCGTCGCTGTCGTAGCACGTGAGGCCGGCGCGGAAGCACAGGTACGCGGAGCCGATGGCGAACGGAGTGAGCACCGTGAAGCACATCACGTCTGCAATTAGGGGGTGGTTAATTGGTAATTAATTAATTAAAGCAAAATTGTTTTTACACCACTCCGCGTTGCCCGCATCAGCTCGCATGCCCTAGCGGAGATAATGCGAAGTAAATATAGTAGATTTCCCTTTTTTTTGTCCCCGCGTGATCCATGTTTTTCCAGGTGCACATCTAACTGTATCAACCGGATAGCAGAGCTAACAAGTCCATTAATCAATGGTGCCCCTAACCAATACTTCAATCGCAAAAATTAGAGAACCGATGTCTTTTGAGTTCCACATGGTGCTCATATGGCTGCGTTAGCCCGGAGCTAATGATGATCGTCAGAGCTTGCTGACTACAATTCCATAAATATCGCAAAGAGAGAGCTCATAAATTGTGCAATCCACTTGCATAATTCCAGTTTCACTCTTCTATTAACCCTAGTTCCGTTGGTTGTCAGTAATCCCAGGTCGAGCTCGTTAACACTCCCCAGCAGGTTTTCAAAAGCAAAATCAATCGGCATGTGATTCGCCAAATCTCGTTATAAGT
This sequence comes from Pristionchus exspectatus, assembly GCA_911812115.1. NCBI lineage: Eukaryota > Metazoa > Nematoda > Chromadorea > Rhabditida > Neodiplogasteridae > Pristionchus > Pristionchus exspectatus. The sequence goes on along the minus strand of OU461584.1, from coordinate 19,727,328 downwards.
CCTCCTTGCTACAATGAGAAAGGACGCAGAACCAGCCAATTTTTAGTTTCACACTCCCATCAAGACCAGTGTCTTTCAATTACAACCAATATTTTTCCTCCTCATGCAATAGAAAATAAACATGACTAGTGAACAATCAAACATAAGACGACGCTCCACGCACCTGCGCATTACCCGTTTCACCACTTCACCAAGACCGATCGTACCCACCGAATCTAATCGTCGAATTGGTCCGTAGTCCAATAAATAATCAATAAACATGCCACCGTATCACTACTAATTGATAATCATGCCACTCAATCGTTAACTACCATACACTCACCGATCATGGTGCCTCTTCTCTTCCAAAAAGGTCGTCGATGTCTACGCCGAAAACCTAAAATCCGAAAGCATACCCGGTTTCAAAGGCTTCGTTCAACCCCCAGTCCCCAAGCAATCAATCAATCGATATACCGTTTCAAACCATCATAGTGTCCAATCACCTAGTACCCAATCAATCGATATCTACCGTATCCTCAATCAATAAAAGTGCTACCGTACCCGTCATTGTGCCTCTACCCTCCTCGACGAAGCATCCGCGCTGCTTGATGTAGTCCCAGAACGAGCGGTCCTTTCTGAAAATGGCAATTTGCAAATTTAAAAAAAAATTTCGGAACAATCGCTTTTGAGTTTCACTATATTTTCTAATAATCGATCACTTAGCATGAACGATTCACGGACAGTGCGTTGGCGAATTACAATCTCATTAAACACACTAGCAGTTGTGATTAGCCTCTGCATCTCCGCAGCCGTGAATCTCTAAAGGGGCAGGGGCCAATCCTAGCCAATCAAATTCGTGCTTCACCCATGTGATAAGATTCACATCTTTAGCTGGAATCGGAGAGTTTCACTCAACTGATGCTGTTTACAATGTTATCACCTGTGCAACTGGAATCAGAAGCTATGCATTTCTATCCGCGTTTTTTCCAGGTAGGCTCGTACTCCGGCCTTCACATAATCCTTACCTCTTTAGCTGGAATCGGAGGAGGCAGATCTCTCCAACGGGCGATTAATATTTTTCTAACTTGAGAAATGCGCGACAAACGTTCCTTTTTTATGAACACCAGACAGATTCGTGTTTCAGCCTTCACATAATCCATTCACAGCCATTCACCTCTTTAGCTGGAATCGGCGGAAGAGGCAGATCTCCCCTACTAGAGGTTAGCTGTTATCTCTAAAGCTAATTTATGCCGACCATGTTCCTAATTTGAAATAGCCACGTTTTCCGATATTCCCGGGCAGGTTCGCGTTACAGTAACCTTACAAACCTCTTTAGCTAGAATCAGAAGAGGCAGATCTCTCCATCGAGCGATTAATAATTTTCTGTCTTGAAAAATTGCACGACAAACGCTTTTTCAATTGACACCAGGTGGGTTCATGTTTCAGTCGTCTTACGCTTCTAATAATCAATGCTCACCTCCGCAGCTGGAATGTCTAAAGGACCAGGGACCAACCTTAGCCAGTCAGATTCATGTTTCAGCCTTCACATAATCATAATAGCGATTCACCTCTTCAGCTGGAATGGGAAGAGGCAGATCTCGCAGCACGCCGTGCCGGACAGCGTCAGCCAGTGCTCCACGCACGACCGATGGTACAGCCCCATCGTGCCCCTGAAAATATTTAAATAAATAGTTAGCTTTAAACAAATCAAATCAAACAAATATGTAACTTGTGTGATTTTAATGAAAAATAACGAAAGAGCTAGGTTTGCACAAAGCTCGAATCTATGTGAATTGATGTTTCGATCACAATTTAACACACGCGACGGGCATCACTAATATTAACAAGCCAGAGCCTAATGAAAAAACAACTAAATATTTATAACAGCAGTCAAACGCGGGTTATTGCCGGTTTTTCGCATGCAAACTGATTCATGCTGTTAAAAGTTGTTAGAAGAACGGGGGAAAGTGAAAACAAGTGGAGCACTCGACATTTTGCAGTGTTGTGAAAATGCAAGTGTGAAAACAAGTGGAAAAAACAACAGGTAGTGCACACTCATAGCGTTGTCGCTGTTTCATGGCTGATGAAAGCAAAACAGTGTGAGTAAACTACTTACCCTGACATTACTGAGGTCTGACTTCGGTCACATAGGGTATAAGGCATGGTGGAATGGGATCAGTGGATAATTGATTATTTGCAATGGCAGGGCGAGATCAATGGTAAGCCTAGAGACTGGCATTACGCCTTGACGCTCATAAGTGCGCTAAACGTTGCGCAAGACCAGCTATGTCGTCTCCTAGGTTTAAAATAAATATTAAGCCTCACTTGCAATGGCAGGGCGAGATGAGCGGCTCGCCGCCGCCCGAGGAGCCTCCCAGGTAGGGAATGGACGTCTCGCCGCAGTGGCAGATGCGGCAGACCGCGGCGCCCAACGACGTATTCGGCGAGATACCCATGCACTGGAATGGAAATATTGTTGCGCAAATTAAGGCAAAACAATATACATTAGTGATGGGCGAATCTGGGAATTGAAGATGACTAATGGCATAGTGATTGGGAGATACCCTTGCACTGGAATGAGGATAAAGAGGAGTTCCAACAGGAAAATAAGAATGAAACAAAAATTTGTTGATCAAAATGGAGTGCAATAAATGCAAGAAGCGAATACGCACAATGACAACAAAGTAGTACAAAAATGGTTGAGAAAGAGATAGGCTGTGGATTTGTAGTTGGTCATGCACTAAAATAGCCTAAAATCGAGGGCAAAGTAGAGGTAGAAATAGAAGTTCCGGCTATAAGATGAAACAACTGAGAGCTGCGCGCCCTCAGATATGAATTGCGGAGGAACGCATTGTTTGAAGAATGTTGGGAAGATTGGGAAGGAGCTCGCGCGCTAAATCATGCGAAATATACTAATATTTCAGGTTAAAGGAGCAAAAAAAAAACGAGTACACTATACAAAACAACTTTAAAACGCGTTTCGAAACAAAACTATGAGGTCCGCAGATTGATATACGAGGAGAAAGAGGATACAAGCGCTGCATCACACAAGGGAAAGCCAATAATCGCAACATAGTAACCAAAATCTCGCGGGAAAACAGTTTGAAATTCAAAATTTCGAAAGAGGAGACGATCGATGGAAGGAATTGGTACGGTAGCCCACGAACCACTGATTTCGTTCAAATCGGTTGATCGATAATTGATCTTTTTAATTTTTTTTAATTTTTTAAAATGATTTATCGATTAAATATTTACAACAAATTGCTGATCATGATACGTAGACATTTCTGTTGTAGGCCTTTCTCGGTGCATCGTTCTCATTATATTCGCTAACAATCGAGTAACCATAGAGACAACATTTCCGAGCACAGATTCCCCGTCCTTCTCATACATTGGTTTGACACTTTGTATGTTGCGTACACTCGATATTGCGGACCACCCAGGCATTGCACGGATAGACTCTTTGATCTGAAAAATCGATATTTTCATGCTACCGTATCCTTTTCCCACCTCTCGATTGTTCACCAGGTATACGGTAGAATTGGTGAAAATGAAGAGAAAAAAATGAAAATGAAGAGACGGCGGTACGTAGATATTTCGAGCTCTCATGGAAAGGAGACGGCCAGAATCTAATCAGAGAAAAGTAGAGAGTATGGACATCAAGGCGATTTATTTCTTGATCTCTCTCACTGGGCAGAATGAAGAAATAATACGGGAAAGGTAAAAGGTAAAGGTCACCCCGTGCTCTAGGCACTCGAAGTCCTGCGGGAGCCCACTGCTAGGCCAGTGACTATTTTATAAGGCCTATTTTATAAGGCCTATTAAAAAAGACTATTTTATAAGGCTATACGGGAAGAGAGTTTATTCCTCTGATCTGAGTGTGAGTAACCTCCATCTTAGACAGATCGTGAACTGCACTGTTTATTGCTCGATCATTGTATGCTCATCAAAAAGTTATGCATGTCAAAATAAGCTACAAGTCGAGTGAATGAAATTATGCCGTAGAGACATGCGAAGTGGCATTGCTCTGAGTCTGAGTAACCTCCATCTTGGATAGATCATGCACTGCGTTCTTATTCTTAGTCATCATCGTACGAAGGGACTTCTTGATCTGAAACAGACATCTAAAACGAGTTTCCAAAACGATTTGGGCAGGCTCTAACTATTCTACATCTTGACATTATCAATGCAATATTTATCTGTGCCGGCTTTCTGGGAGCAGATGAAGAAGGGGTTTCACAAGCAGTTCGTCTCATTTCTAGATAAACGAGATCGTCTTGACTTTCTTACCTCCGCATTATTCACCAGATACACGGTTGAGTTGGTCAGCATGTTCATCTCGGCGAACACTGTGATTATTCTAAAAAAAATATAAAAATCATTGAAGGGATTGAAACATTATGCGTGTGGACGGATGAGGACGGAGATATATTTCAAGGAAACAAAAAACAATAAAGTCAATAGACGATACAAACACAGATTATCGTACCCGTAAAAGTACAAATTCTGTGTGTTTCCAATGAGGACGGGAAAGATGCGGAAGAAAATCCATGCAGAAGAGTAGACAAAGGCCATGGTGGCGAATTGAATGGCGTATCTGGAATATTTTAATTTCTTAGAAATGTGTTTTAACGTGTGACACATTTTTTTCGAATTTTCTGCCGTAATCGTCAAGACCTACATATTGACACATTTCGCGCACATGAATTATTTGTGGCCGGCCTCTCTAGCAATTGATCTTTCTGAGAAGCATATAATTTAGTGATGGCGATTCGGAAAGCGTCAATTTTTTTCTTGCCTTGACATGTCATCCCGAGAGTTTACCTGTACTCCTTGTGCAGCAGCGTCGCATCCACTTGCTCCATGTCCCTCGTCTGTAGACGCGCGTAGTGCATGCGGGCGATGATCTGAGGAAGAAAAGTCAGTTTGCGATCCAAATAAAACCAGTTCACGATGCACATCGATTGGTTCTACAGTATCCTCTATGATCTGACATGTCGTATGTATCGCTATCAAGAAAAGCTCTAACGATTATTTTTTTAATAACAATTATTTGCATTAGATTGCTCGTGCGCAATTTCAGTTCATGATTGAGTCTCTCATTCATACCGCAATCACAACTACCTACCACAGTGTAGCAGATCATTGACACGATTGATGAGGTTGAATTGAGAGGTAGGTCGATGTATTCGTTCGCGTAGTTCATAATGCCCTCCTGAATTGGGATCAAGCATTGGTCTCTTCATTTCATGGGCTCTGTTTTCATCCTGATCTGAGCACGACGACTCCCCTCGGATTTTGAGCATTTGGATAAACGTGAAGAAGAATATGATCCATGGTTATAGTTCGTGTTTTTCTATTAGGAAAACAATGACAGTTACTCAATGGATATTCTTGGCTGTTATCACTGATAACAAACCCTGTATGCTTCAATTAGGCTAATGGAAAACAGTATTAGTGATGGAGTAAGAGTGAACAGTCGAGGGCACAGTGGTGAATAGGCATTGTTAACGTTGTGATTCAGTGACGTAAATATGGTATCGTGCGTTTCAAATGCTCAGCAAACTCAATGTGCTGGTTAGCGTATTGATTGTCTGGGATAGAGAGGAAGGGAAGAAAGAGGTAAGGCGGAGGAGAGCAGGTAGATCACTAGCCTCCTCCCGGCCTCTTCCTAACTCCGCCCATCGAACGGTAGTCAAAGGTCAACTACGAGTGGAACGGAAAATAATTTCACGATATGAATAATTAAATTTTTTTTTGTGTACCTTTGTATTGTATTGGTACGAGAAGACGACCCACGAGTAAGTGAGACTGTAAGGATTCGAACGACTGTGATTATTTTCATGCATCTTCTTTTTTGACTTATATGATTTGTTTCATCACCCCTATATTGCTATAGCTCCATTAAATCTTCGATAAATCCAGCACAGCCAAGGTATTCAAAATGTTCTACCCATCGACTCACTCGCAGCACGGCAGCAGGAACTGCGAAGTTATCGCGAGCGACAGAGCGAGTGCGTGCTGAAAAGCATTATTTATGTCTTATCTTGGTATCATACCGATCCATGCCTCGGTACCGGAACCTCTTCTAGTACCACACTACTGAAGCAAGCTCATCGCGCAATTCCGATCATGGCTTCGGAACAGCAAATTTTCTGTGTCATCCGGGTTCACTGGACCAGATCCGCGGTACCACACCTACCCATCCCGATTTTTCGAAGATCATGGTTTCGGACCTAACCTGCAGGACGCATAGGGCGATCGTCACGGGGCGAGTGAAGAGCCGAACAGAGGAGAAAACGATGACAAAGAGTCTGAGAGTAAGTTATTTGAAAACAAATAGGTTCGATTGTGTTTCAAGGATTCGTTATTACTGCTTTGCGAAAGTGATCGGCAATTTTTGCAGTGACAATGTGTAAACAATTATTTGCATGTAAAGGTTCAGAGATGGTAATAGTAACCTGTTGATCGCAATCAGTATGTGGCTGAGCGAATTGTGGTACCAGCAGTACCTGCAAATATTCAATTAACAACTGTTTTTGTTCGTTTTCGACACTCGATTTGGCATACGAGACCAAAAAAAGTACGTTTTTTTCACATTTTCTGTGATATCACAAACCACAGCATTCTACACTGACAGAAAAGGGTTGTGGTCGAACTGCAAACTTGATATATGAAATGTCTCTGAAACATATCCCGATTCTCATTTTGTGTGTGTTTGAGTACGGTGTGGCGGGGAAATTCAAAACCTAATCCCCTTGTTCACCCTTTTCTGGAGAGAACAAAGGGGGTCAGAATGCTTTGAAACAGAATCCTACATGAAGATAGCGTTGAGGCCAGTAAGAATTGTTGGTTGAACGGAGGCCGGGAAGAGGAAGCTCTGGAAATCATACCGTTACTCCACTCTGCGACAATCATAAACTATTGCAATGCTGTGAGTAATGTATGTGCCTGCTGAAAATGAGTGAAGTGTACATGATTCTAATGATGTCGAGAGATGCGAGATTGAATTACTCGCATTTTTAGACGCATTTTTCATTCGTCATTATTTTTGGCGTAAGGAAGCGCGGACGATGCTGTCGCAGTGCAAGAACAGCGCAAAATTCAGCAACATATTAGAGCCCAGGGGAATTATAAGGTACCTGAAACATGGACGACGGACACTGGTAGCCCAGATGACATAACACCAGCAGTGTGTCGACAATCACAGTTTGCGAGGAGAGAATGTAGACGGGACTGTGCTGAAAGAGCCAGACTACAGTCCAGCTTGATTCCCCCGTGAAAACAATCCGTCCCGGCCCGGCCGGGACGGTCCCTGACGGTCCATGGCCAATTTGTGGCTCAATTGGAGAAAAATTTGGGCCTTTCTCGGCAGCTTTGTAAAGCTCGTGTAATATGCAATCGATTACTGTTGTCAGAATCTAAAATAATTCATTCGTTAATTTGTAAATTGATAGAGAAGTGTCAGCAGTTTTGAGAAAAAAAGAAGTGCTAAGTATACGGTAACGAAAATCGTCAAACTGTTTTTCAACTTTTTTGCGAAATCTTAAATACTGCCGACACTTCTCTTTTAACGTACAAATTAACGAATAAATTATTTGAGATTCTGTCAACGGTAATCGATTGCATATTACACGAACTTTTCAAAGCTGCCGAGAAAGGCCCAAATTTTTCTCTAATTAAGCCACAAATTGGCCATGGACCGTCAGGGACCGTCCCGGCCCGGCCGGGACGGATTGTTTTCACGGGGGAATCAAGCTGGACTGTATGTATACTTTCGAAAATTATAACGAAGCAATATCTTGCTCATAGAGCATAAAATGAAGTATGAACAATGATTGCTGTTACGTAGATTGTGAATCGATTGAATTACATGACCTAGATACCTTTTTGCTGAACAGCCCGCCACTGATCATCGCCACAAGCACGGTAATGTTGAGGATGAGCTGTGAATTTATATTATTGTTTTCGAAAATATTTTCTCAGCTCTCTGTTTTTGGCCCAGCCTTTTCTCGCAGCGTATTCTACAACATTCAGAGTATCCTGGGCTAAAAAAATAGAGAAGTTCCAATATTTTCAGCCTACCGCAGTGATAGCGATAAGGCCGAACACGCTGCCCACCACGTAGGAGACGGCGCTGGCAGGCATGACCTGAATGTAATAGAATAAAATTCATCAGTAACCGCGCTGATTATAGTAAAATCGACGCCATTCTGCTTTAGTCATGGTTCACGTTCTAAATTTTCTAAATAGACTTCGAAATATGGGCAATCGTCTATTCATTTCTTATACTCCCTCGACTTTTAGATTTGTGAGAAGGCACGCGAATTGAGGAGCATGTTCAATTATCGCTGCATCTCACAAGTGGATAGTCCAGTAAGCGCATCTTCAATATTTTTAATTCAGTTGAGTTTCATCGCGCGACCATTACACAGACTGATGCCGTTCTCGTGATGTTTTCGTGACTTGCTTTTTTTCTCATTGGACAAAAGAACAAAAGAACATACGTATGAAGAGAGAACAAAAGAACATACGTATGAAGAGACGGCAAGGGAAGCAGCGTACGCATTGATACTGGTCATTTAATCTCTATTTGATTGCGAGGAATTCTATTCGACGCTGTCATCACCCGAAAGTCCCCTCGGAATACTACTGTGACTAGGGTAATACGGGAATCATCAACGCAATTAAGGGTGTCTAGGAGACGGTGCTTACTTCAATTTTTTGGAAGAATGAATAAACAAAAAAAATGACAAATATAATACTGTTTTAGCGAATCCGGTGTGAACTCGTTACGCCCCCCAGAGCCCTTGGCTGCAGTTTTCCATGTATACACGAAAAGGAGTAGTACAGTAAGCGTAGGCTCGAGACCAGTGAAACCGCGAGATTCTGTAATGCTTATTATTCGGTTTACTCATTACGCGGGACGAGTTCCCGATCATACGCTGTGCGGACAAGCATAAAGTCCACAAAGAACATTTCATTATTATGAACAATAAGGGGAAAGGCACAGTCATGATGCAGCCATAGTGCATTCGAGAACTTTCAATACAGTAAAACATGACGCGCTGCAAGATCTACTTTTGCTTACAGAAAAGTCAAACGAACAATATTATCTCACGAAAGAAGCCTGCTGCATTGTTGATAGTCATCCGATCGCTACGGCAGTCTGCATCATCCAATCTTAGGGAGCTCGAAATATGATCAAGAAAATGACCAGAGGAAAATAATTCTGAGGAGCTCATTAGAACCACAAGATAGTGGGCGTCACTAATGGTAAGATTAATAAGCTAAGGTAAGATAGCTAAGGTAAGATAAGCTAAGGTAAGGTAAGATAAGCGGAGAGAAGAATGGTAAGAAGATAATTCTCTCCACGTTCGAGCATCAAGTCCAGAAGGGAACTGTCATTCCTGTGACTTGGCTAATGATGGCATGAATTGGAAACGGTCTAGTTTATGCTCTTGCGACGTCACGCGAGAAGCGATTCCTTGATTGAGGTGCAAAGGGATGTGTAGTTCATAAAGATTTGTTGATATTTGTGTCATGTTGTCCGGATTTGCCCACTGACGCACACGCAAATACGTGTATCCTCGCGATAATCCTGACATATGGCTGCGTCTACCTTATATTGTTGCATTGGGAAGAATAAACATTACTGATTCTCAAACAGTTGTTAGTTTCAACAATAATTAGCGCAAAGGTGAGAGATGTAGAACGTAGGGGCATTGTTTCTTCTAGGGGCGTGCCAGCGGGGATCTCAGCACCTTGCTGCAACATCACAAACATTGAGAACATATTTCTGACCATTTTGCTTCTCAGCCTCCCTCATCACGCCATGTGTCTCCCGATCCTCAATTCATTAGTTTCTTCTAAATTTCCGCAACTATTATCACAATATTATGTTGTTCGTCCTCCAATTGTTGCATTCATTTGCAGGCCAATGCGAGTCGCAATGGTAATCAGTCTGCTTCTCATCGTTTGCAAGGCTGAAGATACTTCCGGATATGCGGATGCGATTCTCAAGTTGTGGAGCAATACCACAAACAGGAGCGAGACATTGGCGTTGATGGCACAGGAAGCGAAAAGGATTGGGCTGAGAAAAGTGGAGTACTATCGTGTGTGCACAGGTGTGTCAATTGCATTACTTGTGTGCTAAGATACTATGCAGGAAACTAGCCGAAACATGTTTGAGGCTATTTTATGGTTTGTTATTATTATTAACTTGTGTTCGAAGTTTGCCATGTGTGGCTTTGAAGTGAACTAGGATTAACGTTTAGTCGAGATTTCTATTTTTTTTCAATCTAACACCCTTTCATGACCCTTCCAGAGCAAAACTTTGTGCTGTCGAAGGAAGAGTTTTTCAATTATAATTCCGAAGGCGATTTTGATGTGTACTACGATATTTTCAGCAATGTCAATTCCACTAATGAGGTATATTTTTTTCCTACCCTAATGCCTCTGTTTTGACGATAGTGGCTGTAAAAATACAACAAAATAAATGTATATTCCAGGTAATGAATGTGATGAAGCAACAACGTCCTAAGCAATACGCAATCGTTACGAAGCGGCAGGCTCTATTCGGGAAATATCGCCCCAACCTCGATGCTCATGCAGAGAAGTTTTTGTGCGATGTGAGTAAGCATTCTCGGGTAGTAAATGGAAATCTAATTTATTGCTTCACGAAATTTTAGTCACACATATCGATAACAGTTCGTATATGATGTATAATTAATTTTAATTCAGTTCGCCCAATCATTCCTCGAGATATCGTTGAGATTCGCAAGGCAATTCTTCGTAGAGTCGTGGGCGGATATAGTGAGGACGTCTAGAAAGGTAGAGTGCGATATACAACTAGTTATCTCTTCATTTAGCCAAATTTCGAACCATAAAAGTAATAAAAAACTGTAATTAATTTATTTTTTTTCGCAGATCAGATCGAAGCACTCGAAACTTCCTATAGCGGCGAAGGACGCTCTGGAACGCAACTTCTGCTTCAAAACCACAATCGAATGGATGAAAGAGCTCGAAGACAAGGTCTACAAACAGATGGCTCCCATTGACGTTGAGAATCCAATGGATGATTGGCGGTTCAAGATATATTTCAAGTCTGAAACACTTTAAAGATTTCAAGATTTGTATCTTTAAATATGGCGAATTTGATTGTTGCAAATATGTATACTTGTGTATGAATAAAGCAAGCGCATATTCGAGATAATTATTGCATTGCGAGAGATTATTGCAGCCGAATGTGCAATTGAATACGCTCTTTACATATTTCCTATACAGCGTGACTACAAGATTTCAGAGGATTTCACAGTTTCTTCTTTGATTCAACATGATAAGCAGTTATCAGCAAGCAATATAACCTCACCGCGTGAGCATTTCTGAGTCTATCCCTCCTTCGCATTCCCCGTGCGCTTATCTAACCAAACCCTTCAGTCACTTTCAGTCAGAATAATGAGTGTGCAAGAACCATCCGAATGCATTCTCAACACTTCTATTACGTGGGACGAGTTTGAGAGCAATCTCAGGTGAGTTACACTATAATTTTGCCCATTCGCATCATATTCCACCTACAGATCAGCCCTCGGTACCGATGCAAAATTCGGCTCGAACAAATCAGTTATCGATATCGGCGATGGAAATGTTAGTCGTGATTTCTGACCTTTTTTTTGAAGTCCTTGTTCAGGGTTTCGTTTCGTGTTGTGGCCTCATAACATGCGATTGGGTCGGAGCTACTCCTAACGAGAAACTGCCCAAAGCTGTTGTGCTCAAGGTATGACTAACTGACTAACTGATATCCATGAATGCTCTTCACGAGTCCGGCAGATTCCGTCGATGGCACCTCTTCGTCGACTGAACGACCAGCTTCCGGAAGGGCAGAAAATGTTTGGCCTTGACGATGAGAAATGGGCTCAGTTGGAGAATCAGCTTACCTTGGTTCGTCGCAAGTTCCAGTGAGAACTCATTTGATATTGCAGATTCACAATACGGAAGTAGCGGCGTATGATTTTCTCGAGGAGTTTGAAGGTTTGCTGATGCCCAATAAGATCTACGGAAGCCCTATCCTGCCAGAGGTTAGTCTTACTCGGTTATGGAGTCAAATGGTTTTGTAGGGTAACGAGAGCGGTCAACTATGTATCGAGTACATGGAAAACTCAACCACGATGAACTTCTACGTGAACCACACAGTGGAACAAATTTTACAGGTTTTGCATCGTCACGAACCTTACAGACTGCGTGTTATCGTCAGAGCGTTTTTCTCCAAATCGAAAAAAAGTCGTTTCCAAATGCAATAATTGAAGATCGCCCGAGCCCTAGGAAATATTCAAGCCTGCTCACTCAAGAAAGAGGCTACAGACCCCGTTCTGCACAATTCACTCTTCGCAAAAATGGCCGAATACTGGTCTCTCGAGGTCAGCCGAATCTCTCTACACATTGATATCGCGAGTGGCACCCCAAAAGCACACCTCACTCTTAAGACACACTCTATAATCTTGCAAAACGCTGCCTTTGTGATGTCACTAAAAATGAGTTATTTGAACCCCGAAGGGGGGGGGGAGTATGAATACTCGAAACAGCATCGAGACAGCCGAACGGCATGAATTCTTGTTTCAGGAGTTCCGAGGGATGTTCAAGGGAATGGCGGTCATTGATTCTTCCGAGAATACGAGAGCGTTGATCGAGAAGATCGATGGCATCGTTCCGGAAATTTTTGAGTCGTTTAATGATTCGGATTTTCATACGAAGATGGGAATCAGAGGAGTTCTTGTGAATGGAGGTAGATACGAGATAAATAGCCTTTTTCGAAAATGCTCTCCCGCATTAAGATTTGCACTCGGGCAATGTTCTCATTGACAAGGACAGCGGAGATCTGGTGGCACTGATCGATTGGCAGGTAAAACGGAACAATAGGTAAAAGGTGTATCCACGTCAAACAATTTTACGTCGTAAGACAACGCTAGGTGGGACCCGCTGAAAAGGCCACAAACGGAACAATAATGCCTAAAAACGCATTCCACGCAATTGTAGTGCACTCATCTCGGCGTGGGCGTTGAGGATCTCCACAGAATCGCCATGTCTTCGCTGTCTACCAAGGACAGGTTGGAAACATTATTTGTAAATAAAAAAGATTAAAATAAAATAAATGAACACATTTTATCAGACGCGTTTCAATGCCCATGTTGATCGGGGAAATGCACAAGAGTATGGTGGAGGGTCTGAACGGAGCCGATGCCCCTTATCCATTCGAAATGGTTAGCGTCAACTCACTATCGCATACGATATTCGAATCGATAAATTTAGATGCCCGTCCTATCGGATCTCGTATTCAGACAATGTGCCCTTTTCTTCACAGGCACCTTTATCACATTCATTGCGGTATCAAATTCGCATTTCATTATCTAGCTCAATAGCAGATACTCATCGAGGTTGCACCTTTCAGAAAACGGAGAAAGATGAGAGTCTATCGGACGAGGAAAAGGCAAAGAGAAAAGAAGTCATGTTGGATAAGGTTTATTTTTTCTCAATCAGTATATCAAATCAATAATTCTTTTGAGCTGATCGGTATTCTCGAAGATGTGGTGGAACTTGATGCAAAGAATAACAATAAAAATATGAAGTAAAACATTGTATACATGATATACCTGAATAATCTGTTATGTTCATCAATAAATGTTTTTTTATGTTTCCGAGTGAACTACAGAGGGCTGAAAAATGACTGTTACGAGCGAAAATTAATTTTGGAGCGTGACAGACAAACACACAGACCTAGTCACAGACAGACAGACAAAGAAGTCGAAGTCGAAGCTGTAGTCATTTCATGAGCCTTTTTAGCTTCTATGAATACGAGAACAGTTTATCGAAATATAAATGCAATATGTCGGAGCAAATACAGGAATAAAGGAGTGGATGAATGATATGCTTGTTCAATCAATGATTTCCAGTTAGGGACACTCTCGGCCTTATCGTCGACACTGTCGTCGTTGTGACCACACCAGTCAGCGTCGCCTCCCTCTTGTCCACCTTAATTACTTAATAATTTTTTTTTAAATAATAATTAATTATACTTTAGAGTTCGAGTTGTCGTGGTTCGAGTGGACATGCGCCACGGACCATCCGACCATGGCCTTGATCGATTTCTGGATCTGAAATGCCGAAAATTAGATCTAAATTTAGTGAAAAAATCCCAAAATGGGCTCCGACCTGAGTAAATTGTGACTTACCTCGGCATTATTCACCAGGTACACCGTGGAATTGGTGAGCATGTTCATTTCGGCAAAAATCGTAACGACTCTGGAAATGATAAAGTCTGTTTGTGATTCTTTTTAGTTCCCAATTGAAATCCAGAAGGTTCAATTGATTCAAGAATAGGGAACGAGTAACGTCAGTTGTCGACGCTCTTCTACCGTACCCGTAAATATATAGGTGCTCCGTGTTGCCGATCACTGCGGGAAACACACGGAAGAAGATCCAAGTGAGCGAGTATACAGTAGCCATGGTGGCGAACTGTACTGCGTACCTAAATTTTGGAAGTAAAAATTATTATTTTTTATTTTGGAAGAGGGAATATCCCGCCGATCCACGCTCCCTAGAGGCCCGTTAATTGAAAGCGAAGTGAAACGCATTCGGTTATCTATCGATATTATCTCACTAGGGCCACTGTAGAATCAAAGTAAGAAGCGAAACTGTCTGCAAGTTGGACCGTGCTTCAAAGACAAATGTAATGATGTGCAAATTGATTGTACTCTATTGGCATCCGCGTCGTTAATTTTTTTTTGTCTGATTGGATTCCGCTAAATTGCCGCATCACTTTCGTTCAGATAACGATTGATCAGTGAAACATATTCAGTTTCGTAAAAAAAACTTCATTCCTCACTTTTGCTATTCAGAAATATGGGGGGAAGGGTGTAACGCACTGGACAGACGTGTCCCTCATCCTCCTATCGTGCGTTTCAAATGCTCAGCAAACTCAATGTGCTGGTTAGCATATTGATTGTCCGGGAGAGAGAGGAAGGGAAGAGGTAGGGCGGAGGAGAGCAGGTAGATCGCTCGCCTCCTCCCGGCCTCTTCCTAACTCCGCCCATCGAACGGTAGTCAAAGGTCAACTACGAGTGGAACGGAAAATAATCTCACGATACCTGTACTCTGTCCTCCGTCTCTTCGCGTCCGCCCTGTGCACTTCATTGCTCGTTCGCTGTCGGGAGTAGTACATTGTGGCGATGATCTGCAACTTCGCTTGAATGCACACTTTTCCAATCTGGCCAGAAGTCGAAATCTCTCATTTTCTTGGGCTGTTCACAAGTATTTGAATGAGCCTTATGGTTCATTAAACTCTGGCAATCGAAGCCCTTTCACGATCTTGCTTTTAAGAGTCTTATAAGAGGACACCCTCGGTGTTGTCCTTCAGGCTCATGACATCAGAAATTTCTCACCGCCGCATATGAGACCATGGAGATCACAGAGGATGCCGAGTTCAGTGGGAGATCGATGAACTCGTTCGAGTAGTTCTCGAGACCGGGCTGAAGGAGAAAGTTGAATAATTGTTCTTGATCTTCCCATGTTCAGCCACTTTTCAAGTAACTCTATGCAGTGGGAGGAATGCGTGTTCCGTTCACTGTAAACAAGGAGTTTCTCCCTTTGCGCAATGGCCTAAAGTTCAGAGAGTCCAAAAAGTGCGCAGTGACGCGATGAATCAGTGATTCTCTCACGAGGACCACAAAGATTAGCTAGTCGGGCTATGACGGGCGAATTTTGACTTTTCAAAGTAAACATCACACCTTAGTTATGTAAGTGTACGAGTAGACGGTCCACGAGAAAGTGAATCTGAATAGTTTAAATGTTCGTTATTAAAAATTATCATAATAGTGACAACGTCAATAGAATAAAGACAAAATCGCTCACTCGCAGCACGGCAGCAGAAACTGCGATGTGATGGAGAAGCCAAGAGCAGCGACGTGCTGAAGCGACTCACTTTGACTGTATACTATCTATTAGTGTTGCAGATTCGATGGCGATGTCATCGCACTTTTGCGATGGCATCGCAAGAAGGGAAGAGGGTAGATCAGAGAGAGAGCGCAGGCCTCTTCCCTCGATGCGATGTCATCGCAAGTGCGATTACATCGCCATCGAATCGTCATCCCTACTATCTATAGTTAAATCAAGACAGTTGTTTAGTACAGGCGCACAAGCTGATGTTCTGTCTAACATGACGAAACCGATTCAATAGCAGTCGTGTGCTGATTTATTTTGTTCCTTACCTGCAGAGCGCACAAAATGATGGTCCTCTTTCTCGTGAAGACGTGTGAGCGGAAGAACACGATGACGAATAGACTCCAAATTAAATACAATGAAATACAATAAAAATTGAAATGAATATTTTTTTATTGAATAAAAAATCTGAGATCGAAGCAGGGATCGATATTTTATGATATTTTCCAAGTTATTGAAGACCTATTGATGAAACTCATTCAAACTTGAAACTATTTCTTTTTTTTAAATTATTCAAAATTGTACCGATTCACCGCGACCAGTATGTGGCTGAGCGAGTTGTGGTACCAGCAGTACCTGCAGATGAGCAATTACCCTCAATAACTGAAGATGAGCATGATCCAGGCTGGCAACCCGCCTGTACTGGCGAAATGGAGGAGGAATTGGAGTAAAATTTGAATGAAACCAACATGAAGATTGCGTTGAGCACGGCCATCGCTGTAGGCACCATCGGCGCGGGGAAGAGGTTGCTCTGAACTTTTACATTATTTTTATTTTTATCTTTCGTTCCGATATGTTTCACGCTGGCCTTATGATTCAAGAGTGTCGTCCAAAGATAATATTGTGAATGCATATTTTTTATCAGTACCAATCGTAATTGCAGTTTCCGCCTGTCTATTAGCTGACCAGTATTATTGACATTTCGGATAATCGAAATCATAAAATCAAACCTGTAGCATCACGGATGGGCACTGATAGCCCAGATGGACGGTCAGTAGGAGTGTATCGACGAGAATAGTTTGCGCGGAGAGGATGTACACTGGGCTGGACTGCAATGGGAGGGGCATTGACTGCAATTTACTTCCACCACACTTTCATCGAGCTTTCCTTTTTATCGACTACTGTTTTCGGATCAGTTTGTTCGCTCTAATGAGGATGCGTTGCGGCTAGAGTTCTCTTGTCGAGAAGATTGAGAGTCAGATTGACGAGAGAGTATGCGGAATGAAGAGACAGATTCTTCACCCTAACCTACCTTGGAGCTGAACAGCTTCCCGCGATACATGGCCACCAGCACCGTTGTGTTCAGGCAGATCTGTAGTTATTTTGTATTTAATTAATTGATTATATTAAATTAAATAATAAGTAAATTACCCCGATAATCGCGACCACTCCGAAAATGCCACCGGCTACATATGAGATCGTGTCGGCCGACATTGGAACTGAAGTTAATGAAATGGTGATATTTGAAGTGGTGGGAAGACGTTGTGGCTATTCGCCATCCCTTCATTTCACAAGCATTCACGCACTCTCATGTAACAAGTGAATGAGCAGAATGAAAACACGGTATTCAAGTTGCCGATCAGGGCTGTCAGGATGAAGAATCCGTCTCTTCATTCCGTGTACTCTCTCACCGGTCAGAGTGACGAGAGAGTATGCGGAATGAAGAGACGGATTCTTCATCCTGACAGCCCTATTCTCGATTCGTTAGTTAGTTATGGGAACGCGTGTCCGACCAGCAGATTGACTTCAAAGACGAAACGTATTTACACGAGCACGGTGAAACATATTCGAAATGAGCTACATAGCATTGAGAACGGAAATTCATAGTGAAGAGAATCAGACTGTGCGTTATGAAGAGGGTGTTTACTGATCCGTCTTTGCTAGTAAGTATTCACTGTATATCGCGTCTGCGAAGGAGTCATCTGCTATCAATGTAACTGTAATGAGCACAATGCGACGCGAAAGTAAGCTGAAGGCAGCAAATAACAGGTTGAATGGAGATAAAATGGTGAAATTATATGCTGTTTGGTATGAGGAGCAGCGATCTGGACACACCAACCACAGTATCATCGAAATCCTGATGTTTACATCCATAATTCGTATCCACTATAGCTTGATGAGCGCGTAATAATCCAATCGTAATATTGGTGAAGTGGTATATTTTTGGCGCAGAGATAATCACAAATGCCAAAACTATATCAAAATATTCATATCTACCCACATAGTGCCATGAAGCGAAAAGGAAAAAAAATTGGGAAATAAAAAAGGAGAAAGGCACACCTGTGTGGCCTAGGCGCCTGTTTTTAATTTTATACTCTCCTCTTACAATGAGAAGGAAGTTCATTGTTGGTTCAAAGGTCATCTTAGATTAGAAAGATCACAGATTATACCTTACTAGGCAAATTTCAGAGCGTATGAGGCTAAGTAGGAAGTATACCTTACTGTCTGCATCAATGGCCATCAGAAGTTGGCCGACCTTATGAAGAGACCGTCTCTGCATTCCCCGTGCTCTCTCATCACTCTGACCGGTGAAGGAGCGTGTGGCTTTCAGCGATACGCATATTTTATCAGAATGGCTCGAGAAGATCAAAGAATAAGTGAATGCACTAGTATGATCATCAAGCACGTATGCATCACTAAATGCAACGCTGACATCACAGACGAGAACAATGTCATGAATATCCGAGAATACAAAAATGATATCACAGATGAGACGCAAGAACAGTTCAAATGATGAATGTTAAAGATCTCGGGATGATGCGAAAACTTAAAATATCAAAACTTCAGACGTCACGCATGAAAATAACTCTTATTGTCAATTGAATATTGATATGCGAAAATAAATATTGAACATCTGATAATCTCAGCAAGTTTCGAATAGAACATCGTAGATATAACAATAGATCCAAAGATAGAGTAATCCGAATTTTGAAGTAGAGTGGGAATAATTACATTTTGGATACATACGGATCGAAGACATCTCCGAGACGAGTAAGAAAAAGAACATGTAGCATATAACAATAAGATGCAAATGTTCATGAATACGTTGTCGGACAAGAACTCTTTGAGAAAACTAAAGATCTTGAATTTACGCATTTCGGATTCAAGTGGGAAAGTACCCAGGCGTCTACCAAATCCCGCGAGACGTGAAAATGGCGAGGCAGGGGAACATTTGAGCGGGTTCAAACATGAAAATGCGCAAGATCTGGGCCGATTTCAGGAGATTTCAGGCGCACGCTCACTTTGGACTGCGTAAAATACGGTTTTCTTCAGTTCGCAAGCAATTTTGCCTGACTGACTGGCGAAAGAGCATGTGGAATGAAGAGACGACGATTTTTCGAGCTTTCGAAATTTAGTTCTAGGCCAATTTAGAGAAGTTTCAGGTAGTTGCCTGCATAAATGTTCACTGTGAAGCCAGCAGAGATAGAGTACGAATTTCTTCAGCGAGCTTTCGTGTTAGTTCAGGACCGATTTCGAGAGTTTTCAGATATTCTCCTGTTCATGTTCACTTAGAAACCAATAGAGTCAAAATACAGATATGGCGATTAGAGACGAGACGAGCACGAGCTTGAGAGTGTAGAGTAAAAAGGGTCGATATTTGTCGGCAATACCGTCAAATTCCAATGACTAACCTGCAACCCTAGTAGTTTCCTTACTCCATTTTGCTGCGAAAACGACACAAGTGCGTGCAGAACGAAGGAACGTATATCTTTCAAGCTCAAATTAACTTTGACGCTGCTTCCAAAAATCGAAAGACCTTCGAAGTTCGAGGCCAGCACAGAAAAGGCATATTTCGGGAGCACTGGCCGAGGTCTCTAGATTCTTTGCGCTCGCTCACCGGTTATTTAGAGAAAAATACTCGGAAACGTCATGTTTAGCACCCAATTTCGGCGCGACTAAAGTAGACGCTCAAATGACCGGTTATCGGACGGAAATTGATGGTGTTAGCTCGCATCATTAGCATGAATCGAGACATTTCTGAAAAATGTATGCGAGTGCCGATCCACTCGATTCTGTTATTAGGCGGGTGAGCGCGATGTTTGTTTGGACAAAGAACTGCAGCTCATTGCAGCTCAATGGTTGGCTTTAAAATGCTCACGATCGAAATTGAGTTTAAGGCATGGTTCAAAATACATTTTGAGGCGAAGATGTGATTATTGCTCACTGCGCGTTGTAGAAACAAATAAGATATCTGGGTGAAGATTCAGAATTAAAAGTTCAGGATGCACTTTACTACGCCATCTTGTAAATACGCAAAGGTCACCGTTACACTTCGCCTAATTCATGCAAAATTTGTGCGACAGGAATTCATCATGATGGTACAAGACTGTGTCGTTTTCTGTTACAACGCACTCGCAACAGCCGCAGAGTGGGGCTTAGCTTTTGTCGAGTGATCAAGTTCTAATGTTGCACCGACTATAAGATCACGAACGTCTAAATGTGTAAAGGTCACCGCTACGGCACACAAACATCTGGTGTTTGACGTATCTAGCCAAGTCCACATTACCTAATGCTCGTTCAAGAACATTCTATTTAGAGGATACACGCCGCACCGACTATGCTATCAGCGAATTCTAGATGGAAAAAATAAAGCAACAGCTGCAGAGTCAATGGCGTTGCACAGTCCTGAGCAATGATCAAGTATACTAATAATGCGGAAGTGAAGATTCAAGCTGCACCGACAACAGGATCGGCTAAATGTGTAAATGTTACGACATACCAACATCTGGAGACCTTTGACGTAGCCTAATCTCTCGTCCAATTTTCACCAGCAATGGCTATATTTGATCAGGAAGCAATCGGGATTAGTGAGCAATTTGGATAGAGATCTGCGATGGAGCAAGGCACAAGCGATTTGTATATTTAACGAGGAAGGAATCGGGATTAGCGAATGTAGGAAAGACCTCGGAAATAGACTCAAGCAATATGCAACACTACACTACTTTCAGTTAAAGAAAAAGAAATGGCAATATTTTTAACCAGGAATCCAGGAAAGGAATAAAATCAGGAATGTAGCTTGTAGAAGTAATAGAGATAAAAAACTACACTACATACAGCAATTGAGTTGCTACACTACATACAGCAATTGAGTTGCGCATTTTATTACAAGCTCAGCGCATGCTGCCTTGCTGGATCTGCAGAGGAAAAAGGTGAATTAGAAGAAGAAATGTGAAAATTTGATAAATGAAAATTAGATAGGATCCATGGAAACAAGTGCTTAAAACTAAAGTAGCGATGGAACAAACTGGGAGATAATGGCCGATCGAAACGAATCAAAATATTCTCAGGATCCACGAAATAACTAGCCAATGCAACAATCTGGGAATCCTCGGACGAGATGCTTTTAGAATGAACACGGTCAATGTAACACACCGACAGGAAGTTAGCACCGCCTACTCCATCTTACGCACTAAAATATCAAGTTCAAACTGTGAATCAAACCAGGAGCGTCAGTACCGAGTCCAGCTGGCCACTATGACCGACATCACATGAGCTCAGCATACGGAAACCCGGGTTGAGCACTCTATTTCCCGATCCGTGATAGTGCATGGGAAATCACAGAAATCATTTCGTGCTTCGCATGGAAAAGTGTGATTTCAATAATTGAAATTGCACAAAACGTGAGAAACTACAGGATAAGCATAAAGAATTGGCGATCTTCATCTCTTATAATTTGTTTGAGCTTCATGCATCATTCAAAAGAAACCGAAAACTCAATAATTCCAATGATCACGACTTCATTCATAAAAAATACATAAAAAAATATAAAAAATTTTATTGACTTTTCATTGAATTTCATGTGTTTGACTTCTGGTGTGTGATGAAATCCCATCCGATTTTCCCATCCAGTCACAATCCGAACTCTCAGGCTGCGACACATGACCGCTTGGTTTAGGGAAAGGACAACATTCCACCTTTCTCAAATTCGCATGATCTCTAGCATTGTATACGCAGTGAATGAGTATTCGAAATTGAGAGACAAGAAAAGGCGGAGGGAAGTACAAGAGATCGGGACGAGGAGTATGGAGAGCGTGTTCTATGTCATGCGCTAGACGAATGAAAAGATAACCTTGAGTTGGTCTGGAAAGAATGAGAGCGGATCTCCATTCGGTTGCTGTTCTGTGAACGATCATCGAAATCAGTCTTATTGCGGAAAAGATTCTAGCTTTTATTCAAAAATGTCACCGCAGCAAAATAGTGAATACAATGGAAGCTCATAGCAAGGCGACAACGTTTTTCTTCGATAATTCCTGATGACATGATGATGTTCTCGCTTATCCGTCGCGCTCACTAGTGGTGGTTGTGGAGGAGATGAAGGACTTTTGATGCCTGGAAAAGAAATGATGACGTCATCGATTTCGAAAATTAGGAAAAGTTTTATAAACTCACGAAACTATGCCCACTCCCACCAAGGTAGGCGTCTTGCAACGATTGAGAAACTCACGGAAGACCCTGAAATTTTTTATTTATTTTTTTATTTTGTCTCGTATTTTTTGGTCAATTTGGTCTCTAAATCTTAGGACATGCTAGTTATGTTTAGACTCTCTGATCTCGAAGATCACATTGTTCCCATAGTCTCGGGCGGGTTCTCTGGTTTTCTCAGTCCCTCGGCTAGTTTCATCGGAGCATCATAGTCAGAAAGAGTGCGAGAAGGGCAAGGAAATCGAAGACCCGCTGAGGGAGCGTGCGAAATATAGAGAATGGCACACCCGCAACAAGAAAAAATGTCGAATGTGGGAAATGTCTGGTTAGAAGGGCAAATAGGCTAACAGAACTCAGCTGACATTATCGGCATCGAGTATGTGAGAACAGTTATTTTTAGATTCATAGCCTATTCAAAAGACTCCATAGAAAAGCAGTAACAAGGGGGTTTGAACAAAAATGTGTCTTTAAAATTGAATGAGGCTGAACACTGCTTTAGTGCTCACCTCACTAGAGTAACTCCTTGACTGATCCAAAAGCCCACCGAGAGAAAGATCTGATTGGGAATCATGAATATTCGAAAATATGAAGCTCTTGAAATTCATTTTATCAGACTCAATTTAAGCATCAATCATGCATTTTGTAAGCGCCTACATATTCGGTTTTCCGAAGTTCACTATTCAGAAGTTTGAGATCTAAAAACTAGGAGAACATGCAATTTCTCACCTTGAGTAAGTCGGCAAATAAACAAATACGATGATCGGATTCACGATCGCGGGCAGTTCCGCGTACTGGAAATTGATTTTTTTTTTGTTATTTTGTTATTTATTTTTTTGTTAATTTCGCCTTGGTATCTACTACTGCTTGCAACGATAAAACACTACAATTATAGATTCGATGAAATTTATTCCTTTTATGGACCGGTGTATATTGCTCTCGGCATAACTCGGTCATAACGGAATGCAAACGCAATAATCATAGGGAGCGCAGTTGGCAAGACGAACGAGCTTCATCGGTAACTTTTCGGCAACGGATACCACTTTTTGTACCTCAGGCCATTTTCGCTCTCATAATTTCAGACCAACCTCGGAAACGGATATTCGGATACACTGTCCGAGTTCATTTCTCACCATTTGATCTGATGCTTCAAGCACTGGATGATGCAGTTGCAGTGTCTGCGAGACGACGTAGGCGAAGGCCGAGGTTACGGGCAGGAGGGGAGTGAGGGCTTGCAGAGTGAGCAGCTGCGAATTATTATTTATAGCTATGAGGACAGGAAATTAAAGAATGATCCAGTACAGTAGTAGTGGCAGAGTACCCCCTACACAATTTCGAGACAGTGATAATCGCGAAAAGTATTAATAGATAATGTCAGTAGCCGACTAGAGTTCGAAATACGGGTCGCCGTCTCTTCATTCCGCATGCTCTCTTACCGGTCAGAGAGGCGAGAGAGTGTGTGAAATGAAGAGACGGCGACCCGTATTTCGAACCCTATAGCCGACCTTGACGAATCGTTGCTGCATCATAACCGTCGTCACGCTCATCTTGGGTGCCATCGTGTTGAGCGTGTGCACGGTGCGGGATCTGATATTTCAACTTTTCAGGACTTAAATAAATTATTATTTTGTATTTTTTCCAATGTTTTTATCCTAATTATAGTTGTGAACGATCTAGATGACATAGTTGTTTGTGTTCTAGGGGCGATCGAGGCGTTACTAGAGCTAGAGCAACGTTTGGATAGATCAATGTTTGGTGAAACATATTCGCAAGAGTTTCTGAAAAAATCTGACAATGAGTTTTTTCGGCCATTATCCCATAGAATTGTGAAAATATTGAGAACTTTAAAAATTGCACTGAGATCGGGATGGAAATTTTTGGAACGGCTTTGAAGAAACAGCTGAAGGTAGAACGCATAACGATCAGATCAGTGGTAGGTGAAACATATTAGCAGATCGCAGAGTCTCTGCAGCACCATATATGGGGGTGTGATTACAATGGCTCTAGTACAACAACTAGTTGAGCGATTTTCGTTGATTGAACTAGTTCAATTATAAGAAATCTAACGTTAAATGCAAAAGTTGAAACGGTTTTCAACTTTTGCATCGCTCAACTAGTTTTTTTGACTAGAGCCATTGTATTCACGCTATCTTATATCGAGAGAACCTACAGAATCGAGACGGGGTGTGGTGTGGTAGGAAACGGCGCCAAGCCACACACAGTGCAAAAAGTCGAGATTTTTGCCTCACCTTAGTTTCCACGTCACAATGTACGCCGGGATGATGCAGATGATGCAAAGGAAGTGCGCGTAGCCAATGCCGATGGACGTGATGGGCAGCGTGCCTGGAAGGGAGGAGGAGATCAAAGATCAAAGATCATCGAGGCCTCCGATCGTGTTTATTCGGGCGCAGTCAGTGAACGTTATTTTGAGAAAAAAATAAGAGGGTGGAATGCTTTCAGGATAAACATTATAAAAACTGAAAGTATCAAGTCGTAAAAAAAACTCACCAGTGATCACCAATCCAGTAGTATTGTAGGCCGTGTATTTCGCAATGAGCGCTGCCGCTTGGCCATCCGGAATCTGCGAGAACGCGAACAGGACCTGAATAAAACAATCAATTATTACGGAATTATCAAAATCGAATCCAGTTGTTTCCCCATTCTCAGTTAGCGTTTTTTGTATAGACAATGAGCAGGCTTAGTGTTAGTCATCACTCCCACAGATTGAAAAGATCAAAACGAAATCTCAAGGGGGACAATGGAATGTAGACTCCCACCCTCGCGGGGGGCTGTACCGTTCTCGTAAGATGATCACTTGAGCAGCCAATTAGAGTGCGAAATCAAACATCGTTCGAGAATTCAAGAGTGAATGGAAATCAATGATTATAATCACCCCGCCCTCGCTTGGGATATCTGACAGAGGTAATGATCGAAATGATGACTCTACGATGAAATTTAAGAATATACCATTCCATCAGACACACGTAAAGTTCTGATGCTATCCACTGTACGCAGTTTTAGGAAAAAAACTCACGAATAGCGCCAGGTTGTGAGGGGCGACGAAAGCAGAGAGTAGCCTGAAACATGAACAGACATTTTCGGCAATATTGACGATTCGTCACGAAGAGCTTCATATTGAAAAAAAAACAACAGTAGTCTATCTTATCCGACCATTTGCAATAAGAATGCGTTCGTTCGAACCTCACAACGTGCCATCGCGTGATCGAGCCCTCCTTCAGGATGAAGTAACGCACGCGAAAGGAGCACATGTTCGTGTAGAACTGAATTATTTTTTTTATTTTTTAATATTATGTTTGTTATATGGAGGAAGTCTGTACATAAGCGATTTTACTCAATGCTCAATACACTAAAAGAATCGGTCAAACATAAGCCATCTCGATTGCATTCGAAAGCTGAAATTCGCCTGGTGAGTCAAATCTCGATGAATAATTTCCGACTTCGCAAGATTTTCCGGTTTCTCTGATTTGCGGGAGACGAGGTAGAATGAAGGGACGATAAGAAAATTCAATCTCACCACACACGCTGCTGAGCTCAGATAGCCATCGTACGAGAGGTAGCACAGTCGAGTGGAGACGAGGTGGCACGGACCATGGGAGATGAGCACGATACGTGTTTCGAGGTTGAGGATGCTGAAAATATGTCCTTCGTTCATATAAATTTGAAATACATTTCTAAGTCAGCTTTTTATTGTAACATCATTACAGTCTGCGTTCAGTTCCGTGTTTGATCTTACAAGCAGTAGTTAGCGGCTGAGTAGCAGGTGATACTGTGGATAGTCTAATGGATAGTCTAAATCTATTGCAGCACGGGAAATGTACTCCAAGGATAGATTGCAAGTGCGCGTTTGCCTAGTGACACATCAAGTCATAAAGCTTTACGGTAATCCGAAAGGAAGTTCACAAGCACAAAAGTTCCGCTGTATCATCCCAACCACCTCTGATGCCCAAGAAAATACCAGGAAATTGTATAGAAATCATTCAGGCGTTAACATCGAAGAGCTTAATGCGTGAATGAGTAACGCATATACATGTGATGGACAAAAGGAACGTCACATATTACCATAATGACTTCCTCTTGTTAGGCTGTGATCCTTGTGTATATATCAGAATATCCACTGCTGACTGATGCATGCACACAGCTAAGCGTGTATGGATAACGAGTCACGGATAACCATCACCACGTCTTAATCATACTTCCTCTCATTATTCTATGGTCGCGACTTTCTCGTAAACAGAATAGCCACTGTTTATGGTCCTGATTTGCGCCTCTACCGTATTACGAACGTGAAGAGAAACTAGACTAATCTCAAAGTGAAATCGCAAATATTGTATAGCAAAAATTGACAAAATAAGGAAAAGAGAATGCATAAAGAGTTAATATATTTCGAACCCTCAACTCTATTTCCTCTCACTCTGAGTGAGAATGGCTCATGACTAAACTGACGATTAAGATTGCATCATAGATATTTTGTGATCATGTTAGAGAAAAAAGTGGGCTCACCGTAGCATGCTCATCAACCAGTAAAACGGTGCAGTACAGTTCATATTCGTATTAAAAAATGTTCCAATCACAGTCATGCTAGAGGTGGAATAATCGCTGGTCAAGAAAGAATAATTACCGGGACATGCTCATGAAGCAGCTCACTGTTCCTGTCAGGTCCAGCATTGCATGCACAATCATGACGATCGAGAAGGAGGAGGTGGACTTGGGCGTGAATCTGGAATGAATTATTTGTTTTTTTTTTAAATTTGTTTTTTTATGTTTCACACTTGACGTAAATTCGCTAAATACTGGGAGACGGCGATAGCTCGATGGGTTCTCATAGAAAAAAAACAATATTCAGGTTTTGAAATGGTTAGCGAATCGTCTGCAACACGTTTTTGTTCCTAACTTCCAGGAAAAACGTCTGTCAGAACAGTAAACGGTAGCGAAAATGTCATGCATGTGCACAGTCGATGAATTATGGATGGGACAACGTTTTCTTTGCAGACAATAAAAAAGAAATGAACGCAGCGAAATAAATCGTACTTGAAGATGCAGAACAGCAGGAATCCGTTCAGCGCTACGGAAAAAGTCAAGAAGATACTGTGCAGGACGATGATGATTTGAAACTCACCGGTCGACATTCTGAAAGCATTTTTTTACAAAAAAATAAAATAATGAAGATAGGGCATATCAGAATTGCGTGTGAAAAATGTGAAAAGAGGAATCGCAACCATCAACAATTCGCAAGGAAATCACGCAGCACGTTTCCAACCTGCAGGAGTGCGTTTGAAGCCACTTAGGGGTGCATTGGAAGGGCAGAGATTATAAGCGCGAGTGCATGCAAAGTGGACAATCTTTGCTGTCACATGAGCATTTGGAGGTCGAGAGGGATAAAGACACTTCCAATTCAAGAGATAGTTTAGCAGGGTATTTAGATGATTACAAGTAGATTTTGAAATATGAGAAATCTCCTCATTTCGCACACTATCTACAGTCTCTGGTCGATGTGTGTGCGCGCGGAATGAAGAAACGAATACAATATTGCAGATGTTGATTATAAGCGAAAGTGCAGGCTAAGTGGACACGCGATATTTGTAGGAGCAATCACGTGGCTTCAATCGCCTAAAGGTCGATGCGATAAATGCCCCAACTTAGAGTTGCTCTGGCCCGATGAAAAGGGCAAACGTCTCTAAATTCGCGGCGAGGTTTTCATGTCTACGACTCCGTTCTGACACAACAAGGAAAGAACTGTGCGATCCCGACAGATGTGAATAATGAGCCCATTACTCGCGGAGTCATGGCTAGAGACCACTGCTGCGGCCTGCAAGACAATACTGTTCTCTAATATCACGATATCCAGGTGATGTGTGGATAGTGAGAGAGAGAGGGAGGACAGTTATCATTCATAACAGTGCATCACCTGACCATAAATGAAAATGGCGGAACTTGTGTGGTTTCTATTGCTGAAAAGATAGTCACGATGCGGAAAAAGGGTGTTCAGTCAAGCGAAAAGGCAGTTCGGTGTAGGGGCTTTTCGAATAATGGAAAGAGCGTCGAAATTATTTTCACACCTCTTTTCGGTATGACAAAAAGGCTAATAGAGATCCACGGAAGTACAATATTGAAATACAAATGAAGAGGCAATACTGGCACATTTATACTTTATCACAATGATGTGAATACAATAATTGTGTTCAAATGAGGGCGGGATACGATTATTACTACTTTTTTTTCGTTCGGTGAATTCCCTCAGGAGCGTAAGTTTTCTTGTGCTCATTACAAAAATTGTTCACTTTTTTCGCTGACGATAAGTATTAGAGTAAATGAGTAAATTCAGCCAACACTCTGTCCCTCGGGGATATTTGATCGATTCAAGTGCAATGATCAACTAAACTTCGTGATAAATGGACGATTTTTCAGATGTTATGGTCGATTCGAGGAGCAATTCGATCGACAAAAGTGGTATTATTCACTGCTTATGAACTATCGGATTTTCCGAGCATGCGCGTTTTCCCAAGAGATCCATTCGAACATGTTGACATGAGCTGACGATCGTTCAAAAACAGATAAAGATGATCAGCACTTTGCTGAAAACATTGAGTGCTTCAATTCAATCCAATTATTCATCCGCAAGGTGAAAAAAATAAGAGGTGGGGGGGGGTTTCGAAAAACTACTTGATGTGATTATGAACAAAGCCTATTGTCTCTAGAGATGGATGATCTGTTCGAACGTTCGGCGGCGAGACATTGAAACCCACGACTTTGAGCTCTGCCTAATTAGTCTGCCCCGATGACGGTGAACAATTTGCTCTAGTAAGAAGGAGACTTTTTATCGATCCGATCTAATAAATGCAAAAGATGGGATTAAGAATATCTTTGCAGGGAACTTATGATAAACTAGATATTACTTCCTTGACCGAAGCCACAATGAACAAATATCGGCTCATTTTTGCTTTTTTGATCGCTCGCGAGCCGTCCTCCGACCGTAACGGTTATGCTGTTGATTCTGGCGAACGTTTTCTTTTAAGCGGAGGCAATACAATTCAAGGCATTTTAATTTAAAAAAAAAACACCAAACACAACCTATGAAAGAGACCTATGAACAAAATAATGAATTTTAAAACATAATTGATCAAATCAATTTGCAATTCTCATAATTCTTCAGAATGTGGAAAAAAATCCGCATCATCAACACTATTCAGAGCGACGAGAGTGCGCGCAGAATGAAGAGACGAATTTGCAATCCTGAAGAATCGATCATTTCCCACTCATTTCCGCCTTGCGCAGCCGCCAGCGGCGGTCGATTGCTCGTCCTGAGCTATGCTCTCCACGCTGGTGAGGTTTTCCCTTGTATTTCGAAAGTGACCTATCGGGTCTTCCTACTCTGTCTAGTCTGCGTTGTCTTCGACTAACAATAAGAGCTTCAACATGATGATCGCGAAAATGTTCTACCAGCTTTGTTTTCGTCCGGCGTTTAGAGCTATTTGTGACACCAGAATCAGAAGTTCTCTTCAGCGCTACTCCACGCATGAAGCGACGCGCGACTGCCTCTATCGTACCCCGCCTACCGTAGTACGCCCGAAGATGCGTCACTTTGAGTGCGTCACTACCGTAATTCGTTCTACAGTAATGCGTATTCGATTATTCCGAAATTCTGCTAAATCGATAATGCGGCTACCGTAATCTCTGACAATCAAGGTGGAACGAACTCCCGGAGTTGCCCTTGGACCTCATTCTCGGCTATCTGAGAATTGACGGGGACTGCGTTGATCTCGCCGCGTTGAGACAGGTACGGTTTCTTTGCGGAACTACGCCATGTTTAGCATTACGGTAGAGTGACACGGTACGATAAGTACTGTAGCTTGGTTCAAGATCGATTTCAGCAGCACAATCAGATAACTGCTCTGATATTGTCCTGAGAGGCAGCCTAATGAAGCACAATTTAGGCAAGAGGTATTCGTACCCGGCCTTACCTGTGTACCCCACCAGGCGTGGTTGTCTCATGACAACCGTAAAATCGCCTTGATTGTGGAAGCAACTTTTTTAAAATTTTATTTGATACTCCGGAACTATACAATTGCAGGTCAACTACCGCCTGCGCACGGCAGTCGACGAGTTCATGTGCAGACCCGCCAATCGGCCGGCATTGGGATACGTGCGGATCAGGAGGGAACGGGTAGGGATTGATTGTGACAAAAACGTGATTATTTGTCGATTCTCTAGAGATTGAGGGGAGGATCGCAAACGCTAACACTGGACACATTTGGTTCGCTTTTGAGCGGCATGGGCACGGATCAGAACACGATTTTTTTTGCTGTAATAACGCAAGAAAATGAGCTGTGCTTATCACAAGAATCGTGTATTCAAAACAATACTTCACTAATCTGATTCCAGCGCACGTCCGGTCATCACTGCAAGTTGATGGTCCAACTCCGTCTGTTCCCGTATAATCGAGATTGGTACGACCTGACCTGAACTTTTGAAAACTGTTTTGAGACTCCCTTAGGGGTACCTATCTACCCTGAAAAATTGGCGGGGATTGAGATATGTGAGTTCCGGTCACTCCCATGTGAGAATTGGTAGAAATGATTTCATTTTGCACATTCTTTCGCCTACTCGGCCGACGAGAGAGAGAGTGTGTGAAATGAAGAGACGGCAGAATCATTTTTTAGGTACGACATGTGCGAGATCGACTATGAAAGAGTGGAGGGGGCCTTCTGTACACTGAAAAATCAGCGTGTGAGATCTCCACGTTTGGCACTTTATTATGCCTAATTATTAAAGTAAAGCAACAACATTACAAAATAAAGTACTTCATGAGTGATGAGCGGGTGTGTGTGAGAAGAGACCCGAATTGCGTACTTTAGTAGACAAATTTGCAGTTAGTCTCGCTGAGATTCGCCCTGGGCAGTCTCCAAAATCCCGTCATCGCTCAGGTCGGAATCAATTAGTTTTCAAATTTTACAAAAAAATATTTATCCGCACTGGAGGTACCCCTAATTTGGGGAGGTGGTGTTGTTGGCAGTCTTGTCCTCGAGCAAGTATTTTACGCGAATTTCCTAAACGTGGGCGGAGCCTAATCCTCCCATTGTAGCTCCGTCCTCTCTTCGAGTCGGCTCCACTCGTGCTCGGTGTAGCCGTCAACGGCATCAGCACCATGAAAGACCTCGTCCTCGTCGGGTATTGCGAATAATAATTATAATTATTTATGTACCCCCGAGGCTCGACAGAGGTCATTGGGAGAGGTATTCTCGACGAAAAGACGCGAAAAAATACAGAAAAGCTTACACTCAAGTGCCTTTTTGCTACTCTCGGAGTAAGGTTCACGTAAAATAGGCCCATAAAAGCACCCCTCCATCTATTAAAAAAATGCAATGATCAGAAAAAAAACATCGCCTTGAAAAACCCCCGCCTTAACCCCCCCCCTTGAAAAAAAAACAAAAAAATCATCATCAGCGAGCTCCTTCGCACCACGACCATCCGTGTCATCCAGTTTCGATTCAAGCCCTTCCTGCGGCTGTCGGACGCTATCGGGTCAGGCACTTCTTCTTCAATTTCAAGTCCATGCAAACCAACCATAGCCGGGTGCTATCCAAACGGACCAGGCTTCTGCTGAAACTTCTTCGTTTTTTTTTTGCCCAGGCTTTTCTCGCAGAAAATTCCCTCCCTACAATTCTCATTCCCTGCCCCCTCCACATTCGGAGAGGTACTTGCCTGGCAAAAAGAAATCAAAGACATTTCCCTTTTTTGCAGCGATGAGATCATGCGAATCATGCGCCAGTCATCCGTCCAGGGCTGCTACATCAAGGCGCGGAGTGTCCGGCTGACGGATCCCGGTGGGTTGACGAGAGTCCGCATATAGGAACGATGGCATTTTCCTTCAACATTCATCCATTTTCTCGATACTCTTTAGTCTAGAGTCATAACTTATGAGGTTTACGTAAAGGTAAAGGTAAAGGTCATCCCGTTAATCTAGGCACTTGCGTCCTGCGGGAGATCACTGCTAGGCCAGTGAATATTAGGCCAATTCAGTCCGGAGACTTCTTCTAATTCAGCCGCCTACATTGCTGCCCTCGACGCCGCCCTTCCTGCTGGACTACTCCTGAGATCGGGCCGGTTCGCATTTTCACCTTGTCTTTACTTATCATGTCATTTCTTACGCCTTTCTGTCCTTTGAAAAGCGTAGAAAGCGAGAAAAGCATGGGAAATTGAGATAAATTTTTTTACAAAACAATGAAATTGCAGAGGCCAGCCTTTCTTCGGCCTGCAGCTCGCATTCTGGGAGCGACTGCTCAACAGGGCGAGTCTTTTTTCAACAGACATTTGAATAGGGTTGTCAGAATAAAGAATTCCACAGCATTCTGACCCCCATTGTTCTCTCCAGACAAGGGTGAACAGTGAATGCAAATTTCGCGCCAAAATCCCGACACGAAAGAACTGCAATTTCCCGCTCGATTCAAACAACAGAGCGGGGAGAGAGGCCGCTCCTCCCGCCTAGGCCTTGCAGTTCGGTTCATGCAAAGTGAGCGAGTAGATATGCAAAGGTTTCCCCCTTTTCTGTCGGAGCAGAATGCTGTGATTCGTCTCTTTCTTTCGCACAATCTCTCGCTTTCCTGATCGGTTAGAGAGCGAGCAGAATGAAGAGACGAATACACTTCTTCATTCTGGCCGCCCAATTGGGCCCAACCAATCAAATCTTCAAAATTGCAGAAACGCGAGGCGCAACGCGGTCGCGTCGCGGTCAACCAGAAGTGGCACGAGGCGTTCGACGCTGCTCCTTTGCACATCACGGATGGCCTGAGGGCGGTCGAGTGGAGCAATTCGCCCTTCTTCCAGCCATCGCTCAACGCCGTTTCGTATTGATAAAATTATATGTAGCTTCTTTAATTTGTTGTATGTAACACAACTGGATTCTCCTACAGCTGAACTTTCCCTGAAAATTCACCGATAATCTTCTGAAAAAAGTGCAGCAGTGATGTTCCGAGATAAATAGCGAATTCATGTTTGGACATTGGCTATTTTTGCAATCTGCCTCAAGCATTCCCTTCTATTCGAACTAAAACGCAAGCAGAAATGAAACGGCCCGAAATAATAACCACCTCGATTTCCAGCTCGTGCGCGTTATCCCTCTTTCTTTCTTTCTTTCCATCCTCCCATCTGCTAGTATACTATGTCTTCCCCGTCTCCGCCTACTGTGCCAACGATCAGGATTCGGCCCCCATCTCCTACCGTATCCGTCATTACCGTACCCCGCCCTGGGACTACCGTACTCCGTCAGTCCGCGATCGGTCAATCGCCTACCGTACTCCGGTCCTCGTTGAGGAGGCCTACCGTAACCCGCTCGGCGTCAGTTACCATCGTTGAGGACGACCGGGTTCGGGTCACTGCTACTACGAGATTCAACAGCGAGAGGGAGGTTCTTGATCAGGTTCGCAGTGGATTCAGTGAAGAATTACTTTCTTATCGAAATGTCCGACAAAACTGGTCAGAAGAAGGATTTTTACACTTATTTTTTCCACTTTTCACACCACTTCCCACACCACTCTTACTCTATTTTCCAGCTGCAATCCCTCCTGCACCTCTCCTCCGACGCCTCCGTTCTCACCCGCGTACGCTCGCTGTCCGCCCTCGAGCAGGAATACTGCGCCGAACTAGTGAAGACGCATGAGAAGGTATTTTGTTCATTGTTTCGATCTTTCTTCCTCCTTCGTCGATTCTAGGCACGATCATTCAAGTATGAGTGAGTGGGGAAACACAATCCATTCGATATTTTCAAGTGACGACTCGTCACTGACGAGGTAGGGCACGAAAGCAATCTCGCAGCCATTCGGGGGTCTAACCACCGAGTATGGACACCTTTTTTAGAAACCATCCAATATCCCCTTTCGGGACTCGTACAATCGGTTTTAGAGGCGACCATTCCTATATGAATGAATGTTGAAACGCAACCCACTCTTCAATGTCAGGGAGTACTGATGGCATGAAAAATCCATCGCTTCGTTCCAATTAATCGGCCCTATCACTCTCACTCTGGAAAGATTTTGCTACTATCCATTGATTGAACCCGAGTGAGGAAGCAGGAGATGCAACTAATATCGTTCTTGCAGCAGAAGGCGCTGGACCGCGTGCTCGCGGACGCGCGTCAAGCCGCGGCGCAGCAGCGGTTGCGCAACCGCATCGACTGCAAGGTGAGCTGATACCTGATACCGATACCGTAACCTACAGTCACCATACCTATCCAACACCTACATCAGTCGAGCATACCGTGCTATCATAATCCCCTCAAAGCAGCACGACTTCCGCATAGACTTCCGCATATCCAATGGCATTTCATACACCAACGCCCTCCCTACCGCGCTTTCTTCCCAGGACCAAAATCACACTACCGTATCCTACCGCCTTACAATTAACCTGCTTAGTTACCGTATCCAACAGGGTTATGTAGTATCCCACAGAGTGACCGTATCCTACAGACATTCCTTTCCACTCAGGACCGCGAGCTGGACTGCCTTCAACGTCGCGCCGCTCGTCTCGACGCCTTCAACCGGGACGTCCTCGCGCGAGTGGCCATCAGGACGGCAGCTCATTCAGGCAAAGTTTCTTCCAGAATCAAGACGCTTTTACAGCCGTCATACGACAGCCACGCCTGGTGTAAGGCCTGGTGTATGGTCCATTCAGGAGCCGACTTTTAAGTTTCTTCTCAATTGTCGCTGTCAAATGTCGTAATCTCATCTTTCAGATGCCGAAAAGCGTATCCTTCGAGCGAGAATCGAGCAGCAGCACAAGCAGATTCGTGACCTCGAGAGACAGCTTCGTGACGCGCGAACCATCCGGCCAATCCCCCGACGAGGCCAGAGCATGGGCTATCGATAACCACCTCAATTATTTTCACAAAGTATGTATTTTATCAATCCACCTCAATCCGATCGCAGACAACAAACTTTGAAGTCAATTATAAATCTATTGAAACCTAATGCCTCCAGCTCACGCATTGTCCAATTGAAAATCACTTTCATAAACGATAATTTATCCACTCAAACAACGAGATACAATCTACTACATTACTGGGGAGCAAAAACAATACAAACCATTACTAGCCATCTTTATCACTAAAAAAGAGAGGTGTCAACAAGAGGGGTACGGTGGGATTACGGTAGTCGATCGATCAATCGATAATCACTCCTTCTTCTTGATTACCACCGGTCCGACGTTGTCGCCCGTCTCCTTGTTGTGCTTGCCGTGCGAGCCGTCGCAGTACGGCCACTGCAAGAGGGCGACGTTTACCAACACACCACATTTTCATAAAAATGAGCCATTTTCCTACAGGACGACTTTTACTACTTGGTACACCATCATTGTCACAAAATCAGTCATTTTTCCACAGGACGTCGTTTCCCAATGCACCACACTACACGCACCTTCT
Source organism: Pristionchus exspectatus (assembly GCA_911812115.1). Taxonomy (NCBI): domain Eukaryota; kingdom Metazoa; phylum Nematoda; class Chromadorea; order Rhabditida; family Neodiplogasteridae; genus Pristionchus; species Pristionchus exspectatus. Next base: position 19,691,510 of record OU461584.1, on the reverse strand, counting down.
CGCTCTTCCAGCAGCGGCAGAACGCCTTCTTCTCGCCAATGTCCTCGAGGTCGACCATGTCAGCGACCTGGGCAGGGATCAGGGGTTAAAGATCAAAGTTCAAAGATTAATAATATGATTTTTTTCGCTACTAAACGACGACAATACCGGATTTGGAAATCACCTTCTAATTATATAGAATGTCCGAAACGCCAATGGACCTATTGCCAAAAAAGGGGAACCCGCATTGCGTCGACAACACTAAAGACGGAAAAAGCAAGTTGCAGACAATCAGTGTCAGCAGCAGATGTAAAAAAATATCCTATAATCCTAGCCAAATTCTAAAGATGGAAATATATTAGAATACCACTGCAAAACCCACTATTTCATCGATTTAGGATGCACTATAAAACCCGCAATTGTTGAACGGGAGATAGTAGGAAGGAGATTGCTCCACAACATAATTATTCAATCAATATGCACCTTCTAATCACAAAAGATCAGCGTCCAATCGTTGCTCCCGCCTAATCGTTGCAAATCCACCCTGTCATTTTCGCGTTTCGGCAAGAAACTACAACCGACGCCGTGCATTCGCAGGCAATAGTAATGAGCGAAAAAAAAACTAATTTTTGTAAAAACTACATTTTCAGATTTCCTTGCATACACATTATTTTTCCAGGTCCATCAAAGATCACCCCAAAGATCAAAGATCACTCTCGCTCACCTTGGGCTCGCCCAGTCGGATCTTGTTGTTCACGCGACTGCTGCAGTAGCTGGCCTTCTTGCAGACCTGAAAGGGGCAATATTGTGTGTGTGTGTGTGTGTGTGTGTGCGACGTTTCCCACTCCGTACACAACACCATCCTAAAAATTGAGCAATTCTCCATAGGGCGACGATTCCCATTATTTACACCATCTATTTCCTATTTTAAACGTTACATTTTGAGAAATGCATTTTCAATCACCAAAATTCCGCCCATATAACTCGAGTTTCGTCAATCCTATGAGATAATAGGTGCAAATCCTCAAACGATATACGGTTCAATACTTCTTGCAATCAAACATTTTCTACAAGACTACACTGCTAGAAATTTCCACCAGTGACACTCGAGTTTTGTCAATCCTATGAGAGAATAGGTGCAACTTCTCAAGCAATATGTTTGCCTTTAGGTATTCGAAAATAAATTTTAACCAATAGTATCCACAATCTTCTAAAAAATCGAGCCTTTTTCCACACGGCGACGTTTCCCATCGACCACACCACCTCCTCACACCACACCACACCACTCACCAGGTATCCGATGGCGGCTCCGACGCCGACGAGCGCGATGCCGCCCCACGGCCCCCTAGAAGCCGACATAGGGCTGAGAAAAACGTCCGGAGCTGTGAAAAGTGTGCTGCGCTAAACACAGAAACAGCTGTAATTCTTTTTTGCGGATACAGATTTGGACGCGTTCTGTATAACGGATGCGAATCGCAAACTGAATGAACGGTTGACCCTTCCCGCATCGTATGCTCTCTTCCCTTCCTCTCTTCTTCTATTCTTCTTTTTGTATTAATTTTCTTTTTACTCTGAGGTAGTACATGTGTGCGCATGTGCTTACGGAGTGTTCCTTGTTGATGTTCAATGCAAATTTGCTTCTTTTCTGCTTTATGCTCTTCTGGGAGTCGTTGTGTTTACTGTTTTCGCTTTCTTCGTTATTCTCCAATTTTTATTTTTTGTGAGATATATTATTTTAGGCGGCGGGTTAGAGGGTGAATCGTTTTATCAGTGACTAATTCGCGCTAACGGGCAATGGAAACATCATGAGCATGACACAGAAATGCCATCTCGTCAATGGCGAGAGCGATCCTGTGTATTGGGTTAGTGACGTTCCTCAAGCGCTCGTACTTCGTGTTCCATTGCGGGTGAAACTGTTCAATCGCCTCCTCAGTCGCGATTATACCGTGTTCTCTCACATAGCTGGCGACATGCGCCATGAAGTGGGCCTTGGCATTAACCCTCTTGTCAGGATAGAAGTAGGTCATCGCTTGAGCATAGCTCTCGTACATGCTCATTATCTCCTTGAAGATGCTATCTCTCTCGGTAGCAGTGGCCCAGACGCGTTTCTTGCAGAGAGAGAGGAATCCACCCACGGACTGAAATCACTATTTCACTTGTTTTAATTTATTTATTGGTATTTTTTGCGGGAATCACAGTTCAGTATATGGTATTAACCTCGAATAATTGGAGGATCATCTTCTTCTTATGATTCCATCTCTGTCCATCCTGCGTGTTAGGGTCTTTGTCGGGCAGAACAGCGACCAATCGTTTGGGAACTCCTTTCGTGAGGTCCAGTAACCGATCGACGTCGTTGCCTACGTATTCCCCATACCACCTGAAATTTATTACCACACTCGCTCTCTCTTTCTGTTTGTTTCAACCTCTTGTTTGAGATGTGCAGATTATTCTCAATCAAATCCTTCAGTGCTTTCATCAGTTCCTTGTCGGGCTTAGCACTCGATTGGATATCGATAGCTTCTTTCTTGAGTGTATCGATCTCCTCTAGCAACTCCTTCCTCTTTCTCTTTACATCGAGATAGAATGGAGTGATGTACGTCAATCGCATTTCATCTCCTCCCCTATCATTTTGCCAATCATTTTGTTCTCTTTTATTTTTTATTGTTTTTTTCACTCACTTGCAGGAGATGCATTGCTCATGATTAGAGTCGTTCAGTTCTTCCTGAATGACCGTCTCGCAATCGAAATGCACCCTTCTCTTGCATGTGGTGCACCTTTATCGACCGATTATTATTCGATGTATGTTCTTGAGACTTACGGGAATGAGTACTCGTTTTTAAATATGTCGCTTCTTACGTCGACATACAAACAGTACTTGGAATCGCACTGTACATCGGATGCATCCAATCTGTAGGAAAGAGTAATTAATTTGCATTCCGGAGTTTTGTTCTTATTTTTCACCTTCTCCTTTCTCTCCCTTCCCTGAGATCGATAAGTATAGAGGCTTTTGCATACAGAATTTCCTCTTCAAACAAGCTCTTTCTGATCTCCTCCTCCCTTTCCTTGATCTCCACCATTTTATTCTCGATGTCGCGAAGCTGAAATTATCAATAGTACATTCGTATTTTCCGTATTTGTCTTTATATTGCTATTGCTTGTTAGACCTGTGCTTTGACAAACTCCGCTTCCTCTTCGTAGTCATATTCTACAGTTAGCTCAAATAGAGCAGGCATTAGATGATCCTTCACGGTCCCGATCTTCCAATGAAGAATCGGCCGTACGATATTGCCTGGGTTGACAGTGAGGAGAGAAGGAAACTTGTGGCCTGGAACGAATACGATTGTTTCATTTCCTTCCTCTTCTCCTCAATCGATAGGGATTTCGGTGTTCTCATATCTTTACCTTTTGAGACCTGAATGGAAGCCCCTTTCGATGCTTTCTGTAGGTAGTGAATTTCTCGTTGTTCTGTCCGCTCTTCCTGACAGACGTATGGACTGTGGTAGTACTCTTTAATGATTTCATATTAGTCATAACTTTCAATTATTTCTTCTCTCACTCCAATCACACACGCTCCAGTAGCAGAAAAGACATCGGTACACCATAGTGGGACCTCCCATTGCTTTTACTGCCAATAGCGCCATCGTGTCTCCTCCGAGATGAATCTCGAGAGTCGCACTGAGATTGAGAGCTTGATCGAGAGTGATCACCTTCCCGTGAAGCGCATTCAATTGACCGAACACCTTAATTTATTCACCTATTAATGGTGTTTACTATATCCTGTATCCCCTTTTCTATCCATATTATCGCCCTTTTCATCGATTTTCTAATGTTCACGTACAGGGGAGGCAAGAGCGGAGAGGTACGCGTAATCGTCCTTGCCATCAAAGATACAGACTAAGCTGCAGTTCCGGAAACTCATTTGTCTGCCCGTTGCGTTCAATATGAGCAGAACAACCTTCGTCCATTTATCTGAATTTGTCTCCGTGATCACTTGTTTGCTCCCGCGTTGTTGGAGCTCTTTTACTCTTTTTACTCTTCTACTATTTATTTTCGCATACATACCTCCTTTGTCCAAGAGGACGAGGAGCTTAATTACTCCGTCGAAAGGACTGCTTAGGTTCAATCGACCGTGTGTGAGAAGAGTGTGTATCCTTGCGCAGATGAGATCGAGGATACGAGAGTGATACGCCAATAGAACGCCGGGGAAAGGTGACGAAGAGTCCTGAAGAGAGGGAGAGAGTGCATTTTTTTTATCTGTTTTCTCGATATTCGTTCTTATATATGTTCGTTACTTCTCAATTCTCTTCAATTTCTCAATCTTTGATCTATTGGTCTCTCAATATCAAGCTGCTTAATATTACAGCATTTAGAATTTTACCTGGATTCCTATCACGAAGTCCTTTCTAACGGAGAGATCGCCTCGCAGATCTAGGAAATCTCCCTCGGGAGAGAAGAAAAGAGGGAGACCAAACTCCTTGAGCTTTCGCTTGAGTCCCCTCCTTGTTGTGGCACAGAGTTGGAACAAGGAGCAAAGCTCCGAATCCTCCTCCGGTGACATTGCCACCTTGATTCCCATCTTCTTGCCGAGATCCCAGAAGAAGACAGACTTCTCTTTTTCAAAGTGAGATCCGAGAAGTCTCTTGATCACACTGTGAACGTGATCGATCCTCCTCTCCCTCGTCACTTTCCTCGCCTTACGATAACATCCGGGAACTGCTCGAACTCGCATCGTTCCTGGTGCTACCGTAATCTTGGCTCGGACAGTGGTCTTGCTCATTTTCTTCTTCTTCCGTGCGTCCCTCTTCCTTTGAGCTTCGAGTAGCTTCTTTGCTTGCTCATCATTCTTCTCCATCCTCTCCACCTCCTTCCACAGTCGATTCAGATCGACTTGCAGTTTCTCCCTCTCCTTTTCTTGTCTGGACTGTTCCCGGCTCCATTCCATTTCCCTCCTCAGTCCTTTCATCTTCTCTTCACTTAGAAGGCCGTCGTGTGTGAGAGAGAGTCTTCTGAGATGTTCGATTTCCTTCTCTCCATCCCTCCTCATTTGCTCCTCATGTGCCAACCGTATACTCATTCGATCGATTTCCCCCTGAAAATATTTCAAAAAATAAAAATATAGAAAATTTCATTCTTTCATTAGTTCTAGCATTTCCGTGCTCATACGATAGTAGAAGAGAAGAGGGTATTATCGAGGGTGGAGAATCACAGAAGCAAAAGAAGACAGAAATACATCTTAACAGACAGACTGACAAATTGGCATTCATATTTTTTGGATACGGTAGCACAGTTCAAAAATCAATATTTGGATGATATCAGTAAAGAAATGTGAATGTATGCAATGTTACACTGTTTTCATCAGGTCCTCAGCCTCTCATTCTCTTCTCCTTTTCAGGTGTACTTCGTTCACTCACTTTTCTCATTTCCTCCTCCTTTCCCCTCTCTGTCTTCATTTTCTTCATCTGTGTCTCTTGTTCTCTTATAGTTTCCACTAGGCTATCCTTCTCTCTCTCCATCTTCATCTTCTCCCTCTCTCTCTCATTCTTCATAGTCTCGATCAATCTCTCTCTCTCCTCTCCATTCCATTCCTCTTCCCCAGAGTCACCAGCAGTAGACCTTGGCCGTTTCTGAATGTAAACACCCTTTCCTGATTCTATTTGGATTCGTCGGAGTATCAGCAAACATGGATATTCTTCTTATTTACAAATTCACACAACCACAAATCGTCCCAATTTAGTCCCGCCTAAATATTGCACTGTATAGGAAACTCAAATTACAATGTAGAAATGACAAAATTCTTGCACACCCCGTTCTTAGTCAGTTTCTTTCGACTGAACATGAGTGACTGTAGCTACTTATTTCTAATTTCACACACACACCGTCCCAGTTAAGTCCCACCTAAATAGTGTACTGTATGGGAAACATAAAATGCAATGTAGATAGGCAAAAAAAACTTTATCGCTGAAAAGGAGAGCATTATTTAATCTGCAATGAATTTATCATTTTATTAAATTCTCCGAAAGAGGTCATGTAAAGCATGGCGAAATGTATAATAACTTAGTCAGCCTATTAGTGCTAGTGCATTTTGAGAGAAAATTGCAAGGGCTGGGGTGGGGAGGGGGGTCCGTAGGAGCGGTGTGTGAGTCAATTGAGCCTACCCCCTGCCGAGTCAAGGCAATGCACTGACAGACTCAGGCAGGGTATTACCGTCCGAAGACAGGTAAGCCCAAGTGAAGCGCCACGCAAACTCGCTCAAAACTAGGCAGGAGGTTGGAGAGGGATCCTTACCTTGTCGACCATTGGCCGACGTGGAGTTGCGAAGAAACCTTCCGTCCGAGACGTAGGTGAAGGCGAAGGCGTGGCAGTGAGACGGAGAGTCGACAGTCCCGTCGTGGGAGTCGTTGGCCGGAGGAGGAGAGAGGACGGGGCACTTGAAGCCCGAAGAGGATCGTGCATTCCCTGAATTCGGTACATACACACTATAATTTATTAACGGTAAAAATAACGAGCTATTAATCAAATGAGTCATAACTAGTTCACATGCTTATAGTTTTTTTTAAAGAAGCGAGACGGAGAGGAATAGGTAAAGCTTTGAAATAAAAACCGAAAGAGCTCCCATAGATTGCCGCTCTACTTCCTCATATCGCTCTTTACTCCAAACTGGTCGCTGTGTACGGCCCTGAATACGCCTTTATTGAGATGCTTGACCATTTTATAATTAAAAATATATAAAAAGCAATGACAATAAATAATTAGCATTAGATAAATAGCCTGTTTCTCATTGGAATATTTATTACTCGTAAAAAATATTACCAACCTTCTTGGGCGTCCGTTCCACATTACAAGGAATATCTTCCTTTTTACCTTCCATTTGAGAAAAGATCTATAAATAAAAACTTTTAACATACAATTATTAATCTTATAAAGAAATTCTAGGATCAAGAAAGCCAAACAACAAGTCTCGAAAACTTCATGAAAACAAGTGCACCATTACATACACACTTCCCAAAGGCTTTCTACTGACGCTCAACGATAACATCGCTTATTCTAAAACAAATAATTAAAGAAAATGAAAAACAAGTTACTATTAATAACGTGCAAGAAAAGCAAACGCCATGGCAGTGGCCAAACCAAACCCCGACGTGATAATCAGGGTTGGCTATTTGCCAAATATACTGTAGTTGGTTTGAATTCGCGCAATTTTGCCTGAGATTCAACCTGATTTTTTCGGACGTTTTCACTGTGTGCTATGTCGGCTCCTAGGGGGCCGTGCACGCGCACACATTATACACACCCATATTGGTCTCATAAAAATTGTTATTCTAGAGTTGATTGATAAATTTTCCTGGGTCCTCTTGAACTATAATGCTACATTAGGCTGTGTGCCAAGTAACGCTCTGAAACGTAGACAACGAGGACCATTCGTGCTACATGAGCCCGTAAGGTGTCCTCCCTCTCCGGTCGACATCGTATGTCATCCTCTCTCTCTCTTCACATGGGCTGTCTTAGTGAAGAATCCATCTCCAAGTACTCTCTCACAGGTCAGGGTGACGAGAAAGTGCGAGGATTGAAGAGACGGATTCTTCACCTTGACAGCCCTACTCTCCAGTATCTCAATAACAGTACTTTCCGTAATCGATACTCCCCCACCCTTCTCCAAGTACCAGTTACATCCAAAGGAATCTAGTGGGAGCGTAGTTGACTGCAGCAGGTGGTATATGAGTCCGCTAATCTCTCAATGAAAGATCCTGTTTCCAATTTCATTTCTGAAATTCACTTGAGAATGAACATATTGATATTGCTCAGTTTGGGACTATGACATAATCCTCGATATCATGAGCTGTGGAATGTAGAAAAAAGTCGATTTCGAAGGCACGTCGTCTGGGACCAACGAGGAGCCAGCGTGTAAAATGAGTAGGTTCATCTTCATCAAAACATCGTATTATTGTGAACTGTACAGAGGATATACGGGGTACGATCTTCATGACCTCGTGACGCATTATTTTTACTAGCGTTTGAATCTTGAATTCTCTTCTGATCTTTCCGTGAAGTAGTAGCTTCGTTCGGAACCAGGACTACGCATACAAAAACATTTGAATAGTAGTGCCATTATCCAGCATGTTACCGAAGACTCATTGCGTTCATTGCTGAATCCCTTTTCAATGACAGATTCAATATGTTGTGTCTTCAACTGGCTTTCGAATATTTTTTTAAGACCAAGAATTTGTGATGTGAACACCCAAGGCAGCATCATAGTTAAATGAGTTTCATGTTCTACCCCGAAGTACACGAAGAACAATATGTAAAGTATACATAAACCATTTATCGATCGACTCGTTTGATTTCTTCTTTCTTTTCTACACTAACAAACAATATCTAATGGTGACTGTGATGTCCGTGGTCTTTTCCCTCCACATCGAAAGAGTAGTTAACGATGGGGAACTTGCGAGGATCATCGAATGGGAATGAACGAGCGAAGTCATACGGATATTGCTTAGGCATCTGCAATTACCGTAATTATAGAATAGACGTTGCATCAGCAGACTTAAATTTATTGAGCAATTTATTAGAAAATATACCGCAGGATTCTTCCATCTGAATGCATTAGGATCTTCACGAGAGAAGTAATAGGCAAGAAGGGCCATGGGAACGAGCACTCTCAGACACATTTTGATCGATGCCCAACTGCAATTTAAACCATTTACATCAAATACAAAATATACTGCATAAAGTATATATATAATATTGCATAAAGTATAAAATAAAAAGATACGTGGTGTAATCTTCAGCCTCGAGTCCAGTGAACGTGAGACGATCTCCACGGTAGTTCATCATGTCCATTCCGACCTGAGAAAAATAATTAGTTTCTCAGTGATTGGAATGTGACACATATTACTTCAGCTATCAAAATAGCAACATACGTTTCCAGAAATCCTGTAGTGACAGAGCCACCAATATAAAAAAGGAATGTGCCTAACAAGAGAGTCTGGTTTCCAAAGAGAAAAGTTAGAACAAAATATTTGACTCTGAGCCGGAAGCGTTCTTTTCGGAATAAATAGAAACAATTTTACCCGGAAAACCAGCCAGAGTGCCCACAAATAAAGCAAGCATTAATTTAGATAACAAATACAAAATAGAAGCACACTGACCATTTCTCCCCAGTTTCGCCTGTGATTTCGATCAGTCCAGGACTCGTAAGGATCCTTGTGATCGTAAGTCACGACTCCCAGATCGGGATAGTCTCCCGCATATCTCAAACACCAATATTCTTAACGACTCATGTTGTGAATGGAGCCAATTAAAGATTAAGTCAATTTGTAGCACATACCTGACAATATCGTCTTTATCCATTGGCTTATAATCCTCAGGACGAAGACCATACTTGATAGCCGCACGGCGACGCTCTTCCTTAAGATAATATTTAATATATATTGAGAGTGGGCAGGAAAATATAAATTGAAAATAACTTAAAAACGAATTTCAAATAAGCTACAACTAGCCACCATCGCAAACTAACCTCGTTTTCGGGATACTGTCCGGGCTTGTGATCTCTGGGGTACCATCCGTCGAAGGTAAGAGGCCCACGTACTGAAAATAAAGGATGCAACCAACGACTGTTCAATCTTACGTTCAAGGAACTTACGTCTGACGATAGGCGATGTGGAGAAAGTCCTAAGAGGACCAAGCGTCCGTTTCAAGAAAGAGGCCATGCCTGAGCAAATACACGTCATATAAAAAATCGATATTTAAATTAAAACAACATAGAAAATCAATAAACAGGCAATTTGATAAAGTCTGCCACAACAGACCTTCGCACGGCCCCCTAGAAGCCGACATAGGGCTGAGAAAAACGTCCGGAGCTGTGAAAAGTGTGCTGCGCTAAACACAGAAACAGCTGTAATTCTTTTTTGCGGATACAGATTTGGACGCGTTCTGTATAACGGATGCGAATCGCAAACTGAATGAACGGTTGACCCTTCCCGCATCGTATGCTCTCTTCCCTTCCTCTCTTCTTCTATTCTTCTTTTTGTATTAATTTTCTTTTTACTCTGAGGTAGTACATGTGTGCGCATGTGCTTACGGAGTGTTCCTTGTTGATGTTCAATGCAAATTTGCTTCTTTTCTGCTTTATGCTCTTCTGGGAGTCGTTGTGTTTACTGTTTTCGCTTTCTTCGTTATTCTCCAATTTTTATTTTTTGTGAGATATATTATTTTAGGCGGCGGGTTAGAGGGTGAATCGTTTTATCAGTGACTAATTCGCGCTAACGGGCAATGGAAACATCATGAGCATGACACAGAAATGCCATCTCGTCAATGGCGAGAGCGATCCTGTGTATTGGGTTAGTGACGTTCCTCAAGCGCTCGTACTTCGTGTTCCATTGCGGGTGAAACTGTTCAATCGCCTCCTCAGTCGCGATTATACCGTGTTCTCTCACATAGCTGGCGACATGCGCCATGAAGTGGGCCTTGGCATTAACCCTCTTGTCAGGATAGAAGTAGGTCATCGCTTGAGCATAGCTCTCGTACATGCTCATTATCTCCTTGAAGATGCTATCTCTCTCGGTAGCAGTGGCCCAGACGCGTTTCTTGCAGAGAGAGAGGAATCCACCCACGGACTGAAATCACTATTTCACTTGTTTTAATTTATTTATTGGTATTTTTTGCGGGAATCACAGTTCAGTATATGGTATTAACCTCGAATAATTGGAGGATCATCTTCTTCTTATGATTCCATCTCTGTCCATCCTGCGTGTTAGGGTCTTTGTCGGGCAGAACAGCGACCAATCGTTTGGGAACTCCTTTCGTGAGGTCCAGTAACCGATCGACGTCGTTGCCTACGTATTCCCCATACCACCTGAAATTTATTACCACACTCGCTCTCTCTTTCTGTTTGTTTCAACCTCTTGTTTGAGATGTGCAGATTATTCTCAATCAAATCCTTCAGTGCTTTCATCAGTTCCTTGTCGGGCTTAGCACTCGATTGGATATCGATAGCTTCTTTCTTGAGTGTATCGATCTCCTCTAGCAACTCCTTCCTCTTTCTCTTTACATCGAGATAGAATGGAGTGATGTACGTCAATCGCATTTCATCTCCTCCCCTATCATTTTGCCAATCATTTTGTTCTCTTTTATTTTTTATTGTTTTTTTCACTCACTTGCAGGAGATGCATTGCTCATGATTAGAGTCGTTCAGTTCTTCCTGAATGACCGTCTCGCAATCGAAATGCACCCTTCTCTTGCATGTGGTGCACCTTTATCGACCGATTATTATTCGATGTATGTTCTTGAGACTTACGGGAATGAGTACTCGTTTTTAAATATGTCGCTTCTTACGTCGACATACAAACAGTACTTGGAATCGCACTGTACATCGGATGCATCCAATCTGTAGGAAAGAGTAATTAATTTGCATTCCGGAGTTTTGTTCTTATTTTTCACCTTCTCCTTTCTCTCCCTTCCCTGAGATCGATAAGTATAGAGGCTTTTGCATACAGAATTTCCTCTTCAAACAAGCTCTTTCTGATCTCCTCCTCCCTTTCCTTGATCTCCACCATTTTATTCTCGATGTCGCGAAGCTGAAATTATCAATAGTACATTCGTATTTTCCGTATTTGTCTTTATATTGCTATTGCTTGTTAGACCTGTGCTTTGACAAACTCCGCTTCCTCTTCGTAGTCATATTCTACAGTTAGCTCAAATAGAGCAGGCATTAGATGATCCTTCACGGTCCCGATCTTCCAATGAAGAATCGGCCGTACGATATTGCCTGGGTTGACAGTGAGGAGAGAAGGAAACTTGTGGCCTGGAACGAATACGATTGTTTCATTTCCTTCCTCTTCTCCTCAATCGATAGGGATTTCGGTGTTCTCATATCTTTACCTTTTGAGACCTGAATGGAAGCCCCTTTCGATGCTTTCTGTAGGTAGTGAATTTCTCGTTGTTCTGTCCGCTCTTCCTGACAGACGTATGGACTGTGGTAGTACTCTTTAATGATTTCATATTAGTCATAACTTTCAATTATTTCTTCTCTCACTCCAATCACACACGCTCCAGTAGCAGAAAAGACATCGGTACACCATAGTGGGACCTCCCATTGCTTTTACTGCCAATAGCGCCATCGTGTCTCCTCCGAGATGAATCTCGAGAGTCGCACTGAGATTGAGAGCTTGATCGAGAGTGATCACCTTCCCGTGAAGCGCATTCAATTGACCGAACACCTTAATTTATTCACCTATTAATGGTGTTTACTATATCCTGTATCCCCTTTTCTATCCATATTATCGCCCTTTTCATCGATTTTCTAATGTTCACGTACAGGGGAGGCAAGAGCGGAGAGGTACGCGTAATCGTCCTTGCCATCAAAGATACAGACTAAGCTGCAGTTCCGGAAACTCATTTGTCTGCCCGTTGCGTTCAATATGAGCAGAACAACCTTCGTCCATTTATCTGAATTTGTCTCCGTGATCACTTGTTTGCTCCCGCGTTGTTGGAGCTCTTTTACTCTTTTTACTCTTCTACTATTTATTTTCGCATACATACCTCCTTTGTCCAAGAGGACGAGGAGCTTAATTACTCCGTCGAAAGGACTGCTTAGGTTCAATCGACCGTGTGTGAGAAGAGTGTGTATCCTTGCGCAGATGAGATCGAGGATACGAGAGTGATACGCCAATAGAACGCCGGGGAAAGGTGACGAAGAGTCCTGAAGAGAGGGAGAGAGTGCATTTTTTTATCTGTTTTCTCGATATTCGTTCTTATATATGTTCGTTACTTCTCAATTCTCTTCAATTTCTCAATCTTTGATCTATTGGTCTCTCAATATCAAGCTGCTTAATATTACAGCATTTAGAATTTTACCTGGATTCCTATCACGAAGTCCTTTCTAACGGAGAGATCGCCTCGCAGATCTAGGAAATCTCCCTCGGGAGAGAAGAAAAGAGGGAGACCAAACTCCTTGAGCTTTCGCTTGAGTCCCCTCCTTGTTGTGGCACAGAGTTGGAACAAGGAGCAAAGCTCCGAATCCTCCTCCGGTGACATTGCCACCTTGATTCCCATCTTCTTGCCGAGATCCCAGAAGAAGACAGACTTCTCTTTTTCAAAGTGAGATCCGAGAAGTCTCTTGATCACACTGTGAACGTGATCGATCCTCCTCTCCCTCGTCACTTTCCTCGCCTTACGATAACATCCGGGAACTGCTCGAACTCGCATCGTTCCTGGTGCTACCGTAATCTTGGCTCGGACAGTGGTCTTGCTCATTTTCTTCTTCTTCCGTGCGTCCCTCTTCCTTTGAGCTTCGAGTAGCTTCTTTGCTTGCTCATCATTCTTCTCCATCCTCTCCACCTCCTTCCACAGTCGATTCAGATCGACTTGCAGTTTCTCCCTCTCCTTTTCTTGTCTGGACTGTTCCCGGCTCCATTCCATTTCCCTCCTCAGTCCTTTCATCTTCTCTTCACTTAGAAGGCCGTCGTGTGTGAGAGAGAGTCTTCTGAGATGTTCGATTTCCTTCTCTCCATCCCTCCTCATTTGCTCCTCATGTGCCAACCGTATACTCATTCGATCGATTTCCCCCTGAAAATATTTCAAAAAATAAAAATATAGAAAATTTCATTCTTTCATTAGTTCTAGCATTTCCGTGCTCATACGATAGTAGAAGAGAAGAGGGTATTATCGAGGGTGGAGAATCACAGAAGCAAAAGAAGACAGAAATACATCTTAACAGACAGACTGACAAATTGGCATTCATATTTTTTGGATACGGTAGCACAGTTCAAAAATCAATATTTGGATGATATCAGTAAAGAAATGTGAATGTATGCAATGTTACACTGTTTTCATCAGGTCCTCAGCCTCTCATTCTCTTCTCCTTTTCAGGTGTACTTCGTTCACTCACTTTTCTCATTTCCTCCTCCTTTCCCCTCTCTGTCTTCATTTTCTTCATCTGTGTCTCTTGTTCTCTTATAGTTTCCACTAGGCTATCCTTCTCTCTCTCCATCTTCATCTTCTCCCTCTCTCTCTCATTCTTCATAGTCTCGATCAATCTCTCTCTCTCCTCTCCATTCCATTCCTCTTCCCCAGAGTCACCAGCAGTAGACCTTGGCCGTTTCTGAATGTAAACACCCTTTCCTGATTCTATTTGGATTCGTCGGAGTATCAGCAAACATGGATATTCTTCTTATTTACAAATTCACACAACCACAAATCGTCCCAATTTAGTCCCGCCTAAATATTGCACTGTATAGGAAACTCAAATTACAATGTAGAAATGACAAAATTCTTGCACACCCCGTTCTTAGTCAGTTTCTTTCGACTGAACATGAGTGACTGTAGCTACTTATTTCTAATTTCACACACACACCGTCCCAGTTAAGTCCCACCTAAATAGTGTACTGTATGGGAAACATAAAATGCAATGTAGATAGGCAAAAAAAACTTTATCGCTGAAAAGGAGAGCATTATTTAATCTGCAATGAATTTATCATTTTATTAAATTCTCCGAAAGAGGTCATGTAAAGCATGGCGAAATGTATAATAACTTAGTCAGCCTATTAGTGCTAGTGCATTTTGAGAGAAAATTGCAAGGGCTGGGGTGGGGAGGGGGGTCCGTAGGAGCGGTGTGTGAGTCAATTGAGCCTACCCCCTGCCGAGTCAAGGCAATGCACTGACAGACTCAGGCAGGGTATTACCGTCCGAAGACAGGTAAGCCCAAGTGAAGCGCCACGCAAACTCGCTCAAAACTAGGCAGGAGGTTGGAGAGGGATCCTTACCTTGTCGACCATTGGCCGACGTGGAGTTGCGAAGAAACCTTCCGTCCGAGACGTAGGTGAAGGCGAAGGCGTGGCAGTGAGACGGAGAGTCGACAGTCCCGTCGTGGGAGTCGTTGGCCGGAGGAGGAGAGAGGACGGGGCACTTGAAGCCCGAAGAGGATCGTGCATTCCCTGAATTCGGTACATACACACTATAATTTATTAACGGTAAAAATAACGAGCTATTAATCAAATGAGTCATAACTAGTTCACATGCTTATAGTTTTTTTTAAAGAAGCGAGACGGAGAGGAATAGGTAAAGCTTTGAAATAAAAACCGAAAGAGCTCCCATAGATTGCCGCTCTACTTCCTCATATCGCTCTTTACTCCAAACTGGTCGCTGTGTACGGCCCTGAATACGCCTTTATTGAGATGCTTGACCATTTTATAATTAAAAATATATAAAAAGCAATGACAATAAATAATTAGCATTAGATAAATAGCCTGTTTCTCATTGGAATATTTATTACTCGTAAAAAATATTACCAACCTTCTTGGGCGTCCGTTCCACATTACAAGGAATATCTTCCTTTTTACCTTCCATTTGAGAAAAGATCTATAAATAAAAACTTTTAACATACAATTATTAATCTTATAAAGAAATTCTAGGATCAAGAAAGCCAAACAACAAGTCTCGAAAACTTCATGAAAACAAGTGCACCATTACATACACACTTCCCAAAGGCTTTCTACTGACGCTCAACGATAACATCGCTTATTCTAAAACAAATAATTAAAGAAAATGAAAAACAAGTTACTATTAATAACGTGCAAGAAAAGCAAACGCCATGGCAGTGGCCAAACCAAACCCCGACGTGATAATCAGGGTTGGCTATTTGCCAAATATACTGTAGTTGGTTTGAATTCGCGCAATTTTGCCTGAGATTCAACCTGATTTTTTCGGACGTTTTCACTGTGTGCTATGTCGGCTCCTAGGGGGCCGTGCGCCCAGGATGAGCTTCGAGTGGCAGCCGGGGCCGGAGATTCCAGAGTTCGGGCAGACTGCAAGACGCGACGTTTAGCAAATCGCACCGCGCATCACACCACACCGTCCATGAGATACGGTACACTCACCCATCCTTGCGCTTTCGGAGACGAGAAAAGCGGGCGCAACCTCTGCAATTAAACTTGAATTAGAGAAGAGAGAAAGATCAAAGATCACATGTTGAAACTAGCAAGCACTTGGAGCAAATGAGACATTAAACACGTCTAAAATGGAGTAAAGATAGCGCTACGGTTGTACTTCTATCATGCAGGGCGGAACCTAGATTAAGAGGACAGAGCTAGATCAAAACAACACAAACAACAAAAACAATAACAACCCAAAAAATGAGGGCGTGGCTAACCGTGGGGGTGCGCGTGGTTCAGGGCGGCTCCATACAGACCGGCGCTGGCCATTCGTGGAGGGTGAAATGAGGAGGATGGAGGAGGGATTGAGGGAGGAGGGAAGACGTGAGGAATGGGAAGAAGAGGACGGTAGATGCAAATGAGAGAAGAGTGTAGGACGACAGTCGATTGGTCGAATTATCGATCAGTATTCGGAAACACTTCGGATAAGAAGGTAGACTATACTAGAGACCGGCTAGTCTCTTTCACTCACTGGAGTAGACTCGCAGGAGAGAAAAAAACGCAGAGAAAGAGAGAAAGAGGACAGCAGCAGTAGAGAATCAACAAGAACGCAGTAGGCAGGTAGCAAGCAAAACAAGAGATGGAGTCAGGAAGAAAGATAGATGAGGGCAATGCATACCTTCTGTACTGATTCCAGAGAATAGCAGTAATAATGTTAGATGTAGTCAAACTCTCATCATAATCATTTCGTAGAGAACTGTTGTGCCACTGCTGAAACGCAAATGCGTCTAGAGCTATTATAGTTCAGCTGGAACCTTGGGAAACATAATGGAAGGGAGTATAAAGGACAATTATATCGTAATAAAGATAGAGTGAGGACGTTATCATCCCACAGCTGACCCTCGAATATTCAAGCAGTGCTGAAACACCATCACACCTAGAGCTACCTAACTCCAATTGAACAGGAACAAAACAGCAAAGGAAAGAGCGAGAGAGGCCCCTGTTTTTGCGCCTAAGTATTCTCAATAACGTCTCAAAATTAAATAACCCTCAGCTATTGTAACAGCACTGAAACACGGATGTGCCTATCTAATGTCAGTTACACAGGAACAAAACGTAGAGTGTGTGACCATCGCATTTGCGCCTCCGTATCTATCTCTATCTGTCTATCTCGTCCGTGTTTTCATCTGTCACTATATGCTATCGATTACGCCCCGCGTCATCCTTGACCTAATAAGAGTGAGAACAAAACTACCAACGCTTGTAAACAAAGCCAGAGATCATTTGGTTCTCAAATTACCAAGACTGTTGCTGTTTCACGAACAACTGACAAATTCGAAATGCCAACATTCTCAGTTTACGGAATGAACAGTAAACTAAAAGACATACAGAGGCAGTCACCTATACTTCCCTGGGCAGCGCAACAGTCAACTAAAGCCCTTCTACTGACAAAATTGTCACAATCTATTACGAGGGGCGGCTCGTATTGCAAGCGCATCGCGCGTGCAAACTAGAGTACATCCGGATCGCTCATTGATAGGCACAAAACGAGCACAAGGATGATATGGAATGTTTCAGTTGTATAATCAAATCTACGGAAAAACCGAATCGCGGGAGGCCCAATGATGTTGAAGCATACCAGAAACACGAGGGCTCCTAGTCGGGTGCAACGCAATCTTTGTGCGTGCGGCACAAACGGCTCGCATTTCAGCAAAGTATAATCAAAGTGTAAAAATAATTGTTGCGTGAAGCAAAGAAGGGCAGAAAATCGTTTCAGGCAGCATCTTCAGGTATTGAAGAAGCAGTGAAACGCGAATGCTTCTACCTGGCACTCCAGGCACAAAACGCACAAATCTCCGGGGGAAAGAAGGACGCCTACGATGGACTACACTCTCACAATTCGCAACGGAAAACGAGAAGAGATCAGTGTGGTTTTGAGATAATTTGCGCAGAGTTCTCATAGCTTCAAAAAGAATCTCCTGAATGTGAAGAAGCAGCGGAACACGTATGCACCTACCTAGAAAGCACAAAAATGCACAAGTTCTTCTACAAAGAAGAACAACTAACGAGGGACTGCAATCTCATGCCACGCCTACCGCTACGATCGCAACGGAATCCTACATGCGATCAGTCGCATTACAAGAAAGTTGACGAGAATTTTTTTCACAGAATATCTCCTCGTACTGAAGGATCGCTGAAACACGCAAGTGCCTGAAACGAACTGGAGGCACAACGCGCACAAAATAACTTTGCGAACCCTGGAGACATTCCCACGAGGCTAAAGACTATACTGAGTAGAGCTAATGGCGCAACAAAAGCGTATGAGTCAGTAGTGTTGTTGTAGTTACAGAGGAGAATGTATTGCTTTGTAAGGGTATCTCCAGGATATGAAGAAGCAATGAAACGTCAATGTGGATAGAGCTCTCCTAGGCGCACAACGCTCAAGCTTCTCTGGGAAAGGAGGAATCGTTCTCGAGCCTGCTCACACGAGGTCATAGTTCGCCGATAATCAGCCCGACATCTCCCTCGTGCCTTCCACAGCGATCGCAACGGAAAACTACGTGCGATCAGCGCGGTTGTAAGAAGTCAAATAAATATAATTGCTTCACAGAATATTTATTGATACTGAAGGATGACTGAAGCGCGCATGCGCCTAGGGCGCGACACAGGCACACAAGGTAGAAATTCCTCTGGTAAAAAAGAACAACTCATGAGGAACCTCAATATCATACAAAGCATTTCGCTACGATCGCAACGGAATCCTACAGGAGATCAGTGAGATTGTAAAGAACGGAACAGAATCAAATTGAATCGCGGACTATCTCCTCATATTGACGAAGCAATGAAACCTGAATGCGCTATGAACCACTGCAGGAACGAAACGAACAGATTCCTTTGGGAAAGCGGGAAATGGTACTCACGGAACTAGAGACTCACGGAAGAAATGAAAGTTGCTTTCAAACGCTCGTTAACGCTGCGCATTCCTCAATGAGCCTGAGAGGAAAACTGAGATACAGGAACTATCTTTGAAGGATATCTTCGCAATCTGTAGAATCAGTGGTACGTAAATGTACCTAGACCTTTCCAAGGCACACAACGCACAAATTCTTCTGGGGGAAGAAGGAGACGTACTCACGAGCGTCTATTGACAGGGTACTAGAGAGATGAAGGGTCGCTACCTTTTGCGCCTGATGACAAGTCTATATCGAGTTGTTATCTAACGCCAAAATTCCTCCGTATAATATGGAATCGTACTCACGCTAGGGAGCTAAGGACAGTGCACTGGCGAGTGGAAGGGCCCGCTATCTCTCTCCGTGCGCCTTTCGCAACGATCGTAAAGCGCCAAAATGCCGGGCCCTTGTCTCCCTCGCCTCACGTATGCACTTCCTTCCTCCTCCCTTCCATCTCTCTGCAAGAGGGTCCAAAGGGGCAGACAGTCAGCTAGAGTGCACTAGGAAATGAGAGGCGCAGAGGGGCGAAAGTGGGTTGATTTCACACCGAAACTGCGCCTTTCCGGTTCATCTCTGAGCGATCGTCGACGCAATTAGACCAGCTCACTCTCTCGCCGGTCAGATAAAGCGAAATAGTGCGCTATTTGGAGAGAGTCCAATCATAAAATCTCGACGAAAATAGATAGTCACTTGACTCGTCTGCCCGACGTTTTTGTTCTTTTCATTCAACATCACATCTTCGAGAATCTTTTACTCAATCACAGTGTAATGTATTGACAATTGAGCAAAGACGGAGAGTGATACAATAGCAGAAGGGGGTTGGAAAACTACTCGTTACAGTTGTTCTAAACCAAGGACGGACGAAACAATAAACAAACTAATTGGCATGCTGCTGATAACATGGGGGAAACGACTGACAAAGCTTTCTGATTTTTGATTAATCTAATCCACTTTGACAGCCAGAAAAATCAACTATTGCCTAGCTAATCTAGATAATTTTCTATCGGGGGATAATCTCTGGGAGGGTCTTGGACGGAAAACAGCTCATTGTGCGGGAGTACTGTAACTGGAGGCGGATCGATATCGATCGATGGAAGCTACGGTATGCTGCGTAAGACGCACCACGGAACTGAGGTCATCGTTAAAGGGGAGTTCGTAAGCACGGAGATAAGTGGAACAAACAAATCGAGATATTCCTATTTGAGAAGGAGGCAGAACAAAAAATTGTGGTCACAATCCTTACAAAGACAAAAAGAAACGAATATATTGAGACAATCGACAACTTCCGAGTAAGAAAAGGGTTGCCTACCGTAGTACACTTATATCGATCGATAATTGGTGCTTAAAACTGGCATACGTACAGTAAATCAGGGAACAAGGAGAAAAGCTCTGCCGTAAGATTAATGAGGAGATAACAAGAACAAAGACATCTACTATATTCGAAATTTGAATTTCGCGCTTGGGATACAATTCAAATTCGCGTTTCGGCGCGAAGCTTAAGCCGAGTGGCCCTCGGAGAAGCCGAGCAGGAACTTGGCAAACTCGTAGACGGACCACGAGAGACCAGTCGCAGGCACCTGCAATCGATAGATACAGTAACCAAGTAATCAGGTACAGTATCACATGCCACACTAATAAGATAGTAGATACAGCAACCCTAACGTAATTCCATTTTCCCCAAATAGTTCCGTCGAATCGATCATTTCCGAAACGACCCCGAACACTAGCGATACAGGTGAAACTCAAACCAGACTTTGAATTTGCTAATGGAAATGACTGAAATCTCAAACAGAAAGTATCTCCGTATATTCCGGAAGTGCTTACCAAACCCATAACTAAATCAGTGGCCTCGCCTACAGGCCAAGCTACCGTAACCTGACCCATCCCAAATCAATCGTACCTGGAAAAACACCCTGGTCTACGGTACCCAGGTTACCGTAATCTCATCACTCCCACACCGCCCAGAACAACTCTACCGCACCCGCAAGCGTTAAAAATCAATAAGACGAAGTTACCGTACCTGGAACAGCACCTTTGGGTGTCTACGACCCAATGGACCGAAACATCCAACCGCGTCTCTATAGGAAGTCTTTCAATTTCTTTCCCTTCTATGCAGTTTTACTAAACAGTACACATCTCCTAAACATTGTTTCATTT
The DNA here is from genome assembly GCA_911812115.1 of Pristionchus exspectatus. Lineage (NCBI taxonomy): Eukaryota > Metazoa > Nematoda > Chromadorea > Rhabditida > Neodiplogasteridae > Pristionchus > Pristionchus exspectatus. The sequence continues at coordinate 19,670,557 of OU461584.1, read as the reverse complement.
GATTTCCCACTACCCAGTTACCGTAACCCGCGAAATATATTGACCATGCCCAAAACTACCGTACCTGGAAGAGCACTCTGGCCTGCAGGCCGCACGCGAATCCTCCGATGCCGCGCACGTTGTAGATCGTGCGGAGCGCCTCGACGAAGCCGCGGTAGCCCGTCGTCGCCTGAATCAGGGCGAGAGTGGAGGTGGGTACGGTATTGATCGACCAATACTAATTTTTCTTAATAATTATGAATTGTTATTTTGAAAAAAGAAATCATTCCTGCTGTAATTGGGCAATTACATAGTAATGATGAAACCTCATCGCGCATAGGAAAAGTTAGTTTTATTTTGCTAGTGAGTTGAGGAAGATTCAGCATTCTCGAAACTGAACACGGGAATACAATAGGAATGCGCGGAACTAACGTTCCTTGTACTACCCAGACGTACCCGTCGCACCATTGCCAGTTTTTTCTAGTACCCCACTTCCTCGCATTATCTTGGGAAGAATCTCGAACGTAAACGATCTCACTGAAACCCGAAGCCGCCAATAATAAATAATCTCAGATTGCAGAGCACTGCTGTGACCCTCGACCGTTCTCAACTCTTGTTTATTTTCCAACTGTTTAAACCACAAAAGCGTCGTGAATCATACTAGACAATATACTGGGAAGCAAATGACGCCAGTGCAACACGAACCTACCCTGACTATCAATCCTCTTTTCTTTAGTTTAGTGCACCGATCACCACTGTTATCCACTTTTCAAACCATTGTCTGTTATACGATAAAAAAAAACAACAACAATAACAACATACCTTGAGCAGCACAGTCGTATTCGTCTGTCCTCCCACTCCTCCTGCCGCCTGCATCTCCGGCCGCTGCTGCGTGTTCAGCACCTCAAGAATTATCGAATTATTGATTTGACTCTCTCGATTTCACGCGCTCTCTCGCTCTACTTATGAGGGTGCATGCGTACCGCAATGGAATTTTTTTTCGTAATCGCTAGTAACAAGAAATTAAGGAGCTCAGTGAGCCTTCCATTTACAGTGCATGTGCATCTCCAATCCTACAGGGAACACTTACAATTCTGCAGCACCCAAATTAATTTTTTTCCAACCCAAGAATTCCTGAAGCAATTAAGGGCGACACATTTAGCGTCACATACGAACTGTCTGAATCTCCAATGTCGATAAAAAATATTTTTCTTCTTCTATCTCGTTGTTCACCGCATCGTGATAATTATTTGGCATCCCCTTTCGTTCCCAATCATACCCCTTCAATACCGTGACCCATCCTACCGGCTTGATGGATGGCTATTGCCACATACTCTACCGTACCGCCAGACTACCGTACCCCATTCGTATCGTACTGCTCACCGTCTTAATACAGTCGAGGGGCGTGGTCACGGCGGCGGCCAGTCCGCCCGCCGCTCCTCCCGCGATCAGATGCGACGAGGGATCGTACGAGTGCGACGGGTTCAGGACCTGCAATCAAAACATTTGACACATTTTTTCACCGCCAATTTAGGCGAAAAGTACGTCGACAACAATTTGAATGATATTGAATGACAAAAAACTCGATCGAATCGCTGTGACGAAATCTTTCACTCTATAAAAATATATTGCAACACTAATGAAACGGGCACTTTCAGAAACTTAAAAAAATTTTTTTATTGATTTTACCCAAATCCTGAAGACTACTAATGAATATTTGATCAATTCCAATCACTACCGTACTCCACCCGTCGAGGCTACCGTACACCTTTTTCGCCAATCGATAACGGAACCCCAGACTACCGTATACCTGCTGGAAGAACTCGTAGGCGATGAAGTGCACGGTTTGGAAGGGCACGTTCATCGCTAGCTGCGTCGTGTACGAGCGATAGAAGGCGACCACGCCCTCGCGACGGTAGATGCACCTGGAGGGAGGGATCGATGACTGACTATATTTTTCTGTGAATAGTACGCATGTTGCGATAAACAAATTGATTGAGAAATGAACACCATAGCTATGTGTACGCCGCGTACAGGGGTCAAATACTCATGTCATGAAACTTAAAATGTGGTATGCATTTCCAAATTTTGCATATTCTTGGGATGGTGGAGGTTAGGTTTCGGGTATTCGTCCCTGATTATGTGGAATAGTGGTATGCTTTTCTCAAATTTTTGTTCCGATTTGGCCTCAAAATGTGGTATGCATAGGTCCTTTCGGGAGGGGTATTTGACCTCTGGCCGCGTAACGCCGATGCAGCAGGTGGGCAACGCGGAAAAAATGGCACACAATATAAAGAATAATAAGAGTATGGATATGTTAGGACACTATTACATCCGTTCATCATAGTCGTCAATCGTTCATCACGTAAGACAAGAGCGCGAAACGTCATCACTGCTGGTCGGTTCGAAACGCAATAGTTGCCAGGAAGTCTACCACCGATCGCTAGTAAAAGTGCTTGGAGCAGATGAGAAACATTGTGATAGGTGTAAATTTCTCGCGGGTAATCGCGTGGGAACGCAATTCAAACCTACGATAGCCTAATGGCCTCCTTGTGCAGCACCAATCGAACAAGAAACAAAAACAAGAACACAAGAAACGATCAACCCCATACTAGCTTCTTTCTATTCATTCGTTGAAATCGTTGAAAGAAAAGTTGAATGCGATTGAAATCATTCGCAACCCAAACATTACAACTCAACCGCGCAACACCAATCCCACTAGCCATTTTTGAACTCTAACTATTCACTCAAATCTCCAATTATTTTTAATAATAAAGCAATTTAAATTTAATTTAATAAGTAATAAATTCAATACCCACCTCGCGCACTCGAGCGAGCCGCTGTAGGGCGAGAAGCGCATCTGCATCCGCTGCTTGACCACCTTAATAAGTATTTAATAAAAATCATAAATATCGACTCAAAATCCAATAAACCATCTTCATCAACATCCCCCAGGAAAAGATAGCTAAAAGATAATAATTTTTTTCATAGCGGTGCTACAATAACTATTACGGGAAGCTACCCAGCGCATTCCACGATCTTATGCAACCTCAATGTTCTTGGTCCTCACATTTCACCACTTTTAATTACAAACTTAACATTAAATAAATAATAATTAATTAAATTAAAGCCATACCTCGGCCGGGTTCATCACCGCGTCGTGGATGAGCGTGGAGACGACGGCGGAGGCGCCTGCAGAAACAATTGATAATTGAATCGACAATTGATAATTGAATTGAATCGGTAATCAACAACTAGAGTCGCCTGTGGCGTTCACATGCTCGCTCATCCTGGTACCGTGGTATTAATCAGAATCAACCTCGAAGAAGTATTAGCTGACTCCTGTCCTGGTCGGGCCATGATTACAACCCGAAGCCCAAATTGCTCGGGAAATTCCGAATTCAAAAATTCTCCGGGAATAATTTTTTATGGAGACAGAATTGCGACAACAGAATCAGACCACTATATTAGCTGTTCCCTGCCCACGCTTGATTATGGCGATAAGTTGAGGAGCAAAATCCCCTGGTCTGTACACTGTTAAAAATTTATTCGAAAAAAATCAATAATCAATAACCGCCCCACTTACCGTACGCCCAGGTGTTCGCGTGGCCCGCCGTGTTGTTCGTGAGGAAGCCCTGCGAGTGGATTGTTTTATTTTGAAAAAGGAAAACTCAAAAGTCATCAAATTTAAACGCTCTGCCTGCTTCATAGGTCAAACTTGCAGCGCAAAATCAAATGATTCTTTGAAAGTATAACTACAGCAATAAAAGCGTTCGTGACATAGATCTATCTAAGTTTTTTCTTCACTCGATTCAACACGTATAATCGATAAATAGATACCATAACCCCCCCCCCAACTACCGTACTCCTACCGTACCTTGGTCTTCTCGTACACGGTGAAGTACAGCGCGTGCGCGGGGCCGGCGCCCAACGCGACGGCGTTCACGCCGCGCAGCGGCCGCAGCCAGCCCTCCCTGGAGAGGAATTGAGTAAATAAAAATATTGAATTTTTTAAAAAAATAACAGGTTTTTTAGAACTGCTGTGAATTATGAGTGAGTTCACAACAATTGCGCGATGACAATCCCTGGGAGGAATTAAGTTAATAATTATAATTAATTAATGATACTTTAAAGAATACTTCGACTTGCTAGTGAGTTAACAACGCAAAAAGCGTCGACTTAAAGAAATTGGTTAGTATATGAGACACGCTGATCAAACCGGCAATACACACACCTTCTTGTAGACCGCGCGCACCCTCAAAGCGCCTGGATCGATCCAATATAATTATGGAAAATGGCGCTTGAAATAGTATCCAGTACGTAACCCATATACAATTGCTAACTCGGCGCTCCTAGCTCGCACCCTATCCTCAATTACCACCCGCTCACCTCTTGACGATGCTCCACAGCGAGTGCACGGGCGTCGGGCACTTCGTCTCCGGGCACGGGCACAGCGATTGCAACCTGGCAGAATACAGAGTAGTGTTTTCAGCATTGAATGACCTGTCCAGTCAGTTTCCCCGCACGCATTACGTTACAACAATCCCTTGATATTTCGCGCACCTCGTCTTTACCTATACAACCGGGTCCACGACATCATCTTTCACTCAAAGCCTACAATCTCTCTCCTAACCAACTTTTCCCGCACACTTTACGTTTCAGCCAATCCACAATTACTCGCACACCTCGTCTTCACCGAGTCGAAGGGGAACATGACGCAGTGCTCGGTGATGCCGGCCGCCGCGCCCGCCGCGAGGTGCACCTGGACATGTATTTGTTATAAATATCACTATTTATCGAATACTTATTTAATCAGATCCTAAGAAAGCTTCGGCTCAAATTGGTGAGAGTAGAGTGAACGACACAAGAGCGCAAAATTAGTGATAGGAGAGGTTTGAGGCACGCGTGAAAGTTTTTGACTTTTTCTAGTAATCATTGTGTTTCACGGTGTTCCCAAACGGCGAGAACGTTGAAAACGTCGATTAGTCGTCGAGTGATGTTGGTGGAAAAATTAAAAATGATTAATAAAGCGCGACATTTGCCACCATATCAAAGAGCTGAAAAATGATGACGAACCGGCACGGAGTGCGTCGGGAGGCTCTCATACGGATCTTCTTCGGCCATCCGAAAGTTCTTAATTAATTAAATTCACGAAAATAAAAATAAAAACAAATACAGCAAAATTGACATCAGATAGCTTCGCTGCGTCGCAAACGCATTCAGTCACGAAACAATCACAAAATCCATTCAGAACAGTATTTATGCCAACAATCTACCAATTGAACAGTGAAACTCAAACTTAACAACTCAATGAATGATCAATTCCGACGGGCGGTTACACGGTAATCAACAACATGATGAGGGGGGGGGGGCAAATATTGATTAGAATATCGGGGGGGGGGGGGTAAAACAACATGGTACAAGGGGGCATCTCCTGGGGGTGCGGTACCCGTGGGGATAATCACCAGTCGGGGTCTGGGATTCTCTCAAACACCGCTGGGAACTTCTTTCCTTCCATTCGAGTCACCTGCAATTGGCAGCGGTAAATAAAACTGGTGAAACGCGATATAATACGGGTGCTGAATTGTCGTCAAACACAACTACACGTGACCACAGATTGAAATATCATTATTTGTAACAACGAGGATTCTCATCTTCAGAGTACATTTTGACAGCTCGATCAAATAGTCCGATAACCTAGTGCAAATGGAAACTGTGCTAGCCCCCGAGTACTGAAAAATCAACGTCGCTAATAAGCGCAAGCGCGAAATGAAATCACTTGGTATTGTACAATTTGTCAAAATTGCTGCACCAGTGCTTCGAAAACAATATGATTTGGATGAAACGCGATTATACCAGGGGTGAATTGATCAGGAAACAAACTTCGCATTGAGAAATTTGGTTTCGTTCATAAGTTACAATGAATTTGACTTTTTGGACCGTGGTTGAAACATTAATATCTTAATGTGAGCATCTTAGGTTTATGATTTTTTTTATAACATCTTCATATAATCGGTCAAAATAGCACAATGACAACTACATAATCTGTGTGAAACACTACATGACCAGGCCGTGCTAATCATTTCTAAACGGCGCACACTATATTTGCAACTTGGTCGTTAAATTTTTGAGCAACAAAAGCATGTGCGAGCCAATTCTATGCATCAGGACGAATCCTAGCTGGAACACAAAAATCATCGCAAAGCCCATTCATAGCCTTATGAAATAGTTGGTACATATCAGATGAATTCGCGCGTCGATAACAACATAATTTGGCTGAAACACTACAAAACGAGGCCGACAAATTCATCTTCAAGCAAAAGCATGTGCTAGGCAATTCAAAACAACAAGATGAACCCTATCTGAAACACAAACCACGCAACCAAAATCATCTCCAAGCGCCGCTTGCCCCACGTGGCCATCGTGTGATCTATGTCATTGTCTCTCCTTTTTCTCGCCCCTTTCTCATCCTCTCTCACCCCCCCCCCTTCACCCTATTCATCTACCCTTATCACCGCCTTGCACTGCTATCTCCGCCTTGCACCCTCCATACAACACACAGAGAAAGGGTCTGTTCTCGCCAATTCCGCACGCTATCTCGCTTCTCTGATCGACGAGAGAGTGTGGCGAAATAAGACAGAGATAGACGGTTGGTTAACCGAGAAAGGTGTGCTCTCTCACTTTAGCATGCTCCCTTTCGGCCCCTATGCGAATCATCAAAGAATGAGCGGGCGTGTGACCTTGACGCATGCTTTTGCCTCTACTATCTAACAAGCGGCTACTGTTCTTACTATGATCTCTATCTCTCCTTCTAATTAGAAAAGACAAGATAGCAGGAAAAAGCAAGAGAGTTAGACAACCCAACAACCTTTCGATCTCTCGCGTGCGCATCACGCCACAAACCGCTTGTTCAAGAAAGGATGAAATTCAAAACAACCCATTCTCAACAAGGAGCACCCTATTCTTCCAATAGCCTTCCCTCGATTACTGTGTTTAATCAATTATTGACTACTCTACCTCGTCAAACTGCATGGGATCAGCAAGCGCGCCATCCATTATCGTAATCACTTAGTTATCGATTACCATATCCCCAAGATACGGTACCTTCAGCATATCATAGCGCACCACCGTAATGAGATATCGATTACCGTATCCCCTTCAAACTACCGTACCTTTTGTCCCTCCTCGGTGCTCTCGTACAGCATGCCCACGACGGGATCGGCGTCCAGCTCCACCTGCGTGAGCCTCCTGCAACGATCTCAGCGGGTTACGGTAGCGATCGATTGGATTTCCCGCAGACTACCATATCCAGAAATGCACAAACTCAATGGGCGCGAAATTAGTTAAATAGTTGTCATTATATATTTGTTACGATTAAACCGTCGAATTCACTGGCGAAAATCATTCTCCCGACTATTGAAGCACCCCTGGAACACAAACCCAACTGATTGGTCAACATCTCGCCTGACACTAAATACCAACCATAAGCAACTGCAGCTGCGATAAACATTGAAATGTCATCAATCGATAGGCATCCCAATCTAAAGAATCTCTTATTCAGACTACTGTAACCCTCACCTGAAGAGGGGATGGGCCTCGAGATGGCGCACCATCCACACGTGCAGGTCCTCCACGTCCGTGATCGTGTACAGCTTGCCTGCGAGAGAGAAGAAAAATCAATAATCAATCGATAATCACAAAGCCGCATAGCTACCGTAATCCCTCGAAGCTGAACAGTTATTGATTTTATTGTCAAAGTGTAAAGAACTAAAGTGTTTGTTTGTGAGTGGCTTGCGCCGGATCCATTATCGCAATACAAGCAGCCATTACCTTGAAACCTCACTGGAACGTGAACATCACTAGCGAAAAGAAATCGAAAAGTCACAATCCATTTTTTTGACTACCTTTCCACCGTATTTTCCCCCACTGTTATCCAGGTTCCATTACAGAGTCCCCCCCCCCCATATCATTCAATAACTCGAATAACTACCGTACCATCCAATAAGAATCAATAAATCTACCGTACCTCCGGGCCGGATGACGTAGGCGTACTCGGCGAGCAGGCCGGCAGACACGATGCGCCACTTGTGCTTCTGCTTCTGGAAAAAAGAGGGAGAATTAATATTAATATAAATAGATTAAAGTATATTTTTACATACGAATATCAGTCAAAAATGATAAATAATGCAATAAATCAGCCCTACTGACGAGAACAAGAAGGATTGTGAAAGGGGGAGGCAAAGGCTGTTGCTAGTACACGGCGCGCGCGACCCATCGCGTCAGATTTCACAACTCTTTTCCACCGCAGGACAGAAACTAGAGAGCAAACATGGGCGCAAAGTCATCATTTCCTGTGGACAATTCGATACTTGGCGTTGCTTTGAAACTGAAACTCACCATCTGACAAAGTGAGAAATATATTTGAATGGAAATCATTTTAGACACGCATTTTGGTAGCGAAAGTTCAGCTCGCCGTAAAGATAAGTACAGTTTCGGGTGCAATTCCCTACTTGTTGCCACCACGAAACAGTAACTAACCTTGAAGTGCGGGTCGGGGAAGAGGATAAACATCTTCTTTAGCTGCGCCTTGCGGAAGAAGTTGGGCAGGTACCTGCAGAGTTTGGGATACAGGAGATGCTCAAATAATGAAATCAACAATCGTAATCGTTGTTTTCGTGGTCACTGCCGCTAATCAACTAATTATATTAAATCATTAGAAATTCCTTATGGTCCAGAAGTTATGTCAAGTTGCGGAAGTGTCTGCACGATTTGGGCTATGTAGCACCCACAAAGTGTAGTTTCCACCTTCTGAACCAATGGAGCAGATGCCGGCGTAAAAAAACTCCAATCCAAAGAGGACAGTCGTCAATTTGTCAATTCCGCAAACCCGGCGCGTCTAGGCCCCACCCCGCTAACTTCATGGCACTAGCATGCCGCTCCGCTCTTTCGCTCAAACCCGGCCTGCCTGGCCCACTCCTCTTCCCGTTATTTTTAACCCGGCGCTTCTAGGCTGCACCCCCACTCACTTCATGGCATTGCTCCTGATACAGGCGACGTTCTTGTATCCGGCCTCTCCGCCCGACTCGATCTTGCCCTTCTCCGATTGCGCCCGCAGCGCCTTGACTCGCTCGATCACGTAGTCCGAGACCTGCAATTATGATAAAATTAATTAAATAAAGCCAAAGTTGGAAAACCAAAGCGCTTTTACATTAGACACGAGCATGCTTGGTGGCGTACACAAGTATGGCTGGTAACTATTATTAAGCTAATTAACTTAATAAAGAAGAAAAAAGCAATTGCAGGAAATTTGAAGCGGCTCGTTGCACAACACTGACACCACGGACTACACTCGCCTCCCTCCCTTCCCCGAAGATCTGGATTGCCAGTGCAAACAGTCCACTTTTTACGAGATCTCCCCCCCCCCCCCCCTTTCTCTCTCATAAATTCCGAAATCAGCAGCTCGTAATTAGAAATTTGATATAAACATTGATAGCACGTTTGTCCACTTTTCTCCCTCCCCTCCCCGTTAGAACCTCATCAGATCGGTATGGATGGAGCGCAAACAGTCCACTTTTTGATGTCATCACTTTTCGGAAGATTTTCGAAATGAGCGATTAGTAATATTTAGAAACGGATATATCTGGATGGAGCGCAAACAATACACTTTTCGATGTGATCTTCCCAGGATCTTCGAGATTCATTACTTATAATTAGCTAATTGATTAAATAAATCACCTTGACGCGAATCTCGATGCCGACCATGAGCTCGTCGGGGAACATGGGCGAGAGCCGGACGAGCAGGCCTGGAGGTAAAATATTTGAAACTTCTTTAATTAACTCTCTAATCCATCGGAAGTCAAAAATGAGACAGCGAGCGATCGAATGAGTGAGGTAGAAAATAGCTCTCTACCTTTGAACCCGAGTAAAGAGTAAATATGTGTAAGTAATTACAAACAAAAGTGGTTTGAATCTATCGTAGTTTTGATCGCGCTTGGGATGTTCAGGATGTGGTGAAACCGCGATTCTCCAGTTCACATTTGCGTAGAGGAGCCACTAGTGGAAGTTCGGGAGCCGGACAAGCGATCAATAATTCTAAAATTAAATACTTACCGCCGTATCCGCAGCCGACATCAGCGAAGGTGACCTCGCGGCCGGTCGCGTACTCGCCAAAGTGCTTCGACCAGTCCGCCCTCAAATCACGTATTTTTAAATACACATAAATAATATAAAATGATAAATTATTGATATTCTGCTTAATAAATAATGATGATTGACTTGAATTTGTGAGCAATGGAGCGATAAACGATGCCATTCTCGGTAATAATATAATAGTATTAAAATGCAACGAACTCGGAAGGGAACGTCGGGTACTGCAGGTCGTGGTCCGAGTGCGGATTCGAGTGCGCTCGTTGCCTGTAAAATATGTATTTAAATTCAAATAAGTATATAAATAAATAAGGCACTTGCACTCAATTGTCGACGGTGACCTTTTTGTAATCTAATTCTTAGCCATTCACCGATTCATTGGAAGGAAAAAAACAATCGTGATCATATACAAGAAGTTTAAACGCCAAACGAGTTTTACAATAGGCCCTTACGTTCCTAGAGTGGAAGACATGCTAGATTGTTGCCCACTCTACCTTTTGATTCCATAAAATGGAATACCAATGCTAATCCGAGCTCGTGGAGCATTTATTCTCGATTCCAAATAGTATTTGCAGTCCCACGCAGCGAGGCAAGTGCAACATTCCGGGTGACTAACGGTTTCAAACCAGCATGACGCGGAGTGTATTCTAGTTTGTATTCTCGCACAAACAGCTCCAATAGTCAATGCAATTATGGTTGCCCAATACCTACAGTGCCGATTGCAGGGCATATACTTGCTATTTTCAACAAATTAGATGCCAAATAGCCCCGAAAAGCGAGAGGAACCCCGCAAAAAAGCAGAGAAAAACTTGCCTGTAGTGCTTCTTCTGCGGCAGTTGGTCGTCCTCGTCCGCCACGATTTTCACGCCGTCCATTTCGATGGTGGCTGAAGCGGCCGCCTCCGCGCACACTTCTGACATACTAAAACCGATAATTGGGCGTGTAATTAAGCAAATAAAATCAATAAAAACAAAAATAGAACAAGTTGGTGCGCGCAGGCGACTTTTTTTGGGTTACAGTACTTGATCAAATGCATGCTGATTGAAAACTGATTTTTTTCAAAAATTCTCGAAATTTTTTCAATTTTTCTAATTTCAATTTTTTATAAAGTTAACTGCAAAAAAATTAAGTTAATGGAAATTATTACATTTTTCATAGAAATATCTTTAAACTCAACCATATTCTCTAACTTTTCGATTATTTGTCTCACCCCCCCTTTCTCTTTCCATCCATTTCCGTCTCCTGCACTCGTTCTGATCGGTTCGCTCTCCCCTCCCTCACTTTATTTATTGTCGTCACGGTTCGTATCCCCTCGTTCCTCTCAGGATTCAACCTCCGGATTACAGTATCGATGCGGATACGATGCTTGCTGCTATGGTTATCGATTACAACAGTAGTCCAAAGCGCCGCCGAGCTCAAATGCCCTGATATCTCTACAATGTTTGTTAAAGAGGATTGCGAGGATAAGATGATGTTCTGCGAACCGGTGAGAATGAGGACACTATAGCTACAGCGATACTGTAGTCGTTAATCGAGAAATGGTTGTCTATGGCTCCCACAGTACTCTGATACGTCGTACGTCTATCGCAGAATAAACATTCATCAAACATACAGTATCCAACTTCTAACTTTGTGCAATTAAAGTACACTAACTCCGTTAGTGATCGCAGAATGATGCTCCGCTGCGCTGCGACCATAACCTGCGAACAGGATTTCGTTGCTTTCGATATTTGAGCACAGTCTCCGCGTTCTCCCATTCATGCTCAAACCAGCAAAGCTCCTTGAAAATTCAATCACTACACTTTACGTCACGAGTATCCTGAGTAGGGTTGAAGAAGACTGTTGAGAAGCGATCCCTTTTCCACGATAAAGCTCAAATGACAGACAAAATTTCAGCCCAAAGCTTCGACCGATGGGAAATCATTCTCGTGCGCGGCTGATACGACTTTCGAGTAAATTCTTCATCTCAATCATTCAATAAAAACACACATTTCAGAGGCCGTGGAAGCAAGAAATCGCAATGGGAACCAATCGAAGAAGTCAAATGCGCATTATCGAAAGATGTCCATTTCATCGTTGCAAAGACAAAAGGAGATATAAAGAAATTTGATGATTACACACAATTTCGATGCGTCGCTCCTGGTTTGTAGCCAGATGTTTGTTTTTTGCACGGATAATGGATTCAATGTCAGTTTGTGCTGTGGACCCTGCTGCAGCTTTCAAGACTTTTTGTCCCACGGGTGACGATTGCGTAAAGGTAAAAATGTGTATTTTTCCTGATTTATCCCATTTCCCCAGGCAAATATGAATAAATCGAATCTGTCATGCCCGGACACACACGCTCTTGAGTAAGAAATAATCATTCCTCATTAATTTTCATTACAGTTGATGCTGCTGTTGTTTGTTCAAAATTGTCTTGCCAGATGAAATAACATATATATACATATATGAATCACAGAGCAAAAAGAGCGGACGGGAAATGGATCGGGCTCGTCGACAATAGATGTGTCGGATCGAAACTTACAAGTAGTGTACACGAACACGAACCGATCGAAGTTTATGGGTGCAGAAAATCGAGTAGGTGGTTCAGTCTAGGTCTGAAGCCTACGAATTATATCAGGAGGATGCGATTTGGCTAAGTATTTGCCGAGTTGCGGACTCAAGGAAAAATGCACGACGGTATACATTGCACAATAAATTAAAATGAGCAATGCAACCATTTCAGCCTAAAGAGAGCATAGTTCCGTGCAGTGGTACGGCCGAATTTCAGTAATTTGTACTTTTATATCATCACTGGCCTTTTTTCCCAGAGCTTCGTTCACCGATGATGTTTCTTGGCAAAAAATCAAGTCAACCAAATGCATAGATAATAGAAGAATAGCCACAAATATCGAAGAACTACAAATTAAAGAAATTCCACTAGCGCTACGCTGTGTTCAAGATGCAGGTGAAATAATTAATTTAAATTTTATTAGTAAATCACTGACTGAACTGTAACATTCAGTTTGTGAAATCGATATTACACCAATATACGACGGTAGCACATGCACTAAGGACGTATTCGATCTTGAGGAATGTTTTGAGGTATGTCACTAGTGGCACAGGCCTATTTTACAAGCTATGCAACGTACTGATGTTGATTAAAATTGCAGCCTGAAAAAGAGCCATCTAAATCGACGTTCAAGTGTCCTGGGGACGGCGTTTCCTTGATGGAGTAAAATTTATGAAAACAATGCGTTTCGTAACGTTTGGTTTTAGAATACATCAACACAAAGACGATGCCTGGACGTTAGCTGGAGACATCGACTGCTATAATGACATTCTTGTTGATAAACTCACCAGGCAGAAAATAACTGGCCTATTTCGATGTCGAGGAAAACGTGAGGCATGCGTGACCTATAGTTGCCATACATAAATATTGCAGGAGGCAATGACATGGCAAATTATTATGTTAAAACTGAATGCGAAGATAGGAAAGTGTGCGACATGGTAAAGTAGCTTATCTAATATTCAATCATAGAATGCATTCTAGCCTATCAAAGTCAAATCCTCCGAAATAGCGTACGACTGCAAAATCAATAAATTTCCATGGACATTTCAGTGAGGCGTAGGCACAAATTTGATGGTAAATAATACCTTTTACAGAGTAAAATTCACAAAGAGCTGGATCGATGTCCAATCTACCGAATTTCGAAATGATGTTTTCGTCATAAAAGATACAACTGGGGCCGAGAAACCGGAAATTCCCATTCAATTTCGATGCATAAGAGACGCGAGTGAGTCTGTCCTCGAATAATGAAAAAAATAAGCAAGTAATTTTTAGCATGCAAAATTGATCCAGAAACCAAATTCAATAGTGACATTTGCCCTGTCAAAGACAAAGCTGATTGCGAATCTGTAAGTTTTGAAGAATTTATTTATAAAAGATCGCCCGTTTAGCCGAAACTCGACCCTACTGAGAAGTTCATTAAATGCTCACCTGGAAAAGTTGTCGAGTGAGCTTTAAAACCTCCGTGCCACCTACAATTTCTGGTTCAGGTACCAAACGAACAAGGGTGAATCGTGGAAAGAGCTCTCCGAGCTTGGCTGCTACAATGAGGTTCTTGAGCCGAAAGGGGTGATTGGCCAAGTTGCTGCAGCGGATATTCTCAATCTACGCTGCCGAACTCCAAGTGAGGATTGTATTTTGAATGGAATAAATAATGATAATAACTTCAGGAAAATGCGATATTGACAAGTATTTTGACGCGGATATCTCCGATTGCAAGACGAAATTGTTCTGCGAAAAGGTTGCTGTTAATTTTTTTATTTACAAATTTAAAAATATTTTCCAGCCCGCTGTAGACGTTACTAATCCGAAATTGTATAAATGCAATGCCGACTATGACATAAAGTAAGCTATTATGCATATTTTTATTATCTGAACCCTTTATTTGCAATTTAGATACAAAGTCCTCGGCTACACAAGTGAGGTTGCTGAAGACTGGAAGAAAATCGACCAACTAAAGTGTGAAAACGATCGATTTGTGTTGGTCGAAAACAAGGCTAGCACTCTGGTCGCTAAACCGGACATTCCCCTCGCTCTGCTGTGCGCCTTAGACAGTTCGTTTTCGATTTTAAAAAAATTATTGCATTTTATTTTTTTTCCAGAGAAATGCGACTTGCAATACTTTACTTCTGATGACGATTGCAATGCGGATACTGAAGTCTGTGCAAAGGTAATTTAAGAATAAAAATGAAATAAATAAAATAAATTTCAGCCCATCGCCGGCCCATCCAGCCCCGATTCCCCATACAACCTTACTTGCGCCGATCCCATCATGGCTTTGCGGTAGGCCAAAAATTATTAACATAAACAATAAATATTAAATTAATTTAGCGTCAAAGACGATCTTGATGGTGCTTGGGTGATGGTGAAATATGTGACCTGCAATGGCGAGGGCTTCACAGTTTATCGCGAGGATAATCAGAAATTCGACAAATTCGTCCTCCGGATTCAGTGCGTTAGACTAAGTGAGATTTTTGTTTATTTTCACTTATTTTCATGAGTTTATTAAAATATTTTCAGCCACTACAACTTGCGCAAATCCCTGCGCCAGTCGCATGGATTGCAAGGGTGACGTGAAATTGATCGAGCCGACCGCATGGAATAAGCCAGCAGAACTGCATGTGAGAAAAAATGTGTCACTTAATTTTGCGTTCGAAGTGACCGGGCAGATAATTTATTATTACTTCAGATTATTATTTAATCAGATTATTATTTAATCTGACATTGCCGTAATGCGGAAGCTCAACGTCTGATGAGAACCTAATTTTTCTCAGTATTTTCTCAGGGCGTCTATCTATCCGCTAGTAGTACCTCAAGCCTGATTCACTGAATAAAAATCACTGAAAAAAAGCCTTTACAGTGCGCCGAAGAGAAGAAAATGTTCATAATCGGTAATCAAGACGAGGGAATGCTCTACAAGTATCCGCTAACGTGTACTGGCAAGAAAAAGGAGGGCATGGATGAGTGGATCAATCGCGAGGGGGTGAATTATTTCCAAAATTTTTTTTTACCTACTAGTATCATAGTTACTCTTTGCGATTAGAACGTGTATAATCAGACCTTGTAAATATGATAAAACGAAATAACTATCTCTAAAATATATAATAATTTCAAATAACTAAACACCGATTAAGGACGGGAACGGCAAGTGTCTTGAAGCAACATGCATGAAAGTTTCTTTGCTTGCATGCATCGACAAATGTGAGTACCGTAATCTAAAATATGGTATCCCAGATTTGACATGATCTTTGATCTTTGATCTCTTGCAGTGTTCTGCAAGGATCTTTGGCCGATACAGTCACACTGTCACTATCACACGAACGACTGCAGCATGGTAATGGAGTCATTTCAAAGATCTGTGGTAAAAACCAGAGATCAAAGGACCAAAGTCCAGAGATCAAAGACCAACAAGATTGGAACTTCTCTGCTTTTTATGCCCGGGCAACGATCCCCTGAATGTGAATGGGGATAGGAATAAGGAATGATATGGAGAGAATACTCTGCAAGAAGAAGCTGGGCAAAAAACAGAGAAATGCCCAAAGATCAAAGATCAGGGATCAAAGATCAGGTGTCCATCGACAACTACGACGATATTACGTGCAAGGGCGGGTCGCAGATGGTTGTGAAACTTCCAAAGTCTGGAAAGGTGAAATTCGAAATTATAGATCAGAAAACAATTTGGAACTCATATTTATGTCGTTGTTTCGTCTGAAGAATACTAATCATCACTTTACGGGCAGGTCTAGGGAAAATAAATTGTTGCAGAAACTGAACGGGAGCATACTGCGATGCGATCACATGACGGGCAAGTGGAACTACACGCTGATGGATGGGTCGGTGAGGGTCGGACTGCACGATGAGGGCGCTGCCGATGCACCGAACGTCTACTGCCAGCACAGTAAGTGTCAACCGTTACACTCCGATTCAATTTGGAGAGTCCTGACTCAAATGACGATATCGGCACTCATTCTGTGCGGAATGCGATTGGAAATTTTCAATTACATAAGCTGATGATGAAAAGTAATGGATTTCATGATAAAATTACTGAGTAATTTCAGAGAGCTGCGATCCTCAATGGCTTGAGAAGCTGTTCCCAGTGCAGAATCAGAGTCTTTGCTTGGAGAATTATGACTGGTGCGCGAGGGTGAGTGATCAATCAGTCAATTATTTCAAGCAAAAAAGCAACAAATATCAGAGTTTCGTTAATAGCTTCCTCTTTTTTTATAATATCAAAAATGTGAATTGAATACTAAAATCCGAATATTCAGCCCGCGTTGATGTATAACAGCACGCGTATCTACGAGTGCCCGGAGGATCACGTAACGTAGCGAGTTTCATTTTAATACGTAAAGTTTTTTTTCCTGTTCCGTGCGCAATGAAATTCGAAAAATACAGTTAGGGGCCACAAGGCACATAGCCAAATTCAAGAGTTAGAGCCAAAAGTAGGTTTAAACAATCCCTAGTGGTCCCAATAACATCATACTTTTCGCCGTTTGTGAATATCTTGTCTCTGAGCTGCGCTAGGGCCCGAGAAGTACGCGCGGAACGCACTGGGAAGAGGAGGGAAAGGCGAGACGAGAGGGAAGGGGGCGGAGCCTAATTTGCGTGTGTCTCTCTCCCTCCTCCCGCTCTCTCACTCGCCTCTCCCCGCTCAACTACAACCCCAATCCGCAAGCTTTTGAAGCATGATAAAAATCTAATTTTTTCTCTAAAATTCCTAAAATATTCGTATTAGTCAGAAAATGTATGCCCAACCAAAACCTTCACACTGCAACCCGTCAAAACTGACTCTTCCCATCGTTTAAGTTCAATTTTGATCTACTTAGTGAAGATCGGCACAATTTGGGCAGTGCTCAATCGATTGGGGACTCCAGTAGCTATCCAGCGCACTTTAGAATGAGCGATTTGGTTTAGAATGAAGCTTGCGGATTTGATTCTCGCTTTTAGGCGAAATCGTGTCACACCAAAGTGGGCGGAGCTTGTGGCCCCTAAATACAGTTGTTTCGAAAAAAAAGCTTAATAAACGTCAAATCATCTAATCACACTTTCCTATTTATTTTGTAATCCAGTTGCATTTTCCATGGTAACTCTAATATATTTCTTTTTGATCAAGTTTTTTATTCAGTTTCTGGGACTTCGCATGGAAAGAGTGGAATCAGGAGCCCGAGAACACCGGCAAATTCATGTGCTGCCAGGTATAAGCACTACCGTCTCTCCATTTCGCACGCTCTCTCGGCACCGACGACCGCCATTTTCGAAAATGTCCCAATTTCCAGAGCGAGGCACATCAGCTTCTGGACTTTGGCGGTGACGTCAAGGAGCAGGATGTAAGCCATAGATATCCCAATGTGGAAGCCTGTTGATTGAATACGGTAACTGATCAAATAGTCTAATATGGAACACGACATTATCACGTCTCTGCGTAATTGTGAATCTCCACTTTGACAAGCATTCCTGGGTTGCTGGAATTACGGTCGCCTCATTCGTCCATTACAGTACTCGTGCTTCGGCATGGTCGAACCGCTCGAGCGGCAGCGTCCCGCCGTGAAATGCGTGAGGCAACGTACGTTGAAAATTCCAATGCATTCACGATCATAAGTATTATATGGCCACTGTTTTATGAGCGTTTATCCATCTAAATATAATAATTTAATTCAGCCACGTGCTTCGAGAAGAACCCGCTGCGGTCCGACTGCGAGGGCAAGCCCGATTGCGACACGGTAAGAGATCAAAGATCAATGGTCCTCTGCATCAATGACCGAATGTAAATGACTCATGGGCTCTACGTCTTCTTGCGTTCGATTGAACCTTCGACGATTCGGGGAATGGAATGGGTAAATTTTCAAATTGCAAAAAAAGATGAATTTGCAGCGCGACTTCAACGATTCGTACAAGGAGTACACGTGCAACGTGCGCGCCAATTGGTATTGGCACGTCAATGGCAAGAAAGTGGGTTCTTTTAATAATAGAAAATACTGGCACGTTATCGCTGTGAAAGCACAAAATACAAAAAAAATTGTTTAAGAATTTGCGTCAATCTTGCTGAAATTTGGGCATTCATTAAAAACCGTTTTTTTAGCATGAGGACCAGTTGATGGATGCAATCTTCTGCGATAACATGAACTCGGAATGGGTGGGCAGCGGAGAGAGCTCGGTTGAGGTCAAGTTCGACACGGGAAGCAACGTTGTTTGCATGAAGACGGCAGGTTTGATCTTTGATCTTTGATCTCTGAAAAATACCCAATTCAGGATCAACGATAATTCCTCTCACGGGTCTCGCTCTCATCCTGTTGGCCGCCTTCCAGTGAGCGCACAAGCGACAATAAATCAATTACACTTTCGCTATAAAGTCGAAAAAATTAAATTCTGAAATTGAATTGAGATAAAGTCTTTTGATTTCCCCCAGAATTTTGGACAGTTGGAAGACATTGAAGAGCTTGTATCTCTCAAAGTCGGTTTGACACCAATTCCATCGATGATTTGTATTGCACAATGATCTCTTCCTTTCATCCACTCTTTTGTTTCTCTGACCGCCAAGAGACCATGATGATTGAAGAGACGGAATCCTCTCTCCTCATACACCTCAAAATCCGCTTTTCTGCTATGTTTCGCGCCGCTTTGACCAATGGTAATTTCCTTGCGTCGCTAAGCGGGCAGAATAGGCGAGAGAGCAGGAGAGATGGAGAGAATCAGAAAAAAGGAGACAATTTCCGGGAAATCGGCTTATTTTATCACCTTTTCGCACTACATCGTCCTTTTCCTATGATTACATTGGCTGATATACTTACTAGCTGTGCGATATTGATAAGCTGCACTTTTATGCTTTTTTGCCCGGTATCATAACAGCCTTTTTTTCGGTTGTTTGCCCCCCCCCTCCTAGGGCCAACTTTTGAGCACTTTCGATTCTTTACCTGTTCCCGGCCCTCGTTGGGGGTTGTTGATCCTAACTCAAACGGCACTCATATGGTTGGCCGGTGTTCGACAATCACGAAATGCGTGAAATTCCCATTTCTTTTCTCGATTTGGAATGCTCGAATAGTACGAGCGCCTTGTCGCTTTTCGCACTTAACGGTCGGTTTGTTTATCGCAGAGATAAATGTTTTGACCACTTTCTCTGGTTAAACATTCTCTGAAATCGTCTATACAAACCCAAGAGAGAGTGGTCTCTGAGCTTTGTTCACGATTTTTCTTATTATTTTTGCTCTTGATATTTGAACTTTCTGGACAAACCTTCTTTGCTAACGTGCAATCAAAGAGTTCCGTGGAATTTTCCAACTGATTGAGAAAGAAGGCGAAAACTGCAGCGACGACACGCTCCAATCGAGGACAATTGAACAGTGTGACCGCAATTTCTTTCGTTTTATAAAGCGAACTCGCACGTTAACCCATTGTGCTGTATATTATGTGATTCGAAGATACCGAACCACACACGCTCGCTGAAACCTAATAATTTGTTTCGACAAATATTAACCCGTTCCAATTGGCTGATTGTCACTGTAAGTGGATATTTTAACGAACGTTCAATAATGAACAAGCTAACAAATCGCTTCGAAATGTGCGCTGAACACGGTGCTCAGAATATTGCGCATTTGAGTATCGCTAAATCTGCTTATCCGCCGAACGTATAATCAATCCAGAGCTACTATCTCCTTACAGCCAGCAACCGGAAATTGAGTGTGATATGTGGGAGTGTTTGCCTAATGAATCAGTAATGTTGTGACTGTCACTGTGTTGTTTGCGGACGTGTATTCTGCATATTTGACTGCAGTTAACTTCTCTAGTTGCACAAATCGATGGTTTATTGATTGTTTCTGGATCAGCATTCAACACATCTTCTCGTCTCTCAATATCTGTCCTTTGGCGAATTCTCATTCGAAAAAGAAGCTTATTTCCCATATGACAAAGCCATTGTTGTGTTTGTTGTGAAATGGTTCCGGTTTCGCTACGAATAACGACGATTTCTAAAGGATCCCACGACACATCGTGTCAGATTGCCTAACTCTCTCTCCATTTCGCATGCTCTCTAGCTCTGTCTGACCGACGAGAGCGAACGAGAAATGAAGAGACGTTCTGTCGCGCGGTTCTGGCAATCAAAACAGTGTGATTCACGTGTAGTTATCGCGAGTTGGCGTTAATCACTTTCTCACTGTGTATGCGTTTGACAGCCAAATCACTCGTTTTTCTCATCCTACCTTTCGACAACCTTTCCTATCCGGAACGGTACTTATAGCAAGTTAATTACAACGACGGCTTGCCAATTTTTGCTTCATGAATAACCGCCACGTTGTATGTTAGATCCTTCGACCTGATCGCTCACAATTCTTCCGAATTATCTATTTTTGATTGCAGGTTAGCGAGAAATAAATTTCCTCTTCGAATTACTGATGCATTGAATGAGTATCATATTATAAATTGTGCGATTGTCGATTCACCATCCTCACCCACGGCACGTTACGTAATAGAAAAATGAATCTGAAAAGCACGCGTCACGCGAGCGGTTTCCCGCCCTTTTCGCATTCAAATTTTCGTACCAAGGTTGCTTAACAAGAAATCGACGGATTCGCCTTTCGTTTCAACTTCGCGGGAGAACAGGGCGAATTTTAGTATTTTTATTTAGCACACATTGTGGAATGACCTTTGGGGAATTCACCGGTGAGTCATTTACGTTGATTTGAACTGAGCTGTGAAAGTTTTACAAGGTTGTACACGACATATCAAGTTTCAAGTTTTGACTTTGACTTTATTTTTCCAATTCGCTGGGGATTTATTTTATATTTCCGCTAGCAGGTGTTGTAGTCCTCGCGATAGTGCTTCTTTTAAGCCACAGTTGACGGAAATTCGTCAACTTATTCAATAAGTTATACAACTTTTCGTGTGTTTTCGGCCCTAGCTGCTCTGGATTTGTATCATTTTCTACCTAATTTTGGGGATGCATTCATTTCCCATCGTGGAATCAATCACCATACGTTTTGGACGAATAGTGAATTGCTAGGCAATGAACGAGGTGCTGTTTACAAATCGGTGAAAGTGAAAAGGGGCGGAGTCAGCGAGAGGAGCGTCGCGTTTGACATGCGTAGCGGTCGCGCGTTGCGTGCATTTCAGATTCACCCTTAACGTGCCGTGCACCATCTATCACCCCCCCCATTCCCCTTTGCCCTCCTCTACTGTCTATGATCCCCCGTCTTTCCATTACTCGACCGGTGTTAATCGAGGTGTTGTTCTTGTTGCTCTCAATCGTGTATAGAGTGCGATCAGCGAGCTTGAAATACGTGTCTCTTCATTTCGCACACTCTCTCGCCGCCGCTTAGCTAGCGCTTGAACTACCAGTGTGCTACCTACCTTGATCGCTAGCACTTCCCGGTCCAATATTACACTAATTCAATTGTTTCTTCAATAGCAGGAACCGCTATCAGTATCTCTAAAACAAAACCGAATTTCACGTCAGAATAATAAAGAAGGATGAACTTTGATTTAAAAAGAACATTGCCCGATCTGGTGTTTACTCTGTTCTTCTATGATCGATGATGACGATATTGTTTTCCGTACTTGTGTCTGGTTCTTGTCCCAGCATCGCCCTTTTCGAAAATGATTCGACTTTAAAATGAAATTCACTATTTCAAAACTAGAATTGCGAAAATTAAATCAAGGAATGCTCAGAGTCACTTGACAGAACTTTGCTCGCAAAAATTTATTGAAAACTGCAGCAAAGATGCGCATCGCCATTGGGAGATAATTCAACAGTGTATATTAGGGTTGATCGTTCGGCTTTCGGAACGGCCGAATGAGAGTGGTCAAAATTGCCTCGTTCCGGAACTAATTCAATTAGGCGTCGGAACGAGTTCGGAATGGCCTTTGTTTCGAGTCTCGTTCTGGAACGGATTAGCAGAGTTGAAACATATCCGAAATATCAAAATTGGAGAGAAATTTCACCTATTCTTTCAAAGGGGTGATCTTCGATTTGTGAAACTCAACCAATATTTTGAGCAATTCAATCGCTCTCTCTCATTTCACACCGCTCTGCACCCACTATTTCGGAAAATGAGTGTTCCGGAATGAGTTCGGAATGGCCATTGTTCGACTCTCGTTCCGGAACGGCCTTTGTTCGAGTCTCGGCCATTCCGAAGTGAGGAGATAATTGAATTAAAAGTTCGGATTTCCGGAATTCCGTTCCGAACGATCAACCCTAGTGTATATATATAAAGATAATTCAACAGTGTATGCGATCTATTTAATGCGTTTCGTCCAGCGAACTCGCGTATGAATGCCGTTCCGCCTATTATTCCGTTCCAATGTTCGGCTCTTCGTCTAGACTGTTCGATCTGCATT
Source organism: Pristionchus exspectatus (assembly GCA_911812115.1). Taxonomy (NCBI): domain Eukaryota; kingdom Metazoa; phylum Nematoda; class Chromadorea; order Rhabditida; family Neodiplogasteridae; genus Pristionchus; species Pristionchus exspectatus. The sequence continues at coordinate 19,647,558 of OU461584.1, read as the reverse complement.
GAATTTCAAGATTCGGAAAAAAATAAATTACAGGAATAAATGGTGGCGGTCAGCGGGAGTGCGGTGTGCATGTGGGTGTCGCAGAATGTGCTGCTACTGCTGAATATCCTGGCGGTAAGTGCTTTTTCACTGTTATAGTCGTGTCATGAATGCCTGGAACGAACTTGTTACACTCACTCTCTTCCAATTCACTATTTTTTGCAGAAGGAAAACCTGATTTTTATAACTCTGAGGCTTTAAATATCGAAGTCCTGCAAATATTCAACCAAAAATATCGTTCAGGTCCTAACGGGTATCATTGGAGGCGGTGTCCTGCGATACGCAATGTTGTCCAGTGTGAGACAATCTTTTTGATCTATGAATCGCACATCGAAATTCAATTTACGCACCTGTTTTCGGTATCTCGTGCTCAAATGTATTCGCCAACCTTTAACCGCCGCAATAATAGAACAGATCTAAAATAAAATCGTTTTTTTGCAAATGTTGCTCAGATATTCCGCAGAACAATAGGATTATCAACAAAAGTTATAACAAAATATTTCCAGGAAACGATCCATCTCATTGGCTACCCGGGAACGATCTTCATGAACATTCTCAAGATGCTCATTATCCCGTTGATAGTGGCTAGTCTCGTCTCGGGTTTGCACTATTTTTTCTGTTGAAAACATCTTTATAGTACTTCGTTTACGTAGTGAATTTCATTTAGTTCCTGTGCATTTTTCTACATCCATTTATAAATAAATATTAACGATAATTTGATGCTTTCAGGCCTTGCCCAACTGGACGCCCGATCCTCCGGGAAGGTGGGAACGAGGGCGATCGCCTACTATGCCCTCACGACCACCCACGCTGTTATTGTGAGTATTACTTAAAATTCGTTACTATAAAACAGAGGAGAACCGCTGGAGGGTGAATTTGATTTTTTTGTGAGGATAAAAGTTTATCTTAGTAACTCATTTCCAGCTTGGCATCATCGTCGTCATGCTGATCCACCCCGGTGACCCGTCGATCAAACACCACTCCAGCGAGGTAACGTCCGTCAACAATACTACACAATTTACATTCTTAACGAGTTTGAAAGCCATTTTCGAAATAAAATTACATTGAAACAAACTGCAGTTGGCCGTAGACAAGGGCAGCATATCGGCACTGGACAAATTCCTGGATTTGATCAGGTAATAATTGGCATAATTAATGTTAATACTAATATAATAGAAAAATGAATCGAAATTATAATTCCAGGAACATGTTTCCGGAGAACATCGTTCGAGCGTCTTTCCAGCAGCAGGAAACAGAGAGAATACTGAACAATATAACGGGGAAGACGATATTCCACGTCAAGTATTCGGATGGGATGAATGTGCTGGGTTAGTTCTATTTTTTTTTTGTTCTTGATGATCAAGGCGGATTGATCATTTTTTTCTTTTTCTTCGATAAGGAGTGAACGTTGAAACATATCCGCAATTCGAGGTTGATCGAGGGAAATGGTCAAGTGTCCATTGGGCTGTGAAACATCTCTAAAATAATTCTAGGTCGAGGGAACTAGTGATGACAAATCGGCACGAGCGTCTCCTCGATTTGCATGCTCTCTCTCGCCGGTCAGGCAGACGATGGAGCATGCAAATCGAGGAGAGGCTCGCAGCCGATTTGTCATCCCTAGAGGGAACTATTTCATTATCGACAAAATAACAATAATTCACAGGCCTGATCATGTTCTGCATTGTGATGGGCGTTGTCATCTCCGCGACGGGCAAGCCGGCCAAACCATTGGGTAACATTTTTTTGTTTAATATTTGAGACATGAAACAATGGAAAAAGTAGCACATATCAGTAGAAAAGTAGCGTCTCACAAGCCATTGGGGGAGGTCATTGGATGGATCTATAGAAATAATTCAGAAGACCTCTGGCCGGTTGCGATTAACAGTTGTGTGAGAATGTGTGAGAGATGGAATTGTGAGAGAATCCTTTGACACTTTGGGGAAGGATTTTTTAGAAAGAAATTAGAAAGAGTAGTAGCGATAGAACTTGAATAATTCTTGCTCAGGCGACTTCTTCATCGCGCTTGACATTGTGATCACGCGGATGGTGGGCATCTACATGTGGTGAGTTTTCAGGGTGCACACAACACGGGCGGTAAAGCCTCGCAACCAGCCACTGGTCCTCCCAGGATAGGCTCAAGTTGCTAATCGGCGATGGGGTGGCTAGCCCGCCCTTAGCGAGGATAATGCCAAACCACCTTTTACCTTTATCTTGACTTCTTCGGCCTAGATTGACAGCGTTGGATATGAGTAATGGTGGAACAGAGATGCGCTTGGATTCGTAAGAAATCTTAATTACTATATTATACTTACTATACTTAATTAATTACTATACTTAATTACCCTTCTTTAATTTCGACAACTTCAGGTTCGGCCCGGTTGGCATCGCATCACTTGTGATGGAGAAAATGCTGGAGGTGATTAATTTTATCCTTTACATCCGAGAACTAATCTAACATTAATTCCATGTTGACGACCTGGGAAAGACTGCGCAAGTGCTCGGAATGTTTATCGTTACTGTTGTGTCGGGCGAGTAGTTTGGCATTTCTCGAAATATTTCGCGCATTTGTGTTTCGTAAATAAATTGTAAAATGTTCAGGGCTAGCCATCCAAGCCTTTATCACTCTGCCACTCATCTATTTCGTTTCGTCCAGGCTCAATCCCTACGTGTTCCTCAAGGTTAGCTCATTATAAAATTTTGTTTTTAAAATACGAAAGTTATTGATTACAGGGGCTGATCCCCGCAATCATGACCGCACTGGGCACCTCTTCATCGTGAGTTTCTCATGATTGGCAGCTGGAATTGGCTTTACCGGTATAGTGGCCATAAATAACTGCTCTAGAAATGAGTGAATTTCGGGTCGAATTCGCCTATACCGGCGAACAAGCTCTGATGATTTGGGCAGTCAAGCGATCGATAACTCGAAATATTCTAGAGCAGCCACACTCCCGATCACATTCCGCTGCCTGAACGACCTCGGAATCGACCATCGAATCACGAAATTTGTGTTGCCGGTCGGAGCGATGATCAACATGGTCAGTCAATTACTTATCTATCCTACCATTCCGCTATATTCCCTGCTGCACGTCAATGATATTAGCACACTATGCAAGATACATAGTTGCTCAGGCACTTTTTTCACATCTTGAGTGAAATAATAACAAAAAATGTTTTAATACTAATTTCAGGACGGCACTGCCCTCTACGAGGCCGTTGGCTCAATTTTTATCGCACAGCTGAACGGAATGGACCTGAATATCGGACAGATCATCACTGTTAGGTGAGCTACTGATACTGGTTCATAATTGTAGGAAGACTTGTTTGTTAGTAGATTCTAGGCCAAAAATGAAAGAAGTGAAGATCTTAAATATTACCAGTAGGAGATTGCGTCTGCCATCGAATTTCCGTCAATTGCGACAATTTCAGTGTAACGGCAACCCTCGCTTCTATTGGAGCGGCTTCAATTCCTTCTGCGGGTACGCTTGGTATTTTGTGTCTTGAAATTCACAAAAAACGTTTGTTTCACGACGCTGTCAATTGTGAATAGCTCAGCAATGTTCGATCTGGTTTCGGCTTTTCTAGCAAAAAAAAGATTCTGGAAGAAAAAAATTGCAGGTCTCGTAACGATGATTATCGTTCTCACCGCACTCGGTCTGCCCTCCAACGACATTTCACTGATTCTAGCGATCGATTTCCTGCTGTGAGAGCCTTATCCTCTCAACTTTCATTGGAATTCAATTTTTCTATGGCTGCCTGGACATTTTTTCTACGAATACGGTTCATTACTAACAGTGCGAGGAAATGAGATGATGAACCGAAACGATGGGTTTTCAGGGACCGCTTGCGAACATCCGTCAATGTGATCGGCGATGCGTATGGGTGCGGATTCGTGTATGCCCTGTGCAAGGATGACATCGACCGATTGGAAGAACATGATAAGGAACTGGTGAGTGATCTTTGTTCTTTGCTCTTTAGTCTATGGTCTTCATGGTTGTAATAACTTCTTTCTAGAAAGCACTAAGAGGACTATTAGCGTCTTGTCGAATTATTTATTTCCAGGAGCAAGACGGGATGAACCACTGGGGTCATAAGTCGGAAAACACGCTCAGCATTGATGTTAATCGAGGAGTTTAAAAATGTAATTGTATCATATTATTGTTTATCACAAAATTGTGCAATGCCCTGTACAGAGTGCGACTGTTTCTACGCTTGTTTCTCAGTAGAAGTAGTTAGAATTGGTTTCTGAGCACCTGTTCTCATTAGATGATCAGAAACCGAATCTAAATGTATGTAGTTGCTCAAGCATTTCTTGATGATCCATTCAATAAATATTCCATCATCAACTTTATTCGAGCATCGTTATGACTAAAGCCGACAACAGAAGCTGGGAATGACTCGATTGAAACATACTTTGATAACGATTAAATGAATACGGTGGATCAGCTGGGGTATTGCAGGCTTCAGTTATCGATTACTTCCCGTACAGGAATTTGGCAGCGAAGAAAGTAAGGAAGATAACGATGGCCACCAGAAGGACGTTCATGGTGTAGTGGATAGTCTGAGAATAAATAATAATAATAATAATAATATTAATATTAACTGGTTCATTCATGCGTACATTCAATATAATTCCATTGCTTAGCAATTTTACAAGATTTGAGACTAGATAGGAGTATAGGATGATGAAAAATAGTACTATGAATGCAATGCACAATTGAAAGCCCACCTGAACATGAGTCGCGTGCCACGCAGGCTGCGGTGGGTGATGGGGTGGAAAGCCGATGACGTGATGATGCAGATGTTCGGCTGAAAATTTATTTTTTTGTGTTATTTTTTTCCATTATGAACACTTCGAGGTCTAGTTACGTTTCAAGGACTCATAAAATGCCTTTTTGCGCTTTACGGTTTGTTTGCCAGCAAACAATCTTTCTAAAAATCAACAGGTTTAATTGTAGCCAATTATTGTGGCTTTTTTTAAAGAATCATCCGTGTAGCACAAGAAGGATAATAAGACATCTGAGTCTACAACATCTGAATGTACAATGCAAATTAGCAATTTGAATTTGAAATGAAATAAGATAGCAAATATAGAAAACGTACGAGCGATCTCCCTTTCATTGAACTTTCCACAGTGCTGGCACGTTTGACGATGAATGAAGACGGAGTGTTTGGGGTCAACGGCTGAAATACAGCTTTTTATTATCATTGATATTAGTATTGTTTGAAGAAAGCTCAAAACAAATTGTATAAATAACGAGGAGAAAGATTTAACTACCATACAAATCGCCTGATCTTCGTTATTCGCAATGCTCCCTAGTCGAACAGAGTAGCGAGAGAGCATGGGAATTTGGGAGAGTCAAACCATTCCTCACATTCAGCAAATATAAAAGCTCACCCTTCGCGCCGTTCTCCACGTCAGCTGCGACCGGATTGTAGGACATGATTGTTCGAGTCTGTAACGGAAAGAGCAACCTCACAATAGTTCAGTTATTGTGGCGACACATTGAGCTCGAATTGAGGATAACATGTTAGAAAGTTCTAAAAATACATATTTCGGAGTGTGGAGCGAACCTTTATGCTCAGAGGCCTTTCATACATGCGAATCATTGCGAAAGAGGAAGCGTATAGTGAATTCCACCGGGGACAGGGAGCCGATAATCAGAGGCAGTAATAATCCCTTTCCACGCCTAGCATCCCATGCGAGCAAGCGAAAACATTGATGTAGGGATAGATACCAAGAGCGTTTGAGAATAAATTCATTTTGAACAATTTAGCAGCTGTTTCAAATGTTTCTTCCTATACTGTGCCACAAAATCGCTAAAAAATCACGAACAGATTGATTATTGCAATTTTTCAATAGGCACGAGGAGCGCGGAAATGAAGAAATATGACAGCAAAACAATTATACATAGAAATTTTCAACGCGTGTGGCAAATGACGAGGAAATACTGCTGTATTATGTTGTCGTTGCGGAATGCGTGCGAGAAAACGATGAGGGAAGAGGAAAGCAGGTGTTGGTTAGAGGGGGATGAGAGGCGAGAGCTGGGGATGATCGGCGATAATACCACTATACTAACGAAAATCCCAATTTAAATTTACTTTTTCATGTTTCCTGACATCAAGGCAATGAGCCACCTGCAGGAAGAAACATCTTTAAAGAGGGGATTGGAGCTGAACATCTTCGATTCAAAAAGGCAAAAACTGTTCTGAATGTGGAATAGGTAGGGATAATATTGATAATAGGGAGAAAATAGTCTGCGAAAAAAGGATGGGCCAAAATCAAAAACGGAATGGCTTCTTATCGTTTTTTGTTGTCGATTGTCCAGCGCGTTTACACGATCAGAGGCAATAACATTTCGAGAAAATTCAAGGGTGAGATCACTAGCGACAACAACACATCTTTCAACCTAGACCCCGATCAATATCGAATGAATACATCAACTGTTTTCCACCGAATGTAGCAAGGCACGCGCGCGCCATAGCAAACAAGTAGATTGTAGCGCCGAAAACTGTCTCCTTTCTGTTCCTACCGAAAGAGGAGGGCCGACTCTCCTCACTTTGCATGATATTTTCGTCGTATCAGAGCCCCTTGCGTATCAAGGTCAGAAAGGGTTGAGAGCAATTGTCTGACTCTCGCATTTTCCTCTGATCTCTCGCTACTCTGATTGAGTAAAGCGAAGACAGTAAACACGGGAGATAGTTCCAAATAGGAAGGAGAGTAGTTAGAAACTCTCTGTACTCAATAGTGTTGACTTGACGGAGAGAGATAGAATGGGATTTCGAGAGAGCGGGGGGGGGGGGGAGATGGTATGTTTCGATGAAGTATAGCGATTACTTGAGCTGATCTGTCGAGGTTCGGTACGTCTACTCCCTAGAAGTTTGGTCTTGCTGCGCGAAAAGCAAGTGAGTGTGTGAAGTGGAGAGACAAGCAGAATTGGAGAGGAAATGTAATTGAATGCTACAGTTCAGCGAGTTCAGAGCGAGTGCGGATCGATTCGATTTGACACATGGGAAATACTTCCTTCGTAACGGTTGAATGGCGAGAGAATACACCAGAGAGTATGCCATTGCCTTGCCAAGAGTGAAGATGCGATCCCTACTAGCAATTACCGGAACGCCTTCATTTTTTTTGAAAACAAAGCAACGAATGCGGATCGGGTAAGGAATGATAATGATTGGGAGATTCTGCTTATTGAGAAAAAATTTATAAAGTAGCACCCGTGCAATACTCTCACCAACAGATTGAGCGGCTGGCACAAATTCTCTATTGAGAGCGGTTTAAAGAAAGCGCGTGGATTGCTAGCAAAATATCGTATAAAATGAGGAGGGCTCCCTGCTAAACAGGCCAGTATCCCTACTACTACTACTACAGTGCTGAGCAAATAAACACTGACCGGTTGCGACTGGGGGAGAGGGAGGGAGGGAGGCAGAGGGAGAGAAGGCAGAGCACAATCGCCCGCGAAATCTATTGAATTGGGGGCGAAAACAGCGGCGGAATCGGATAGCAATCGCTCAGAGGGAAGAAGGACACAATTTGATAACTAATGAGGGAGATTTCAAAATATACTTTTGAATTTGGACGATATTCCCGTTGATTGTAGCAGAATTTCGGCGATTCAAAACATTGAAATCGTAATTTGTGAAACATTTTCGTTCGCAATTATCCGCCATCGAGTTTATACAGATTGCAATCTATGTATAATTGGGAAAGCACCGAATCGAGATCCAGATTCTTAAGTAAAAATACGAGCGAAAATCACAACTTCCTGGGACAGTGGAAAAGCATGCACATCTGCGATTCACATTTTGTCTCAAATCTCGTCTGAAACGCATTTCATTCTTCCCTCCTAAAGCATTTCATACTCCTTACACGATCGCAAACAGACTGAAACATCGTTTGTGCGAAAATGAATTTCCTGAATTTGAAACCAGACGAGACGAAGGTTCTCTTATGGGTTTTCTATTTGTTCTATCGAAATTACGATGATCACCAGTCTTTTTCATCAGTAAGATAGAAATTCTGCGAAATTGACTATGAAATGCGAATAATAAGTTGGAGATGTCATCCCTTAAACATTATCCTATCGTATTTCAACGACTGCCAACGAACTAGGTATTGTTGTGATTGCTGCCGACAAACGGCCAAATATCGCAAAATTGTTCATAATTGTTATCAATTATTTTATCTTACACGAATTCTTGGCGTATGCCGATCGTAGAAAGGTTCAAATGAGTATATATATTGCGTACTGGCGAGCTATTCTCGCTGCGGGGGGGGGGGGGTCACTGCGGTGGGTTGCTGGCTCTGAGGTATTTCTCGAAGTCCCTGAACACATCCTCCTTGGGCACATCTTTGTAGAGTTTGCCATAGTTGATAGCCCGGTCTCGGAGCTGAAAATGGATGTGCGTTAGTGTTGCGGATGGTGAAATTGTTATTGCTTCACTCATTCCGTGCAAAATTGATTTCTTCATGAGAAATGAAGAGGCGGATTCCATATTCTATTATAATTGCGCTAATCATGACTAGAGATGGGAAAGGAAGAGGGAAGAGTCGCGAATGTATGCAAAGTGAGCCGCGCTCTTCCACAAGAGCGAGAGGGAATGGCCTCTCTTCCACAAGAGTGAGATCTCTTCCATAAGACTGAGAGCGAAAAAGCTTTGAAAATGGAGCAATTTTGTTGGGTTTTTTCTCAAACTAACCTACCTTAATGATTTTCAACATATTTATCAGTTGGGTGCAAAAATCCGCTTAAAGAAGGCGTCCCACGAATCGCGAGGGCGGTTATGCAAAGTGAGGTGTGAGAGAGCGCGCTCTCCTCATTTCACACGCTCTCTCACTCGTTGCCTGCGCGCGCAAGGTCACTTGGAACGCAGCCAACTGCTCATATCTCAGTTTAGACGAAAATTGAAAACTTGGGAGTTTCGAAAGTGTTATCGTGTAGCCACGACCCACTACTTCATATCGAGAACTGAGTTAGTCAGATATTCGTGGGACACCTCCTTTAAATTCCTTTATTTTTAAAGCTTTTTCGCTCTCAGTCTTATGGAAGAGATCTCACTCTTGTGGAAGAGAGGCCATTCCCTCTCGCTCTTGTGGAAGAGCGCTGCTCACTTTGCATACATTCGCGACTCTTCCCTCTTCCTTTCCCATCTCTAATCATGACCATCATCTGACTCTCTCAGATCGCAATGCTCTCTCGACAGTCAGACAAGAGACAGATCATTTCAAGATCTCTCGATGGAATTGATTCCGAAATTTGAATAACAGAGCGTTTTGACTGCTCAGATAGCTAAAAAGCTTGAGGATGGATGAGATATTGAAACTAGATTAGAATTCGAGATGAAATAGATTCCAAATAAATTCGAGATGAAATATAATCCAAATAAAAGAAAATTCTAATCGAAAATGTTTTTGCCAGTGCCTAATTTGCCCTTACCGCTATCGCAGGGATGATATCCCATACATCCGGGTTTATTGCATCACAATAGGACAGGTAGCTGCCGACCTCCATCTGCATAGAATATTCGTTTAAAAAAAATCTTTGTTTTTGGCATTTGTTGCTGTTGTTGTTGTTTGCAATGGGAGGACGATCAATCAGCAATACGACAATAAAACAGAATTGGCAGCTCGGTCGACGAGAGACAATGTAACATGAGGAGACGGTGGTACCATTGCTCACAATCAGTCGGAAACGACTCTATGAGAACCAACAATTTTTTGAGCGGCTTTTTATTTTGCCAGGGTGTTCTAACCATCACAAACGGAGAAATGTTTATGTCGGTTCTCATCCGACATAGTACCCATATCTCGAGCTCTAACTGTCAGGGACACGCTAGCCGCGACGCGTGCCGCGACGCGTGCGGTCAATTGATGGGCAATCTCACCCAAATGGAATTAAGTTGCTCCGGCGACAAACAGCTTTCGAGCATCATCGATGCCGTGGCTACGGACGATTCCTAAACCCAAAAATTTATTTATTATTTTTATATTATTCAAAATGTATTCGAAGCCAAAATATTTTATGTACGCCCGAGGCGCAACAAGATTGATAATGCTTCTTATAATAAAAGTATTAGTAGAATCATACAATTTAAAATTAATTTAGGTAATTAATCAATTCACCATCCATTCCTTCTTCATTGCTGCCTTCGCTGCGGGTGTCATGTTCTTGCTGAAATAATTTAATATTACTTTACATAAATGTATTATTTAAATTGTATACAAGACACTAAGGGGAAAATTTCGCTGATTACGCGTTTCCATTTATAGTTAAAAGTCTTTTTAAAATTAATTAAAATGAGAAAAAGTTTTGTTCACCATTTCTCGTCCAGTTGCCGATCGCGAATTTCTTCGTATTGAAGGGGATTACTTGGAGCCGTTTCCTGCGCATTTTTTTTTATTCATGCAAAGCTATATGCAAACAAATGCCTACTCGAGTCTGCTGATATTCAGGTCTACGCTAGCCAAATAAAAATTGTAAAAAAAGTTCCAGGGAGTGTCCTTCGAACAAGGATAGTTTTTTTCGCGAAGAAAAAGTAGTCGAAGGGGCGGGGCTTGGTACAAGCGTAGGTTGGGTACCGATGGGGGCGGGAACCGATGGGGGCGGGACTGGCATCGACGGGGTTCGGGCTTGGATACCGAGGGGGGGGGGCTTGGAACGTGGGCTTGAACTCACGTGGAAGAGTCTGACGGCAATCTTCCTTGAGGAATGGTACTCGGTGGCACCACGGTACGCCCAGTACCAATCTTGCGGCGAGAAGACGGTCTCGGGCTGAAACACACAATTACAATGCATAATGAATATTTCTGCGCAAATGCCCAAGTGAATTTTGCACCTATTTTGCTTTTTTTTGACATATAAACGCGATTCGAACCTTCAAGGGAGAAGTTTTTTCATTCTAAAATGTTGCTATTGTGTTCGACTGATATCGAATTACGCATCCGCTTTTAAGGATGACACCTCCTCGAAAAAGCTGACCAACCTTGTCCAGAAGAGTGAGCACTTTACGCGTGAAGTAGGTGTCGTCTTCCATCTTATTCGTGTTCGCATTGAGCCTGTGTAGTAGTAGTTTGGCATTCGGGTAATCGTCTCTTCCATTTGATACACTTTCTCGCCTCTCTGACCGGTGAAAAAGCGCGTGAAATGAAGAGATTTATACCCGTAATTCGAACTATACTGCGTAGAATTGCGGAATCGGGAATACCCCGGCCCAGACGGTCGGAGTTCCCGACATTTGTCGTGGATTTGCTATTTCCTTTTTGCTTTTTTTCTTCTTCTAAAACTGAGCACTAAGACCTATAGAAAACGATTAGGAGCATAAGCTAGTTCAGGAAACTATTCAGCCAAATTTGTCCATTGACTGATAGAAAAAAATACGCGGAACGGTTCAATATTTGAGGGCAATAAATGAAACAGGTACGTCTGGCGGGTTGTGTCGTGCGAGGCGAGCGCGTAGAGTAGGTGTTGCCTGGAATGATGATGAATCGTGCAAGGGAGCGTGAAAGTGGGAGGAGCCTGACTGGCATGCGGAATATTTTATTCGTAACTCTGAATTTTTCTTCCTCTTGTAAAATATTTTTCTCGTTTTTCTCTATTGCGCTCTCAATCTAAGGAATGAAGAAAGACGAAATCCCCTCTCATCTTGAAATCTAAAATAATAGAGTTCGAAATACTGGTCATCGTATCTTCATTCCACACACTCTCATCTGTCTGACCGGTGAGGGAACACGTGGAATGAAGAGACGATTACGCGTATTTCGAACTCGTACCAAATAATTACCTGATCGTTCCGAACTGGTCGCCCGCCGCGCCCACAGGATCGGCAATCACGTGCGTCTGTTAAAATTTTTTTTTTGACTATTGTGACCTATATCAATGTTGATTAACTTGATACGATTCATGTTCTAGCTCTCTTCAAATGTTCGTCAACGGAACGGAAAGTAATCGCACGATATTTTCACGACATTTTCACGCATTCTCTCAACCGGGGGCGAGTGGTGAGAGAGAGAGAGTATGTGAAATGAAGAGACGGTGACCCGTTTGGCGCCCTCTGCACGATACCTTCCAAAACTTGTCCATCAGTTCCCGTCCTTGGTCCAAGTGCCGAACAGCGTACTGTAAGACGACGGCGCGCATCGGTGACTCGAGCTGGTCGATGGGCACAGTGGACAGCCGCTTCAACTCCTGAACAGGGCCTTTTCCGGCTCAATCTTTTTCAACCCGAGCATTTCCTCTTTCTCATTCTCACGCCCGCAATGAATATGTATGTCTATTCTAAACCGGCCTGCATACATGACATTAATCTTTGATCTTTGATCTTTAATCTTTAATCTTTGATCACCCACCCTGCAGATCACCGGTTCCTCCGCCCACAGCAGAATGCGCATGACGAGGAACCGCATCCATGTGTCCGTGGGATCTGCCCATTTGTATAAATTAAAAACATTCATTACATTTTTTTTATAAATAGTGATTTCACATCCAGTCCCTATGCAAAAGTGGTGCATGATTTGGTAGAAGATGATGAAAGATTAGAGATTAAAAATCAAAGATCAAAGATCAGCTTACGCTCGCCCGGTTGAATCGTCCAGAGGAGCTCGGAGGCTATGGGTAGGGCGAAGCGGAGCAGCCGATTTCTGAGGAGATCGTTCCATTTTCTGAAAAATAAAACAAATTAGTTTGCAGAAATAATAGATATTTTTCCATATCGCACTATTAGATTGATACGGACGTAAGGGGCTTCCTATTTTTATGAGCGGAATCACAAATAACTTTGAGATTAAAACGGAATAATAGGAGAAGTTCATCGATTCAAAAGAGAAAACACGGCTGACGTTGTGCAGATATTGGCCCATTTCTAATTTGGAATAAAATTTTTTCGCGCAGAGTATGCTTTCCATACTCTCCATATTTCCTACGCACTCCACACGCACAGCGGTTGCTGTCTAGGCAAAAAAAAAACAAAAAAAAATCAAATAAATTCTATTCCACAAATAGCACTATCAAAAATAAACAAATTACCGATAGGAAACATTAATGTTCACGCCGACAGAGTCCACTTCCTTTAACTTGCCATCCATTAGGCGAATCAGGCGCCAGGTCATTTCGAAAATTAGAAAAATTATTTTAAGCTATTTAAATTATTAAGATTTCCAAAAAGTATTGATAAAAGTTAAACATGTTTACCCCATATGATCATGCAGTCCATATTACGTTCCTCGAACATTCTGAAGTAGCGCCAGAACATTTCAAGATAGTGCGCTGCAACAACCATAATTATCCTCGAAAAATGATATTTTTGTTTCAGGTCAGGTAGAAAGTTCCAAAACGAAGGTGAAAATCGATCAGAAAGCTACGCTCATTTGTGCATGCTCATAAATTTCCCCTATAATTCAACCCCGCGTACTCTATCGCATGCGAAACGGTGTGAATCCTTTGCTTTCCTTATTCCAAATCCGGAATACTCTCCAATGTGCGAACTCAACTCACGATCGGTATTGGCAAAGTAAGTGCAGAATATCTTCCTGCGCATCTCCACGTCATATTGAATAAATTGCTGCAATTTTTAAATATATATTCGCTGAGCAAACTTTTTTATTTGATTGACAATAAGCCCAAATGATGACCAATGATCGACCTGGAAGTGGACCGGCTCGAGCTGTTCTGGGGTCAGTTTGAGATGTTCCATTTTGCTGGCTGGGATAGGGGGCAAGGCGCGGTTGCGCGCGAGCCAAGGACCGCGTGACTGGGATGCAATTAATTAAGTAATTAATAATCAACTATATAACCTTTTAAATCACTCACCTTATCCGTAGTGGACTGAGTCGGCTGAAAATAGAATTTTATTTTTTAAACATTTAAATTTCAATGAAATTTTAAAACGCTACCTGTCCGGATGCCTCGCCATCGACCTTGTTCGTATGAGGCTCTGCGGCTTCCCGGCGCCGCCGAATCTAAACAGTGTTGAAGATGTAGAGTTACGTGTAGCCGTATCTTCATTTTGCGTACTCTCTCGCCACTTGACGATTCACAAATATTTTTTCTTTTTTTTCCGTTTTTTTTCTTTTTTTCCAAACCGCTTTAGCGCATCCTTCAGCAATATTCTAAAGCTAAGCGCGCGATTTAATCTCACCACGACAACGACGATAACTGCTATGATAATGAGGAGGATCAGCCCGCCGACGCCAACCCCAATCATGGGATCGAAACCCGCCGCTGCCACTTGCTCGACCACCTTCTCCTTCTTTCCTGAAGTGTGGTTCGTAAATAATTTATTTTTTTTCAGTAATCAGAAAATTTGTTGTAGGGGAGGTTATCAGTTTCCGTAATTCCTAAATTATAACGTTTGAAAGGCTGAACACTGTCATGTATTTTAGTACACACCGTGTGTCAGAACCGTGTGGCTGTGCAAAAATGTCCAAAAAAAGAGGATTCAAGAACAACGAACGTCCGCAGTATACGGTCGTTCCACTCTTGATTTCCGTCGAATTTCCATCATTGAAATTGCCTGTTTGAAAGTTGCACGTTAGCGATGTAGTTTCAGTAGGAATGACGCCGCCATAGGAATGCCTAGAAAAAAGTCACGTCAATCGCTTTTATTCCTTATCGATCATTTTTTTTTCCACTCAGAGCAGCAAATCGAGTTCGTATGAATTTTTTAATTTAAGACACTACGCTGAAAGTCGAAAATAAACCAACATTAGCGTGAATCCGTCGGTACAGTTAATTTTCGTGTCATCACTTGTACGAATGAAAGACGTGCATTCCATAATAGCAGGGTCAACCTTGTCACACTTCTCTACTAGACGAGCTGCGGTCCAGCAAACGCCTGAATTTTATGTTTTTGTAATAACAATATGTTTGATGAATAAATAGGCATAATCAAATCGGATAACATCGATAAACTGATAAAATGTTATCAAATCATAAACTCGTGTTAATGGCTCACTCTTATCGTAGCAAGCAGCCTTAGTAACTTTCACTCTCTCGCTGCTACCTTTAATGTCCATGTACCAAGCGGCTTTCCTGAATGTGAAACCATTTAGTTTTCAAGATATTATCATTATTTATAAAGAAAACAGAGTATCACCAATTATCAAAATAAATGTCAATTATCTAGAAGCCTCAGAAGTACCTGTTTTCCCGATCATCTTTGTCTTTCTCGCAAGTAATACTTTTCACAATGACTACACTATCTCCGTCCACGACCCATTGACTGTTCGGGCACTAAATATACAATTTAGTTTAAACATTTCTGAGAAGTACATACGGCCGATCCGGCTCGGGGTTTGCATATATCGCTTTCTGCATTGTTCGACGGAGTGGAACACGCGGCACCGCAGTTGATTTGTTCCAATGAATCACACAGTGTGCAGACTAGAATTTGATGAATTGTATTTTCACTATCGTTTTGATCCCTACATTTCTCGACGCAGTGAGCAGTAATCGCACTGTTAACGACTGTCAATTCGGATCCGTTTTTGTATTTCCATTCCAAAGCGTCACATTTAATAGCTTCTCCTTTATCGAGATATAAAGTTTTGCCAGCATCATTGACAATTCTGAAACGCGTGCTCCTGAACTCAAAACATGAAAAATGTACCTCAGCTGCTGCGAGGAAGCACATGAGAGAGGTGGCGACAAAGTTGTATCCAACTAAATTTATTGGTGAGCATTTAGGACAAGACACAAAAATTGAAAAATATTTAAGCTTACCTGGTCCACAAGGTAGGTCGAGTCCGGAATGGCATTCGTTAGCAGAACATCGGGGTTGCAGTTTGTGGTATAAGCGGCTCTCCAAAATAATTTTCCTTTATATCCTCCTTGAGTCTTAAGCTCATGAGAAGCTTCGGATTTGAATTTCAACACAGGGATTTCATTCTTCAATTCATTACTCGTGAACTTATTTTCAATCTGCAAAATGGTTAATTGATATCTAGTTAATCCAAACGCATTGTAGCAAACATTGTTCTACCAATGCTCGCTGACAAGCATTTGCTACATCGAGAAACCCGTGACTCAGTGTGAATACGGTAAAAGAATTGTTGTACTGCATTTCGTTGAATGTATTTACATATACAAAAGTTGCATTGAATAAAGAGAACGAAAAAGTCAATTAAACTACATCTATCGCAAAGCAGAAACAATTGATTCAAATGCAACTACCTCGTTATCATCGACAGCTCTTATCGTAAATGAGCAGAAAAGCACTTTGTCAGCATGTTTTGCCTCTAGTGTCTCTGGATATAGTCATTATCATTAATTGGTCTACTACTATTTACTTTCATACTTATCTCGTAGGCAGCATCTCCGCTCACTCCTTTATTTTCGCATTTGAGTTTAAACTGTCCTTGGGCGAATTCGACACCGTCAGTAGTCACATCTTCCGCCGATTTACTTGCATTGATTTGAATCATCATGAGAAATTTTTTCTCTGTATACGTTCTGAAAAAATGCTGCGAATCGTAATCGAAATCGAATGCGAATGAAAAGAAGAAAAAACGTAAAATGCATCTACAAATCAAGCTAACTTTTTTTGCACTGGCTGCTATAATACCCATACCTTATTTGAATAATCACATCACATCCATCGATCAACTTTTGTGGAGCGGTGAGAAAGGTCAGCGACTGGACGGCGGTAGCCGATTTGCCTTGAATGCACGATTCACGAACAGCGCATTTCTGAAATATGCGAAATCTTCGTTTTACTGACTTTATCGTCGTACAAATTCGTTATTTTTTTATTTCGTAACATCTTCTGTTTATTAAATACAAAATATTATGCCGAAATGAGTGATCGGAGAATGTTTTTTCGCAGGTTACCATGTCCGTGTAGCATCGCGAGTAGTCGATGTGATAATTGAATGTCGAAGAAGAGAGGGTGAATACGCAGAGCAGGAGTAGAAGCATCCTTATCAGCTGAAGTTATGTGAAGATATTGGCGATAAACTTTTTTTCGTTGCGATATGCCTCTTTCAACAGATCGAAGTTTTGGATGAAAAACATTTGGATGAGAATGCATTGAAGTCACTAATGAATCTAAGTGAGCAAGAAGAATCTCAAATCATCGCTGTTCACTTCCTATTGATTCCAACTAATAGATAAGAGCTTGCGTAAAGACAAGAAATAGGACGAAATAACCGCTCGAAATGAATAAAGAATTAGGCGCACCAAACGAAACTTGAACGTAAGTGATGCATAAGATAGAAAGCAAAGCAGAGGGTTAATTCATAGTAAAATCGCTCTACGCATAAGTACATCGAACCATTATCGATTGAAGACCATTGAAGGAAGGAAAAATAGAGAAGAGAAACCACTCGAGACGAAGGAACGGATGTGAAATGAGGGGAGGAGAGACGAAGAAAAAATAGAAAAATAATTCATTTCGACATTTGCATTCGGCTAATTGAATGAAAGGAAATTATTGAATTATTAGATTACATTTTATGGAAATGGTCAAAATACAATTCGCTTTTGTACAAGATAATCCATAGAAGTAAACAATAACAAACACATTTTTCTATACTACAACAACCCGTGCATTACCTAATAATAAGAATAGAGCTAACTCTATCAGCGACCTATTTTTGATAGATACCGAACATAACTCTTGATGCACAAGTTAGACAGCTATTGCATAGTCCAAGCACTCAAATATCTAGAGAAAATTACATCGAAACCGCACCACTATCGATTGCAAACCATTGAAGGAAGGAGAAATAGAGAGGAGAAACCACTCGAGACGAAGGAACGGATGAGAAATGAGGAGAGGAGAGACGAAGAAAACAATAGAAAAATAATTCATTTCGACATTTGCATTCGGCTAATTGAATAAAACCAAATTATTGAATTATTAGATTCCATCTTATGGAAATTGTCAAAATACGATTTACTTTTTGTGTAGGATAATTCGCAGAAGTCAACAACAACAATCACGTTTTTTCTATACTACAACATCCCGTGCATTACCTAATAATAAAAAAAGCTAACTCTATCAGCGACCTAATTTTAATAGATACCGAACAAAACTCTACATTGATGCACAAGATAGACAGCTATTGCATAGTCGAAGCACTCAAACATCTATGGATAATTACATCGAAACCATACCATTATCGATTGAAGATCATTGGAGGAAGGAGAAATAGAGAAGAGAAACCACTCGGGACGAAAGAACGGATGAGAAATGAGGAGAGGAGAGACGAAGAAAATAATAGAAAAAAGTTCATTTCGACATTTGCATTCGGCTAATTGAATAAAACCAAATTATTGAATTATTAGATTCCATCTTATGGAAATTGTCAAAATACGATTTACTTTTTGTGTAGGATAATTCGCAGAAGTCAACAACAACAATCACTTTTTTTCTATACTACAACATCCCGTGCATTACCTAATAATAAAAAAAAGCTAACACTATCAGCGACCTAATTTTAATAGATACCGAACAAAACTCTACATTGATGCACAAGATAGACAGCTATTGCATAGTCGAAGCACTCAAACATCTATGGATAATTACATCGAAACCATACCATTATCGATTGAAGATCATTGGAGGAAGGAGAAATAGAGAAGAGAAACCACTCGGGACGAAGGAACGGATGAGAAATGAGGAGAGGAGAGACGAAGAAAATAATAGAAAAAAGTTCATTTCGACATTTGCATTCGGCTAATTGAATGAAAAGAAATGATTGAATTATTAGATTACATCTTATGGAAATGGTAAAAATACAATTCGCTTTTGTACGGGATAATCCATAGAAGTAAACAATAACAAACACATTTTTTCTATACTACAACAGCCCGTGCATTACCTAATAATAAGAATAGAGCTAACTCTATTAGCGACCTAATTTTAATAGATACCGAACAAAACTCTACATTGATGCACAAGATAGACAGCTATTGCATAGTCGAAGCACTCAAACATCTATGGATAATAACATCGAAACCATACCATTATCGATTGAAGATCATTGGAGGAAGGAGAAATAGAGAAGAGAAACCACTCGGGACGAAAGAACGGATGAGAAATGAGGAGAGGAGAGACGAAGAAAATAATAGAAAAAAGTTCATTTCGACATTTGCATTCGGCTAATTGAATAAAACCAAATTATTGAATTATAAGATTCCATCTTATGGAAATTGTCAAAATACGATTTACTTTTTGTGTAGGATAATTCGCAGAAGTCAACAACAACAATCACTTTTTTTCTATACTACAACATCCCGTGCATTACCTAATAATAAAAAAAAGCTAACACTATCAGCGACCTAATTTTAATAGATACCGAACAAAACTCTACATTGATGCACAAGATAGACAGCTATTGCATAGTCGAAGCACTCAAACATCTATGGATAATTACATCGAAACCATACCATTATCGATTGAAGATCATTGGAGGAAGGAGAAATAGAGAAGAGAAACCACTCGGGACGAAGGAACGGATGAGAAATGAGGAGAGGAGAGACGAAGAAAATAATAGAAAAAAGTTCATTTCGACATTTGCATTCGGCTAATTGAATGAAAAGAAATGATTGAATTATTAGATTACATCTTATGGAAATGGTAAAAATACAATTCGCTTTTGTACGGGATAATCCATAGAAGTAAACAATAACAAACACATTTTTTCTATACTACAACAGCCCGTGCATTACCTAATAATAAGAATAGAGCTAACTCTATTAGCGACCTAATTTTAATAGATACCGAACAAAACTCTACATTGATGCACAAGATAGACAGCTATTGCATAGTCGAAGCACTCAAACATCTATGGATAATTACATCGAAACCATACCATTATCGATTGAAGATCATTGGAGGAAGGAGAAATAGAGAAGAGAAACCACTCGGGACGAAGGAACGGATGAGAAATGAGGAGAGGAGAGACGAAGAAAATAATAGAAAAAAGTTCATTTAGACATTTGCATTCTGCTAATTGAATAAAACCAAATTATTGAATTATTAGATTCCATCTTATGGAAATTGTCAAAATACAATTCGCTTTTGTACGGGATAATCCATAGAAGTAAACAATAACAAACACATTTTTTCTATACTACAACAGCCCGTGCATTACCTAATAATAAGAATAGAGCTAACTCTATTAGCGACCTAATTTTAATAGATACCGAACAAAACTCTACATTGATGCACAAGATAGACAGCTATTGCATAGTCGAAGCACTCAAACATCTATGGATAATTACATCGAAACCATACCATTATCGATTGAAGATCATTGGAGGAAGGAGAAATAGAGAAGAGAAACCACTCGGGACGAAGGAACGGATGAGAAATGAGGAGAGGAGAGACGAAGAAAATAATAGAAAAAAGTTCATTTAGACATTTGCATTCTGCTAATTGAATAAAACCAAATTATTGAATTATTAGATTCCATCTTATGGAAATTGTCAAAATACGATTAACTTTATGTGTAGGATAATTCGCAGAAGTCAACAACAACAATCACTTTTTTCTATGCTACAACATCCCGTGCATTGCCTAATAATAAGAATAGAGCTAACTCAGCGACCTATTTTTGATAGATACCGAACAGTTTTTTTAAAAGATTTTTAGAGTTTTCAACCTCCTTTCAGGCGTATTTGGCCTTCAGGTGTTCTCGAGTGCCAAGTGGACTGTAACTATCTAAACAGATTGCATTCAGTGCTCACAAAGCATGAACCGAACATGAAAATGATTCTTTATTCGTTTTAAGTTGATTATTTTCTCTAATACATTTGCATTTTTGAAAATTATTTCATTGCACTGCCTCAGTAGTGGACTTGGACCTCTGATAATTTTATAATTTCAAGGTAAATATAATAATTACAGTAATCTAGATAGATTTTGCAAGGCAATGGGTAGTATTTATAGACACAATTGCACGCGATTACCTGCAGTGCCTCGCCGTTGACCTTTTCTGTGCACAGCGGATCAGCCGCTACTCTCTTCGGCCGAGTCTGAATTGCGCGCGCGTTACGTCGCGATGCCGCACATTAATCTTACCACGACCAAAACGATAACTGCTATGATTATGATGAGGATAAGGGCGCCGACTCCGCCTCCAATGATGGGTCCGAGATTGGCAGCAGCGGCAGCAACTGGTTTCGCCACTTCTTTCTGCCCTGAATCAGGTTTATTTTGTTTTATTATCTCTTCCAATCTGGGAGCTTTGGGAAATGCATAAAATATCGAAGAATCTAAAATAATGTTGAAAAATTTTTGTTCTTTAGATCATGCATAGAATATATAAAATAAATTTGAATACAACCAACTTTGACAGTATACGACAGTCCGATTCTTAATTTCCGTCGAATTTCCATCATTGAATTTGCCCGTTTGAAAATTGCACGTGAGCGATGTCGTTTCAGTAGGAATAACACCGCCGAAGGAATGCCTAGGAGGAAGCGGCTAAGAAATTAATCTGTATCCCTTTTCGGACATTTATTTCCACCAAGTGTGGCAAATCAAGAAGATTTAGCGCATCATAATGGTTGCGATAGTGTTCGAAATAAAATTGTATGAAATGAGTAGGGAAAAATTTAAGACACTAGACGAAAATGAGTAAATTTACCCACATTAGCGTGAATCCATCGGCACAATAGATTTTCGTATCATCACTTGACCGATTGAAAGACGTGCATTCCATTATAGTAGGGTCAACCTTGTCGCATTTCACCGGTAAACGGACCGAGGTCCAGCAAACGCCTGAAATATTCGTAAAATTAATTGAATTTGTGATACGTAATTCGACTTACTCTTATCGAAGCATGCAGCCTTTGTAACCTTCACTCGTTCCCTACTGTCTTCGATGTTCATGTACCATGCAGAGTTCCTGAATTTCATTGAATGAGTTGCTAGCATCCGAGATTCGCATCAAATGATTACGTAGATTATCACCATTTATCCGTGGCGGCTAACTAGGATTAAGAATATTAAAATTGCGAACCTGTTGGTCTGATCCTCTTTGTCTTTCTCGCAAGTAATGATTTTTCCCATGACAACATGTTCTCCGTCGATCATCCACAGATCCTTCGGGCACTAAAAATAATTATTATAATTTTAAGCCAGATATACATTATAATATTATCAATTACAACTAGGGGAATCTCGAATTTCTTGTGGTCAGAATCGGGCGGAATAAGTTGAATTAGCCCATTCATTCTACGCCTCGTGCGCGTAGTTAAGCGGTTCGCGAGCGTCAGCAGGACGCTCGTTCTTTATTTCATTCATTTCGCAAACTCACTTTTAGAGCCAAACATTTGTCGTTCGTCGTTTCATTATTGGGCTCGGAGTACTGGGCTGGCGTCAGAAGCTCCAATGGTGCGCATTTCGAGCAGACTGAATATTTTATTATATTTATATTTCGAAATGTTCTCAAAGACTCACATTTTTCAGCACAAACCACGTTGATTGTTTCATTTTTGGCAATATTCGTTTCCACGCCGCGATTCTTGTATTGCCATTGCGCTTTATTTGTACAAATTAATTGCTCTTCTAATCCCAGAATCAACGGTTTCTCAGTCTTCCGTGAAACACTGTGATTTGCAATTTAATATATGTCCAGCCTTTTTAACGTTTTGCTCACATTAGAAATTTCGAATTTTCACACGCAATTGGAGATGAGGCATATTTGTCAATCTTCATTGAATATTTTTATAACATTGCATCATTTGATATATTACCTCGTCTTTGTAATAATCATCATCGAAAAATATAGATGACGTTAACGATTCAGGATTACAATCGTATGAGGCTTTTGACATCCAGAAATCATCATGAACTTTCCCATAATTAATAGTTTGAAGAGAGCCAAGTGTGAACTCCAATTGCGGCTCAACATAATTTACGATGAATGGCATAAAAATCTGAAAAATATCAGTTGGTTTAAATTTTTTGTGAATGGCATATGAAACTTACTGTTTTGTATGCGTCTTTAGCAGTTATTGTAAAAGCGCAGATCACATTTTTTTCTTCCCATTTGTAGTGAGAGTCGCCTGAAAGCAGAAACGTTATGATTCTTTAATAGAACCGCACTAACTCAGTGTGAAAAACGCAGCGTTTACTGTTGGTCCGGTCTGTTTTGTACATGCAAATTGAACAGCATCTTGTTTCAATGAAATATCGGTATCAGCGATTTTTTCTGTTGAATCACTGGCGTTCACTTGCATTATCACTCGGTACCGGTTACGCATGTAGCGCCTAAAATATGTAAGACACAATCGTTTTTATATTATTTTTCATATTTAATAAAAAAAAAGTTCAGCTAATTTCACACCGATTTTCAGCCACGTCAACTTTGTGAAAATAATTTAGGAGAAAATAATAACTCTCACCTCATTTGAATAACAACATCACAGTCACCCTTTGTCAAAGGGGCCTTATTCGCATCAGGATACAATGATAGTTTATCAGCTGTTGCGCCGTCAATGCACGATTTGCGAACGAAACAGGTCTAAAAATTATTATTTTTTTTGTTATTTTGGAAATATACCATTGTCAATCCACATTTGTTAAGGTCAATTTTGTCCTCGGCAGCCCATGAAACAAACAATGCACTGAGAAGCAGTAGAAACGTCCTTGTCAGCTGAAATGATGAGGTATGATACACTCGATGAGTAACTTGAATAGATGCCCTGATTCCGTATTATAATAATGGGAATGCGAATATAAAGAGCAAATTCGCAACGTTTTCATTTGTGAATTGTTCAAAGCCAAACGAAAATTTTGCAAGGGAAGATGGTAATGCGCAACAGCGGGCAGCATAGCAACACTCATCTCGGCGAACAACGAGTGTGTCGTATGATTTATATTTATTTGTTATATAATTCTGGGAAGAAAACAAAAAAAGTGAAATGTTTCACGATGTGTGGAAACATTGAGCACTGCAAGGGAAATACTGTAAATCGAGAATAAGAGTTTGAGAAAAGAGGCTTATGAAAAGGTTGAGCGAATGTCCAATCCGCCTCATGGCTGCACTAATAGCGAAGCTTCCATAGTCGTCCGTACGTAAGCCACTCCTCGACGAAACATTATCGATCGAAGGCCATTGAATGATGGAGAAATAGAGAAGAGAAACCACTCGGGACGAAGGAAAGGATGAGAAATTAAGTGAGGAGAGGGATAAAATAGTAGAAAAATCGAGATTTGCATTAGGCTAATCAATGGGAATTGACATTTATAATTATAAAATTTACAAATTTTCAAATTTGCATTGTGATTATTGAGTCGATCAAATGTGATTAAATGAATCAGATACAGATAAATGAATCAGACACATGTAGATGAAGGCTAAGGCCTGATAGACCACAATGCGCGAGGAGAGAATTATCGAGTAGGGGCTTTAAGGTCATATTGTCTATTTACAGGACAATTAGCAGATCTGTAGGTCATTTTTTGAAATAAATGTTTCGAACTTAACAGACAATACAGATATCACTCAACAAACGTACAACGATACCGCAACCCGCAGTGAACGCTTTATATTATCACCAATGATAGAACGCGTTTTGATACGGCAGGGGCCCCCGGAGGGATAGCCTTCTTCGAAAACCGAACCATTATCGACCGAAGACCATTGAAGGAAGAAGGGATAGAGAAGAGAAACCACTCGGAACGAAGGAAGGGATGAGAAATGAGGGGAGAGGGAGACGAAAAAAACGAAAAAAACATTTCTACATTTGCATTCGCCTAATTTAATCTTGGAAATAAAATATAGTGAGTTATTTTCGATTTGACTACGTTCAAAAATAGTATGGAAATCATCCATATAAAATCGATTTTATGTCTTGCTCTCCAAATGTTCTGATTTCCAGCGCAATATGTTATCAAATCTTTATATTGCACAGATTCCTCTTACACGAAAATCGCGAATGCAGCAAGGTTCAATGAGTTAGGGTCACGCGCGAGCTATTCTCGTGGCGATCCCAGGGAGATAGGGACTGCGGTAGGTCCCTCTAGTCCTCGCACTGCTTGAAGTGGTACTCGAGGTTGCGGAACACGTCCTCCTTCTTGCCCGTGATGTGACCAGTCCACTGACGAGCGAGCTCGCGAAGCTGTAATTAATTAAGTTGTTGTAATTAATTAAGTTGTTAATTAATTAAGTTGTTAACTAATTAAGTTGTTAATTAATTAATTATGAACTAGTTCATGTCACACCATGCAATGAAAAAAGAATAGCCACGACTAGGCCCAGAAATTTATGTTTGAAACGGGTAACTGTCTCGTTTGAATAAAAAAAATAAAAAAAGCTAATATGGCCTCGTATAAATTGTCATAGTGAAACGATACTGTATGGCGTTACCATTTGCGTATCGTAAATGATTTTCGGCTGTTTGGGCAGTTTCGCACAGTAGTATTTAAAGACGAGAACCGGATCCTGAATTTTGCAACTTTTTACATTTGATAAGTGGAGAGCGTGGTAGCTCTAGCCTGCTTCGGCCTTCCCCGGCCTTTTGAATTGAACAATGAACAAGAATTGTAAAGAGAGCATATCACTTGGTCGATTCGAGAACTATGCAATATCCAATTTTACAGTTCCGATACTATAGTGATAGCAGCGTTAGTTATCAGGACAATTTTGCTTTTTATTTAAATCAGTCCTGGCTGGGCAACGTTAATTATAATGATTCATACCGCAAGCAAATGCTCTTGTTTTTGCGTCGTGCACAACTCAGCCATCATACAGATCGAGGCCATGCTCCACTCCTTAATTATTATTAATCTTATAATTATTAATATTGAATTTAATAAAAAAAATAATATGTTAAAATAATTGACACTATTTTATGTTAGTGCCCAAAAGTAGACAGTTCTCTCATTAGACCGCTCGCTGTCTCATGTCTCACTAGACACAATTAGTTGCGCGGTCTTTGGGCACTAAAGTTAAAAAGTAAAAAAAAATCATTTAATCACCATCCACGACTTCTTCACTTCCTCCTTCTGTTCGGGTGTCATGTCCTTGCTGCAAATTAAATTAAATTTAAAAAATATCTCGAGCAAAATATGTTTTCCTATTCTTTGGATTCGAATTCGTCTTGATTTTTAGTTAAAAAATCACCATTTCTCGTTCAATTGCTGCTCTCGAATGGCCGCGAATTCGTACATTTTATCATTGCTGCAAAATATAATAATTTTTTACAATATTATTTTTTGTGATCATAATTATTCAGTTCACAAATTTGACTATATCTATTATACTAGTTGATAGATGTGCGAATTCGAGGTAAGAACAAATAGAAAAAAAGCTCACGATCTCTTGTCCCGCTTCGACCGAGTAGACTCGGGAGAGCCAACAATCGAATCCTGAATGGGCATTTATCTTTTTTTTGTTTCAATGAAAATATGGGACAATATATAGACAAATTGTTAAATTATTAACTAATTAAATATAAACTAATTTAAAAAAACTTGCACTGAATAGAGCGATGGCCGAGTCGACGGAAGTATAATACTCGGTCGCGCCGAGGTACGCCCAGTAACCATCGTGTGGCGTGAATATTTTCTTGATTTCGCTCTAGAATAATAATTATTATCTCAATTCAATAACCAATACTAACAGACAATATCAATTAATTGGTAACTGGTATCTGGTAGACCAATTAAGTGATTTTTATTCCTCACTTTCCGAGAGAGTGAGTGGCCGCAAAATTAATTAATTGGGTATTGGAATTGGTCAGATATCCCTGATATTTATCGAACGTTTGAAATGCTCAGCAAAAATGTCCTGGTGAGCGAGCAATCGATTTTCCGTCCCACTCGATCAAAGGGCATCTACGAACGAAATCGAGAATATTCTCACGATGTTGATTTTTTTGGCACAGGGTACAACAGCTCTGAATGTGAAGGGGATAGGGAATAAATATGATAGGGAAGGCAAGCTCTGGCAGAAAAGTATGGGCCAAAAACAGAGAAAACAGAGCCAAATGGGTGCGGGAAAGCTTCCAATGATCTCACCGGGCTGACAATGAATAGTACGGTGTCAGCAGCCAGTATTGGTTTGTCATCATTCTCCTTCTTCGTCTTTTCGTGGCGTTCCAGGGTGGCCTTATCGTCGTTTGTTGCGAACCCGTAGAGCAAGTGCTGTCTGCGATAATGATAAATCTTGTTATTTGACAACTTGATCGAGATCCTTCCTCAAGCAACAAACTATCGTCTAACTGTCGTCTCTCTGCTCTCTCGTCGGTCAGAGAAGGGAGAGATCATGAGAAAGTGAGAGAGTCAGACGATTCCTAAAAAAACCATTTCTTTCCTCACCTAATCGTTCCGAACTTGTCAGCGGCCGCATCCACCGGGTCGCCGATCACGTGCGACTAAACACAAAAACACGATAATACGATAAATTCCTGATTCGAAAATGGTTAAAGAATCAATCAGACAATCAGCACGCGAACTAGTGCCGGTGATCCGAAACATAGCGCGCCTTTTAGGAAAAATACGAGCTGCGTTTCATTATTTTTCGATACTATGCAAAACCCATCACTCAAGGAATTGTTAAATTTGATCGACTCGTAAGGACATTCTTGTTAATAAAAAATGAAAATTGAAAAAAAAAAGAAAATTGAACGGGGGAAAAATTCGATATAGGGTTTTCTCTGTATTCCGCGTGCTCTCTTCACGGACTTTATGGGGAATGACTCACCATAACAATTCTCTTATTCGATTGAATACCGGAATTCTAATAACGTCCAGAATTTATTGATACAAATTGAATCGCTCTTCAATAACTCGCCAATTCCAATAAAGCTGCTCACCATCCAATACTTCTTGTACAACTCATCGGTCCTGTTCATGTGTCGGACTGCGTATTGAAAAACGGCGGCGCGCAGGGGCGACTCGAGCTTGTCGATGGGCAGGTCGGCCTGCTCCCGAAGTTCCTGATAATTGAATTTTTTGAGCTGGACTTTAGAGATGACCCTTCGTTTGCACACAATCTCGGCTAGCCAAAATCAGTAGAAAGTGCTTATATATTAGCCTAATTCTTCGACATACAAAAACGCATTTTATTTTGAGTGATGGAACTTCTCTGTTTTTTTTAAAGCTACGACTGCTCTTAATGTGTAGGGAATGAGAGAGACAGAACTTGGTGTGATAGGGAGGAAAACTGTGCGGGAAACGGAAAAAAAAGAGAAGTGCCGTATGCATCCCCCCCTGCACCCTCCACCTTGCACACGCTCGGCTCTTCCGCCCACAGCAGTACACGCACGACGAACAGCCGCATCCACGTGTCCACCGGAACTGAGAATTGTTAATTGGAGAATTAATTATTTAATTAGTTTACAGATGCTAAAGTAATAGCGAATACAAGCTCGTTCGTTTAGATGGTTCAGGATCCCGTTGGGTACTAGAAAAGCAAGATTCAATTGAGAGAGAGAGACAGGTGCAATGATTCGTACAGCCCTGGCTAAGAAGGAGACAGGTGTAAAGGACGCTCAGAACTCATCCATTATCGAAAGGTCAAAGATCAAAGATCAAAGCTCACGCTCGCCCGGGCGTATCTTCCATCCGAGTTCGGTGAGAATGGGCAGAGCGAAGCGTATCATCCGTTTTTGGATGCGCTCGTGCATTTTGCTGGAATATTACGAAATTATTTCAGTGATCGTGAGTTCCGCGTGATTATATAAATATTTGTATTTATAATTTAAAAAAAAGATGTTTTAACAAAAATATAAAATTAAAATTACCGATATCGACTGCCGTCGTCCTTGTCTGCCTCCATCAGCTTGCCGTCGAACGTGCGAATGATGCGCCAGGTCATTTCGAAAATTATAAAAATTGTTAAAAAATAAGCCCGTTAAATTTGAAAATACTCATAGAGCATCATTATATAAAATGAACGTTACCCCACATGTCCATGCAGTCGAAATTGCGCTGCTCGAACATTTTGAAGAAGCGCCAGAAGAGGGTGAGGTGGACGGCTGCGATTTATCAATATTATCAAATTATCAATATTGAATTATCGCACGATTATTTTCCATTCTACACGCACTTGACTTCAATTGATAGCTCGCTAACGAGCACATTTCGTTTGGTGAGCATTTCAAATGGCAAAGGCAACCGGCTTTCCATTTTGCACGCTATCTCGCACATTCGAGTTGCGAAAGGATCTGCAGAATGAAGAGCCGGTGGGTAAGAATTTCAACCCAAGTTCGAATGTTGGTTCTCTTTTCCGGAGAAATGACGTGCGTATTGTGAGAATAGTTCAGGTTGCAAGAAAATCAAAAAAAAATCAATCGAAAAAAAATAAAAGACCTCACCGTCGATCGAACCAAATGTACTGTAGAAAATTTCCTGGCGGTGCAGGAAGTCGTAATACACAAACTCCTGGAATACGTTAATTTTTAATTAATGATGTTAATTATATTTCGCCCATTTATTCCTTTTTTGCATAATCATCATTCGTACAAATATATTACCTTGAGGTAGACCTCTCCTTTGTCGAGTCTACTCATCCGTCCCGTTATGCGTGTATTTTCCTTTATAACGGGCAAGAAACGATCTCGTCCAAGCCAGGGATCTCTCGGCTGAAACAAATATCGTGATTTTAATAATAATATTAACGATATTTATCCGTACGAGGTTATGACTGCGGGGAATGAGGGGTGGGTTTTCGAAATGCTCAGCAAACTTAATGTGATGGTTAGTCCTCCCCGGAAGGGATGAAATGAGGCGGAGACCAGTTAGATGAATACCCGTTGAATGGAAATATTGTAACGATAATAGAGTAATTCGTCACCAACCTTGGCTGGAGGAGCCGGAGGAGGCTCGGGAGTTGACTGAGTCGGCTGAAGTTGACTATTAGTACTTAATGCAAACAATACACAAATTTTTATGTTACTGCTATTTATTAGGTAGGGATTGGCTAAAAGTGGATTCCCTCACTAATTTTTGCTTGCTCTGACATCGAGTGTTTTACGCTGGTTATTACAAAGCAGGCTCTAGTTGCAATTTTATTAGATCAAACAATTACTACTTCCCCTCCCGGTCCGTGCATGAATTTCATTCAATCTCTAATAAAAACAAACAGATATGTTACCTGTGCGGATGTCTCGCCGACCTTCTCGGTTCCCTTCGGCTCTGAACCCTTTTTCCGTCTTCGCATCTGTAGATGTGTACTAATTATTTAGGTTCGGGTGTTAAGATATGGTGTTTAGCGTAATATTAATGTTGTAGTACTGATCTTGTCAGAATATGCCATCAGTTTTTCAAGAGCGGAGCGGAATAAAGATCGGTATGAAATTTTGCGATAATCTCACCACGAGAGCGACGATAATCGCGGCGATGACAATGAGCAAGATGAAGCCGCCGACGCCAACCCCAATAATAGGATCGAAACCCGCCGCTGCGGCTTGCTCGACCTCCTTTTTTTCTTTCTTTCCTGAAATATTGTATTGAAATAATGTCCGGGAAAATAGGCTTTTTTTTCAAAACATCGTATCTCAATTTGGTAGTTCTTCCTTTCTTTCATTTTTACATTATTCGTCGTTTTCAGAAAAAAAAGCGAGTGAGATTCCGACAATCGGTACGCAAAAAACTCACTTCCACAGAGTACGATAGCATCCCTATTGATCGCGCTCGAATTGCCATCGTTGAAGAGACCGGTGAGAAAATTGCACGTTGCCGACGGCGTTTCAATTTGAGAACCGCCAATGTTCGTGTACCTTGGAAAAATGAGTGTTCAAAACGTCAATAGGTGCTCAATTGATCCCTACTCAAGTGATGTCCGTGTAGTCCCTTACTAGTAAGAGGAAATTAACTAAGCTCACAATAGTTTGAAGCCGTCTGAGCAGGAAATATTCGTGTTATCACTCGATATATTGAACGATGTGCATTCCATAGTGTCGCCTGCCGGGCATTCGTCGGCGAAATTGGACGTAGACAGGCAGACACCTAAATAAATAAATCAATTTTATAAAAAAAATAGCAGAATGGTAACAATCTCTGCCGCAACTAACTCTTATTGAAGCATGATGCCTTCGAAATTTTTATACTTTCACCGCCACTTTCGATATGCCAGGCCGACTTCCTAAATTTGGAAATTCTGCATTGCTTATTAAAATTATTATTTACATTACCTTTCGTCAGCTTTATCTTTCATGCATTTCACTTCACCGTTCACAATTCGTCCATCGTCAATCATCCATTGATTTTCAGGGCACTAAAATGAATACTTGCTCAAATTGTAAAAAAAAGGGGAATAATTACCGTTTTCGCACTGCAATGTTCAGACATCGGCACAGTAAACGGAGCAGAACAACCAGAATATGGAAGAAGATCCAATGGCGGACAGAGTGTGCAGTCTGATATATATTTTATATATTGTATGCAGATACAAAACGAATTACTTACATCTCACGCCGCAAACAGCATTGAATTTTTCCGTTTGAGGTATTATAATTTCCGTTTTATCGTATGTCCATTTTCCATCGCGACAGCCTAATAGTGATTCTGGTGGAAGGACAGTTGGAGTCTCATTCTCGCGAGTAATCCTACAATTAATTAAAACATTTAAAGGTGAAAGGAAAACAATTCTAACATGAGAGAGGTAGGGTCTGCACATGTATATGGAGGAAACGCGTATTTATCGACCTGTGAACTTGTTTCTTACTTAGTTTCCCTATTTCCTTTTTATTATACCTGTTCTTCACGAAATTCATCATTACTATTAAGTGATGAATTGATCATATCAGGGTTACATCTCGCTTCCATTTTCGTCCAGAAAACGTACTCATTCCAAGTATTCTTGAATTCTTTCGTTCCATTGAAAGTCAATTTTGTTAAATCCTCGTTCACGGCAAATTTGGACCGGATCTGCATAACATAAAATATGAATTTATTCCAAAAAAATTTCTATAACAAATTACAGTCTTTCCGTCTGTTGTTTTCAGGATGAAAGAGCAGAAAATCGCATTGTCCTCGATTATGTTATTTCCAAGTTTTTCTGAAATTAATAAATTCGAGAAATTGAGCATTTTATAATTATGTACTACCTATGTTGAAAATTGCAGTGTTACAAGTCGGTCCGTTTTTGGTGCAAGAAAATTGGTCGATTCCTTGCGTTAATGATATTCCCGAGTCGACAATTGCTTCATTTGATTCACTTGCATTTCCAAGCATCATGATATGCCACTTACTATCAGAAAATGGTCTGAAACATAATAAATAAATGTTGATGTAACGGCTACTTTTTTCAGTAACATCTACTGAAATCGCTAGCATACAATCAACAATTTGACGAAAATAAATATATATCCACCTAATTTGAAGAAAAACGTCACACGGGGGGCCGTCTTTCAATTCAGCCTTGCTACCAACTTGCACGAGTTTCGTATCATCAGTCCCCTGCTGTACACATTTTCCACGAGTAAAACAGTCCTGAAAGGACCGTAGTCTCATGTTGTTACTGTCTGAAACATGCTACCATGGGTCCGAAGAACTAATATAATTAGCTTTTTTTTCTGTTCCAGAAGAGATCAGGGAACGGATTACCGTTGCTTTATCGTTGCCGCATTGAGCATAATCGATGCGATAATCAACGCTCAACGCGAGGTAGAAGGCGCAGAGAAGTAGTAGGAGAGTCCTTGTCAGCTGAAATTATTATGGTCATTAGATGATATAAAATGCTCCAGATATCCAGATAAATTTCATATTCTCGGTTAACAATTACAAAAAAAATAAATTGGTTTTGGACATGTGGCTTGAGGCGCAGCTGGCTTTACGAAAGTCATACTCCCAGCGAAGTCAAACTAACTCCTCCTTCCCTCCGATGTCGGTAAATTAGCAACGACAACGGGCGCGGAAAATATCCTATCCATTGAGAAATCATGGAGGAATAGGGTATAGCAGTCCGTCTACGAACCGGCCTTCAGATTTGTCTCACCTAGCGTTAGACTAGAATTCGAAATACGGGTAGTCGTCTCTTCATTTCCCACACTCTCTCACCGATCAGAGAGGCGAGAGAGTGTCTGATCCCAATCATTACGAAACCATAACATCAACCAATAGGTGGGGTACCATAAACTTGACCAGTAATTGGGAGAAACCAGAGCGTATCAGTTTTCGAATTCGTTCGGCGACCAACCATTATCGATCGAAGACCATTGAAGGAAGGATAAATAGAGAAGAGGAACCACTCGGGACGAAGCAAAGGATGAGAAATGAGGGGAGGAGAAGAAAATAATAGTAAAATAATTCAATTTGACATTTGCATTCGGCTAATTCAATTATCAAAACAAATTAAATTTCTTTTTTTTATTTGAAAAAGAAAATATTCGCGCACCAATCTTGTAAGTAAACAACAACAACAAAAAGTAGGCGTAACGACACTCCGCGGATCCAATCTACTGCACTGCAGTTTGTCAACAATAACCATTATGGTTCCGTATGGAAATGCATATTGTGAACGTTCTGAGGTTACGCTTGCAAGAACTCACTACGCTAAAGAGAACGATACGAGAGACATGTGAAAAGTGATTTGATTCTGGATGTGTGTACAATTTCACCTTTGCGAACAAAATGGCCTTTACAAAAAAAATTAGAAATGAATAAATGGAAGAAAAGCTTGATTCCGGAATCCGAATGAACAACCGCAGTCAAAGGACCAAGACAATGCAAAATATGAACATATTTTGATAACTTCCATGATATGTTCTAAGGTGTCGATCGTACGAGTAATATTGGTGTGTTCTTAGAACTACGTCCGTACTAGAGTCGGTCGATCGGAAACTAACCATTATCGATCGAAGACCATTGAAGGAGGGAGAAATAGAGAAGAGAAACCACTCGGGACGAAGGAAAGGATGAGAAATGAAGAGAGAAGAGAGGAAGAACAGAATAGAAAATATTTCATTTCGACATTTGCATGCGGCTAATTCAATGAACAAAGTAAAATAAATTTAATTAAAAAAAAATAAATTTTCATGCATCAACGTTACGAATTCCTAAGCAGTTAGCATGCATAGAATAGGTTCGTGAAATAAGATAAAAAAAATTTTTTTTTAATTAATTTTTTTTAAAATTACAATTCCCCATTATTTAACTAATTCTATTAGGTTGGTGCACAACTTTCTGAGGTTCTTATGCTCTTGTTTTTTTCGCACTTTCGCAAAAATCATTCCTGGCAGATTGTATGTACATTTTGACGAAATTTTTAGGAGGTATTTAACA
Source organism: Pristionchus exspectatus (assembly GCA_911812115.1). Taxonomy (NCBI): domain Eukaryota; kingdom Metazoa; phylum Nematoda; class Chromadorea; order Rhabditida; family Neodiplogasteridae; genus Pristionchus; species Pristionchus exspectatus. Next base: position 19,613,340 of record OU461584.1, on the reverse strand, counting down.
ACATATAATTCGATGGTTATCATTGTATTTATCTATAAGCACGTATTTATCTATAAGCGAGGATGCAATCTTTGCTTCGACTCTGCTTAATTTAGAACCCGTACTTCCTTGAAGTATCCTTCTTCGGCCCATTCGAGCGCTCGGCCCATTCGAGTGCGTTAGAGAACTCCTGTTCCACCTCCTTCTGGAATAAAATTATTATTATTATTGATAATATCATTATTAATATTAATTGAATTAAATGTAAAAAATAAATAGTGTAATAATCATTATAAATTCGGATTCGAAAATTGCTATTACAATCAATACTTTAAAAGACCTTGGTAGTGTAAAACCACATAATAATAGTAAACACTGGCACAAACACTGTTGGTTAGAACGGATGCCCCTTTGTTATAAAAATGATTACTAGTAGATAGCTTGTTTATTTGCACTATTCTAGCTTGGCTCATCAGTGAAGCAAAAATAATAATGATACCTTCTTGTCCCAGAAACGTAATGCAAAGTTGTCGATACGTTCCTTCATCTGAAAATAAATATAGTCATTGGTGCACCAAAAACGCCACTACAACGACATCGTTCATTATGAAGCATGTTCTCCATATGGCCCTCGGTCGGATGAGAACTATTTCGCAATACATTATCCGACATAACAATTGTCTCATGTAATCAAAAGTTCTCAAGCGACCTGGTGTCCTCCATACATCACCCTCCAGATAATTGCACACTTTATTCGATTTGCGGAACAACAATTTTTTTTTGCACAGTGTTGCGTGCGCACCCTATCACCATACTTTTTTGAACAATTAATGATCTTTGATCTCACCATTATCGGGTTGTGCTCATGCCCATCAGCCGGCATGGTATCATAGTATTTGAGCGTGGACTTGACCACTTTCTGCAAACATTAAAATTAGAATATTGCAATGAAAATCGACGGCGATTACGCACAAAAACAATGCATCTAGATAATATAAGGGGGTGCCCTGGCCCGTTTGTCAAATCTGAAACCGTTTCAACTGTAAGACGGCCGCATCGCTCGGCCGCATCGCCCCCTCCCCTTCGCCAAGCCGGCGATGCAGCCGAGCGATGCCGCCGTCTTAAAATTGAAACGGTTTCAGATTTGACAAACGGCCAGGGCACCCCCTTATATTGACATACTTCCATGCCCTTGTACTGGTGGTCGTAACACGTGCTCTCCGCTAGAACATTCAACGTCTTGTGGCTCGCACGCTAAAAAAATTGATTGTTTTTTTTATTTTGTATTACTAATAATTAATTTTAATTGACATTAATACTATTACCATCCAGTCGTTCTTTATCGCCGCTTTCTCACTGTCACTTTTCGTTTTGCTGAAGGGCAAATATTTAGCGAGCGTTATACATATTTTGAAGAGACCAAAGATCAAAGATCAGAGATCAAAGTTTCGAGATCAATCAAGCCCTCACCACAGATCTCTCAACTGATCCTCACGCCAGAATGATAACGCCTTGGGCAAAGTGTCCTGAGATTGATGTAAAAAATATATTGAATAATAAATAATACGATCGGACATTATTACACGTTCACGTTTTGTCTAGCCTCGTTTTTTTGCTGTTGGCGTATTCTACGCGATTCTACGCGCGCAGCTCACCACGAAGTGGTCGATCGCCTCGATTCCGGACTCAAATTGCTCCGTGGCTCCGCTGTACGCCCAGTACATGTCAACCGGCGAGTAGATGGCTGCAAACTGCAACGGATCAAAGATTAAAGATCAAAGATTAAAGATCAACGATCAACGATTAGGGACAAGGAGCAAAAACCTACATCGAAGCAGTAATCGAGCACCATATCCATCTGTCTGATTCCTCTCGCCGATTTCTCGGCCATAGTCAGCCCGAACATGAGGTGCTGTCTGTAGAAAAACAATTTTTTTTTCTAGCAGTTTCCCTCCAATATTTGCATTCTTATCGCTACACAGTAGAGCGATTTTAGCTAGTTGATTTCAGCTAGATTTTAGCTAGTTCAAATAAACACAGAAGTTCCGAATACGCATTTCTTGGGATAGCAAAAGGTGAGCAATAAAAGTGTCACGATAGTTCATACAGTTCCCTCAAATCTCGCCAAGTCTTCCGTCCCTTTGCGCAATACTGATGATGAGTACACCTCTTCTGACTCAACACTATAGTTCGAAATAAAGGGTAGTCGTTTCACGTACTCTCTCAACGGTCAGAGAGGCGAGAGAATGCGTGAAATGATGAGACGACTACCCGTATGTCGAATGCTAACGCCAATTGATCGCCTGGACCAAAGATCAAAGATCAAAGATTAACGATCAGGGACAATCACCTGATCGTGCCGTATTCGTCCTTGGTCGGGTCCTCGGGATTGTCGACCGAGATCTGAAGTTGGCACGAAATGACCCTCCTCATTTCCCATGCTCTCTCGCCTCGGCGAAAGGTTGTATACAAAATAATGAATCCGTTCAAATCCAACCCTCATCTATAGTGTCCGCATTGCAATTAAACCCATTTCGTTGATATAACTGTGAAGCAAAATAAAATATCTCTATTCAGCGAATCTTGAAAATCAGGAAATAGTCTTCATTGAAGCTGCGTTTTTTTGCCCAACAATAAGCAATGACTTTATTATTGCTCTGGTTCGAAAAGTTCACTGCATGCTCGGTATCCCTATTCCCAAACGTGCAATCATCCCGACCTGCCAGTTTTTCCGGTATAATTCCCTGCAGCGACCAAGGCGCGCGTTTGCGAACCCGATCACAATAGCACGCATCGGTGATTCGAGCTCTTCGATCGGAAGATCCGCCTGCCGCTCGAGCTCCTCAAATCAACTCACATGCGTCCGAAATCATTAATCAGTTTGTTCATTAAATCTCGCAATTGCTATTTTTTCTGTCAAAAACGCCTTGATTTGCCTAGATTTTCAAAATATGAAATAAAACGATACCGCGATAACGCTGGCTTCGTTTGCCCACATGAGGACTCGCACGACGAAGAAACGCATCCAAACGTCGGTAGGGGCTGAATTTAAAATTAAATAATTTCAAAATTGTTTTGTTTCATGTTTTTTAAACAAATCTTGACAGTTAACGAGTAAAATGTTTGTTAGAAGACCCATAGAAGAAGACTAATGAACCATCGTTTTAATAAAAATAAAAAGTTTTAGTTAAAAATATTGGATTCATACAATCTGTGGTCTTGCGGGTCCATCCGAGGCAGTTGAGAATCGGCTTAGCGAAGCGAATCATCACCATCTTGATCCTGTTTTCAAACGTTACGGTGTATCTGAAAGGAACATTTTTGAAAATATTCAAAATTAATTGTAATTTTGTTGATCTGATGATTGACCCATTCCATACAATATTGATGTACAAAGGTTTAAATTTAAAAAAAGAGTACCCGGTTTTATATTTTGTTCCGAAGATTTTCCTGTCCGTCAAGCGACCGAGGAATACCCTTACCATCCGGAAGATCATCTCTGAAAAAAAAAACAACATAAAACAACAAAAACAAAAGAAAAAAAGTAAAAACAAACCCCAGACGTCTATAGAGTCCATGTTGCGCATCACGCACATGTCAAAGAATTTCCAGAATTGCGCGAAGGTGCCGCTCGCGGTGTTGACCTCTTTATCTGAAGAGTTTATTGAAAAATATTGATCAAAAAAGTAAAAGTTTATGAGAAATCCATCCAAAAGTGCTAACCCTCCGAATATGCGCCCATTTTTGCAATGTTGTTGAAGACTTTTTTCTTGTTCTCGGGATTGTACTGTATAAACTCCTGAAATGAAACATAAATGCGAGTCCAATCGAAAACTATCAATTTGTGAATCAGAATAGCAAAGTGCAGGTTCGCGCAGAGTCAAAAATTTTCAAAAAAAATTCAAAAAGGGAAGTAATTATGCTTCATGTAATGTATCTAGGAGAGGAAACTAGGACTGTGGTTGCCAAAATGAATAATCCCTCTCTTCACCCCACGTCGTCGTCTCTGTCGAATGATGAAGAGACTTCTTCAGGCTGACACCCCCCTCCCATTAACCAATCCATACCTTCAGAATGATCTGGTCAAAGGTGCCATTGTCAAAATGGCCCAAGCAGAGCGCGCTCGGAACGAGCTCGGGCAGGTCGCGCGGCCGCTGGTCCCACGGCAATCTTTGCTGGAAATAATTACGCGTATTACCCCTCAGGAAATTTATAATTACAAATTTATTTTTATAAAAAACAATTAAATTTAACTTACCTCTTCCACTTCCACCGTATGCTTCTTGTAGCCGAGGTCCTGTTCTGGAGTGCGGAGAATGGGCTGAATTATTGCATTTTTATTTTTTCAATAAAACTAAATTCTATTTATAGTGTAAAAGAATGGTCAAGTGTTGCCCTGAAAATGGCTATAATTTCATACAGGAAATGAGTCAACAGCTCAAAAGAAAACAATTCTAGAAATAAAATAATTAAAACAGAATCACCATAAAAATGAGATCGGCTTCATCGACCTTTCGCAGCGGCTGGTCGAGCCACGCCTGATACGCAACCTCACGCCTCCAGATCTCAAATTTGAATAATTTATTCATTCTAAAGCTCAACAAACAACTCATCGCTTCTTCTGAGCGATTGGAGGAAAACGCCCCTTGTTTAGAGAGTTAATGTAATTATTGAGTTGTTTCTCAGAAATAATTTCAGCAGAGAACTGTAGAGCTTTTAGGGGAGCAAACCCCGGGAAAAGTGTCATCCACAGTTTTTGAAAACGCACCACGATCTTGACAATGAGGAAGACGATGAGACCGAGCAGCAGCAAGCCGCCGATGCCCCCGACGACTCCTCCAACGATCGGACCGGCGCTGCCGGTTGCCGTTCGCTCCTCCGCCTCGCCTCCCTTGTCCGGCTTCTCGATGGGTGGTCCGGGCACTGGAATTGCGGCACTTTGAGCAGCCCAGGAACAGCATATTATTCGGTTGATATCGTCTAACGACGAGTGCGGCATCATGATAACCAAACGAATGCAGAAAGTGCACGCTCACGGCCCTTGTTAAAAGCCGTCCGTAAAAAAACACGATGTTAAAAAGCCGCAAAAACTCACTTGTACAGAAAACACTCGAGCCGCGGGGTAGCTGGTTGCCTTTTTCGTCGACGAATTTTCCACTGGTGAAATCGCACTTGATCGATGCCGTTTCGGCAGGGCTGCTTCCGCTGGCCATCCACCTAGAATTTTTAACTTAATTTATTCAATTTAATTAATGAAATAATCGACATATCTATTTCGAATTAAACAATTAAAGTCCAACGATCTAATAACAGTGACCAAACAGTCAGAATGATTAGAATTTTGTTTATTCCTCGTTGGAATTGCCGAGAAACCGGTAAAAATGAATAGACTCACTTTAGTTTGAAGTCGTTAGTGCAGGAGAATTCGGACCCATCAGCAGACGTCTTTCGCGTTTGGCACACCATAGGAGGAGAATCAGGGCATTTCTCCACGGGATCGAAATTATTCATGCAGATTCCTAAAAATATTAATTTAAAAAAGTGAGGAATAGATGAGTAAAAAGTGCTCAAAATTACTGACTCGTATCGACGCAGGATGCTTTAGTCACTTTAATCGATTCATTGGCGGTTTTCAAGTACCATGATGAGGTTCTGAGATGAGATTTCATATTATTTTCCAAATTTGTAAATGTTGTGCTTACTTTTCTGGTCCTTCATCTTTCTCGCACTTCATTGATCCATTGAGAACTCGAGCACCGTCAATCATCCACGGATTGTCCGTACACTGAACAAAGACGAATTTGAAAAATCAAGTCAGTAAGACATTTAAAAAAAATAAAAAATTCTCACAGTGGTGGTGACGCATCCTTCGTTGGATATTCCATTCGTAGGATTCGATCCGCCCGCTATTTCGATGTTTCCCAAGGGCGGACAGCGGGAGCAAACTGAATTGATGGATAACAAATTTACAATCAAAATTTTGAAAAAAAAATGCTCACATTTCTCTGCACAAACAACATTGAATTTTTCTCCCTCCGGTATTGCAATGGAATTTGAATTTTTCATGTAAGTCCATACGTCGACTTTGCAAGACAATTTACTTTCTTTTTCGAGAGCTTCTTTTGTTGAATCCGCACGTGTTATTCTGAATTGTTAATTTTTTTATTTTTAATCGAATTGGATTCTTATACATCATATTTTCGGAACTTCCACAACTGATCGGAGAATAAGCATAAATGTCAATCTGTTAAGAAAAACTGATACAAAAAAATAACATAATAATATCACTTTCTCTTGTCGGTATACGCCAGTCGAGTAATCCACTGTAGATATCAATTCGGGATTACACTTTTCTGTTTGGTGCACACTCCAGAGCGTTTCTTTGTTTGAACTATAGGTGATAGATTGTAAAGAATCGAGTGTGTACTCGAAAGTGGGAAAAGCAGTATTATCATCATAATTTGAAGATATCTGAAAAAAAGCATTTCATTATTGCATTTTGAAACAAAATTGAGATAACTTGCCTTTGATCCCGCTTGTATTTCAAAAGTGAAAGTGCAAAACACAATATTTTCGTCGAATTTTGAGCCTTTGCGAGAAACTGAATATTTAGAAATGAATGATAATCGTGCGTTTGAGATGCTGAGCAAACGAAATGTGCTGGTTAGTAGAGTTGGCAATACGAGCTAAACGGGCCGTAATGGCTTGACCTCTCTCGGGAGGAGTAAACATGGCCTGTTTAGAACGCGCGCGTTCTAAACGTGACACGTTATGGAGAGGAGCTAAACCTGGCAGGTATTCCCTTAACCTGCCACGTTTAGCTCCCCCTACTCTCACCCTTCCCTCTCCCCATGGAGATGGAAAGCGCACTCTCTTCCGATCACACACTCTCTCGTCGTCACTGTGCTTCGCATCCCCTTGGAGAGAGAGGAGGGTGAGCGTGGGGGGAGCTAAACATGGAAGGTTTAGGGAATACCTGCCACGTTTAGCTCCTCTCCCCTCCCTTATCCTAAACGTGGCAGGTTTAGAATGCGTGCGTTCTAAACGGGCCCGTTATATCGTTATCGTTTAGCCAACCCTACTGGTAAGTGCGCTTTCAATTGCCCAGGAGGAAGGAAGGTGTGAGGAGGTGTGAGTTCACAAGCGTTCGCCAACGGGCAGTTACAAGTGGAATGTAAAATATTTATACGATAATTTTTGTCTTTCCCCAGAAACGTCTCTCGGAATTTCTATTCATGATTGTGTTTAGGGGCATTAATTTTCAGTTTTTTCAAGGATAAAAATCTTAACCGTGTTTATAAACCGATTACAGCACTGCACTTTTTCCATGAGACGAGCATGATGAGAGCGGAACAGTTTTTTTTTCGAATTTGAGAATTTCTCGACATTATTCGAGTTACTCGAATCCCTCTCTCAATCTCTTAATATTTTGACTTTCTGTTTGGTTAAGAAATTCTATAGTTTCAGCGTATTCCACACGTTTGCGCATCATGTCTCAAAAAGTGAAATGACTTCATGGTTTCTTTGTAACAAGGCCAAGTTCTAATTGTCAGGCCCAATGACTACCGAGGTAGGAATCGAAAAATCCTTGGGAAAGATAAAATGGTGACCTTTGTTCTTCATATTCTGAGAAAAAAAATCACATATCTCACCAATATCGAAAATTGTAGTATCTCCTATTGGTTTGTTGTCCTTGCATCCAAATTGAGTTGCTCCCTGTTTCAACGAAACTTCAGAACTTCCAAGTTTTGCTGTTGAATCAGTGGCATTCACTTGTATCATAACATGCCATTTGGTTCTTGAATAAATTCTGCAATTATTTACTGTTAATTGTTTATGGATTATCTTGTATTAGTAAATTCAAGAATTGACTGCGTACCGAACTTGTATGACAACATCACAAATTCCATTTAGCAATTTTCCCTTTCCAAAATCGAATAAATATAAGGTATTCTTCGCAGCTAGGTCTCGTTGTGATAACTCAGCACATGACTCCCGAATGAAACATATCTGTGAGATAAACAATTTTTTTCATTGAAAGAAATGTATAAAATAAAGATATTACAACAAAATTGCCCTGACCGTCGACATGCCACACTGATTCCAATCAATTTGATCAATGTGATCGACGCTCCATGAGAGGAAGAATGCGCTGAGCAGTAGTAGAAGTGTCCTTGTCAGCTGAAATGGCACGTGTTTACGTCGCCTATGGTCGAGCTGAACACGATTATGCATCAAAAATTTGTTAAATTTGTTTGGCGCAGCCCATTTTGTTGTAGTATCCTTTTATTCCGACAGTACAATGCACACGGAGCTGATGAGCAGGAAGAGAGCGGCGTGGGCGGCGTACGGTAGTATCCAGGAGGTCACCAAAGAACTCCAGGATCCCAAGCTCCGTTCATCCCTCTTGGACTCGCACGTCCTCCCGGCCCTATGCTACGCTGCCGAGACTTGGCCCCTAACGAAGTCCGTCCTCTTTTTCATCGAAAAACGCATCGGGCACTCAAGAGATCGCTGATTGGAACGAATCTCCATTCGATGCGGCAGAAGAAAATGACGAGCACTGACGTCCGCCGGATCTCTCTTCTAACCGACCCGATTGACTAATTCATTTCAAGTTTTGCATATCGATAATTGAATCTCGATAAATTCAATTATCGGTATTAATAAAAAAAACAAGTTATTATTCAAGCAAAAGAGTGAACGTCATTTTTAATGTGCTACTTTATCTGAGCCTCTCACTATCTCTGGGAGAAAATATAGCACGCCAATCACGAGAGAATCAAGTGGATAATACGAATGTCTACACGGAATTTAGTCCGTTGTACCGGGTCTATTTCCATAATACTCAGAACTATTTTGGAACTAGGTATTCAGTCCTTCAGTAATTGTCATTCACGGAGGGAAGCACGCACATCAATGAACAATTTGAGATGAAATCCGTACCATTATCGATCGAAGACCATTGAATATATTTCATTTCCATAATACTCAGAACTATTTTGGAACTAGGTATTCAGTCCTTCAGTAATTGTCATTCACGGAGGGAAGCACGCACATCAATGAACAATTTGAGATGAAATCCGTACCATTATCGATCGAAGACCATTGAAGGAAGGAAGAATAGAGAAGAGAAACCACTCGGGATGAAGGAAAGGAGGAGAAATGAGGAGAGGAGAGACGAATAACAATTCATTTCAAGTTTTGCATATCGATAATTGAATCTCGATAAATTCAATTTTCGGTATTAATAAAAAAAAACAAGTTATTATTCAAGCAAAAGAGTGAACGTCATTTTTAATGTGCTACTTTATCTGAGCCTCTCACTATCTCTGGGAACAATTCATTTCAAGTTTTGCATATCGATAATTGAATCTCGATAAATTCAATTATCGGTATTAATAAAAATAACAAGTTATTATTCAAGCAAAAGAGTGAACGTCATTTTTAATGTGCTACTTTATCTGAGCCTCTCACTATCTCTGGGAGAAAATATAGCACGCCAATCACGAGAGAATCAAGTGGATAATACGAATGTCTACACGGAATTTAGTCCGTTGTACCGGGTCTATTTCCATAATACTCAGAACTATTTTGGAACTAGGTATTCAGTCCTCCAGTAATTGTCATTCACGGAGGGAAGCACGCACATCAATGAACAATTTGAGATAAAAACCGTACCATTATCGATCGAAGACCATTGAAGGAAGGAGGAATAGAGAAGAGAAACCTCTCGGGATGAAGGAAAGGAGGAGAAATGAGGAGAGGAGAGACGAATAACAATTAATTTCAACATATCGATAATTGAATCTCGATAAATTCAATTATCGGTATTAATAAAAAAACAAGTTATTATTCAAGCAAAAGAATGAACGTCATTTTTAATGTGCTACTTTATCTGAGCCTCTCACTATCTCTGGGAGAAAATATAGCACGCCAATCACGAGAGAATCAAGTGGATAATACGAATGTCTACACGGAATTTAGTCCGTTGTACCGGGTCTATTTCCATAATACTCAGAACTATTTTGGAACTAGGTATTCAGTCCTCCAGTAATTGTCATTCACGGAGGGAAGCACGCACATCAATGAACAATTTGAGATAAAAACCGTACCATTATCGATCGAAGACCATTGAAGGAAGGAGGAATAGAGAAGAGAAACCTCTCGGGATGAAGGAAAGGAGGAGAAATGAGGAGAGGAGAGACGAATAACAATTAATTTCAACATATCGATAATTGAATCTCGATAAATTCAATTATCGGTATTAATAAAAAAAACAAGTTATTATTCAAGCAAAAGAGTGAACGTCATTTTTAATGTGCTACTTTATCTGAGCCTCTCACTATCTCTGGGAGAAAATATAGCATTGTTCATTTTGTTCATTTGTTTTTCAAGGCCATTAACTAAAAATGCAGATATTATTTCTTTCACTGGTTTGGGCACTTCTTCCTCATTCCTCAGGCATCGCCGCAACAGCAACAATGGACTGAAATTGCACATGGAGAATTGTGTCTATCTATTAGTCTTTTCTCACTGTTTTCACATTGCCTGTGTCAGCTATTTCCTTGTGTTGCATACGGCGTCTTCTAATCTGTAATTGAGACTTAGAAGCAGATTGACAGCCATTATCAGTCCTGCTAGCTCTTTGAGAGGACTGTTACAAAAAAGACCAACTAAAAGATCCCAGATTTTTTTTCATAACCTGTTAGGCAATGCTTAGCCGCGGAAAAGTGTCATCCACAGCTTTGAAAACGCACCACGACTATGACGATGAGGCCAACGACGAGACCGAGCAGCAGCAAGCCCCCGACGACGCCCCCGATCACGGGTCCGGCCGACATGGGTGGCTTCTCCCCTTGCCCGCCGCCTCCGGCTTCTCGATGGGTGGTCCGGGCTCTGGAATTGCGGCACTTTGAGCAGCTCAGGAACACGCATATTATTTTGTTGATATCGTCTAACGACGAGTGCGTCATCATGATAACCGATGAGCTCTAGCACGACGAGTCTGAATCTGTATGCTCACGGCCCTTGTACACATACGCCCGGGTTTTTTTAAAGAGCAAACACATTTTTTTGAGAAAACTTGCTCACTAGTGCAGTAAACACTTGAGCCGCTCGGTAGCTGGTTCCCTTTTGCGTCGACGAATTTTCCACTGGTGAAATCGCACTTGATCGATGTCGTTTCGGCACCGCTGTTTCCGCTTTCCGCCCACCTAAAATTTACATATTGATTTCGAATAATATAATTTAATTTCAACGATCTAACAACAGTGACTAAACAGCCAGAATGATTTGAAGTGTTCATTCGTCGTTGGAACTGCCGAGAAAGCGGTAGGAATGAATAGACTCACTTTAGTTTGAAGTCATTAGTGCAGGAGAATTCCGAGCCGTCTTCTGACTTTGTTCTCGTTTGGCATACCATGGGGGGAGAATCAAGGCATTTCTCTGCGGGTTCGAAATTTCTTATGCAGATTCCTAAAATAATTAATTTATAAAAGTGAAGAATGAGTTAAAAGTGGAAAAAATAAAGAAAAAGAGTGCTCAAAACTGACTCGTATCGACGCAGGACGCTTTAGTCACTTTAATCGATTCATTGGCGGTTTTCAAGTACCATGATGAGGTTCTGAATTTTTTTATAAATTAGTTATTTTTTAACTATACGGACTTTTCTGGTCCTTCATCTTTCTCGCACTTCATTGCACCATTGAGAACTCGAGCACCGTCAATCATCCACGGTTTGTCCGTACACTGAACAAAATCGAATTTGAATAATGATATCCGTCTGTTAATTATAAAAAAAAACTGAAAATGCAAAAATATAGCCAAAACGGGAAAAGTTAACGCACAGTTGTGGTGACGCATCCTTCGTCGGATATTCCACTCGTAGGTTCCGATCCACCCGCAATTACAATGTTTCCCAGTGGCGCACAGCGGGAACAAACTGCAATCGCAATCATAAAATTTTGTGAGAAAAAGATCAGCTAACATTTTTCCGCGCATACAACATCAAATTGTTTATTTGCCGGTATATTAATTTCTGCCGTGTCCGTATACGACCAGAATCCCGTTTTACACGAAAGATTGGTCTCCTTTTGAAGCAGAGTTGGTAATTCATTATCGCGAGTGATTCTGAAAGTTACTCTTGAAGCATGACTGAATTTGGTCCAATAACGCACATCATTGATTGTGGCGGTTCGCATTTGATAGGAGGGAAAGTGTACTTATCAATCTGAAATTTATGCGCCTGAGTATGTAATTCGACAGAAGCCCTAATTTTTGGAGAATGCGTGCAAATCGAGGAGAGTTAAACGCCGATTCGACAACATTAACCATATTATGAAAAATACCTGTTCTTGCAGAAATTCTTCGCTTGGGATTATGGATGATTTTATCTTTTCCGGATCGCAATTTGAGTTCATTCGTTTCCAGAATTTAGATTTCGGCCAAGGATATTCCAAAGTGAGCTCGGCATTCAATATCAACTTCGGGTTATTATCATTGCTTTTAAATAATGAGTCGATCTGAAACATTACACGTTCAGTTAATCATGCTTATCAAAAGAAAATAATTGTCAGTAGTTGTTTTGAAAATGTTATTAGGTAAAGACTAAATATCATAACCATTCGTAGGATTCATAAAAATCGGAACATCACATCCTAACTCACTTCGGAACCATCGTTTGTTTCAAAAATGAAAGAGCAGAATAATAATCGTTCTTCGTATTTTTCGTTTCCCAGTTTGTCTTCAATTGATGTTTAGAAAACAATGAAAAGACAAAAACAACAAGCGTACCTATTTTGAAATCTATCATTTTTCCAGTTGGGCCACTTTTCTTGCACGTAAATTGAACTGCACCTTGGGCAAATGATATTCCAGTATCGTCAATTGGTTGTGAAAATGTAGTTGAATTCACTTGAACCATGATATGCCATTTGCTGTCCGTAAAGGGTCTGAAAATAATCACATTACACAGTCTGTTCTGATTTAATTAAGAGATAATTTTGGAAAATAATAATAAGACGAATTTTTATATTTATCAAAACATACCTGATTTGCATAATGACATCGCAATTTTCATCCTTAAAATCTTCTATTTTGGGAAGTTCGACGAGATTTTGTGAATTTAAAGCGTCCTTGACGCACACATCATGAGCGAAACAGGTCTAAATATGGTACGTTTGAGATAAAAAAAATTGCAAATGTGTTTCCTTAGAATACATTAGCAATTTTTCTGTGGCCTAAATTACCGAAAACAACCATAATTATTAACGCACCGTAATTTTGCCACAATGCTTCAAATCGATATGATATTCAGCGCCCCACGAGAGGAAGAATGCGCTGAGCAGTAGTAGTAGAAGTGTCCTTGTCAGCTAGAAATAGGTATTGTTAAGATGATAGATAAGTCAGTCACTAGTCTTATATACGGTAATTTGGGCTATGGTAGGTCGCAATAAGAATAGTTCGATTTTCGATCCGAATAAAAACTATGGGGTGCGCACCAAAATCTATGCGGTTATGTGCACGCCACCGGTGTTGGACACCTACGAATCTAGGAATTTGGTACAATTTTGTTCTTAGATGAGCTAAGCATGCATGCATTTCATCATCAGAGTACCATTATCGATCAGTACCATTATCGATTAAAAACCATTGAAGGAAGGAGAAATAGAGAAGAGAAACAACTCGGGACGAAGGAAAGGATGAGAAATGAGGAGAAGTGAGATGAATATCAATTCATTTAAACTTTTGCATACAGATAATTGAATCTCGATAAATTCAATTTTCGGCATTATTAAAATAACAAGTTGTTATTCAATCAAAAGAGTGAACGTGATTTTTTAGTTGCGCTAATTTTTCTGAGCTCATCACTATCATTGGGAGAAAATCAATGACACCAATCACGAGAGAATCATGTAGATAATAGGGATGTCTACAAGGAATTTAGCCCGTTGTACCGGGTCCATTTCCATAATACTCAGAACTATTTTGGAACTAGGCATTCAGTCCTCTAGTAATTGTCAGGAACGGAGGAAAGCTCGCAAATCAATGAACAATTTGAGATAGAAACCTTACCATTATCGATCGAAGACCATTGAAGGAGAGAGGAATAGAGAAGAGAAACAACTCGGGACAAAGGTCACTTGGAATGAACTTGCTTGCTCGGGTTTCAGCTATTCAATGCCAATTTTGTACATTTTGTTCATTTGTTTTTCAAGGCCATTAACTAAAAATGCAGATATTATTTATTTCAATGGTTTGGGCACTTCTTCTTCAGTCCTCAGGCATCGCCGCAACAGCAACAATGGACTGAAATTGCACATGGAGAATTGTGTCTATCTATTAGTCATTTCTCACTGTTTTTACGTTGGCTGTGTCAGCTATTTCCTTGTGTTGAATACGGCGTCTTCTAATCTGCAATTGAGACTTAGAAACAGATTGACAGCCATTATCAGTCCTGCTAGCTTTTTGAGAGGAGACACTGTTACGAAAAAGACAAACTAAAATATTCCAATTTTTTTTCTTCATAACCTGTTAGGCAATGCTTAGCCGCGAACAAGTGCCGTCCACAGTTTTTGAAAACTTACCACGATTATGACGATGAGGCCGACGACGAGACCGAGCAGCACCAAGCCCCCGACGATGCCCCCTATGACCGTTCCGGCCGATGAGGGGGGCTTCTCCCCCTTGCCCGCCGCCTCGGCCTCCTCGATGGGTGGTCCGGGCTCTGGAATTGTTGCGCTTTGACGAGTCACATAACGTTATTTTGTTGATATCGTCCAACTACACATGCGGCATCATGATAACCAATGAGCTCTAGCACGACGAGTCTGAATCTGTATGCTCACGGCTCTTGTACACATACGCCCGGGTTTTCTTTAAAGCGCTAACACATTTGTTGAGAAATCTTGCTCACTAGTGCAGTAAACACTTGAACCGCTCGGTAGCTGGTTCCCTTTTGCGTCGACGAATTTTCCACTGGTGAAATCGCACTTGATCGATGTCGTTTCGGCACCGCTGTTTCCGCTGGCCGCCCACCTAGAATTTACATATTTATTTCTAATAAAACAAATAAATTCCAACGATCTAAAAACAGTTACTAAACAGCCAGAATGATTTGAAGTGTTCATTCGTTGTTGGAACTGCCGAGAAACCGGTAGAAATGAAGAGACTCACTTTAGTTTGAAGTCATTAGTGCAGGAGAATTCCGAGCCGTCTGCGGACTTTGTTCGCGCTTGGCACACCATGGCGGGAAAATCAGGGCATTTCTCTGTGGGTTCGAAATTTGTCATGCAGATTCCTAAAATAATTAATTTATAAAAGTGAAGAATGGATAAATAGTTGCTAGTAAAAAGTGCTCAAAATTACTGACTCGTATCGACGCAGGATGCTTTAGTCACTTTAATCGATTCATTGCCTGTTTTCAGGTACCATGATGAGGTTAACGCTCCTTCTTCTTTCTCGCACTTCATTGCACCATTGAGAACTCGATTATTGTCAATCATCCACGGTTTGTCCGTACACTGAACAAAATCGAATTCGAATCATGATATTCGTTTGATATTGAAAGAAAAGAAAAAAAATTAAATTAAAAAAAGCCAAAACGGGAAAATAAAACTCACAGTAGTGGTGGCGCATCCTCCGTCAGAAGTTCCATTCGTAGGTTTCGTTCCGCCCGCTATTTCGATGTTTCCCAGTGGCGCACAGCGGGAGCAAACTGAATTGCTAAATGTACTTTGAATTGAAATAAAATTCATTCTCACATCTCTCCGCGCAAACAACGTCAAATTTCTCCTTTTTAGGAATCGCAATTTCTGACGTGCCAATGTACGACCAGAATTTTGATTTACATGATAATTCTGTGCTTTCTTGGAGCAGAGTTGGTGATGCATTAACTCGGGTTATTCTGAAATATGTAAGGAACATCACTGGAAATGCTACTACGAACACACAAGAGTGATTTCGGAGGCTCGCATTTAATGGGAGGGAATGAATACTTATCTATCTGAAATTCCTCTTTTATCTCTTTTCTTTTTTGAAGGAAGAACCTGGGTTTGCAAAAACTCTTCACTGGGAATTATGGACGATTTTATATCTTCTGGATTGCATGTTACTTTCATTCGCCAGAATTTTGAGTTCGGCTCACTGAATACCAAGGACATGGTATTCACAACAAACTTTGGATCATTATCGTTGTTTGTGAATTTTGATTCGATCTGAAGCGTTAATTGAGTGAAATAACTTGTTATGATGAAATACTGAAATGGTATTTCAATGGACAAAATGAAGTAATGGAGCAAATAGGCACTCGCAGAGCATCTATGATTATTTAAACCAGCATTGGTGCTTCTCTTACTTAATATAAATAATAAAATCACTTACCAAGGAAGCATCGTGTGTTTCAAAGGTGAAAGAACAGAACAATAAACGCTCCTCGAATTTTCCATCTCCTAGTTTTTCTTAAATTTATGTTTAGATCACAATGATAAGAAAAACAAAAAAAAACGAACCTATTTTGAAGTCAATCATGTTTCCAGTTGGGCCACTTTTCTTACATGCAAATTGAACACCATCTTGAAAAAATGATATTCCAGTGTCGTCAAGTGGGTGTGTATATTGAGTTGCATTCACTTGCACCATGATATGCCACTTGCTGCCAGAAAAGGGTCTGAAAATAATCACAGTACACGTATAGTTTTAAAAAGAAGTAACTTTAGAAACTACCAATTATACAAAGTTTTATATTTATCGAAGCACACCTGATTTGCATAATGACATCGCAATTTTCATCCTTAAAATCTTCTATGTTGGTAAGTTCGACGAGATTTTGTGAATTTAACGCGTCCTTGACGCACACATCATGAGCGAAACAGGTCTAAATATAGTACGTTTGAGATAAAAAAAATTGCAGATGTGTTTCCTTAGAATACATTAGCAAATTTTCTGTGGCCTAAATTACCGAAAATAACCATATCTATTAACGCACCGTAATTTTGCCACAATGCTTCAAATCGATATGATATTCAGCGCCCCACGAGAGGAAGAATGCGCTGAGCAGTAGTAAAAGTGCCCTTGTCAGCTGCAAATAGGTATTGTTAAGATGATAAGTCAGTCACTAGTCTTATATACGGTAATATGGGCTATGGTAGGTCATAATGAGTATCGATACGAATTATCACCAATTATCGATCCGATTATATATACTCATGTCGGCTCGGGGTGCGCATCCAAAAATCAATGGGGGTCTGTGCACGCCGCTGGTGTTGGACACCTATGGATCTAGGCAACTTGATACAATTTTGTTCTTAGAACAGCCAAACTATCGCGCATTTTATCATCAGAAGTACCGTTATCGAATGAAGATCATTGAAGGACGGAGAAATAGAGAAGAGAAACCACTCATGACGAAGGAAAGAATGGTAAATGAGGGGAGGAGAGAAACGAATAATAAGTCATTTCACCATTTGCATCAGAATAATTGAAAAAAATAAATAAATTGAATTATCAATACTATTTAGTCAGAAGTGCGAACGTGCATTTCGATCAAAATCATGCGAATGTGTCAATTAATCTTTCTCACTATCTGCGCGACACAAAAATATGAGCAAAACGTGTTTTTAATCACTCAGTCTATTTATGATCTCTCGCAGACTGTACAAAAAATAACAATATTTAGTGTTTTTACTCTGATCGTGATCAGACTCAGACTCTCGTAGTGGTGGTCAACCAGTGAGTAAACGGTAGAGTTCGTAATACGGGTAATCGTATCTTCATTTCACGCACTCTCCCACCGGTCAGAGAAACGAGAGAGTGTGTGAAATAGAGAGATGGGAAACCGTACCATTATCGATCGAAGACCATTGAAGGAAGGAGGAATAGAGAAGAGAAACAACTCGGGACGAAGGAATGGATGAGAAATGAGGAGAGTGAGATGAATAACAATTCATTTCAACTTTTGCATACAGATAATTGAATCTCGATAAATTAAATTTTCGGCATTATTAAAATAACAAGTTGTTATTCAAACAAAAGAGTGAACGTGATTTTTTACTTGCGCTAATTTATCTGAGCTCATCACTATCATTGGGAGAAAATCTATCACGCCAATCACGAGAGAATCAAGTGGATAATAGGGATGTCTACAGGGAATTTAGTCCGTTGTACCGGGTCTCCTTCCATAATACTCGGAAGTATCTCGGAACATGGCATTCCTTCACCCAGTAATTGTCAGGCACGGAGGAAAGCTCGCAAGTCAATGAACAATTTGAGATGGAAACCTTACCATTATCGATCGAAGACCATTGAAGGAAGACGATTGAGCTGATTCACTCCTCGTTGACTGAGGAGGTCCTGGATCAAATTTAGAATCGTGACAAAAAAGCAAATGGAGGATTAAGAGAATAATTATTGAATTGAGTACTAAAACAATTAAATTATGAATCCGTTTATATCTGAAAAGCACATTTCCGTTGACCACGGCAATAATTCTCTTGTATTCAGTTTTGTGTATATTTCATGTGCTTTTTCAGATCGACTGTATATTTATCCTTTATTTGATTTGATATTCAGGTCAATTTCTGACATTCGGCGACACACCGGCAGCTGCTGACTGCAACCATTTAGAATATCACAATAGAAAAAAGGGAAATGCAATGTTATTCCATTAATCAAGGTATTTGCGTCTGCTAGGCCAGTGATTTTCAAGGTCAACTCAGTCCGGAGGGCGTAAAGTCTTATTCGGACCAAATATTTTAACACTAACATATAAATTTGCATTTTTCGTGACTAACAATTTTTCTCACCATTTGATATGATTCTGCAGGGTCCCTTGAGTCGAGTGCCATTTGTAAGTGAGCACGTCGCCGTCTCCGAACCTGAACTTGTGATTTTCCCATTAGTTTTTTTTGCCAAACTGGTTCAAGAAGCGTCAGCTTCAATCGCTTGGTAGTGCAATATATCTTTCGAGCATAATAACAAACCGACCATTACAACGACGAGAATGGCGAGAATGATAACGAGCGCCAGCCCACCTGTCGTGGATTATCTGATGATCCACGAACAAGAGATCACTACCGTATAAGCCATCAATAGATTATCGCTTGTCTCCCCATTGTTGCCCCTACTTCCTCATTGTCTTCTAATCGATTGCTTATCTGTTGCTAAATCCATCCTATTCTTCCTTGATTCCACATGCTATCTATCTCCCTGATCTATCCGTAGCTTAATCATCGCTTCAGAGTGTCCCTTTTCTTTCTCTATGCTCTCCTAGAATCCCACACACTCTCTCTTACTCATTTATGCCCCTAAGAACACTCCCCATTTCACTCGTTCCTTCTCTGATTACGCTACCACCCCTCTACTCTCTTACTCTCTCGTAACCGTATATAAGCCCCCCGTTTCGCTCACTCGGCACTGTCGAACCAACCCGCTGAACACCTCTTCTCATTTGCCTTGCTCTTATCCGTGACGGAATACTCTTCCGCGCACACGGATACGAGCCAAGGCGAAGAGGTGAGCCGCGGGTTCGACCTGTGAACAGTTATCTACTGTATCGTTACTGCTATCCGATCGATAAAAGGTGGTCGATATATCTGACCAGAACCGACTTATCGTTACCGTTGTTACACATCGTAAGCCGGATTTCGCTACCAGGCGGAATCCGCTACATGGTGCATCGGCCTAACGTCCCCGACTTCTATCCCGCGTGGCACGTCTTCAATTCGCTCGTCGGTTCATACCGAGTGCGGACAACACTGCCGATTCGGCTCTCCAACTTTGCCGATTCGGCTCTCCACCTTCAAATCACAACTAGGACACAGTCCTCTTGTGGTCATCACTCATTCACACAGAGTCCGTGTGATCGTCTTGTCGATCGTTTCTATCATACTCGACAATGGCCACTGACTCCGATGAAGAGAGCGTAGTCTCTCAGCCCGAGAGCGTAGCCTCTCAGCCAGTGGGTGGCGCGGCTGGCACAGCTGGCGCCACTAGTCCGATGTCTCGAAAGATTCGTACTCTTCTCACCAGTCGCCTCAATCTCGCCTTTCCGGTGCTCGATGAGATTGCCTGTATGGCCGATAAGTTGTCGACCTTCCTGAACGGCGAGACCGTAACTGCTCAAGAACGAGACGAGGAGGTCAGAGCCCTTCGCAGCCGAGCATTGTCTGCTAGTCAGTTACTCGAGAGCCGGGTTGACGCGATCAAAGAGAAGGTGACCGCATGGTCCGAACTGATCGCGAGTCTCTCCCTCCCTCAGTTGAGGATTAACGAGACGGCTTATCGTGCGGCATACTTCGAGAAGCGTCTCGCGGAGTTTCTCGCTCGGCAGGAGACCGATGAGGAGGATGGCGAGGAGGATGATGCCTTCACGCGCTTCCTCTTGGTGTGCGAGGCGGCGAGAGACCCGATAAGGGACATTCTGGGTCTTGATCACTCGTCGGAGACAGGATCCCTGCCCCTCGACCGATCCCTCTCGCTGACTGCTGCTCGATCGTACGCCTCCGACGCACGTTCCTTGCTCGCGATTCCCGCCGGGGAGGGTACTACGTGTAAAGAGCTGAAAAGAGATCCTGAAAAGCTGAAAAGAGATCCAAAAAATCCGGATCCTTCGAGCATTTCTCCCTCGAAAGAAAGAGAATGTAGAAGGATAACGCTAGATAGTGAGCCTAATCTGGACAGCATCTCGAATGAGAGCATTCCGGTAGAGAATTCTCCCGATAGTCTATCAACGGACATTGATCTTCTCACTCGGTCATCTATTCCTACGAGCCAGATGGCTGATGCTCAACCTTTGATCATTTCAGCCTCCGCTCCTCTGAAGAATCAAAACATGGGAAAGTCACAGCCACTTTCAGTATTCCCGTGTTTGAATAGCCATGTCAGTGACATTCAGCTAATGAGTCAACCATTGGAAGAAGGAAAGAGTGAAGAAGGTTTACCGTTGTCTATCTCTATTCCCTTCCATCCTCCTCTTCTCTTAGCCCATTCACACCCGTTGAATGACCACTGTCAGACAGAAAGGTCGCAAAGGGTAATGGGATCGTGTGAGAGAAAGGAAGAAGGAAAGAAGGATACAGAAAGTGGAAAGGAAAGGGAAGACGTGAGAGATATTAATAGAACAGAAGGAAGAGATGATGATCATGAGGATTCAAAGAGTACCTATGCTACCATCCAACCTGTTCTCATCCCTCCGAAACTCTTATCCAGTCCGCCTTATCTCGAGGAGAACGAGTTGTTTCTACTAGTGGATATGAGGAACAGCGAGACCATTCCATCTAATCCTTCTCAATCGGTCAATCATCCTGATCCGTATCCACCGCTCGGAACAATGACTCTCTCCCCCACTTCTTCTCGTCAAACGGCTAAAGATAACGAGTCGGAAAGAAGAAAGGAACAGTCAATCATCTCTCACTCCTCTTCCTCGCGCGCAATTGCCAGACGGAAAGTATCCTTTCCTACCGAACACAAAGAGACGGAAATGTCATCGGGTCTTCCGAGTGTAAAGGAAGCAGGAGAAAAGATGGAAGAAAAGATAACGGAAGAATCAGACATTTCGAGAGACAGTATGTGCTCAAATGAGGGATGCAAACCCAGAGGTGATGATGATAATCTAAATGTGGAAGAGGCGTCAGACAAGAAAATTGCTGATTGTGTTCCATCGGATACTTCAATGTCGTTCCCAATCGAGAATATATGTGCAGTCACAATGGTCGAAAGACGAGAAGACACTCGTAACAAGTTCCCAACGGATTTCAGTCAAGAATGCACGTTACCTGAAGTGGGACGATGGGAACCGAGTAAAGTCATTTCGAATCGGAGAAGAATTCTCAGTGGGACTATGACTGATGACTTGATCAATAAGATGAATCAGAAGGAAGACGATCAATCAAGATTGATGATGCAAAATCTGTCAAGATTTCTCAGCGCTGATCTCGCACACACTGAACTAGAGAAGGATCTATCCGATGAGGAAGTTCGTAGACACTTCACTGAGACACTCAAGTATGAAGAAGGAAAGGGCTACACGGTCCGATGGGCAAGAAAGCCGGGGTGTGGGAACCTTCCTTCTAACTTGCCAGTAGCCTTCCAGAGACTGATTCGGCACAGAGCAATGAACAACCCTGCGATCAGAGAAGCAATTAATGATCAAGTCAGAGATCTTCTGAAAAGAGGATTCGTTGAGGTTCTGAGACCCGAGGAAATCGATAGCGAACTTGGCGAGGTTTATTATATGCCCCACCAAACAGTAGAGAGAAAGGAGAAGGAAACGACCAAGGTCCGAATGGTCTTTGATGCATCCTCGCATGGACACAATTCGCCATCTCTCAATGATCTATTGTGGACAGGGCCATCGGATCTCGCTAAGATTCCATCTCTGCTGATTCAGTTCCGTGCTCGACCCAATGTAGTCTGTGGAGACGTCGAGAAGGCGTTCCATACAGTGAAACTGGACGAAAGGGATCGAAATCTGTGCAGATTTCTGTGGATTAAGGAAGGAGCTGATTTCAGTCCAGACAATCCTTACGAAGAGAATGTTCTCCATCTAAGGTTCATTGTCGTTCCGTTCGGAATCGTTCAGAGTCCATATCTCTTGAACGCCGTTATCTCACATCACATGCAGACTAAGATCGATCAAATGAGTCAAACGATCCACAACGGAACTACTGACGAGGGCTCCACCAGACAGATACAGCTATGTGTAGATATCATGAATAATATCTATGTAGATAACATAGTATTCGGATCAGAGAGAGCTGAGAGTCTGAGAGCGGACATGGAGTCAGCTAAGAAGATGTTCAGGGAAATGAACATGAACCTTCGTCAATTTCTGACCTCGGATCCAGAGACTAACAGACTGATCCCTGCAGAAGATAGAGCCGGTGGAGAAGAAGGATGTATTAAGATTCTGGGAATCTTATGGGATTCCAACACCGATTGTCTCCTCCTCAAAATTGATGTCCGAGAGGAAGTCGAGATCAAGAGAGAGTACGTCAGTGAAGTATCGTCCATTTATGACCCAGAAGGATTACTCGCTCCACTCACTCTTCCGCTGAAAAGGGTCATGCAGAAACTCTGCACTGGCTGTCTAAATCGTGACTGGAGCAGACGTCTAACTTCGGAAGAAATCAAAGAAGCGAAAGAGTGTCTATCCAAAGCAAATGGTTTCAAGTACTCACTCCCTCGATATACAGGCCCTCCTGCTGATGGGAGAAACTGGAATCTGGTAGTATATTGTGATGCCAGCGATACCGCATACGCTGCAGCAGTATACATGGTCAACGGCTGTGGAGCCGGAGAACTCATCTTCGCCAAATCGCGACTCCTTCCCTTGACTAAACCCGGTTCCAAGAAATCGTTCACTACTCCCCAAGGAGAACTAAGGGCGATAGTACTGGGATTAAACTTGCTACTGACAGCTCTCAAAGCACTCGTCAATTATGGAGCAGCAGAAGGCAAGCAGCGATTGATCTGTCTCACAGACTCAATGATCAGCTATCATCGAGTTCTCAACAGAAGATCGGAATCGATGAGACAGATGAGTCTCTTCGTCAGAAATCGACTTCTCGAGATCAATCGGATTGAAGATGAGATCTGCAGTATTCCAGTTCTCAAGGGTAGACCTCTCCAAATCGACAATAAGGAGAAGCGTGATATCGAGTTTGGGTATGTGCCCACTGATCAGAATCCAGCAGATATTGCGACTAGAGGTGCAAGCGCCCAAGAACTTGAGAATCCAAGCTGCGGCACGGCTCAACTCTGGTGGAAAGGTACAAACCATCCAGATGGGATGATGGCGGCCATAGCCTCATTTCCCATTCCCGATCCTCCATCGACGTCAAACTCAAAGAGCCGAAAGGAGCTCTATGGTTCAGTCAATCCAATGTACTACGATATGTTCCCAGATCAAGTGGCTCATCTCAGTGAACGTCTTTCTCCCATAGACAAGGCGGATGCACTATACATCAGCACCACAGAAATTGAAGAAGCGAACGACTATGAGTCACTTCTCAGAAATGTGGTGGAAAGAGTGAGAGTCGAAAATGGCAAAGACTCAGCCACCATATCTCCTCTAATCCCTGCTAATCGTGAATTCATCCAAACCAAAGGTGGTCTCACAGTCGAAGAACTGTCCTTTGCAGAGATGCTCTTGTTGTGGCAACACCAAGACCGATTCCGAAGCAGCTGGGAGAAGATCAAAGATCATAAGCCCGAGCTATCAGAACCACATCATGGAATACAACTGCTAGTCAGTGTATTAGGAAGAATATCGGCTGCTGATCTGCCTGAAGAAACGAAGAAACCGATCCTACTCTTTCCCGATGATCCCTTGATCGACAAGCTGGTTATGAGATTCCATCTCAATGAAGCGCACTGTGGCGTCCCGCACACATTGAGAAGCTTGCGTAGTCGATTCTGGATAATCAGAGGATTCGGAACGGTCAAGAGGATTATCCGCAAATGTTCGGTCTGTCAGAGATACAACAGCGGAAAGTTCAGCAGGCCTCCACATGGAGAAATCCCTGACGGAAGGACGCTCCTTTCTCCTCCATTTTCAAAAACGGGATTGGATTACTTTGGAGCAGTATCCTATCGATCAGAAGATAGCAAGGAAGCGAAGGCATACGTTCTCCTATTCACATGTGGGACTACAGTCAAAATGACATAATGTGAACCGTTTATGATAAGTTATGATAACTTATCATAAGATGTCATAAAACCTTGATTGCTCAGCGGAGCCTGAATGGATCACGCTGAAATTTTGCATGGTAGCACAGTTCCTGTGCCCCGTCAAACAGACACTCTCGAAAAATCGATATTTCACACGCGTCGCGGTCACGCGTTGCGCGCGTGATGACCCCAAGTGGGCGGAGTCTGGACGAGAATTTGCGTTGAATCGAAAATCCCATTCTCAAAATTGAAGAATACCGAAATATTCATAAAAAATGAGATTTTAGCGAGTAGGACTAATAAATGTCCAAATTCAGCTAAGCTCCGCCCACTTTTGGTCATCACGCGCGCAACGCGCGACCGCGACGCGTACGAAATATCGATTTTTCGAGAGTGTCAGTTTGAAGGGGCACAGGAACTGTGCTACCATACACAATTTCAGCGTGATCTATTCAGGCTCCGCTGAGCAATAATGGTTTTATGACATCTTATGATAAGTTATCATAACTTATCATAAACGGTTCACATTATGTCATTTTGACTGTAGTCGCGCCGTACATCTTGAGCTAGTGCACAGCATGTCTATCGGTGACTTTCTCCTTGCGTACTGTCGCTTCACCAATCGAAGAACCACACCAGAAGTAGTATGGAGCGATAATGCCCCTACTTTCAAATTGGCCGACAAGCTCTTCAAACGATCTGAGGAATACCTGAACTTACTCGCCGACCCGAAGGGTGAAATCGGCAGTTTTCTCGCGTTCCATGGAACAAAATGGCAGTTCAGTACTCCGAATTCTCCGTGGTATGGAGGTTTCTGGGAACGTCTGGTTGGAGTGGTCAAGCGATGCTTGTATAAAACCATGGGACGTTCCTTGCTTACCTGGTCCGAGCTGGAAACTCTTGTCACCTATGCGGAAGCCACTGTGAACACTCGCCCTTTGATGCCAGTGCCTCACGATCTACGAGATTTCCTCGATGCACCCGTGATGAGACCAATCGACTTTCTCCTTCCCGGAGCCAGATGCGCAATTGCAGATAATGATGAGGAAGATGATGAATGGGTGATTGATGGAATTCCCAAGGAACTCACTCCAGCAGCTCGTACAGCTCTCAAGGCGATGAGAACCAGAAAGAAAATTCAACTTCGTTTCTGGAAACTCTGGAACGAGTACTATCTCACTAGTCTAAGAGAACGCCATATTGAGAAGAAAAGACTAGGAAAGCACAGTACCGAAAAGATAGTTGTCGGAATGTACGCGCTGATTATCGATGAACTCCTCCCTAGAGGAAGATGGCTGATGGGCAGAATCACCCAAATCAAGCCTACCAAAGATGGCTGCATCCGCTACGTAACTGTTCTGACTGAAAATGGTACCATAACTGAGAGACCAGTTGAACATCTCGTTCCAATGGAGCTCGAACTAGAAGAGATGGGACTGTTTGCATTCAGCAAGGAAGAATTTCTCAATGAGTCAAATATGGCTGAACAAGAAAAGAAGAAGAATTCGGAGCCGGTTCCTCGTTACAATCTACGTGCGAGGAAGATCATGAAACACTCAGATAGTGATGCTCCTCCTTCAGTTTCTTGTCTCACTGACTGTGATTCGTTGTATTCCACCAGATCCACTATGGCGATAGTATCATGCCTTCTAACGGTGTCCACTCCATCCGAGCCCGTACTAAGCATGAATGAGAAATGGAAGTTCCCATGGCCATCCGCTTCAGTGGTACGATCCATAGCCAATGTATCTGCATTCCTTTCTACTCTATTCTCTTCTCGTGGTGTCTCTGCCCCGCCCAGAGCACGTGCGAAACGTGACGAAAGAGACAATATTGCACAAGAAAAGTCCATAATCGGAGGAAAATTCCTGTTCCATCTGTGCCTACTGTTTCTACCAGTCATTAAGCTCACTTCTCAAAGACAGAGTCTTCCTCCACCCACTGATTTCGATGAGATGGAACGGGTTGACGATGAACTCATCCAATACTTGGAAAGAGAAGCACAGATGAGAGAAGAACGAGAGCAGGAGAAGGAACGGGAAAGAGCGAGTCGAATGTGTAAACGCTCCCCTAATGTGCAGAGCTCAATATCGGTGCAGATCGAAAGCAAGAACCCATGTGAGAATCCATCGTCACCATCTCCCAATGAACTAAATGAAATGGCTGCACCAGACAGACAGAAGTGTCCGGAAGTTGTCAATATCAATGAGAAACAACCGAAGAGTAGTGATACTACAGAACGGTCGTCAGTATGGACCAGTCCAGAGTCCTATTGGGCCGCCATGGAAGCTGAACAGCCACGAAAGGCGCGATGTGAGTACTGCAATATAACTAATCACAAGGCTGGTGATTGCAAAACAGTAGTGGGAGCAAAGAACAGACAGGCAGCTCTGATCAAGTACAATCGTTGCATCGGATGTCTGAGAAAGAGATGCAAAGGCAACTGTGGCGCCCACTGTGGTAACTGCGGCAAAGCAGGACATCATTCATCCAACTGCTATGGATTTTAGTGCTCCGCATTGAGAGACTTCTCCTCTACAATGATATCCTCGTTTGCATCTACATCTCCAATCCCTCCACATCCACATCGCCATCTCCATCTACACCTTTTTCCCTACTCCTTACGTCTCCCCTACTCATACTCCACCCCCTTCACGATCGCAGCCCATCGTCTACGATGTCTCTCAATCTCTCGGATCGCCCCGGCTACTCTCGCTCGCCCGGACTGTCGTGGATTATCTGATGATCCACGAACAAGAGATCACTACCGTATAAGCCATCAATAGATTATCGCTTGTCTCCCCATTGTTGCCCCTACTTCCTCATTGTCTTCTAATCGATTGCTTATCTGTTGCTAAATCCATCCTATTCTTCCTTGATTCCACATGCTATCTATCTCCCTGATCTATCCGTAGCTTAATCATCGCTTCAGAGTGTCCCTTTTCTTTCTCTATGCTCTCCTAGAATCCCACACACTCTCTCTTACTCATTTATGCCCCTAAGAACACTCCCCATTTCACTCGTTCCTTCTCTGATTACGCTACCACCCCTCTACTCTCTTACTCTCTCGTAACCGTATATAAGCCCCCCGTTTCGCTCACTCGGCACTGTCGAACCAACCCGCTGAACACCTCTTCTCATTTGCCTTGCTCTTATCCGTGACGGAATACTCTTCCGCGCACACGGATACGAGCCAAGGCGAAGAGGTGAGCCGCGGGTTCGACCTGTGAACAGTTATCTACTGTATCGTTACTGCTATCCGATCGATAAAAGGTGGTCGATATATCTGACCAGAACCGACTTATCGTTACCGTTGTTACACATCGTAAGCCGGATTTCGCTACCAGGCGGAATCCGCTACACCACCAGCTACACCGCCAATGATTGGGATGGAAGTGGATGCTGCTACAGGCTCATTTTCTATAATTTTGACCTCAATCGGCTCTGAAATTAGACAGATTAAATATATTTCTGAAGAGAAAATTTGAATTTGTCTCTTCTAGATGAGATAAATAAGTATGGTGGATTGCACTTTGACTAAAATATTTTTCTTCAATTTCTTACTTCATTTTAGTGTGAACAAATAATGTCAGTATTACGAGATGCTTACAAGTATAAGAACGATTCATCAACTCACTGCCGCAAACCAATTTTGCTCTATTGTAAAGCAGTGTTCCCTTGTCATCCTTAAACTTTCCACTTGAATAATCGCACGTAATTTTTTTCGTCGGGAAAAAACTGCTGCCGCTAGACGACCACCTACAACAAATTTTATATTAATGCCTTGAAGATGGTTTTTTTTGTTTCGAAACTTACATAAGAGTAAACTCGTCAGCGCAACCGAACTCGGTTTCATTTTTGATTGTCCTTCGGCTGACGCAAAGCAATATTTCAGTCGGGCATCTCTCGATGAACTTCGAATTTAGCATGCAAATTCCTAAAACAGTTAGCCATTGAACGCATTTGTTGCTTTAAGACTGGGCATGCGAAAGGAGAAGGCTGATAGGTCAGCAAGATGTCTATGAATGAAAAAAATCAAATATCTCACTCGTATCAACGCAGGTTGCATTTGTCACTTTAATCGATTCATTGGCTGTTTTCAGGTACCATGATGAGGTTCTAAGAGGCTTTTAATTGGAATTGTTTTTTGTTGTCGTTATTACTTTTCCATTCCTGGGTCTTTCTCGCACTTCATCGAACCAGTGAGGACACGTTGTACTCCACCATCGTCAATCAACCAGTGCTTGTCCATACACTAAACATGATTATAATTCAATAAACATCACTTCAATAATAACAATTCAAAATTATGTCTGATAATGGACAGAAAAACCCACAGTAGTGGTGGCGCATCCTTCGTCAGAAGTTCCATTCGTAGGTTTCGACCCGTTCGCTATTTCGATGCTTTGCAATGGCGCACAGCGGGAGCAAACTGAGTTTGAAAATTAATTGAAGTGCGTTTGAAATCATCACTCACATTTTTCAGCACACACGACGTTGAATTTCTCAGATGACGGAATTGCAACTTCCGTTGAATTCGTAGTAAACGTCCAGTGGTGATACTTGCACTCCAATTGTTCACCCATGTTGAGGAAAACTGGCTTATCACGACGTATTCTAAATATATAGGATAACACCGTATAAGATAACTATTTTTTGTGAGGCCAAACTAACAGAATCGACATTGGAGTATCACATCTGATTGGGGGAAATCCATACAATTGTATCTGAACCAATCATTGTTTGTACAGAGCCTGATAACGATTCTTTGCATACTTTCTGCTGAACAAACTGTTCTTCAGAATATTCAATCGACGTGATTTTTTCAGCATCACATTTTGGAATTCCCCACCAGAAGGTCGCTCCATTATCTCCGAATATAATTGATTCAGGAGATTCGAAGAATAATTCCAAGGAGGGATTGTCATCATTTTTCAAAAATTTCGTCACAATCTGCGATGAAAAGGGTTTCTCGAATGCAAAATAGCTTGTAAGAAACGTACTCTTTCTGTATCAATCGATTCCATTATGAATGAGCAGAACAGTATGTTGTTCTGGAATTTATACTCTTCCTTCCCTGAAAAAAAGTTGTGTATGTTCATAGGAAATCGATATCTAACTCATATTGAATATGTTAGTATTCACGCTTGGTCCATTCTTTGAACAAGAAAATTGATCATCGCTGTGTTTCAGCGTTGCCTTGGGATCAAAAATGGCTTCCGTTGAAATACTGGCATTCACTTGCATGTAAATATGAAACTTGTCATATGTATAAATTCTGCAACATTTTATTAGTAAACTATTTATCAATTTGTTTTGTTTTTTTTTTAAAATTAGTATTCAAGTGACTGAAATTGGAAACATCACCTTATTTGTACAATAACATCGCACATTCCATCTATCATTGGATTAGCCATATTGAATGAAATTAATCGATCCTTTCGATTTCTCTCATCGATACAAGATGCTCGAATGTAACACTCCTTGAAATTCGCCCGGATGCACACGTTTGTTTGATTTTACGTTACCGAATTTTCGCCACACTGTGTCCAATCAATATGATCGACGCTCCATGAGAGGAAGAATGCGCTGAGCAGTAGTAGAAGTGTCCTTGTCAGCTGGAAATTGGCATTCGTATCCGTATCACAGGCATTCTTGCCACCAAGTTAAGTGAGCACAGTCGAACATTTAGATCAGCAGCTAAATAGCGGCCAATTGCGTGATGAGCCGCAAAGCAGCTTTTACCGTTGTAGCCAAAAAATGGATAATTCGTTCTAAACATTACCATTATCGATCAAAGATCATAGAGAGAAGGAGAAATAGAGAAGAGAAACCACTCGGGACGAAGGAAAGGATGAGAAATGAGAGGACGCGGAACGAAGAATGAAGTAATTTCGCGCTTTGCATGATAATAATCTAACGCATTATTGTTCTCAGAGTTCAGAGCTAGGTATGGCTGAGAAAAATACTTTTAAAAAGTAAGCGATTGGATTTTATTTTATCCATTATAACTACAATCACAGAATAGAGAATGACACGTAAAATGGAGATCAAGCCGAGAGATCGATAATAATTCACGAAATATTTGGCAACAAGCTATTCCGATGACCAAGCTGACACTAGGGTTGGCTTGTCGAGAAATGACTCTTTTCATTCTACGCGCTCTCTCACTTCTCGGATCGGCGAGAGAGTATGCGAAATGAAAAGACCATTCTCGATAATTTCTCGATAAGCCAACCCTAGCTGACACAGAAAATGGCTAGGAAATAAGAGACAAGCAGAATGAAGAGACGAATTCATCATCTTGGACTGTAAGTTAATCTGTAAGCTATTCTGTCGACCACGTTGACCATCTTCTAAATGCCATTCTCTTTCCGCCTTTCGTGTCGTGTTCAGTGGGAGGCATGAGGACGCAGATACACAACGCTATTCCGAGGACGACTGAGATTGCCATGAAGGAGCCGATGACGGTGGCGATTAGGATGAAGGACCAGATCCACTCCTCGTTTACTGAGGAGGTCCTGGAATGAATTGAGATTCGTTACTAATTTATCGCAACAGAGTTTAGATAATGAAACTGATTAAATGAAATGCACAAAGTTTGCTGAAAAATTATGGATCGAGGGCGGGGAACTCTTTATAATGTTGCTGATTTTTCTCAGACTATGGATTAATTCGTTGCTAAACGTATGCTCTAAAAATCGATGTGTAATGGATTAGTTCGTAGGGAAATCAATGCCAAAAATATCTGAGAGTTGAGTCGAAAAGAACCCACAATGCATCCAACTTGGCCGGATTCGCATTCTCCTTCGTCGCACATGGCGCCGACGAACCATCCGATTGAAGGGTAAGAACTGAATTAATTAAATTGTTTTTATTATTAATTAATTGAATCAACTGCTAATCGCGTTGACCCAGAGACATCTGAGCGTGCCAAGGAAAGGGAAGCGCCAAATGCAACACGAGTCTGAAAATATACGTTTTTGCTAGAGTATCTACGGGGAAGCTACGCGATCTATCGACTATCTATCGTACTTCTGGATTCTAATGAGCTGTCGTTCACTACAGTCTGCAACATTTAGTGTATTATGCTATACTAGGTATGCTATGCTATAATATACTAAGGAACATCTACTGTTGCAATTCTACTATATGTATCATCATTAATTTTTGGATGATCTTTGCTGAATTGTTTGCTGCCGAACCTTGCTCCATGATCGGCTTTGGCGTGGTTGTCAATAGGACAGTCGAAGGTATCCGATTCAGCACTATATCTGAAAATATTTGTATTTTTTTAAAAATGTACGCATATTTTCCATTAAATTCAGAGAAAAAATACGAACACTTTTGTTTCCGCTTTTGTGAGAATAACTCCAAATGAAACTTCATAACGCAGCACGATCGAACTTGATGGAGTAATAGTGAAAACTGAAAGTTCAGGTTTCAAAATCGAATGTCAAAAACTAAAGATAAAAAATCAGCATACTTGAACATCGCGCCTATTCTTCGGTCTGGTGAACCTCTGTGATTTGTCAGTGAACACGAGAAATTTGGTGTCGTCGATAATGTCCATCTGAATATATCAATTGTATAAGCAACATCAATTTCTGAGCTTCATTAATTATTTACTTCACACTAAGGTCCGATCAACAACACTTTGTATGAAACAAAAGAATCTACATAATGTTTGAACAAGCAACAACTTCTCACCGTCACATTCAGTAGAGTAGTCTCATCCTCCTCACATTCCCGATTATACAATGAAGTGGACAACGGGGGCAACTCATCGGGTGAATCGACGTCGAGTTTGCGCAACCCTGCAATTTGTATTTCTCTCTCTCTTGATAATTCAGGTGGCGCGAGGATACCGTATTTTGAATGTTCTCTTCTCCATAAGATACACATACTACACGCCTATCAACGAAAGGAGCATACCCCATCACTATGACACGTCTAATACTGAATGCAAGCCTGATGCCATGGGAAGACAACGAGTTCGGCCAACAATTTTTTAACACTAATTTAGCACATTTTTTTCATTTATAATATTAAAATAACAAAAACAAAATCGCACCTTTCCTGTTCATATGGAAAACGAGCCGCGTAAATTCATAAGATTCCGTCCCGATGAACAATTCGAATCTGAAACAGAATAAATTGGTCGGTGATCCATCGGATTTGTGATGACAAATTTTTAGCGAAAAAGCATAAGTGAAACTTGACTTTATTTCTTAAAACTTAGCAACAGAATGAAAAAAACGCTTTGTTAAAAAAACGCTGACCTCGGACAGCTTTTCATCACTGCTAATCGCAGTTGTATTCGCTCGCGAACCAACATCTCCAATTCGTTGACCGTATTTACGTGTAGACGCTCCTAAATACAATAAGAATATAAATTATCCAAACTTTAGTGTATTAATGTAAGAGATGCATTCAGGAATCTATAAACACTGTATTCAGGATAGAATTTGTGAAGGAAACTCACACAAAATGCTGTAGCTAATCGGAGCAGTAGGAATAGTAGCGCTGTTGATGAAATGTCCATAATTTATCTGAAATATGTATTTCCACTGAAATTCGCATTTTCTGCTTACGTGCTGGTTTCGCCTTGGGCCCAGTAAGAGATCAAAGGAGAGTGCTGACAAATGACCCAATTCACTTTTCTTCTCCTCTCGGCCTGCGCTCTTCTCTCCTCAGTCGTGCGAGATCTTTGAACGAGTGTATGAAAACAGATTAGCATTAATGGCAAAAGTACATCAATCTAGGAATCTGAAGTCAGAGAATGGAGACGAAGTTGGTTGCTAAAATTGTACAGTCACTGACTCAGCTTACAGCTTTATCTCTGACCAAGAAATCGGATTTTTTGTGCCAATGAACATTCCGCAACATTAAAAGTTTAGACATGTTAGTAAAATCTCCTGACAAATACCAATTTCTCGGCTGGAGCGTCAGGATAGATGAAAGAGGTAACCAAATACTCCTTCTGTTTTGCTTCATCTCTGCTTTTTGCAAGAAGCGAATCTCTCTCTCTCTCTCTCAGAAACCCACCCTTGTTGACAATAATTTGAAGAAGATTCGTCAAAATTCTCCTGGAGAAGATAATTGCTGATTTCGAATGATGATCTGGAAAGATGCTCAAAACTAAGGATAATCGATGAATTGTCGCCGCCCGATCCAAAATGAATCGAAAGATGCTGAAAGCTCAAGAGCATTCGAATTAAAAAATATGTCCGGCGAATCGTCGAATATTTGATAGGTGAGGAGAGGTTTCGAGTCAGAGTGTAATGTCAATAGAAAAAAAAAACTAGATTATTCAATGACACAGAGAAATCAGGAAAATTTAAGGACGATTTTTTTTCTAGAGAAACATGTGGAAAATGAGATTGACGAAAAGCTCAGTAATTCGAAACGAATGTGCGACGAGGCGCCTGGGCGATCTCAGAGATTTTGATTGGCGCGACAAGAGGGAAGAGCGGAGTCACGAAAACAAACCGACAAATCAGCAGAAATTGCCCGCCATGAAAATACGGAAGTAAGTGAACGGAAAGGTTTGGATGATGAGTGGGAAGAAAATTACATTGATGCACATCTAACACATCCGAAACACTATGCTGTGCTCAGTGTGTTTCGCCTGCATGAAACTCAAGCTTCACTGAAATACAGCCTTTTGCTTTTCCCGACTACCTAGTGTATTTATCTCCTTTGAGTGTCTCTTTCAATCTCTCTATCTCTCTTTCAACAACTACAACAACGAAACAAAGGGATGATGACAGAGATAACCTGAACATTCACTAATGAATCAAGAAAATAATGAGAAAAAAAATTAGTGTTTCTTTCGACTACTCAAGTCGTTGATCTCATCTGAGGGTCTCAATCGCATACGTCTTTCCATCCTCTCATCTTCTTTCCAACGCTCTCGAGTCTCTCCACTTGTCATTATCTCTCGCCGGACAGAGATGCGAGAGATCATGCGAAAGTGAGAGAAGCAGAACATCCCTCTCAATCACTCCCTCCCTCGCCCATTCCATGTTCTTTCTAGTGGAGAGGGATGACTCGGGCCGCGCCAACAGCTGTCCGCGAGTGAGAGTGCAAGACACAGCGGACTCGAGCAAAATCGCAGGGATTTCTCTGTGTTGGTCCAGTTGACAACGAAACACTCTATGAATTCAGATGTTGAAAGCAACAAAAAAGGAATGCAGGAATGCGTAACAGCCTCCCTATTTTGAGGCTTCCGAGTCAGCAACAGGGATTATCGTGCGTAGAGCTTACGCATTGTGCGATCACTGATAAGTTTTAGAGGCGTCAACACTGGCAGTGACTATTGAAGGGCGCTTTCTCACTTTGTGAGGGCTACTACGCAGTATCTTTGCTTGCGCCTTATCCCAAATATGTTTTCCCTGACAGGATGGCCGACACTCGGACTCTCGAATTCACCGAGGAAGAGCAGTTATCAGATGATGTAACCACAGTGTACCAGTTAGAAGACGGTAAGGAGCACTTTTTTCAAATAATACTTATTGTAGCCAACATTCAAAAGACCACCACTAAATGCACCAATTGCTTGATTAATTGTATTATTTCAGGAAATGTTCTCTACTACGAATTTTATAGGAGGCGCCTGTATGTGAAGTGGGAGTGAGTCATACTTTCACATTTATAGAAAACGAATTGGACGTGATTGCTTTCTGAGAGGACTATACTTGAACCTGACAAACTGCTATCCTCACGCGACATTTGCTGTAGAGCTCGAAATAGGGGCCGCGGTCTCTTCATTTCACGCACTCTCTCGACCATTCGAGTGGCGAACGAGTTCTAGGAATAAAGAGACGATTACCCGTATCTTGAACTCTGGTAGGGCGTCTCATAACAACCTGCTCTCCTCACGCGACCGACGTTACGTTAGCTGTTGAGTTCAAAATATGGGCCGAAACCTCTCGATTTCACGCACTCTCTCGACCATTCGAGTTGCGAGATTGTGCGGAATGAAGAGACCGGAATGAAGAGGGCTCATGTTTAGAGCTTCAGTCTGCCGGACTAACTTTTAATTTATGGAGATTTCAGTGATAGGGAGATCAGTGCGCAACTGCCCCCTGGCTCGATAAACTACTTGTGTTTGCACGGAAATGCGATTTACTTTGAAGCAAATCGGCTGGTAGAAATGAACACTGCCTATGAAAACGCGAATGCAACCTTTTCAGATGCATAAAGTGTCTTTCTCTTCGCAGAACGCAGTAACATCGATCAATTATGTGAGAGATCAGCTTGAGGTGAATCGGATCTCATATGTTTCCCTCAATTGTTATGTTAGAGCGAGCAGTTGATTGTTGGAGGAATCTGCACTCAAATTCGAGACGAAAAGACATTCGTCTACCGCATGAGCGACGACCTGGAGAAGGATTGCATCGCTATCACAGCTCCTTCGGCGAATGAGAAGATGATGTTGTATGGCATTCATAGGTATGAAAAAAATAAAAATCTAAACCTACAAAATAGGGAATGTAATGCGCAGGGGCAGAGTAATCTATACTAAAAGGAGATTGGATATTAATCGACCATCTGCTCGGATTTTGAGTGAAAATGTCATTTTCGCCGAGGTGAGCAAATATTTATATTTTTTCCTTCTCATCCATTTCAAGTTGCCTGAGTCCCGATGCTCTTCCTTTCCCATCGTTCGAGATGCTTCTCGGTTCGCCTATTTCACTGAAGAAGGCTATCTGGATACTCTCGACTTGGAGAAGCTTCAGTTCCTGCCGCCGTTGTCGTTTGGGTGAGCCGGAATTCATATTATTATCAGCGAATTTTTTTTTAAACTGCTAATTATCCCGATTTCAGTGCATATATGGAGGGAAGGATGAGATGTCCGCGACGGGTGTCCAAGATAGTTGGTGTACATGAGGGAGTGATCACTGTGATTTCAAAGAGAAGACATGGCGACTATTTGGAGAGGGCGAAGTTGCCAACTGAATATGTGTGACCAGCGGGCACAACTGATAAAATATATTACAAACACCACACATCATTATCATTCGTAGTATCCCTTGAGTGTTGAAAAAGTAAGGAATGAATACTCATTCTCCACTAATTATGATTGAAGGACTAGTGGTATGAAGTGAAACGGAACATACGCGAATTCGTTTCTGAACGATAAAGCATTTCTACGTTTTGCACAACATATCGACGGATGAGTAATCAATTGCCACTTCGCGCTGACTGATAAGAGAAAATCCGGTCTTTTTCTCCGCTCCATCTCGCGCTATACCTTTCTTGAATATCTCGTGAATCACCCTTTGTTCAATTGCGAATTTCCATGAATTTACGCGCCAGCAATATATAATTATGTTCAGAAGTGCAATGGTATGGATCGGGGGAGATAATCAGTTAAGAGCCCCTAGGAATCGGACAAATCCAGAGGTAGTTCGCACAGTCAAAAAAGTCCGATTTTGTGAAACTAAGCTTCCCGGGGTTCTTGAAGTCGCAAAGAAAACCGTATTCATTTTTCTCACAGAACCTTATTTGGCTCCAGACGGTTTTCGGTTTTTCTCTGCTCCAGTTTGAGTTAATTTTTGAAAATTAGGTTCCCGGGTTACAATTTCATGCTGATCACGCCTGTCTGTCTAGTTGACCAATGAGGCTTCTATGAAAATACTGAATGTGTCAATAGTGTTCAGCGACCTCAAGAACCCCGGCATCTGAGTTTCACAAAATCGAACATTTTTGTGTGTGCCAACCCTTGTCCGTTTCTTAGACGAACGGGCACTTTACGATACTTGATTCGTTGCCGGAAGAAACGAACGTCATCCAAGTCGAAGATGGTAAACAGATTTTCCATCTAATGATTCCGTATTACGCCATACACTATCTAAGTGAAAATACACAATCTTCCATAGTTGCAGGGACTCTATTTTATCACAGTCTTAAACTTCCACAAAGGTTGTACGTGAAACAAGGGTGAGTATTTCCAATTTAATAATTTCTGAACGTATACAAATCGCTTCAGAGAAACGGAGATAGAAGCATCGTTGCCTTGCGGTTACATTACCAACATCGAAGCCCACAAAGACTCTCTGTTCTTTGTCGCTCCAGAAGAACACAAGGTAACGGAGGAAACCTATATATCACGCCTCTCACCTAAGAGTCAGCCTAAAGTTGTCAGTGAGTCAATTTTCGATGTCTGGTTTTCGACGGTTTTAGACTCCCCTAGACCTATTTCAGGACGATTCGAATGATAGGTCTGCGCTCTCATACGGAGGAGCCTGAGTATGATTCCATATCTAAAACTGTCTTTCCAACTATTAAACTTCATTTTTCAACTTTTCTACGCCACTTCATTCCGCTCTCTCGCGATCAATGACCCGGTCTCATCTCATAGGTTTCATTTAGTAATATGTTTCATTAAAAAAGGTAAAGGTGTATCCACGTCAAGCGATTTTACAGTCATAAGACAACGCTAGGTGGGACCCACTGGTAGGGCCAGCTGTTAGACGGACTACATACCCGGCTGTCCAATGCTTTCTCGGGTAGCCTTACCTTTCGCAACCGAGGTTGCTACCAATTTGCCGACCCCGGAGGGATAGCAAGGCTTGGTTGGCCTCGGCGGGGGATTGAACTCGGTACCCTTCGAATGGCGAGCGGCCCCTTACACCACTCGGCCATCCCGCCATTCTATATATGTTTCATTATACATAGGAAATTGATAGGAATAGAATGAACTTTATCGCGAGCTAACACGAATAATTCAAATAACAAATGATATAAAACTGGAAAAAACACGAATAAACTGGTTTTGATCCTCCGAAGAGACGAATGAAACATAATTGAAATTAAGGAAATCTCACCGAGTCATTCATCGCGAGAGAGCGGAATGAAGCTGCGTAGAAAAGTTGAAAAAAATGAAGTTTAATAGTTGGAGAGACAGTTTTCGGTTATGGAATCATACTCAGGTTCCTCCGTATGAGAGCGCAGACCTATCATTCGAATCGTCGTGAAATGCTCTATCGCTGTGAGCGAAAAAAACCGGGGTTTTTGAGGCAGTTTTCTCAACAAAAAAACCAAAAAATATGACAGTGTTTGAAGTGATGATATCGATATCTAACCTGCGTAGGTCGATAGAGCACCGAAAAATAGCCTAGGCTCAGGAACAAAAGTTTTTTCTAGGACATCGTTGAAGAGTAGAAAAATCGGCTCAAAGTTGGACGACTTCACCTTGCGGCCGCTGCAGCTCGGTCGGGAATGATGTTTGACACTATTCCTTTCGGGGGATGTCTAGGGGAGCCCAAAACCGTCGAAAAACAGGCATCGAAAAATGACTCGCTGACAAGAATCTGCTACTTTGAGTCGATTCTTTGTTGAGAAGCGTGCTATGTCTTTGCCATTTCCGCTTTCTTCAGATTTTCAAAGCGGTCTATTGCCCTACAGACGGGATTGCTGTTACTGTCTGGAGAGAATTACTCAAGGTCTAGAATAGTTTTTACTACGCTTGAAGCATTTAGCGATCAGCGAATTAGATCTAGAATTAGACTCCCCCGAATGTTTCATCTTTTTTTCCAGGGCGAAACTGTTGTTGCTGATGGGCTATGCTCAAGAGTGCGGGATGAGAAGCAGTTTGTTTATCGAATGAGTAGCTCAGAACCGAAGAAGGATGGAATCCATCTCGATGTCAATGAAGAACAACTGGAAGGCGCTAAATTGCTCGGAATACACAGGTGCACAAATTATTTTCGAGCAGTTTTTTGAAAGTTCCAGCTCTCTTGTAGAAAACTCATAATACCTATGTGCAAATCAAAAACGCAATATTTTATAGAAATGTTTTGATCTACATAAGAAGGAGCGAGAACCGGATCGAAAAATTGAGCGTCAATGTTCTTATCATAAATGTGAGTCTAGACAACAGCTATTTCTCTCCTAGATCCAAACGTGCAGGTTGAAGATGCGAACTATGTTGGCTTTATCGACAAAGATTCATCTCCATATATTTATTTTATGGAAGGCAACTATCTAATGTGCCTGGACACTGAAATCATGGATGCTACGCGCGCGCTTTTCACGGGGTTGGAAAGGCGTTATCCCCATTCGCAAACACATTAGCTCACTTTCAGAGGACCACCTCGCGTCGAGGCGATTGCTGGAGTACGGGAAGGAGTGATTACTGCGAAGGGTGATGACAGCGGCGCAAGTTGTGTGATGCTTGCACATCTGCCCCTAGACTGCGTGAGTTCTAGACAAAAACAAAGATGGACCATACACTTCTAGTTCGAAAACTCCGAAGGAGTGTTGTTGGAAATGCTGCGCCGCATGGGCCCGCTAGGAGATCAGGTGAGAAAGTCGTCAAAAATTGGGCTAATATTTCTAAATTAAACAAAACGGTATACTATTCAGCTGTTTGAGACGTTCACGACTGAGGATCCACTGCAACCGCCTCTGA
Organism: Pristionchus exspectatus; assembly: GCA_911812115.1. NCBI lineage: Eukaryota > Metazoa > Nematoda > Chromadorea > Rhabditida > Neodiplogasteridae > Pristionchus > Pristionchus exspectatus. The sequence continues at coordinate 19,573,271 of OU461584.1, read as the reverse complement.
ATATGAGAGAAACTTCAAGTATAGGTTTGAAGCATTCTTTTTAAATATTAGTTTATTTGAGCAAATCATTCGTTGGTAATTGCAAATATAATGTCATTTCCAGCATCACAGTCCTCGACCAGATCGGATGAGAGTCCGAATGTCACACGGAACGAGGAAACACTTCGAGAGGAGTATCAGCGCAATGAAGCGAACGAAAGTAAGAGCAGTGACGGCTGTCATGATGAAGTCTGATATCATCATTGCTCTTTGATCCCTCTGATCAGCGAAATTTTCCGAGGAATGAATAGATCGATTCTTCGCCCTGACTGCCCTAAAAAAGCTGTTCTTATAAAAGATTATTTAGACATGGACAGCTTTGGACCACCATTGACAATCACTACTATTGAAGTGTGCACAAGCGAAACGTTTACGTATCAGATTAATGATGGTGAGTGATTATCTGCTATCAACTCTAAATGCTCTCCTTCCAGGGACAATTTTCTATCACAAGTTCATCGAACCGAAACGGCTGTATGTGAAAGAGGAGTGAGTTTCCTTGAAATCGTTCATCACGTTTGATTCTGTTTTAGAGGCGTCGAGGTTGATGCGGTAATACCCGGAGGAGAAATTAATTCGATCGGAGCTCACGAAAATACGATTTACTTCGACGCCAACGGGAAAGTGAGCTAAAATTATAAGTTCCACAGAAAAACACCTTTTTTAGATCTTCGAAGCAGTATATTCACCCAATAAAGGAATCATTGTGACCTACCTGCGAGACCTTGTCGAGGTTAGTTGCTTTTTCAATTACAAACTGTATATTTGCTAAGTGGATTTTGCGCCCTAGAGGTGAAGAAGAGGGGAAACAAAAATTTTTGCTCAGAACGAAGTGGTGCACTGGGGCGCGCTGTGCAGCAATGTGCGGGACGGTGCGGAGTTCGTCTATCGAATGTGCGATGACCAAGACGATGACGGTGTTCTCGTCGATCTCCCGCCTGATGTGCTCGAAGAGAACGACATTGATAGCTTGTGGCTGGCAGGCGTGCTCGGGTAAGTGCCGCAAAAAAAAAGTTCCCGTTCATCACGACAGCCTCGTAATTACAGGCGACGTATCTTTTACGTGACGAAATTGCGCGAAGAATACGCGAATCGTCCGAAGCTCACAAGTTTGAGTGAAAACGCATTTCTGCTGGAAGTAAGCCATCTATCTCTAACTTATTCCTGTAAAAGACATGATGTATCATGAGTTTGAACGAGATGAGAGAGCCCCCAAGAAAGGAAGAAGGGTGGAGGAGAAGGCTACATGGAGCATACTCGAAAGTTCGTCAACGGGTTTTTCTAGGTAGCAGGCGAGAGGCCGTGCACTCGCGTGCTCATTCAAGACGCGTTCATCTACATCGCTGGCACGGACAATCTCTACATCCTCGATACGGCGACTATGGAGTTCCTGCATCCGCTACAGTCGGGGTATGGGCCCAGCATGATTCGCTATTTCAAATCAATTCTTGACCGAAGTGAAGCTTGTAAATGTTATGGGTAAGAATTCCAACAACAAAAATCCTTACATAATACTCAGAAAATGAATGAATTTTCGCATTCAGTGGATTCGCGCTGACGTGTATCGCGGGCGTGCACGAAGGCACGATAACGGCGATGGGATATGCGTTCAAGCGCACAGAATTCTACTATCCGATATACGACAAAGAAGCGTTCCTGTTATTGAGCGCACCATTGCCGGAGGGATATGTGCGAACTATTATTTTTAATTATTTACAACGTCTTTCTTTCAGTTCGACGTCGGATCGCAGTTGGTTAGTGAGGTTTGTGGATTATTCATAGCAGAATTCATTATAACTGTAAACGGAAATAATCACAATTGCTTAGGGCGCACAAACAGAATCTGGAGCAGCATACGTATCTGAGTAAGCTCTATTTGCTTTCATCAGTTATAAATGTCTTTAGATTTCAATCCAAGTTCAAGACTGTCAAGATAATTGGACAAGGCGGTTACGGCTGCGTTTTCGAGGCAGAAAACCGACTGGACAAGTGGCGATATGCTGTGAAACGAATCCCGTTGCGAGGAAGGTATACGTTGAGGTTCATAATTCGAATATGCATGTTTTACAGAGTGAAAGAAATGGAGGACGCCATGAGAGAAGTAACTGCTATGGCATCGTTTGATCATCCGGGAATCGTTACGTATAAAAAGTCATGGAAGGAAGAACCTCCTGCTGGATGGCAGGTAAATGGCTGAAAAATAGAATTTTTCCATTTGTAATATTTCAGAGATCGTCTGACAAAGAGCTTCTGAAGGAGCTAAAGTCCAAACATCGCGTGAGTCAGCGCAATGTTTTTTGACAATCAATCATTTACAGTTCAAATACAGTGATGACTCCATGTTTCTCTACATCCAAATGGAGGTCAGTACCCATTCTCATAATATCCAAATTGGCCAAATCAGCTCTGCAAATCGACTCTCGCGGACTGGCTTGGAGCCAATGATCAAAGAGATCCGATGAGAATGAAATCGTGGTTTCGACAGATTGTTTCGGCTGTTACATACATTCACGACCAGGGCAAGATGCATCGCGATTTGAAGGTTAAAAAAACAAAGAAAAACATTTGACTGTGAACTTTTTGTAGCCTAGCAACATTCTTTTCGCGAGTGCTGACCATCTGAAATTGTGCGACCTTGGCATCGTGACTGATCGTGCACTCAAGAAGGGCGCCGGGCCGGAGGCTAGCGCGGATCGCACATCAGCGAGAGGAACGGATATGTATATGGCACCCGAACAGGTTTGAAACTGGAAATATAATATAATTTTATTTTTAACGACAATGCAAGCAATTCCAGAGAGGCTGGACCTACACGGCGAAGGTTGACGTGTTTGCACTTGGGCTGATTCTGGCCGAATTATTCGTTGTGATGACTAAGGATAAATGCGCGGAGGTTTGTATTTGAGAAGGCAAATCATAAAAGCAATGGTAACATTCCAGGTATTCGAAAAGTATCAAACCGGTAAACCGAATGCTATACTGAAATGTTTGCCTGAAGTGGTAAGAATGTTTGTTTTAGGACATTCCACGTCAAAAATTTCAGGAAGGAATTGTTAATTGGCTCACCGCAAGTGAAGAAAATGATCGTCCTGAGTGCAGTGAAATTCTTGAACACCCATTTCTCATTTAGAATTTATTGTTGAGAATAGTGAAAACAATACCGTTTTCAATAAAGAATTTTTTTACAGCTATGTCTAGCTGTCAGAAAGTAATAAAGCACGATTGCTCGTACTGATACGATTCCTCTCTCAGAAATATCTGTCTCTGATAAGAATAAGAGTGAAACTATTGCGCGCAATTCTTTCTCCAATTCGTCATGCATTTCCTGTGCATTGACTCTCATTTGTCAGCGAATATTTTGCTCGGTTTTCATATGTGTAATAAAAAAAAAGGATCTCAAAAGGAATAAACTTATTTTTAGTGTTATTTTTCAATTTCGTTTTTTTCTTGAACGTTATTCACATTTGAAATGCCAGATGAAGTGTTGCAAATAATTTCAAGTGAGATTCTTCCTGAGAACACGGATTTTATGCAACTTAAAGATGGTAAGAGTCTTCGAGCAAATTATTTGTGAATTATGCGATTCTCTTCAGGGACAATAGTGTATTGTCAAAAATCTGCCACAGAAAGATTGAGATTTTACGTGAAATTTGAGTAAGTGTTAACATTTTCTTGTCATTAACATTTTCTTGAAAATATTTCAGCGGTAAAGAAATAGAAGCGTCTATGCCAGATGATAACGTAATTACTTATGTTTCTCATGAAAATGCAATATATTTTCAAAACAGCCGGAGTCAGGTCTTTTTTCTTTATTTTTTTTCAACCAAGTCACATGTCAGATCCACAAAGCCGTTTTCTCACCTCCTGACGAATTCACTGTACATTATTTGCGAGAACAGGACAAGGTTTTTTTTACCATTCCATTTTTTTATTGTTATAAATTTAAAAAAAAAACATTAAATTAGTTACTCAAAACATTACATATCATCGTTTTCCTTAGTTTTCCGAGCATTTCTTTCAATATTCCCTGTCCATCTCAATATCAGTACGAGAAAAATCTGTCGTGGGGAGCGATCTGTTCTAACAAGCGAGACGGGAATGAGTATGTGTACCGAGCCCACGAAAATCCCGAGACCAACGGGATCCTTGTTGATCTATCAGAAAAGGAGCTGGAAAGGAGATACTTGCTGGATGCGATCGGGTTTGATTTTAGTCTTTTCGCATACTGACATTGCGAAATAAATAAGCCGGTGAATGATTATTATCTCATTACAGTAACAAGCTGGTCTACATTAGCACGAGTACCGGCCATGACGAGAAACATCGACTGCGAGCGCTCAGTGACAACATTGTTCTGCTTGAGGTAAGGCGAGGGATCGCTGATAGACTAGTGCTTATTCATGGCCAATACATCCCAGCATCATAATTCAATTCAGTGCAATACACTTACCTTTTTTCCCGTATGTATGACTCGCATTTCAGCTGCGACCTCGCGTGGATGTCTCGGGTGAGAATGCGCCCGCCCAAGAGGGCTCCTTCTTCTACGTCGTTCACGGCGTGCGCCTCTTCGTCGCCGACGTCAAAACGATGGAATTGCTGCCTGCGCTGCGTTTCGCGTAAGAAGATTTAACAGTTAATTATATATATCTCTATCTTTTTGCTAATTGCAATTTCTCTCAGCGACATCCTGCCGCCGATCGAGATGAGAGGCGTTCGCAATGGGGTGGTTACAGTGAGAGGCGAGCGGGGAGGAAGGGTGCTGCTGATCACTGCGACGCTGCCAAAAGGATACGTGAGGGTTTATCGTCTTATCGACATTGGCCAAAAAATCCCAATAATTATTCTCCTTATGTATCTTTTCCTGATCGTCTAATCATTGAGCTAAAAATTTTAATGAGCTAAAAAAACTATTTTTATACAGCGAGAAAAGATGTCTACTGGGGTTGCCGGTTCAATATCAATATCAATACTATTGATACCTCTTCCCTTCTCCGCCCTTCATTGTCAATAGTTTTGACAGGGAGAGGGAGGGAAGGGAAGAGGGGGTCAATAGTATTGACTCTGGCTGACTGGCCCGTTCCGTGGCCTTCCCAGTTAGAGAGCACGGGAAATGGAGAGAGCGCAGAGGAAAAGGCTCTCTCAATTTCCCACGCTCTCTCGCTGGTCACCCGATGGGAAGAGGAAGGAGTCTCGATCCCTCGTCAATACTATTGTCAATGTCAAGCTCGAATGGTTTGACGTTGTCATAGTAATTAATATTCCCTGAACATAAAATGGCGTTTTCAAAAATAGCATTGCTGAAGAATATAAAAAAAACAACAAACCGTTCTCGAGCTGAATTGTGATCAATAATTTGTCTAATTTTTCAAGCTCATTGAATTTGAGAGTTGTCTTTACGGTTTGGAGTGCTTCGAGTTTACACTAGAATCAAATATGAGATGAGGAAGTTGAGCAAGCCAAACCTGAATTAGCTTCTCTTTCAGTTCTTCAACTTCAGTCTGTTGTTGTTGATACTTCAACTTCATTGCACCGAGTTCAATTTGTAACTGGAAAATTAACCGATTTAAGTTTTTTAATTCTCTTTTGCTCTCAATGGTAAGCAATATTTTATTTGATTGAAAAAGTCTACCTTTTCATTTTCCGCTTGCAAGTTTTTAATCTGCGCTGTCTGTTCCTCATATTTTCCAACAAATTTCTGGTCGGAATCCACTTTCTGCGTAATCTATTTATTAAACTAATTTTATATCGTAAATTTAAAAATTCCTTTAAAATATCTTCACCTCGAAGTATATCTTCGGGATTTGCCCAAGTCCAACAAGCGTGTTTTCTGAGAGTTCCGAATTACGAAAGTTGAACACAACTCCGTCGGCTTCCACGCGTTCTTTTCCATCCCTTCCATATTGATAAATGGCTTCACTGAAACGAGCTATAATTACTTTCCGATTCTATTCCACGATCGTAGTCTTGAAATAAAACTACTGATCATATTACAGATCAGAAATGTACCTTATAATCACGGATATAACATGCCACTCGTTTGTACGGACTAGAATCGGCTCTGTGAATGAGATACGTTTGATCGTATTGGATGGACAATCAATATGTACCTGAGAATGAACAAGATAAACTGCGTGAAAAAGCCCTCAGCGGGTATTCAACTAACTTCTTTCGAAGTCGCAACTTCTACAGCAGTATCTTCATTATTACCAGAATTTTTTAGAAGTCTTGCTCTGTAAATGTTAAATAATTTCAGAAAAATATGTAAGATTAAAACACACTTTACAATACTCTTTCCTCTTCCGATATACACTCCGATTCCCAGAAATCGAATGTCATGATCGGATTTGAACTGAGAAAAAATCGAAAGGCTTCGTATTTAGATGAGAACATTATATGGAAATTTCACCTGAATAGCCTGGTGAGAGCCGCAATGTAACACCCCTCCAACTTCTCCTAATAATCGCCTGACAACAGAACAGCCTTCCATGTCAAATGTGCCTTAAAATGAGAAAATGATGTGACACGAGAATCAACGAACTAGTAGGAATAAGTTCTTTAAAGAATTAGCAAAAAAAAACGTTCAACAGACAATCGAAATGCGAAATTCAAACAAAAGAAATATTGAGCGTCATGCAGTTTAGAGGCTATAACTCTTATCAGTAATCTCACTCACAAAGCAGTGATCTCTCTGCTTCCCGTACTTTCTCACTCTGTCTGGTGGAGCGAGAGAGGTTGCGGAATGGAGAGACAAAATCCTTTCTCCTTGTCAGTGTCGGCAAAATGGCGCACCTTTCTACACTTCACTGACAAGCAATCGATGCAATGAATGTAGCAATTTTTGGAAAGGAATCTTTTCGTTTTGACTGTAATTAGCTATATCCTGTTTCTTATTCTATTCAAAGTCGGTGGGCTTAAAATAAAACTAATGCTAATATTGCAGATCAAAATTATACCTTATCGTCGCTGAGATAACAAACCACTCGTTCGCAAGGATAAAAACCGGTTTTGTGAATGTGATGCGACTGATCGTCCTGGATGGAAAATCAATATTTACCTGAGAATGAACAAGATAAATTACGTTAAAGGGGGAGGGGCACGAATGTTTTAGCCCATAAGATGAGCATGTGGAGTAATAGGGATGCTATACCGGATCATAGATCAGTTTATCCGAAGTATTAATTTCGTAGTCGAAAATAGCAGCAATAGTGAGGATTGCACTCGGCTCGAGTCGGGTGCTGGATAGAGAGGCAAATGCACAACCATCAGGCTACGCGCCGACATATTCGTGGAGTCTAGTCGGCCTTGTTACGGGAGAGGACCGAGTCAACCTCAGTGCTGATTACTGTAGGTACAGCTAGGGTGAAGGCACGTCGTGGTAGGACCCACCAATTTCGATTCGTGCCCTTCCCCCTTTAATATGCCATGGAGAGGGTTTCCCAACCAACTTCGTTCGAAGTCGCGACTTCTACAGCAGTATCTTCATTATCGCCAGAATTTTTTAGTAGTCTTGCTCTAGAAATGTTAATTCATCTCATAAAGTTATGTAAAATGTAGACACACTTCACAATCCTCTTTCCTGATTTGACATACACTCCGATTCCAAGTAATCGAATATGATGGTCGGTTTTGAACTGAAATTAGAGCAACGGTTCAAACTAATTTCTCGCATTGAATGTGAGATGAGAAAAGTGCTTGCCAATGTCACCTGAATCGCATCGAGATTGACATTACTCAACATTCCATATGTTGAATCAAATCGACTGACAACCGAACATCCTTCCATGCCAGACAGTTAAATATCCTGAGAATGCAACATTTTTGCCACCAAAAAATTCTTCAACAATTAACAACACAAAAAAAAAATTTAACATACACAAATGTAATCAACATTAATACGCGAAGAGAAAGGACCCAAAGAAATATAGAGCGCGTTGCAGCTTGGAGGCTCTTACTCGTATCAGTAACCTCTCTCGTCATTCAATGATCTCTCTGATTCCAGTACTATCTCACTCTGTTTGATCGGACGAGAGAGAATGGAGACAAGCCTAATCCCTAGTTGTAATAGATATTGAGGGTATTAATCTAAAATAACATTCAAGTGATTTCAAGATCGATGAACAACATTGACAATTTGAAGATAAAATAAAACGACTAGAGAAAAGTTCAAAATTGAAATAAAAAAAATGCTCTCGCTCTCAGTTTTGTTGTATTCTATAGTTGTGTTGTATTTTATTTGCCAAATTCATCTTTATTCTTCATAATTCAAAAGTTGAACCATCTACATACAACAGAGAATTAAAATTACAAAGATTTAAGAAAAACAATTCAATTAAATTTAAATCCTCTCGAAATTTTGACCGGTGTCATTTTTTGCGTTGCATCTTCAGTTTTCTCACATCTAATGTGTGATTTGATTCCGAAAGGATATTCTTTGTGTCCGACTGAGACATCGAACGCTGTCCGCATACGCATTGTAAGTCCAACAGGACGCAGATTAGTGGCGATTTGGTTCCAGGTTCCGAAAGATGTATTGAAAAATGAAGCATCATCGGAATTTGATCGCTCATAGATGTCTAATGCGACCCCAAGCGTGCACAAATCGCGAGCGAAGCTAGCTGTAATTTTCAGTAATTTGTTTAATTTATTCCCAAAATAAATATATTAATAAATCACCAATAGAGCCCATCGATGATGTAGTAATGAAAACATTCCGGATGTTATGGACGCGACAAAGTTCAATAATTTCAGAGCTGCAAGTATATCTGATTAAGAAATGTTTGGCACTCAAGCTAAACTATTATACTCCGAACTAACCGAAAATATTCGTCCACCCTAAAGTCTCTTATTTCCAGTTGATTTACTTGCACCCCTTTCAAAGCTTTCTTCAAAGCCTCGAAAACGGGCTTTTGATTCTGGAAATTGTGCAGCACCAGTCTTTCAATGCGTGTGAACATGCCGAAAAATCGGGCAAATCGAGCGCGAGCTTTTCGCTTGCGCCCCTCCGCATAATAGGCAATCGCGCGAGCTATGCCAGCACCAGCCGCGGCTAGCAAGGAAAGACGAGGGAGAACAATAAGCAAATAGCTCGTTGCGTTGATCACTTTTAATGGAATTAGCCATGCGGACAGAAAGGCAATTGCTGCCCATAACGAAACGGCCATGATTTTAATGATTTGTAATACATCAATGTCATTAACGATCCGCACCGGCCGGCAAGCAACTTCCACGGAATCCTGCGATTTCGCCGGATGATGAAAATAATATATTTTTATTATACATACACGGTATTTATTGACGATATCGAGCCAGTTGCCGACGCCGGCTCTTCCGGAATACCGCTTAGGAAATATGGCTCGCATGTGCACGCGTTTCCAGGATTCCTGAAATATTATCGTCAATTATAATAAGAATTCATAAAAATACAAAATAATATTGAGAAACCTGTTAACAGATGAGGTATACCTCGTATGCTGCTCTCGATATGTTTGTGCACAGATAGACGCGCTCGAGGGGAGGGGCGGGCGGGGTAATTCCGGATGACAGGGAGTGCCAGGAACGAGAAATCTAGGATAGTAACTTGTAAATATGAAATAATGAAGTAAACCAATTTCTGAAAAAAAACAGCAGAAAAATACCAATCGCATTGCATCCACTGACTCGGCCTCCATTCCTATGACCTTTCTGATAATGTCCACAGGAAGAGTTGAAAGGGAGATGAGATGCTCCATTTCGATTGCGACTGCCATCCTTGACAATGACGACCTAATAAAAAGTCGACTGACTCGACTCGTCGACCCAGAAATACAATAAAGCAAAACAAAAAAAACACCGAAGTGCGAACAGAGAAAATCAACCACTGGGTAATATTATTCCATGTTGCGCTCTTTTTTTGTGCTATTTGTCCTTTTCCAAAAGTTCAAGATTTTTTATACCTTTGTCTTTGCTTTGGAATTAATAAAATTACGCTTTCAAGATGTCCATCGCAATCGAGATGGAAGCCATTATCTCCCTCTCTACGCTTCCTCCAGATATTATCAGAATCATCACGAACATGGAAAAAGCGTTAGTGGAAGAAATGAAACTGGTAAGTTTAAAACTTCTACCATTCGATTATTTCTCTAAATAACTGAAATGCCTCCAGATTTCCCGGTCCTGGTACTCCCTCTCATTTGGCGTTGCTCCGCCGCCTCTCGAGCGAGTCTATCTATGCTCTGGCGAAGTTGAAGCAAGATAAAGTACGTAATCACTTGAAATTGCAGAACCAATATCATTCGTTTATGTCAAGCGCATCACATTCGCCAAGTGCTCATTACTACTAGCTCAATGAAGAATATTGGTAATTTGGTGATAACAATTTAGTGAAAATATGCAAAAATTGCAGAAACTATAGCTCAAAAATTGTGCAGAACTGGAGCGACACTTGATGTATACCAGTCATCGGGAGAGGAAGCGACTGCTCACTCTAATATATTTGCCACAGCCTTGAGAAGTCATGGAATTGCAATGCGAATGACTACCGCTAGTGATGCCTCTTTTTCACTTCAGGGCTATCCATCCGAAGTCAAAGCCCATTTGAGATTCGAAAAGACCGAGTACGCAACGCAACAACTGACTCCGGTGGAGGTAGCGAGAGGCTTCAACTTCAATTGATTTCATAGGTTGTCAGTCGTATTTGATGATGTTGCTATATTAATGTAAAAATGAGTGTTTTCTGTCATGATAAAATATATTTAATCTTTTTGATACGGATAAGATGCCGAATAAAAAAACAAGCGATTTCACCAAATTCAGCATAGTTCTGTTAAGTATGTTTTTTGAGAATGCCTTTTAACATTGTTTCGATAATCTTAATTTCTTTTGGTTTAAAAATTGTTTTGCTGGCACACCTGCGGCGGTTTGTAGCAAGCTTCTCATATAAATGGAGAATGACCGGTGGGCAAGACTACTTTAGCTTGGCGTCCATTCCCATTTTACCACCTTTTCTTTTCAATTTCATAACTGTGTTTATTGTTCAATCGTTTGCCTGAGAAGCCCGCAGTAATCGAGATGGAACATCATATTTGCCTCTCCGCTCTTCCCACAGATATCATCAAAACCATCATTGGCATGGAGAAAGCGTCAGCGGATGAAATTAAACTGGTATTTTTTAAATATTGCAAATTTGAGTAGTTAAAAATGCAAAGCGTGTTGAAGATCTCCCGGTCCTGGTACGCCCTGATGCCCAACATCACCCCACCCCCTCTAGAGCGAGTCTATCTCTGCTCTGGCACTACAAGAGCGAAGATTGACAAGGAAATGAGCGATGAGGTGCAGATTTTTTAAAAGAAACTAACCGTTCACAATACATGAAATAACTGGCGATGATCATTTCAGAACGCGCTAGAATTCTTGCACATGCGAGCCATATTTCCGGGAAAATTCGCGATGAAAGCAGGAATTGACGAGTGGCTCAGCATCGTTGGCAGATATGACAATGTTAGTAGTTGATTTAGAGTGCAAGTTTAAAGCAAGGTTTTCAGGACGCAATTGAAGTTGCATGCGAACCTTCGCTTGTCGAAAAAGAATGTTTCGGTGACATGATTATCAAGTCTGCCCTAATCTTCTGGGTGCTAGGTTCTCTAGTCATTGTGTTTGTGGAGGACACGGTAGGAATGTCCGTTCAAGGCTTTCTTCTGTCTTTCGGGTGCTTTACCCTCTTCCTTGTTGCCATTTCCCTCATAATCTACCGCGTATACCGCTCTCGTGCCTCAAGAAATCCATCGATAACAGTGCTCGATAGAATGCGCCGATTATTCTCAATGTTCTTCCATATTGAAACGCTGGTGCTACATAATGGCTGGGAGCAGGACAATATTCTTTGTGCTTCGCTAACAACATTGGGAGGCGTAAAGATCAATCGGCTGGAAGTTCGATCGGGCTCCATGAATTATTTCTTCCGGTTTGTTTTGTTTCACTATAGTTTTTGCTCTTTGGTTGTTGGTAGACTGACAATTTAGTAATGAAATTGCAGCAACGATATCATCGATTTATGTCGTGAACATCACGTTCGAAATGTGCTCATCACTACACGCTCAATGGACAGCATTGGTAATTTGGATCTAGCCCACCTACATAAAAAATATTTTTAAATATTAAAAATGTCAGGTACTATTGCCCAACACTTGTGCAGCAACGGAACGACGCTTGATGTCTACCAGAGGGGGATGAAAGCGCCCGCTTACTACGATGAACTCTCTACCTCTTTGAGACGTCATGGAATCACACTGCGAATGACTACCGTTCCTAAAGCCTACTTTTTCCAGCGCTATCCTTGCGGGGTCAGAGTACATTTGAGATTTGAAAAGACCGATGCTACCCTAAAATATGCAACCCAGAAACTGACACCGGTGGAGGTAGCCAGAGGATTCAACTTCACTTGATTTCATGTGATGTCAGTTGTAAATTATGTAATTTAATATTTGCATTGTGTGTTATGATTTCTGAATTGCATTTTTTATGTAGCTAAGAAGCCGAATAAACCGAATGAACGCGATTATAAAATTACCAAAAACTTTTTGTTTACAGTTTTTGGCTCGCTCACCTGCGATAATACAAATCAATCATGGAAATCATTCACACGCAAATCACAATAAAATTATGAGTGATGTCAGAGGGCTTCCCACTTTTGCGGTTTACTGTTTTTAGCGCGGCTTCCGTTGCATCACCATCGATGTATCTATTGTTTTGGGGGATTTATATCACATTCCTGATGAATTTCATTTATTTTCACCGTGAAGATAATAAATGAGATCGTCCAGAGAATATATATATTTTTTTCATGTAGAATCAATAAGGAATGGCGTCCTTTTCGAAATGTTCGAGATCACTTGTAATCGTTCTTGTATTTTATTTTTTCCTGCTAACAATCCCATCATATTTTTAATCTCAGATGTCCGTCATAATCAAGATGGAACCTCCAATCTCTCTTGCGACTCTTCCTCCGGACATTATGAATAGGATCATTGACATGGAAAAGGAGTCATTGGACGAAATTAAATTCGTTAGCTATTGCCTCTTCTACCAAATTTATCTGTTGCACCACTATATGTTATCACTTATCGGTTTTAATAGAAACACAAAGCGGAGCTTATTTCGGGTTTACATAAGGTATGTAGCATGCCGTTGCAGATCTCTCGCCTCTGGCACACGCTATCCTCCGGTGTCACTCCACCCCCACTCGAGAGGGTCCACCTCAGCACAGGGCGCGCGTCGGCCACACTTAACAATGCGGCTATTTCTCCGCAAGAATCCATTGACCTAGTGCATGCGCACATGATATTTCCTGAGCGTCTCTCGACCAGATCTGGAGTGGGCGGATGGCTGCGAGTGGTGGATAGGTTTGCCGATGTGAGTACCGCATTTGTTCTAATAGGAGAGCCCCCTTTTCCCTTCTTATTCACTTGTTAGTAGAGCTCGTAAAATGAGAGTATGCCACGGAGCGACCTCATTCTGCCGTTGTTCTTGAGTTTTTTTCCTAATTTATGAATAAATGGGGGCGTTTTTCTCACATCAGCTTCATTTACTATATTATGCAAAAATTATACTTTCAGGGCTCAATCGAAGCCACTTGCGAACCAGTTCGCATTGAGAATGACCATGAGCGATCGTGCTTTGTAGCGTACGCGGCACTCGCCTGGTGCTACTTCTCTCCTTGTATTGGCGGCTACGCCTACCTGCTCACAAATGGCCCAATTGCGCTAATTTGGCTAGCCGGATTTACCGCATTTGTTATATTATGTGTGCTCTTCATTCATTTCATTTCTCGATCAAGAGTGATTGCCGCTCAAAAAGCGCGAGCTCGCTTTGCGCGATTATTCTCGAAATTTTCGCACATTGAAACGCTCGTTTTGGAAAATTTCAGCCAAAATGAGCATGTGCTTCAAGCAGCAAGAATGACACTGGCCGGAGTGAGGATTAACCGATTGGAACTTATCGGTGACATCAACTATGAGTTCCTGTGAGCTTTTTTGCGGCATTTCTAATGAGATAAATGAGAATCGTGGCTGTTTTCAGGAATAATATCGTCGTTTTCTGCAAGAATCGCTGTGTGAAAGAATTGTTTATTGCGACGAGTACTCTGCTGAATTTTAGTGAGTTTTCCAAGTGGATTATTCAAATAAATCCTCTTTCAGCCCATTTTATGAAAGAATTTGCGAACGTGGGAGTGACAGTGGACATCTATGAACGGTCGGGATCTGATTCGCGTACTTACTTCAACATGACAACCGAAGTCTTGGACGAGTTCGCGAAGGAACTGAACAATGAAGGAATCGCAATGCGCATGAACAAAGTCTACGATACAGCTTTCGCGCGGATGGGATACCCGTTCGGAGTGAAGTCTCATATTAGATGCGAGAAGAATGGCAAATTCGATGGCCAACCACTGGTGCCAGGTCAGAGACCGAGAGGCTTCAATTTTTGAATGAGTTATCCGTTAAAAATGCAAATTAATTGTGATTTTCAAATTTCGTTAATAAATTAAATGTGTTTTTGTTTCTTTTGTAACATTCTCACGAGGGTCAAAACAGCGAAAGAATGTGCGACATGAGGATTCGCTTCTGCCGTAGGAGTAGTATTATTATAGACCAGTAGACGTAAATACGTCAACTGGTCTATACCTAACTTTTCAAGGTCATATTTTCAGAACAGATTGATGGGTACAATTTTTCCATATCAGTCTGCTGTCAGAATTTCAAGGTCATATTTTAGGTATAGACTGGTCCGTACAGCTAGCGGGAATCTGATGTCAGAATTTCAAGGCCATTTTTTCAAAACAGATTGATCGGTACAGCTTTTTTTCCGTACAATTTTTCCCTCGGAATCTGATACCAGAATTTCAATGCCATTTTTTCAAAACAGATTTATCGGTACAATTTTTTCCATCTCAGTCTGATGTCAGAATTGCAAGGCCATTTTTTTCAACCTACGATTTCCGTACAGCCCTTTTCCTTACAATTTTCCGTATTAGCCGACATCCAGCATTTTCAGGCTATATTTTCGCATTATGATTTCCGTACATCCTTTTTCGGTACAAATTTCCATAATAGATGCCACGCAATTTTCAAGGACATTATTTTTACTGGTCCCTTTTCTTTTCCGATTCCTTTCACTTTCACTTTCCATTTTCATTTGATTGACAGGCTTCCGTTACAAACTTGATTGATAGGCATGAGTCATCGTTACCGTGTTCTTCCCGATTTTTCGATATTTCAATATTTCGGCATTGACTTACCATTTTTTTTGTATGACTTTTCAATTCTAAAAGTTTTAATTTCCGCATTCTATTTACCGGTCTTTTATGCCGTATGACCTTTCAAATAATCATAATTCATAATTTTATATTTCTTTCTTAGGCTATTTTCATGTAACTTGCAAATAAGATTTCTTCCAAAACTGTTTCATTTTATCCTCCCTTCTTATCTCTTCCTCCCATCTGTACCCGTTCGGCTCACTTCACCGCAAAGAACGACCAAGGAACCAAGGGATTTTCAAGGAGGTTTCTTCAAGAAACTTGCATTTTCTCTATTTATTCTAAACTTGATAATTTCCATTAGTCATGATGTTCCGGTCAGATACAGTAATCCAAAAGTCGGCGAGTTGGAATACGTCGCCACACGCACCACACAGTATGACTTACCACACAGTATGACAAATGACTTTTTTTAACAAATTAATTATTTAAATATTGAAATTAATGATAAATACAATAATTACATAACAATTAGGCGGTTTTATCTACAGACAGACAGGCAAATAAACAAGGGGAAAGACAATCGTTTAGGTATACAAACAGATAGACAGGGAGATCCATGTAAGCATATAGCTATCACACTGGCATTCATGCATAGAGACGGATCGCGAGAAAGACAGGTAGCCAGACAGACATATACATAGCTATTCGCATAGACATACAAATTGGCATGGATGGCATATACGCAGGTTAATAGACATGGCCAGTGGCTACAAACAAGCATGTAGACGCATTCTTTCAGTAACAAAAAATCATGCAGGCGCATTTTTTTCAGTCTCAAACAAGCATTTTTAATTACAAATATACATTGAAGCGTATTTTTAGTCTCAAAAAAGCATACAGACGCATTTTTCCAGTCTCAAGCAAGTAGGCAAACGCTTTTTTCAGCCTCAAACAAGCATTTTTAGTTACAAATAAGCATACAGACGCATTTTTAGTCTCAAGCAAGTAGGCAGACGCATTTTTTCAGTTTCAAACATGCATGTAGACGCATTTTTCAGTCTCAAACAAGCATATAGATGCACTCTTTTAGTTACAAACCAGCATACAGACATGTTTTCTGTAACAAACAAGCATACAGACGCATTTTTCAGATAGATACTTGCGTTTTTTTAGTCTCAAACAAGCATGCAGACGCATATTTTAGATAGATACTTGCATTGTTTAGTCACATACAGACATGCAAACGCATGTTTTCAGTCTCAAACAATTGTACAGACGCATTCTTTCAGTTATAAAAAAGCATACAGACGCATTTTTTCAGTCTCAAACAAGTAGGCAGGCGCTTTTTTCAGCTTCAAACAAGCATACAGGCTCATTTTTCAGTTAGATACAAGCATTTTTCAGATACAATCAAACATGCAGAAGCTTTTTTTTCAGCTGCAAGCAAGAATTTTCAATCTCAAACAAGCATGTAGACGCATTTCTTAGTCTCAAACAGACATGCAGGCGAATTTTTTAGTCTCAAACAAGCATACAGGATCATTTTTCAGTTAGATACAAGCATTTTTCAGATACAATCAAACATGCAGAAGCTTTTTTTCAGCTGCAAGCAAGAATTTTCACTCTCAAACGAGCATGTAGACGCATTTCTTAGTCTCAAACAGACATGCAGGCGCATTTTTTCAGTCTTAAACAAGCATACAGGTGCATTTTTCAGTTAGATACAAACATTTCTTCAGATACAATGAAACATGCAGATGCTTTTTTCAGCTGCAAGCAAGAATTTTCAGTCATTTTTCAGTCTCAAACAAGTATGTAGACACATTTTCTTAGTCTCAAACAGACATGCAGACGTATTTTTCAGTCTCAAATAAGCATTCAGACGCATTTTTTCAGTCTCAAACAAGTAGACAGACGCTTTTTTCCAGTCTCAAACAAGTATGTAGACGCATTTCTTAGTCTCAAACAGATATGCAGACGTATTTTTTCAGTCTCAAATAAGCATTCAGACGCATTTTTCAGTCTCAAACAAGTAGGCAGACGCATTTTTCAGCCTCAAACAAGTAGGTAGACGCATTTTTTCAGTCTCAAACAAGTAGGCAGACGTTTTTTTCAGCCTCAAACAAGCATACAGGCGCATCTTTTTTCAGTTAGATACAAGCATTTATTCAGATACAACCAAACATAAAGACGCATTTTTCAGTCTAAAACAAGCATACAGACGCATTTTTCCAGTCTCAAGCAAACATGCAGACGCATTTCTTAGTCTCAAACAAGCATGTAGACGCATTTCTTAGTCTCAAACAAACACGCCGACGCATTTTTTTCAGTCTCAAGCAAGCATAAAGACGCATTCTTTCAGTTAAAAAACAGCGTGCAGTCATGAAAATGCAAACAGACAAATAGGTCTACAGCTCTTTTTGGTAGGCAAATTTATTAGGTCTTAGTAGGCAAATTTTCAAACAGACATGTGTTCATACTTCTAGTTTCTATACATTTTTTTGCACCCTAAAATATATTTTTTGTTTGGTTGTTCTCATACCAGGTATTAGCTTTTAGCTGTTCATCAGGCAATCGGCATAGACGTATTCAAATAATACCATGTAAGTTAGAAACTATCCGGCAAAGAAATCATATTTGTTTGTTCATTTTTCCATAATTCAAATACCGAAATGAGTATAAATAGAGTAAAGGAAATGATTGCAGTCACTCATTAGAGTGAGCACTCGAAGAGCCATCTATCATGTCTTCAAATTGCTCACTATGCAAAGCCCAGGTTGACGATATTACCAAACATATGGCAGAATCGCATTCAAAAAAACACTGTCCGAAATGTAATCGGACATTTGCATCGGCTTTTTCTCGAAAGCGGCATGAAAAGATGCATAACCATTCGCCAGACGTCCTTCAAACAAAGGAATCAACGGATAACAATTTGATCTGTAACATTGGCGTCTACAGGAGTCCAATTAACGGGACTATTTCATTGCAATTTCATTAATTTCCTTTTTTTTTGGATAAACCTTGAACTGTTCTTTATATGATTTAAATAAACTATTTACCTCTCCTGTTAATATCAATATGGACAAGCAAACAGAAATATCTAAACAAGAACATCAAGATCAGAGCGATCAACTTTTTTTTTACTAAACGATACATTCCACAACCATTCGATATTATATTACGAGAATTATGATATGTATGAGATTGTTCTGACCAATTTCTTGTTAAAGTCTCTATGGTTGAATGATTGGAAATTTTAAAAAGAGATTAAGAATAAGAAAGGGGACCAGAAAATGATGTCCCTAAAACGTAACGCAAAATATAGACCTTGAAAAATTGCATGCCGTCCATTATGGAAAAATATATCAGAAAACTATGTTCCTAAAACGTAACGTAAAATATGGAGCTTGAAAATCGCATGCAGGTTACTTGGTACATTTGTACCGAAAAATTATACACCTAAAACGTAACATAAAATATGGATCAGAAAAAAATTACTTGTACTTTGAGCGGTACAATTTAAAACGAAAAAATTAATTAGTAAATCTCTAAAAGGAAAAGTTTATTCGCCAATGTTTTCCTTTTAGAGATTTACTAATTAATTTTTTCGTTTTAAATTGTACCGCTCAAAGTACAAGTAATTTTTTTCTGATCCATATTTTATGTTACGTTTTAGGTGTATAATTTTTCGGTACAAATGTACCAAGTAACCTGCATGCGATTTTCAAGCTCCATATTTTACGTTACGTTTTAGGAACATAGTTTTCTGATATATTTTTCCATAATGGACGGCATGCAATTTTTCAAGGTCTATATTTTGCGTTACGTTTTAGGGACATCATTTTCTGGTCCCCTTTCTTATTCTTAATCTCTTTTTAAAATTTCCAATCATTCAACCATAGAGACTTTAACAAGAAATTGGTCAGAACAATCTCATACATATCATAATTCTCGTAATATAATATCGAATGGTTGTGGAATGTATCGTTTAGTAAAAAAAAAGTTGATCGCTCTGATCTTGATGTTCTTGTTTAGATATTTCTGTTTGCTTGTCCATATTGATATTAACAGGAGAGGTAAATAGTTTATTTAAATCATATAAAGAACAGTTCAAGGTTTATCCAAAAAAAAAAGGAAATTAATGAAATTGCAATGAAATAGTCCCGTTAATTGGACTCCTGTAGACGCCAATGTTACAGATCAAATTGTTATCCGTTGATTCCTTTGTTTGAAGGACGTCTGGCGAATGATTATGCATCTTTTCATGCCGCTTTCGAGAAAAAGCCGATGCAAATGTCCGATTACATTTCGGACAGTGTTTTTTTGAATGCGATTCTGCCATATGTTTGGTAATATCGTCAACCTGGGCTTTGCATAGTGAGCAATTTGAAGACATGATAGATGGCTCTTCGAGTGCTCACTCTAATGAGTGACTGCAATCATTTCCTTTACTCTATTTATACTCATTTCGGTATTTGAATTATGGAAAAATGAACAAACAAATATGATTTCTTTGCCGGATAGTTTCTAACTTACATGGTATTATTTGAATACGTCTATGCCGATTGCCTGATGAACAGCTAAAAGCTAATACCTGGTATGAGAACAACCAAACAAAAAATATATTTTAGGGTGCAAAAAAATGTATAGAAACTAGAAGTATGAACACATGTCTGTTTGAAAATTTGCCTACTAAGACCTAATAAATTTGCCTACCAAAAAGAGCTGTAGACCTATTTGTCTGTTTGCATTTTCATGACTGCACGCTGTTTTTTAACTGAAAGAATGCGTCTTTATGCTTGCTTGAGACTGAAAAAAATGCGTCGGCGTGTTTGTTTGAGACTAAGAAATGCGTCTACATGCTTGTTTGAGACTAAGAAATGCGTCTGCATGTTTGCTTGAGACTGGAAAAATGCGTCTGTATGCTTGTTTTAGACTGAAAAATGCGTCTTTATGTTTGGTTGTATCTGAATAAATGCTTGTATCTAACTGAAAAAAGATGCGCCTGTATGCTTGTTTGAGGCTGAAAAAAACGTCTGCCTACTTGTTTGAGACTGAAAAAATGCGTCTACCTACTTGTTTGAGGCTGAAAAATGCGTCTGCCTACTTGTTTGAGACTGAAAAATGCGTCTGAATGCTTATTTGAGACTGAAAAAATACGTCTGCATATCTGTTTGAGACTAAGAAATGCGTCTACATACTTGTTTGAGACTGGAAAAAAGCGTCTGTCTACTTGTTTGAGACTGAAAAAATGCGTCTGAATGCTTATTTGAGACTGAAAAATACGTCTGCATGTCTGTTTGAGACTAAGAAAATGTGTCTACATACTTGTTTGAGACTGAAAAATGACTGAAAATTCTTGCTTGCAGCTGAAAAAAGCATCTGCATGTTTCATTGTATCTGAAGAAATGTTTGTATCTAACTGAAAAATGCACCTGTATGCTTGTTTAAGACTGAAAAAATGCGCCTGCATGTCTGTTTGAGACTAAGAAATGCGTCTACATGCTCGTTTGAGAGTGAAAATTCTTGCTTGCAGCTGAAAAAAAGCTTCTGCATGTTTGATTGTATCTGAAAAATGCTTGTATCTAACTGAAAAATGAGCCTGTATGCTTGTTTGAAGCTGAAAAAAGCGCCTGCCTACTTGTTTGAGACTGAAAAAATGCGTCTGTATGCTTTTTTATAACTGAAAGAATGCGTCTGTACAATTGTTTGAGACTGAAAACATGCGTTTGCATGTCTGTATGTGACTAAACAATGCAAGTATCTATCTAAAATATGCGTCTGCATGCTTGTTTGAGACTAAAAAAACGCAAGTATCTATCTGAAAAATGCGTCTGTATGCTTGTTTGTTACAGAAAACATGTCTGTATGCTGGTTTGTAACTAAAAGAGTGCATCTATATGCTTGTTTGAGACTGAAAAATGCGTCTACATGCATGTTTGAAACTGAAAAAATGCGTCTGCCTACTTGCTTGAGACTAAAAATGCGTCTGTATGCTTATTTGTAACTAAAAATGCTTGTTTGAGGCTGAAAAAAGCGTTTGCCTACTTGCTTGAGACTGGAAAAATGCGTCTGTATGCTCTTTTGAGACTAAAAATACGCTTCAATGTATATTTGTAATTAAAAATGCTTGTTTGAGACTGAAAAAAATGCGCCTGCATGATTTTTTGTTACTGAAAGAATGCGTCTACATGCTTGTTTGTAGCCACTGGCCATGTCTATTAACCTGCGTATATGCCATCCATGCCAATTTGTATGTCTATGCGAATAGCTATGTATATGTCTGTCTGGCTACCTGTCTTTCTCGCGATCCGTCTCTATGCATGAATGCCAGTGTGATAGCTATATGCTTACATGGATCTCCCTGTCTATCTGTTTGTATACCTAAACGATTGTCTTTCCCCTTGTTTATTTGCCTGTCTGTCTGTAGATAAAACCGCCTAATTGTTATGTAATTATTGTATTTATCATTAATTTCAATATTTAAATAATTAATTTGTTAAAAAAAGTCATTTGTCATACTGTGTGGTAAGTCATACTGTGTGGTGCGTGTGGCGACGTATTCCAACTCGCCGACTTTTGGATTACTGTATCTGACCGGAACATCATGACTAATGGAAATTATCAAGTTTAGAATAAATAGAGAAAATGCAAGTTTCTTGAAGAAACCTCCTTGAAAATCCCTTGGTTCCTTGGTCGTTCTTTGCGGTGAAGTGAGCCGAACGGGTACAGATGGGAGGAAGAGATAAGAAGGGAGGATAAAATGAAACAGTTTTGGAAGAAATCTTATTTGCAAGTTACATGAAAATAGCCTAAGAAAGAAATATAAAATTATGAATTATGATTATTTGAAAGGTCATACGGCATAAAAGACCGGTAAATAGAATGCGGAAATTAAAACTTTTAGAATTGAAAAGTCATACAAAAAAAATGGTAAGTCAATGCCGAAATATTGAAATATCGAAAAATCGGGAAGAACACGGTAACGATGACTCATGCCTATCAATCAAGTTTGTAACGGAAGCCTGTCAATCAAATGAAAATGGAAAGTGAAAGTGAAAGGAATCGGAAAAGAAAAGGGACCAGTAAAAATAATGTCCTTGAAAATTGCGTGGCATCTATTATGGAAATTTGTACCGAAAAAGGATGTACGGAAATCATAATGCGAAAATATAGCCTGAAAATGCTGGATGTCGGCTAATACGGAAAATTGTAAGGAAAAGGGCTGTACGGAAATCGTAGGTTGAAAAAAATGGCCTTGCAATTCTGACATCAGACTGAGATGGAAAAAATTGTACCGATAAATCTGTTTTGAAAAAATGGCATTGAAATTCTGGTATCAGATTCCGAGGGAAAAATTGTACGGAAAAAAAGCTGTACCGATCAATCTGTTTTGAAAAAATGGCCTTGAAATTCTGACATCAGATTCCCGCTAGCTGTACGGACCAGTCTATACCTAAAATATGACCTTGAAATTCTGACAGCAGACTGATATGGAAAAATTGTACCCATCAATCTGTTCTGAAAATATGACCTTGAAAAGTTAGGTATAGACCAGTTGACGTATTTACGTCTACTGGTCTATAATAATACTACTCGTAGGATTCGCTTCAGTCATCAATTTCGCTTCTGCCGACCTGAGATGAACATTTCATAATGTGCTTTGTGTAAATGAAGTTATTATAAAAAACTGTACACCTTTAGAAGCAGTCGTTTGTACTTATTCTCCAGTTCTTTTATCTGATTTTCACGTTCCTGATGTTTCATCTTTGACTTTTGTGATAATTCCAAAAGTGATGCTTCCAACTGCAATTTCTTAAATTTTGTGACATAGAGATCTGCATAGAGCAATCATCATTCAACTTCATTCGGTCGAAAGACCACGTGAATTAAGGAAACGATTGCAAGTTTTACGAGGAATTCAGACTTACTTTGGAATTCTTTTCGATAGTTTGGTTCTTTTCGATATTTCTCAGATCCAACACCGCTACTTTTCCCAAGACCTTGTCGAGTGTAGTCCGTAACTGGAATGGACATTAAAAAATTATTTAGCCGAAGTTCACCTTGCCAATTTGCGATTGCATTCTATGGAGACTCTCGTCCTGCTTTCCAATTTTTTCCTCGTATTCTTGCATTTTCTAAAAAAATGTAGCATGTCTGTGGCAGATCCAATAAATAAATGATAACATTTTAATGCTTCTTCAAACCATTTCGAATTCCACTTGCATCTCCCTGATTCGCTCATTTTCTTGTTTTTCCTTTTCAGCCTCGAACACTTCTGCTTTCTGGAAAAAGACAATGTCAGCAAAAATTAGAATCTACTTGCCACAAAATAAAGCTCCGGAATCTGTCCAAAATGCACATTAGTTCCGCTTTCTTCAGGAATCGTCGATTTGCGGAAATCGAACACAACTCCATCAGCTTCAACGCTGCGCATTCCATGCTTTCCGTAATCAGACACGGTGCTACTGAAATAATAAATTTTTTTTACAGTTTAAATTTTTTTTAATTGTCAAAAAAATCGTACTCAATCTTGACACAGATCGTGTGCCACTCGTTAGCTCGGATTAGCACGGGCTCTGCGAAAGGCAGGCGTAAGATGCACTTAGTTTGATGGTTGAATTTCTTCTGAATCGCTATTTTATTAATTTATGGATTCTCACGAATGCCGACATCGTAAATAATAGCAACCACCACTGCTTGATTCTCGTCGTCGTCAATTACTTGGTATAGTTTAGCTCTGGAAATTTATAAATAATTAAATGAATGAAGAAACAAACTTTGCTTCGCTCCTGGCTTTACCGGCATAGAGTCCGATACCCAGTAATCGAATATCGCGGTTTACTCGGAACTGAAAATCGGCTACGAAGTTATGAATGACATTTTTTTTCATTCCGGAAATATAAGGAATTTTAGGAGGACTCAATAGGACTATCGACTTCCTGCAAATCATCATCACTCTGACCTGAATCGCATCATAATATCCATAATAACTCCACTGCTCAGGAACTATCTCGCGAAATCTATTGACAACGGATCCACCATTCATGTCGAACTACTTCGGCGCTACTATAATTAAAAGGAAAACGGCCACGAATAATAAATAATTCGAACTGAAAAAATCGTTTAAAGAATATAAAAGTTACATTTTAGGCGCATGAATGCGTACAATCTCTTGCCTTTTATCAGAGAGCATAGTCTCAACGGCAAGCTAGGGTGTGTCACTCGAATATTTGCGCGATTTCGCTCGATATGAGTCGACTGAGAATCACGCACACGGTTATTGATTTGCATAAACACATTCAACTTTGGAAGTAATCTTTTGTTTATCAAGAACTGAACAACTAGGAATCTCAATCGGAAAACAGTGACGTCATTCCGGTTAATTTCCGCTTCTGTCGACCTGAAATATGAGTATTTTAAAATTTCATAATCCGCGCACATAAAATCGGTTACCATTCGAAGCAGTCGTTCGTACTTATTCTCCAATTCGTTGATCCGATGCTCCTGTTCTTGATATTTAACCTCGGAATTTTGTTTAAAATCGGCAAGTGCTTTTTCGGCCTGCAATTTTCGTAATTCCCATTTGTTTCATTACCAAAATGTATTCGTCCGTTCACTGACAGTCTTATTTCTACGATACAGCACAGCAGAATGAAGAGATGAAGAAACGATTTCGAATTCAACCGAAGGAAAAACCCACTTTCGTGTTGGTATCGGAAGTTGACTTTATTTGGTCGCGATTTGTCAGCTCAATTCCTGCCAGTTTTTCCAAGGCATTGTCGAGGGCCGATTTCAGCTGAAACGCAAATATTTCAGAATGTTAATCCCCATCCCCATGCATGCCCACATATTGGGACTCTTTTCAGTGAAAATAGGAAGTAATTTTCACTGTCATTACCTGATCAATTTCCGATTGCATTGTCTGGATCACATCTTCCCGTTTTGCAATTTCACCCTTGTATTCTTGTGCTTTCTGAAAAGAACCCTTACAGTATTGTGTCAAACATTGAGAATCAGGTAATGATGTATACCTGAAAAAATCATTTTTCAGACGAACCTTGCCAATTTCCGCTTGTCTTACCGCCACCCGGCCGTATATACTATCTTTTATTTTCTCCTCGTACTCTTCGGCTTTCTGAATTTTTTTAGCTGTCATTATTTGGCAGACAATAATCCTGACTAGGAAATACAGTTCCGGAATCTGTCCCATGTCCGCCGTTGTGTAGTTTTCATCGGGCAATGACGAGTTGCGAAAATCGAATGCAACACCGCCAGCTGTAACGTTATGCTTTCCATTTATCCCGTAATCCGATGCCGTGCTACTGAAATTATGTATAATGGACTTTTTATGGTGAAATTCAGAGTATTATTGAGAACATGCTTAATCCACGCTGAGATGGTATGCCACTCGTTAGCTCGAATTAGCGCAGGTTCTGGAAATGGTACGGCCAAGATGCATCGTGAATCGTGCATGAAGTCATCCTAAATATTTCCACTTCAAATTCGATGAAAACCAAGAGCACCAACCTCATAAATTTTGGCAACTTCCGCTGAATTCTTCTCATTGTCATCATTCACCCGATATAGTCTTGCTCTGGAAGTGTTTTTTTTCATAACTTCATAAATTTCGATAATAATGAATAAGATTATCAACCAACTTTGCTCTGCTCTTCCCTTCTCCTACGTACAATCCGATTCCAAGCAATCGAATATCACGGTTGGTTCTGAACTGAAAAAAAAGTCCGTCAGTCTAACGTAGTAATGAATGTGAAATCATTTTTGGTAGATGGGTATAAATAGATAATTTGACCTGGATAGCATCGTAGCGTCCATAATATCTCCACCCTCGCTCCTTTATTTCGGGAAATCTCCTGACAACTGAGCTACCCCGCAGGTTAGGAACCATGTGTCACTCTTAATTTAAATATAAATTTAGGTAATCAACATCCATAACTGGCAAGTCCAAACATCGCAAAAGTTTCATAATTTTCATGGATGTTTATAATTTCTAAACCGTATCAAACGAATAGCAAGGCCGCAAGTTTGGCGCAAAAATGCATGCGAGCAAGCAAAGTGAGTCATCCTTATCAGTGAATACAATCCCGATTGGAGGGTGTGGCTCACTCAAATTCGCACACTATCTCGCTTTATCTGAATCTTGCGCACAATTTGCGATGTAATCCCTAGCGATGGATTGTTTCGCAATAAGTGTCAAACTGTGAAAACATTGGGAGAATATGTTTATTGCCAAGTTGAACAAGCATATTATTTGTCAATCACATCTCTTTTTCTTCATGCGAGAAATCTATGTTTCGCTATCTCTTCGCAATCCGGCCGATCAATGTCGTTCACACTGGTCATCCAATTGACAAGGTTTTCCTAAGAAAATAAAGCATTATACAGGAGCGCTTTGTTTGATTCAGGGTGTGGAATTCGTGTTGTCATTCGACTCTCTGAGCATTCAGAGCGGGTAGTTGCCCCTCGGTAGTTGCCCTTGCATCTAAATAACGATTTCACAAAACAAAAATACAAAACAATATTAAACCTCATTAATCCGGTCAAACATGCCAAGCATATATAAAATATTATTTCTATCCCTATTATAAAAAGCAATGTACTGGTATATCGATTCAGATGAATCTTGAATGCGCAATGAATGCAACTAAACGCGAATTATTCCTTATCAGTGAACGCATGAAAGCGTAAAAACTCACGAGGTGTCGCCTCTGAGTGTGATACAACAGACTGTCATAAGCAACATATCTTACAATTAGCTCAGTTATTGGTCCAGTTATCACAGATTGACAGAGATTTTATTGTAAACGAACTATGATGATCATGCAAAAAAATTATCTTTGGGCATGAATGGGAACACTGATTATTTTAGAAAACGTTTGAAATAAAAGTGATAGGGGAATGTTGAGGCCTGCAGTAAGGGTGACTGAGTATCTCGCTGGTACGGGGGCGCTCCATCGGATCTTTCTTCGTTAGTTTGATTACCAGATCCAGCTGTAATTGTGTTCATGAAATGCTTTCGTTAAGATAGCTCAGACTAGGAAACAATGTTTTTAGAAAAAAATACGGAAAATATTATGCGAGCAAAGTGCTGTGATTTTTTGAACATTATGGGTCTGATTTATAGCATGAGATAACAGGCTCACTGCGTCTACTTGTTCGGGCAAGATGTCATCGATCGTTCCCTCGCTTCGAATGTTATCGAAGATCTGAATAATTAGATTATTTTTTTAATCGATAATCAGTATGCCTCGCATTTCTTATCTTCCGTCAGTACTTCGCACATTTCAATCAGTATCAGGCCGAGGGCGAAAATGTCCACTTTCAGATCGTAGTGGCAGAAGCATGTCTGTATTGAAATACTAATGAAACTGCGATACTTCAAATAGTAATTAAAATGTGTGAAATTACCTGTTCAGGGGGTTTGTAAAGCTTGGTTCCGCCACTGGTGCGCGTTTCGGAAGGATTATCGGGTTCGAACGTTGTTGCGATTCCGAGGTCGCAAACTTTTACCACATCATCCGAGCCGATGAGAATGTTGCTGGGCTTAACAAATTGAATTTAAACAAATAATTTGTTTTATTGAAAATTTAACTGTTGTCGTTGTTTCTCTAATTATTTTGATTACTCCCCTTCCTTACCTTCAAGTCGCGGTGAATGATGTTCTGATTGTGGATATAGTCAACAGCACCAACAATTTGCATGAACCACAACCTCATCTTGTTCTGGTCTCTCGTTCTATTATGCCTTAGCCAATCGTACAGCGTATCATTGCAGAGCTGAAAAGTAATGGGTTGGGGGGGGAGGATAACGTGATTCACCAACCTCCATTTGAATGTATAGGAAAACGCTGTTCTCCTTGTATTCGAAGTATTCACCGACGAATAGCTCGGCATCGGCTTTTCTCTATGAAATGGTTTCTTACAGAGATCTATGAATATGTTTCATGTTTTTACTTCGGATTCACATTTTTTCCTTGTTTAAGTTAAATTTATAAGAACCTGCCAGCCGATCGGAGGAAATTCCTTCCAGCTACAATGATATCGAACAATTCCGGGATGATCGAATGATGCCATAGTTTTCGCTTCTCTCAAGGCCTTCTCAATTCCACTGAAAATTCAAATACAAATGTGACATTAAAGTCGAGAAGACTACTTTTTAGAGCAGGGAATTCTCTTGACAGCATACAACTTCTGATCACATGTGTTCTTTGCTTCGAAAACGCATCCAAATCCACCTTTTCCGATTATTTTGATCGAATCAAACTTGCCCAGGAACCTGTGAATGTTTGCATTCGGAGTAAAGGTTAGTAAAAATAGACTAACTCGGAAGAAAAGGATTCCATTGAACCAGACTCGAGCTCCGAAGCTCCGAAGACATTTTCTGGTTCAAACTGTATTTTTTTAGTAAACATTTTTTATATAAATATAGTTTTTAATACCATGTCTTCTGGAATCTGCGCGGTCAACAATGCAGATTGATTCTCTTTTTGACGATGTTGTCCCTCAAATGTTATAATTCCATCTGTTCTAACAGCGCAGATGCGGAAAAGCGTGTGACAATTGCAGAACAATCTGAAAGTAAACAATGCGATACGTATTCACGTGAAAACTACCTTAGTTTAACACACGATAGTAATTCCTTTTCCTCCAAGTCGAAAATGAAAAGGTCTACCGAGGATTTGCATTCTATGTCTTGTTCAATTACGTAGAAGAATCTTGAGGAATCTTGGCAAAAGGTAATACTTTTTGAGCTCTGCAACACTGTGCTGATTTTTAAAAGGTGAATTACTATTGTTTAAAATATCCTTAATAAAAGTATCACCACACCTCAAGCAAAATAACTTTGTCGCTCAAATAGCTTATCTTTGGGCGAATTCCGTGAGCAGTTTCTTTCCAGTATACAATTTTACTTCTGAATTAGAAGTTATCATTACCAAGCCTTTTTAACGTATACACCTGTGGATAACGTGAATTGAGAACTTATCAATGTCGATTTTTCTCGCATTGGGCACTATTCCATCGTTCTCCGGAATATTCCATAATCGATAATAGTGATTTCTGTAATCGATTTTTTGTAGAATACCCCATCTGAATCTGGGGAGTGAGTCTCGCCCTGAAAAGGAAATGCATATATGATTATCGGGCACACTGAGCAACTTACAGTGAGTATATTGCGAAAGAAAGAAACTTCAATTTCATCCGCAGAGGTGAAATCAACTTTGTAAACCTAAAATTGCCTGATATCAATCTTGATATGCCCTTAAAAACTAGCATGATTACCTTTTTTCCCAGTAGTATGAAAAGGGTATTTCTGTTGGGAAAAGCACACGCGAATTTACCGTTCGTCAGGGTGATTGTTATTTGTCTATCGCTATAATTATGCTTATGCTATAAACTGATAGTTAGAAATCATGCATACTTGTATTTCACGCACAATTCCATTGTATCTTGATTAAGGTAGAATCTTCTGCCTGAAATATCTAATCTTACTGCAACCATTTTAAAATATTTTAAGATAAAAATCATAAATTACTTAACATTTTCAAGTTGATAGAACTTGATTCGGTCCGAAATATCCTCAGTGGGTCGACATTTGATTTCGTTCATGGCGTTTTAATTCTGAATCACAAATGAGGCAGAAGCAACGGAGAAGCGCAAGCCAAGGGCGCCTGTCATTTATCTTATCGCACAGGGGCACCCCTTCCGAGCACCTCTTATTTTCTTTCTTTTTCCTCTCTCATTCTAACTGATCAGCTTCGGAATGACCCTGACTCATGCCAGTGATCAATCCACCTACTCAATTGACCTTATTCGATTGTTGACCGAGCCTTCGGCTGCTTGAAGTGAGAAGGGAAACATTGAAAGACAATTATATGGAGCATAAGCTCTCATCGATAATATAGATCGAAATATTTTAGATGAGGTGCTTTTAGTTGCACTTGAAAAAATCATTAAAAAATCTGTTTGTTTTACTGTAATTGTTCAATTCGTGTGAAGGTGTGTGCGTGAGTCATAGCGTAGAGCGCGCAGCCATGCGAAAGGAGGAAGTTGTGTGTGTGCAGGAGACACACGCGCGGAACAGTATATTCGTCGTTTGAAAGGTGTCGGCAGAACAACGTTTTCAAGTTGCGCTGTATTTTTCATATTTCAAATAGTCCATAATCTACGAGTAAGTAAGCTAATTCGCATAATTAATATAGAACTTTTATTCCTCATGTACGCGTGCGATTGTTAGCTTATGAGTCATCCTCCTTTCCTTGCTCTAATTGAAATTGAAAGTTGCTAGGAAACTGCATCCTTTGTTGCATGGTTTACTAAAAGTGCTCAACTTTTAGCAACCCTTCATTGTTTTCGTCGAGAACATGTCTATCGCTTTTTAGAATTGGCATTGAACTGAAACGCTTGATCTCTCAATCTTTCTTTTGTTTGCTCACTGGCGGGCTTATCAAGTCCTCTTGTCATGCATTGGCCGAGTGAAAGCCGCGCGCTTTTCGCATGATTGATACAAAAAAAGTTTCTCGATTTTTCTCTATTGTTATTCGTTCAATATTCAATGACAACATAATATGTTGTCATTGTGCAATATGCCGAAATTGAACATACTTTCTTTTTGTAAAGCAGATGGCAAGCGACGAGAACACTCTCGTATTCACGAAGGCCGATACTCTCACCACACCGCCGAACGCGCATTATTCTGTAACAACGACGCACATTTTTCAATTGGAAAATGGTACGTGAGTAATTCCATCACCGGAGGAAGTTTGAACCCAGATGTACTTTTGTCTCAATATTTTCCAACGATTCCAATAATTGTGTGCACTGTTATGCAGGATAAAATTGCAAAAATTCAGTTGGAAGATAAGTAATTTTCAGGAACAATATTATATCATCGTTTCTTTGCTTTCCCACAGACTATCCACGTCATAAACGAGTGAGTTCCGTCAACGAATGTCCATCGGATGAGAATGTTGTCACAATATGGCCTCACGCGTAGCAGTTGTCAACTCGATATTTTTAGGGGGAAAGAGATAGTAGCTCAGTTGCCGAATGACAATGACTGTTTCGGCGTGCACGGCAATGCGCTCTACTTTGAATCCTTATCAAACGTGAGGTGGCATTCTTTTCTTTCATGTGACATTTCTGAAACTCAGATTCATTTTGACTGATTCAAAATAATACTTATAGTTCTACAAAGCAACTATATCCTCAGCAGAATCGGCAATTTCCATCACCTTCCTGCGAAGACTGCTCGAGGTGGGAGAATTCATGCCAAATCGTTTTTTTTCACATCAGTTATCACGTATTACGCGTGTGTAATTGTATATAAACGTATACAATTTGGGGTTAAAAGCACAAGTAGCGAACTTTGTTATATTTTTTGCAAATATAAAAGTTTGATGAAAATTTATATAATAGTTAAAAACTGAAATCGACCTATTTCAGGGGGAAGATGTGCACAATGGCGCATTGTGTAGTCGAAAGAGGAACGGGAAGAAGTTCATTTATCGAATGTGTGATCATCCGGAGACGGACGGCATCGAAATTCCCGTCGAGGCCGAAAAAATGGAGGGCATGGTGCTCAGCGCGATAGTTGGGTTTGTCATCTTATCCGTTCTATGCGCGTTGCATCTAGGTTCGGTCACGGAATCTCTGAAATACTCTGAAATAGAGCCAGAAATTCTGAATTATGCTCAATTCACTCAATTCAGGGACAAAATCCTATACCGTCTCGTCAACCCTGAGCTGAAAGAACCTAAAGCGCGGAAGTTGAGTGGAAACGCGATCGTTCTAGAGGTAACTCACTATTACAATTTTCACGATTTAATGTTTTCTTTCAGCTTCCATTTTCCTATCGCCCGAGCTTGCTCGCACACACTTCATCGAAATTCATCTATTTCATTGATGGCGTAAAGTTGCACACTCTGGACCTTGAGAAGCTCACGTTTCTACCGCCGTTGACGTTAGGGTATGTACAATTCATCGTCTATATATTCTTTTTTTATTTCGAAAATACCCTGCTCTTCTTTTTTAAAGAAAATTTAAAAATAAGCTCAGAAAAATGTTACCTCATCCAGTATATTTTCATCCGGACATTCCCGTCGTAGCATTCTGTTCCTTTTTGTCTCCATACAACGGAGAACAACGCAAATTAAATTATAAAAGTTCCCCCTTTCTGGCGGTGTAGATGGTTGTGTGAAAAATTCGCCTTTCAGTGTGCCCGTAGTAGCATTCGGTGACGTTCGCAATGGAGTAATCACTCTTCTTTGCGGAGAAGAAGCAAGTACGAACTGGATAGCGACTTCACGATTGCCGGATGCGTACGTGAGCTGAACTTCCTTCCAGAGGAGATCGAGTGTCTGAATCATGAAAATGTTTCTGTTGATGATGTTTATAAAATCCATTATTTTGTGATAAAATCTGTGCTGTTTCACCGTCATAGACAGTATTCATCTGTGTTCATTCAGTTAAAGCAACAGAACGAATTCAACAATTGAACATCGCTTAATCTTCAAAAGATCATGGCATAAATGAGTGCGCAAGAATCTCTGCGCAATCCGGCCGCTCCGTGTCTTCGGGATTAGTCAACCACGTAACGAATTGCTCCTGAAATTTTTTTTTCCATGTTTGTACCACATTTTACCTTCTCACAACTTCAGGTAAACTGTTAAGAATTGTGTTCGGTTTGCCTCTACGATAGTTCTCGAATGCCTGTGATTTTTTTATACACGTTTTTTAAATTTTTTTAAATAACTATACTTCTTCCGTCGTATCATCCGAAATTGGCACGCAGATTTGTGCAAGAATCAGTCCGAGGGCGAATATGTCAACTTTAGCCGAGTATCCGGACCACCCACTCTGGAATACCGATGAATTTTTTCATCTTTTTTGTGTATGCAATTTTCTCCTGCTCCACCATCGTTTCCAGTCACAGCGGATGAGGGAAAATTAAACGGGGTTGACCTGTTCCGGCGCCATGTACAGTGAAGTTCCTCGGCCCATTGTTCGTGTCAACGCGATTTCCTGACCGTTTGTTATTGCACGATCGGCCACTATTCCGAGGTCACAGATCTTCAGCCGATTTTCATTTGCGAATAGAATGTTACTGGGCTGGAATAGAATGTCACTGGGCTTTTTTTAAGTCATGCAAATAGCCGACCTTCAAGTCACGATGGATTTTCCCATGCCCATGGATGTAACCAACTGCTGAGACAATTTGCCTGAACC
This sequence comes from Pristionchus exspectatus, assembly GCA_911812115.1. Taxonomy (NCBI): domain Eukaryota; kingdom Metazoa; phylum Nematoda; class Chromadorea; order Rhabditida; family Neodiplogasteridae; genus Pristionchus; species Pristionchus exspectatus. Next base: position 19,539,752 of record OU461584.1, on the reverse strand, counting down.
ATGATTTCATCCTTTTTTGATCCCGGTATTTGTTTTCACTGAGCCAATCGACCAGAGTGAATTGACACAACTTAAAAACGGAAATTTCATGATATTTCTAAATCGACGGAAACCTCCATTTGTATGTAGAGAAAGGAGCAATCGTCTTTGTAGAAAAACTGTGAAAATCGTTAAAAAGGGGGCAAATTTTTTGACTATTTCATACTTGTTCATCGGACTCTAGCTCCTCCAATAATATCTCATCTTGCCACGTCTATAATTTGGCATTTTTTGGGTTATCCGTATGAAATGTTCACTCCATTTCGTACATTCTTTTACAGATCAGGAAGGCGAAATAACACGCGAAATGAGAATAGTCATATCTTGCAAGCCACCATAAATATTAAGTGCGCAATTCATTTTCTAGAAATCGATACGCAATGAGTATACTTGAAATGAACCAAGAAATACCTGCCATCCCTCGGGGGGTTCTTCCTTCCACGCGTCATTGTATCGAACAATGTTGGGATGGTCGAACGATGCCAGCGCCCAAACCTCCGCCAACGCCTTGTTTTTCTCGTGTTCTCTGCAAAATTGGGCGATTCAATTTTTTAAATCATTTTTATCTCTTTGATTTTCCCCGTATTCTAAGAATCGAAAAGTGCTCCTGACTTTCCTCGAAGCGATATTCGTTTGACCGCGTATTTCCACTTGTACATTCTGTTTTCTGCAGCGAATACACAGCCGTAGCCTCCCTGTCCGAGCACTTTGAGTGGCTTGAATCTCGATTGGAACCTGAAAAGGATAACGGTGTTGTGATAAATTTCGCAAAATTACTCGGAGATGAATTCATCTTCTTCATCTTCTTCTGATTCTGATTGTTGCTGGCTCCGCTTCTTCGTCTTTTCCGACTAAAAGCCAGTGGTCGACATTAGGGTTGCAGGTTCAATATCAATACTATTGGCACCTCTTCCCTTCTCCGCTCCTCCATTTCAATAGTTGACAGGGAGAGGGAAGGAAGGGAAGAGGTGCCAATAGTATTGATATTGAACCTGCAACCCTAATGTCGACCACTGGCTTTTAGTCGGAAAAGACGAAGAAGCGGAGCCAGCAACAATCAGAATCAGAAGAAGATGAAGAAGATGAATTCATCTCCGAGTAATTTTGCGAAATTTATCACAACACCGTTATCCTTTTCAGGTTCCAATCGAGATTCAAGCCACTCAAAGTGCTCGGACAGGGAGGCTACGGCTGTGTATTCGCTGCAGAAAACAGAATGTACAAGTGGAAATACGCGGTCAAACGAATATCGCTTCGAGGAAAGTCAGGAGCACTTTTCGATTCTTAGAATACGGGGAAAATCAAAGAGATAAAAATGATTTAAAAAATTGAATCGCCCAATTTTGCAGAGAACACGAGAAAAACAAGGCGTTGGCGGAGGTTTGGGCGCTGGCATCGTTCGACCATCCCAACATTGTTCGATACAATGACGCGTGGAAGGAAGAACCCCCCGAGGGATGGCAGGTATTTCTTGGTTCATTTCAAGTATACTCATTGCGTATCGATTTCTAGAAAATGAATTGCGCACTTAATATTTATGGTGGCTTGCAAGATATGACTATTCTCATTTCGCGTGTTATTTCGCCTTCCTGATCTGTAAAAGAATGTACGAAATGGAGTGAACATTTCATACGGATAACCCAAAAAATGCCAAATTATAGACGTGGCAAGATGAGATATTATTGGAGGAGCTAGAGTCCGATGAACAAGTATGAAATAGTCAAAAAATTTGCCCCCTTTTTAACGATTTTCACAGTTTTTCTACAAAGACGATTGCTCCTTTCTCTACATACAAATGGAGGTTTCCGTCGATTTAGAAATATCATGAAATTTCCGTTTTTAAGTTGTGTCAATTCACTCTGGTCGATTGGCTCAGTGAAAACAAATACCGGGATCAAAAAAGGATGAAATCATGGTTCAGGCAAATTGTCTCAGCAGTTGGTTACATCCATGGGCATGGGAAAATCCATCGTGACTTGAAGGTCGGCTATTTGCATGACTTAAAAAAAGCCCAGTGACATTCTATTCCAGCCCAGTAACATTCTATTCGCAAATGAAAATCGGCTGAAGATCTGTGACCTCGGAATAGTGGCCGATCGTGCAATAACAAACGGTCAGGAAATCGCGTTGACACGAACAATGGGCCGAGGAACTTCACTGTACATGGCGCCGGAACAGGTCAACCCCGTTTAATTTTCCCTCATCCGCTGTGACTGGAAACGATGGTGGAGCAGGAGAAAATTGCATACACAAAAAAGATGAAAAAATTCATCGGTATTCCAGAGTGGGTGGTCCGGATACTCGGCTAAAGTTGACATATTCGCCCTCGGACTGATTCTTGCACAAATCTGCGTGCCAATTTCGGATGATACGACGGAAGAAGTATAGTTATTTAAAAAAATTTAAAAAACGTGTATAAAAAAATCACAGGCATTCGAGAACTATCGTAGAGGCAAACCGAACACAATTCTTAACAGTTTACCTGAAGTTGTGAGAAGGTAAAATGTGGTACAAACATGGAAAAAAAAATTTCAGGAGCAATTCGTTACGTGGTTGACTAATCCCGAAGACACGGAGCGGCCGGATTGCGCAGAGATTCTTGCGCACTCATTTATGCCATGATCTTTTGAAGATTAAGCGATGTTCAATTGTTGAATTCGTTCTGTTGCTTTAGCTCAATGAACACAGATGAATACTGTCTATGACGGTGAAACAGCACAGATTTTATCACAAAATAATGGATTTTATAAACATCATCAACAGAAACATTTTCATGATTCAGACACTCGATCTCCTCTGGAAGGAAGTTCAGCTCACGTACGCATCCGGCAATCGTGAAGTCGCTATCCAGTTCGTACTTGCTTCTTCTCCGCAAAGAAGAGTGATTACTCCATTGCGAACGCCACCGAATGCTACTACGGGCACACTGAAAGGCGAATTTTTCACACAACCATCTACACCGCCAGAAAGGGGGAACTTTTATAATTTAATTTGCGTTGCTCTCCGTTGTATGGAGACAAAAAGGAACAGAATGCTACGACGGGAATGTCCGGATGAAAATATACTGGATGAGGTAACATTTTTCTGAGCTTATTTTTAAATTTTCTTTAAAAAAGAAGAGCAGGGTATTTTCGAAATAAAAAAAAGAATAAATAGACGATGAATTGTACATACCCTAACGTCAACGGCGGTAGAAACGTGAGCTTCTCAAGGTCCAGAGTGTGCAACTTTACGCCATCAATGAAATAGATGAATTTCAATGAAGTGTGTGCGAGCAAGCTCGGGCGATAGGAAAATGGAAGCTGAAAGAAAACATTAAATCGTGAAAATTGTAATAGTGAGTTACCTCTACAACGATCGCGTTTCCACTCAACTTCCGCGCTTTAGGTTCTTTCAGCTCAGGGTTGACGAGACGGTATAGGATTTTGTCCCTGAATTGAGTGAATTGAGCATAATTCAGAATTTCTGGCTCTATTTCAGAGTATTTCAGAAATACCGTGACCGAACCTAGATGCAACGCGCATAGAACGGCTAAGATGACAAACCCAACTATTGCGCTGAGCACCAGCCCCTCTATCTCTTCAGCCTGAACGGGAGATTCTATGCCATCCAAGTCCGGATGATCACACATTCGATAAATGAACTTCTTCCCGTTCCTCTTTCGACTACACAATGCGCCATTGTGCACATCTTCGCCCTGAAATAGGTCGATTTCAGTTTTTAACTATTATATAAATTTTCATCAAACTTTTATATTTGCAAAAAAATATAACAAAGTTCGCTATTTACTTGCGCTTTTAACTAGGGCTGTCAGAGTGAAGAATCCGTCTCTTCATTCCTCGCACTCTCTCATCACTCTGACCGGTAAGAGAGTGCGCGGAATGAAGAGACGGATTCTTCACTCTGACAGCCCTACTTTTAACCCCAAATTGTATACGTTTATATACAATTACACACGCGTATCGTGCGTTTCAAATGCTCAGCAAACTCAATGTGCTGGTTAGCGTATTGATTGTCTGGGAGAGAGAGAGGAAGGGAAGAGGTAGGGTGGAAGAGAGCAGGTAGATCACTAGCCTCCTCCCGGCTTCTTCCTAACTCCGCCCATCGAACGGTAGTCAAAGGTCAACTACGAGTGGAACGGAAAATAATTTCACGATAATACGTGATAACTGATGTGAAAAAAAACATTTTTGAAGGCGTTTAACGATTTGGCATGAATTCTCCCACCTCGAGCAGTCTTCGCAGGAAGGTGATGGAAATTGCCGATTCTGCTGAGGCTATAGTTGCTTTGTAGAACTATAAGTATTATTTTGAATCAGTCAAAATGAATCTGAGTTTCAGAAATGTCACATGAAAGAAAAGAATGCCACCTCACGTTTGATAAGGATTCAAAGTATAGAACATTTCCATGCACGCCGAAACAGTCATTGTCATTCGGCAACTGAGCTACTATCTCTTTTCCCCTAAAAATATCGAGTTGACAACTGCTACGCGTGAGGAATGTCGCGGATGTACGCGCGTGAGGACATCCGATGGACATTCGTTGACGGAACTCACTCGTTTATGACGTGGATAGTCTGTGGGAAAGCAAAGAAACGATGATATAATATTGTTCCTGAAAATTACTTATCTTCCAATTGAATTTTTGCAATTTTATCCTGCATAACAGTGCACACAATTATTGGAATCGTTGGAAAATATTGAGACAAAAGTACATCTGGGTTCAAACTTCCTCCGGTGATGGAATTACTCACGTACCATTTTCCAATTGAAAAATGTGCGTCGTTGTTACAGAATAATGCGCGTTCGGCGGTGTGGTGAGAGTATCGGCCTTCGTGAATACGAGAGTGTTCTCGTCGCTTGCCATCTGCTTTACAAAAAGAAAGTATGTTCAATTTCGGCATATTGCACAATGACAACATATTATGTTGTCATTGAATATTGAACGAATAACAATAGAGAAAAATCGAGAAACTTTTTTTGTATCAATCATGCGAAAAGCGCGCGGCTTTCACTCGGCCAATGCATGACAAGAGGACTTGATAAGCCCGCCAGTGAGCAAACAAAAGAAAGATTGAGAGATCAAGCGTTTCAGTTCAATGCCAATTCTAAAAAGCGATAAACATGTTCTCGACGAAAACAATGAAGGGTTGCTAAAAGTTGAGCACTTTTAGTAAACCATGCAACAAAGGATGCAGTTTCCTAGCAACTTTCAATTTCAATTAGAGCAAGGAAAGGAGGATGACTCATAAGCTAACAATCGCACGCGTACATGAGGAATAAAAGTTCTATATTAATTATGCGAATTAGCTTATTTACTCGTAGATTATGGACTATTTGAAATATGAAAAATACAGCGCAACTTGAAAACGTTGTTCTGCCGACACCTTTCAAACGACGAATATACTGTTCCGCGCGTGTGTCTCCTGCACACACACAACTTCCTCCTTTCGCATGGCTGCGCGCTCTACGCTATGACTCACGCACACACCTTCACACGAATTGAACAATTACAGTAAAACAAACAGATTTTTTAATGATTTTTTCAAGTGCAACTAACAGCACCTCATCTAAAATATTTCGATCTATATTATCGATGAGAGCTTATGCTCCATATAATTGTCTTTCAATGTTTCCCTTCTCACTTCAAGCAGCCGAAGGCTCGGTCAACAATCGAATAAGGTCAATTGAGTAGGTGGATTGATCACTGGCATGAGTCAGGGTCATTCCGAAGCTGATCAGTTAGAATGAGAGAGGAAAAAGAAAGAAAATAAGAGGTGCTCGGAAGGGGTGCCCCTGTGCGATAAGATAAATGACAGGCGCCCTTGGCTTGCGCTTCTCCGTTGCTTCTGCCTCATTTGTGATTCAGAATTAAAACGCCATGAACGAAATCAAATGTCGACCCACTGAGGATATTTCGGACCGAATCAAGTTCTATCAACTAGAAAATGTTAAGTAATTTATGATTTTTATCTTAAAATATTTTAAAATGGTTGCAGTAAGATTAGATATTTCAGGCAGAAGATTCTACCTTAATCAAGATACAATGGAATTGTGCGTGAAATACAAGTATGCATGATTTCTAACTATCAGTTTATAGCATAAGCATAATTATAGCGATAGACAAATAACAATCACCCTGACGAACGGTAAATTCGCGTGTGCTTTTCCCAACAGAAATACCCTTTTCATACTACTGGGAAAAAAGGTAATCATGCTAGTTTTTAAGGGCATATCAAGATTGATATCAGGCAATTTTAGGTTTACAAAGTTGATTTCACCTCTGCGGATGAAATTGAAGTTTCTTTCTTTCGCAATATACTCACTGTAAGTTGCTCAGTGTGCCCGATAATCATATATGCATTTCCTTTTCAGGGCGAGACTCACTCCCCAGATTCAGATGGGGTATTCTACAAAAAAATCGATTACAGAAATCACTATTATCGATTATGGAATATTCCGGAGAACGATGGAATAGTGCCCAATGCGAGAAAAATCGACATTGATAAGTTCTCAATTCACGTTATCCACAGGTGTATACGTTAAAAAGGCTTGGTAATGATAACTTCTAATTCAGAAGTAAAATTGTATACTGGAAAGAAACTGCTCACGGAATTCGCCCAAAGATAAGCTATTTGAGCGACAAAGTTATTTTGCTTGAGGTGTGGTGATACTTTTATTAAGGATATTTTAAACAATAGTAATTCACCTTTTAAAAATCAGCACAGTGTTGCAGAGCTCAAAAAGTATTACCTTTTGCCAAGATTCCTCAAGATTCTTCTACGTAATTGAACAAGACATAGAATGCAAATCCTCGGTAGACCTTTTCATTTTCGACTTGGAGGAAAAGGAATTACTATCGTGTGTTAAACTAAGGTAGTTTTCACGTGAATACGTATCGCATTGTTTACTTTCAGATTGTTCTGCAATTGTCACACGCTTTTCCGCATCTGCGCTGTTAGAACAGATGGAATTATAACATTTGAGGGACAACATCGTCAAAAAGAGAATCAATCTGCATTGTTGACCGCGCAGATTCCAGAAGACATGGTATTAAAAACTGTATTTATATAAAAAATGTTTACTAAAAAAATACAGTTTGAACCAGAAAATGTCTTCGGAGCTTCGGAGCTCGAGTCTGGTTCAATGGAATCCTTTTCTTCCGAGTTAGTCCAATTTTATTAACCTTTACTCCGAATGCAAACATTCACAGGTTCCTGGGCAAGTTTGATTCGATCAAAATAATCGGAAAAGGTGGATTTGGATGCGTTTTCGAAGCAAAGAACACATGTGATCAGAAGTTGTATGCTGTCAAGAGAATTCCCTGCTCTAAAAAGTAGTCTTCTCGACTTTAATGTCACATTTGTATTTGAATTTTCAGTGGAATTGAGAAGGCCTTGAGAGAAGCGAAAACTATGGCATCATTCGATCATCCCGGAATTGTTCGATATCATTGTAGCTGGAAGGAATTTCCTCCGATCGGCTGGCAGGTTCTTATAAATTTAACTTAAACAAGGAAAAAATGTGAATCCGAAGTAAAAACATGAAACATATTCATAGATCTCTGTAAGAAACCATTTCATAGAGAAAAGCCGATGCCGAGCTATTCGTCGGTGAATACTTCGAATACAAGGAGAACAGCGTTTTCCTATACATTCAAATGGAAGTTGGTGAATCACGTTATCCTCCCCCCCCCAACCCATTACTTTTCAGCTCTGCAATGATACGCTGTACGATTGGCTAAGGCATAATAGAACGAGAGACCAGAACAAGATGAGGTTGTGGTTCATGCAAATTGTTGGTGCTGTTGACTATATCCACAATCAGAACATCATTCACCGCGACTTGAAGGTAAGGAAGGGGAGTAATCAAAATAATTAGAGAAACAACGACAACAGTTAAATTTTCAATAAAACAAATTATTTGTTTAAATTCAATTTGTTAAGCCCAGCAACATTCTCATCGGCTCGGATGATGTGGTAAAAGTTTGCGACCTCGGAATCGCAACAACGTTCGAGCCCGATAATCCTTCCGAAACGCGCACCAGTGGCGGAACCAAGCTTTACAAACCCCCTGAACAGGTAATTTCACACATTTTAATTACTATTTGAAGTATCGCAGTTTCATTAGTATTTCAATACAGACATGCTTCTGTCACTACGATCTGAAAGTGGACATTTTCGCCCTCGGCCTGATACTGATTGAAATGTGCGAAGTACTGACGGAAGATAAGAAATGCGAGGCATACTGATTATCGATTAAAAAAATAATCTAATTATTCAGATCTTCGATAACATTCGAAGCGAGGGAACGATCGATGACATCTTGCCCGAACAAGTAGACGCAGTGAGCCTGTTATCTCATGCTATAAATCAGACCCATAATGTTCAAAAAATCACAGCACTTTGCTCGCATAATATTTTCCGTATTTTTTTCTAAAAACATTGTTTCCTAGTCTGAGCTATCTTAACGAAAGCATTTCATGAACACAATTACAGCTGGATCTGGTAATCAAACTAACGAAGAAAGATCCGATGGAGCGCCCCCGTACCAGCGAGATACTCAGTCACCCTTACTGCAGGCCTCAACATTCCCCTATCACTTTTATTTCAAACGTTTTCTAAAATAATCAGTGTTCCCATTCATGCCCAAAGATAATTTTTTTGCATGATCATCATAGTTCGTTTACAATAAAATCTCTGTCAATCTGTGATAACTGGACCAATAACTGAGCTAATTGTAAGATATGTTGCTTATGACAGTCTGTTGTATCACACTCAGAGGCGACACCTCGTGAGTTTTTACGCTTTCATGCGTTCACTGATAAGGAATAATTCGCGTTTAGTTGCATTCATTGCGCATTCAAGATTCATCTGAATCGATATACCAGTAGATTGCTTTTTATAATAGGGATAGAAATAATATTTTATATATGCTTGGCATGTTTGACCGGATTAATGAGGTTTAATATTGTTTTGTATTTTTGTTTTGTGAAATCGTTATTTAGATGCAAGGGCAACTACCGAGGGGCAACTACCCGCTCTGAATGCTCAGAGAGTCGAATGACAACACGAATTCCACACCCTGAATCAAACAAAGCGCTCCTGTATAATGCTTTATTTTTTTAGGAAAACCTTGTCAATTGGATGACCAGTGTGAACGACATTGATCGGCCGGATTGCGAAGAGATAGCGAAACATAGATTTCTCGCATGAAGAAAAAGAGATGTGATTGACAAATAATATAAAAAGGGCCAAACTAATATTTCCGAGAGGTAGAGTTAGTTTTGCGAAACTGATCTTCTATACTGAGTAAAAATGCTCAAAAAAAATTTTTTCTGAGGTCTTTTCAAAACGATGTAAAAACACACTTTTATTTGTATTTGCATTTAAAAATTTCTATTTCTTTTACATTTCAAGTATTTTATGCTTTTTAATGTCAATTCAATGTTTATAAACAAAATAATCGTAACAAATTTATTTCATTAATTAAGGAAGATCAGTCTTGGACCAGAGATGTTGCGAAACATCGGTTCGTTGACGTTAACGAAGAAAATGGAATTACTTTCTTGTACAATCATTTCATAGGTTTGTATAGTATGTGGCAAGTACTTTAACATGAAAATTCTTCTCGTTGTTAATTCCTCGTTTAATGCTTCCATACACATCAATTCTTGTGAACCATGAGCAATGGCTCCAATCGAATGTGTCCATCCATTGTCAAAATCATCTAAATCAATAAGAAAATAAGTTCCTCTAAATGTGTAAAAATCTGAAAGATTTAATGTAAAAAAAACTCACTCTGTAAGAAATCAATAGTGTGAAACGGGATAGTATTGGATTGTCTCAGTTTCGACTTATAGAATAAAATTAGAGTGATTCCTGATCCACCGATTTCGCAACTTCTCGAGAGGATCGCATTCCAATGCTTAATGCAGAAGAAATGTGAAATGATAACTAATCAAGTATTGCGAACCTGTTCATCGTACTTCATTATTATTAGATCAGGCATTTCAGCTAACTGATCAATTGAGCTTAGCTTTATCGAATTATCACTTGTGTCCATATTCTGCAGCTCACGAATCAATCCACTCACATAATGGTTTCTCAGAATATACTTCTTGGATTTCAATAGTCTGAAATTTTAAAAAAATAGTTAGGTTTCACGTGCGCTCGCTCGGCCAATTCTCCTCCCTCTCATTGCTCGATTCGCAAGTTGCGAATCGAGTAATTCTCTCCCTCTCATTCCTGACTACTCGAATTGATTGGGTTGGGTTTCACGTGCGCTCGCTCGGCCAATTCTCCTCCCTCTCATTGCTCGATTCGCAAGTTGCGAATCGAGTAATTCTCTCCCTCTCATTCCTGACTACTCGAATTGATTGGGTTGGGTTTCACGTGCGCTCGCTCGGCCAATTCTCCTCCCTCTCATTGCTCGATTCGCAAGTTGCGAATCGAGTAATTCTCTCCCTCTCATTCCTGACTACTCGAATTGATTGGGTTAGGTTTCACGTGCGCTCGCTCGGCCAATTCTCCTCCCTCTCATTGCTCGATTCGCAAGTTGCGAATCGAGTAATTCTCTCCCTCTCATTCCTGACTACTCGAATTGATTGGGTTAGGTTTCACGTGCGCTCGCTCGGCCAATTCTCCTCCCTCTCATTGCTCGATTCGCAAGTTGCGAATCGAGTAATTCTCTCCCTCTCATTCCTGACTACTCGAATTGATTGGGTTAGGTTTCACGTGCGCTCGCTCGGCCAATTCTCCTCCCTCTCATTGCTCGATTCGCAAGTTGCGAATCGAGTAATTCTCTCCCTTTCATTCCTGACTACTCGAATTGATTGGGTTTCAAACTGACTGGATGTTATTCATCATCTTCTGCTCAGCTCGATCATCTCCTGGATACGCTAGCATTGCTATCTCACAATTAGTCAGTGGTCGTTCGTTCTTTTTTGTTCTGCATTGAGCAAAGACTGGTCTCTCGGTTTTCGTAATACTCTGAATTTTTATGTTATTTCGTCAAGCAGAGAATAAGCAAACTCGATGAGCATCTACAACGGAGATTCGGTTAGATGTAACAGCTTCCAGAATTGATTGTACTTCAATAGGCGCACGGAAATATCCGCGATGAACATCCATGAGGAATCTACAAATAAAGAACTTATTCAATAAAATAGTGAACAAATATCTATCTAACCTTAAATTTTTGAAGTCCCGCCGATCCCCTTTGTAATAAGCCGCATGTTTGACTTCGCGATTTTTTGACGAATCGACCTGATTTTGATATCACTTGTTGACTGAAGAAAAAGAGAGTTACCTTAATGTCTGCACTTCCATCCACACATGCACATCCAAGCAGAAATTCATACACCTCAAATTTATGAGCCCTCATCAACTGTAAATACTTTTCAACTTCATCTCGAGCAACTCCTCTACGCGATCCTCCCAGAAGTAGATCTCCCATGTGAATCTGTTCATGATCTAAAATGAAAGAATGAAACAGATGCGGAAATAGGACCAACTAAATGTCAAGCAAACCTTTCTTTAATTTATCTCTGATGATGTCGAAATATTCCGGAAGCTTGGGAATCTCGAATTGGTCTGAGCTCGATTTTCTGGGTAAAAAATAATTATTTCGGGATCAGTCATTATTTTCAACCCTCCACTCTTCTTCTTTCTGAACATTGAGGTAGTGTGAGTGAGTGAGGGTGGGTGAGGTGATCTATGATCAGTCTCTTCCTCGTCTTCAGAAGTCACTGTAACCGAGCTATCGTTCTCTTCGTCCGATGAATCCTGTGACCGTAAATTATTATTGCCTTTCTTAAAGCACATTATCGAACCAATACAGAGTCAATATGCCGTTTCCTTGATAAACCACTCTCCTTCGGCTCGACGTACCCTGAAACCGATTTGTAAAACATGTTAGACATTATCGATTACCTAGTTCTTCCGAATATTCACTCCTGTCCGGATCTATCATTCTCGCCAATTGAGATTCAGGCTCGTCCATAACCACTCTTTGTGATAAGTAAAGCATCTTCAAGTCTCCACTATCAACAGATTTCATCACACACTGAAATCATAACGGTGATACTCAATTTAGTAGTTCACTTACGAATATTCCCGGTTTTTCAATCTCGGGGAAGACTTCATTTAGATAACTGTACAATTTTGAATCCAATTCAGCAGTAAAAGCCAGGTCCAAGGTAGAACCGCTGTAAAAAACGTATAGAGCGGTATAATGAACAAGAAAATCATACCAGTTGGGAAAGGGCGAATAAAGACAAGAGGCGGTGAGATCAAACAGCTGCTTCCCTTCGTTGCTCTCCTGTATGTCAAGTAAGACGGGCGCCCTGACCACACCAATCTCAAAATTATGTGTTTTAGCCTATCGCCTATCGATTGCGAGATACCATGTTGAATTCCAATATTTCTGTAGGATTATCTGACTTCCATTGCATGCAATAGTCGATGGGTTCCCCGTCGAATGTCAAAAGTATTTCTTCCTGAAGTGATAGACGTTGGAAATTAGTTAAAAATATCTGACCATTGAGAAGAAACCGCAACGCTACGCGAATGAGACGAGAAGTGAAGTGAACAAATAACTCTAATTGTCTCATTCTTTGCCAATTATTGTAGTCAAATTCGATTCGCAATTTTTCGTTTTTCCTATTCTCACATCTCTGCCCCTCATCGATCGGCCGATGCGTCGTTGCCGTAGTTCTTCGCCGAGTTGGCGGAACGTTTCTTTGCCTGTAATAAGGCCATCTGTTCTTGACTTAGTTCGTGAAGATGTCAAATCCGGAACGACGAAATTCGCGTTTGCCGAAATTTTCGGTAAATCATGCTGCCCTCTTCAATGCATGTCGTTTCTTACCAGGTGAGCCCCGAAATCTTCTAATAGAAATAGAAATTGAGGTTGTAGGTGTGATGTAACTGAAGCCCGTTTGTCGAGTGCTGGGAATTTTGAGGAGACAAGAAATTATCTCTTATCAGTTCTACTATGCGCAAGCAGAATAAAATCTCATTCTCTAAGTACGCCTTTCAAATTATTTAAATGAAATTTATAATTTCAAGGTTTCGAATTGTCTTGGCGAGGTATTTCACTGTGCTCAACGGCGTTCTGTTGGATCTATAAAATTTCTCTGAAAACGTTAGAATAATTTATGTGTTTCATTTGTAACTATTAATGTTAAGACTCCAATCGCTACAATCGTCTGTCTGTCGGGGGGAGACCCATGCAGTGCACGGAAATTTATTCCAGGCAAAGGCTGAAACCAAAACATCGTCGGATAAAGGTTCAAACATAGTGAAAATTTGTTTGTAAATAGGATTATAGCGCGATTGGAATATTGGCTTCATGAGCACGCGCAATTTCACCCCGTCACAGGAAAAATGTTTATCGATTCTCGGATGCCTGCTAGGTGATAGTACTCATTACTAATTCCTTACCTTACATTCTCAGAATAATTTCGTATCAATGTGGAGTTTCCTCAGTGAAAAGGGTTTGCAAATTTCTCAGAATGAGAAGAGGACAGGTTATGCGGTCGAAGGCTCGTTGTCGACTCGTTTGCTCCTTGACACTTATTTTCTTTTATTACAGGGAAACCTCATGACCAGGTGTTCGACGTGTAGCAAGATAAAATGTTACATGAGGTATGAAATGTTTCTGCAGTTCATGCAGTTCGCGTATCATTTAGACGAGGCGGTCTGTCTAGAGCCGAGGGGCGGGTGCTTATGGAATCACATATGACACATGTTAAGTTAGTTAACCAAAATTTAAAGTTACTTCGAGGCCCAAACATTATATTGCAGAATGGAGCGAGAAATAGTTAATTCGAATTATGCAAAGTCGTTAGCGGACGATGAACACTTGTTTATTAGTCTCGACGACATGAGTAATCAAGCAACTAAGATGCCAAATCTGATGGATTGTCGAAGTAAGAAGATTGCCGACACAGATTTAGTTCGAGCAGACTTATCAGGAGCTGTGTTAGCACGAAAACGTTAGTGATTAACATTATTATTCTATAATTTTACAATGTCAGACGGTGGATCTAACTACACGGTCGATTTGTTTATTGATTTCGGAAACCTATATGGCGCTGGTTCAAATTCAGTTCTGAACTTTCTCGTCTCTTCTTTAAAAAGAATAAAAAAGCTCCCATCGACTCTTTTCCTTCAGGTTCTCAACAAATTCTGTATTCTATCTAGCGTATTATTCAGGTTGACGGTAGCCGATGTAATAAGAATAGAGTTATGTTCATGTTTCTCTCGTATCTCGTCGAGCGAGGACTTTTTTCACAGGTAGATTAAACTATTCAGCATGGGTAGCACCTGTATTGAGGTTACTGTAATGTTCCTGCCTGTTGGCCACTCTCACGCATTTGCTGATCGTTTCTTTGGAGTCGTACGGAAGAAGTTGAATGAGTCAGATCAGTTTTCGCATTCTGGTGAGCTGGTTATAAACAAAGTGTAGTGAAAAATGTCCGAAACCTCTTGAAACCTAACCCAATCAATTCGAGTAGTCAGGAATGAGAGGGAGAGAATTACTCGATTCGCAACTTGCGAATCGAGCAATGAGAGGGAGGAGAATTGGCCGAGCGAGCGCACGTGAAACCTAACCCAATCAATTCGAGTAGTCAGGAATGAGAGGGAGAAAATTACTCGATTCGCAACTTGCGAATCGAGCAATGAGAGGGAGGAGAATTGGCCGAGCGAGCGCACGTGAAACCTAACCCAATCGATTCGAGTAGTCAGTAGTGTTGTTCGCTCGAGCGTTATTCGCCGAGCGCTCGCTCGACGAGTGAGCGGAATGAAACCACTCGCGAGTGAATTGGCACTCGCGAGTGAAAATGAAGAAATCCACTCGCGAGTGCCAATTCACTCGCGAGTGGATTTGCATACACTCGCGAGTGAACTCTCCTCTCATTATTCGTGCCCATAATTGAGTTATCGCTCTTCGAACAATGGGAGAGACGAGGGCGAAATCACTCGCGAGTGTATGTAAATCCACTCGCGAGTGCCCGAGCACTCGCGAGTGAAAAGTGAAGAATGCACTCGCGAGTAGGGTTCGATAAACGAGAAATTTCTCGCGAAAAATTCTCATTTTTCTCGGCGAGAAATCATTCTCATTCGAGAATTCTTGCTCGAGAAAAGACCGGTCATTCTCGACCGAGAAAATATTTTCTCGGTCTACTTCTCGCGAGAAATGTAGGTATTTGTGTGCATTTTTTTGAGCAATCAAATAACTTCACTTTATGACAACAGTGGGACACATCCATAAACAAATAAATTAGAATAACAATAGATAGCTGTTAGCTAATCTTCCTCTGCATCTGAGTACTCCGACGACGATTCTTGAGGAGAGTAGTCAACTTTGTCGAAGCGACTGACTCTGAAATACAAATCATCAATTAAAATTTGAAATGTTTTAATACCTTGAAGCAGAGATGAAGTGGCGATTCACTTTAACCAAAAGTTGTTCCTCAAATTTTTTCACACCGAGGTTCGATCTGTTCAGTTGGTTTGCGAATTGCGTGCAGCTACTAAACATCTGCTCCGACTTGATGCTCGTTGCAGGACAACAGAGAAGCCGTCTTGCACATTTTGACAGTAGAGGAAATTTCGAGGCATTACTTCTCCAGAAATCGAGTGGATCATCACAATCTACCGTTTCAATGAAGATACGATATTCAGCGATTTCCATCTATAATAAACTGGCTCAAACAAGAAATTGAGCTATTATACAACCTGAATGTTTTTCTGAATCGGCATTGGCGAATTCGTCTTTTTGCGTTTGAGCAGACTACCAAAAAATTCTTCAGAAGTCGGTGATTTCCGTTCTGTAATGAAAAAATGCAAGATAAGAAGCATTTCCTAACTAACTTTTCCCAGCTGGCATCAAAGTAGAAGGCGATAATGAGCTGGAAGTGCTGGGAGTGGTCGGAGGAGTGGGCGATGCGGTATGTGTGACTGGATCAACAACTGCAAATATGAATAGCAAGCGTGCACAACTGAAATATCTTACCAGAGTCAAAGTAATCAACAAAATCCGCAACAGTAGAATCCCAAATTGCAGAACCTCCTCCGTTCAAAGAGACCAACTCATCACGAAATGCAAAACGGAAGTCAATAAGCATAGCGAACATAACAACTTTGTTCTGAAATCAGACGAATGGGATCTGCATCATACATTCTCATCCAACCATTACACACTCCTCGAATCGTTTAATTGCTTGTTGGTGCATTGCCGTTGCAAACGAACCAGCTTCTCCGTCCAATGATTCCATGTTTCTACAATGAAACTGTTATTCCAGAACACATTAAAACTGTACATTTCTAGGTCCATGACCATCTTGTACATTGTGGGAATGATCTCGGAGGCGTTAGTAGTGTCTCTGCATAGATATCGGCCTGCTTGTTCAGTTATCCCCATTGTTTCTACAATCTAAATTGAATATATTAATTGAGAAAACGACATATATACGAGCATGACCTTTTCCATTATTGAAATTTCACGTGATGTGTATGGGTCAACTCCAATTTGTGACGAGACTGCATTAATGCTCAGATGCTGAAGTATTAATAATGTAACAGAAATGGTGAAACAAAATCCTCACAAAGTCGATGATGTACGACATCAAAAGGGAAGTTGTCCACCAGCGCGTCGGACAATCATACGGCACTCGGCGGGGCTCCAATTGGCGACCAATGACTTCTCTGAATTATAGTTATTCACCTTTAAAATAGTAACTTAATTACCTGGCGAGTGTATCATACTTGGCAGGGCTACGAGAGAGTGAATCAGCGAATTTGCGAATTTTCACAACGAGCGCTTTGACGTATGCGCACGAGGTGAGACACTTTCCATTTACCAAGTTGATAAGATGAACAGAGCATCCTATCCTATAAAAGCTCTATTCAATTAAATGAATACAATGAAACTAACCAAAGAACATTCATTTTCGAGGCCATTGCTTTCATATTTCTTGCGTTATCTGTGCATAATATTGAGGGCATTGAAGATACATTCTCCATTGCCGTTGATTCAAAGAAATTGGCAAGATTCTGCCCGCTATGTCTTCCTGGAATTCGAATATAAAATAACAACCACATAAGAACTATACAATCACCGTCTAACTGTCGAGCGGCCGTGACCACATGATGCATTTTGAAATTACCGTCCAAAAAACGAGATGTAATCGATACTATATCAAATCTTCCGCGCTTGGATCGCCACCCGTCGGACGTAGCTGCCCATTCCCCGGGTGTGAGTGCCTGATTATTTTTATCTTACAATTTGACCACTTTGAGAAAATTATTGCAATTGAATGTACCTGTCTCGTATATTCCAAAAGATCACTGTTCATTCGAGGAATAATTTTGGTCGATAGATCTAATGAAGTTGGAGGTTGGATGGTCGAATTGAGTCCCTGAGGTCAGCAAGTAGTGTGACTAATGACTTGTACACAATACGATGTAGATATCATACTTCAATCATTGATATGAATTCGGGCGATTCGGCAATGTTGTAGGGTAGTAGATTTGAGGCGAAGAACGACCCAATCAAAAGATCGACCTCTTCCTCAAATATTAATGGTTCATGCAAGAATCGGGTGAAGAAGGACGAACCTTGGTCGCCAAATCCTTTTTGAGAAGCTGAGAGTGTTTCGATCTCATGTGGTACCATAGAATGGTATTCGCTGCGAGACCAGCAGATGACTTGTCTAAATTCGAAAACGTAAAGAAACAGTCGTGAATTCGAAGTAATCATGAAAATGAACTCACACTCGCAATTCTTACATGACTGAACTCCATTAGCAAGCGTAAAATGTTTATAAATTGGAGAGGAAACCGAGCGCTTAGAGCGCGCGCGCGCGCCGACCACTACGGACGACATGAGGGGGGAAGAATGAGAGGGTTTCTTGCGAGAATTCTCGGCGAGAAATCATTCTTATTCGAGAATTCTCGCTCGAGAAGAGACCGGTTCAAATTGTTAAACGAGAAGGAATGATTTTTCTCGTTTTTTCTCGAATTCTCATTTATCGATCCCTACTCGCGAGTGAATCTCATTCGCGAGTGAAGATAGAAGAAACCGCTCGCGAGTGACGAGTGACTCGAAATAACAACTCTAGTAGTCAGGAATGAGAGGGAGAGAATTACTCGATTCGCAAGTTGCGAATCGAGCAATGAGAGGGAGGAGAATTGGCCGAGCGAGCGCACGTGAAACCTAACCCAATCAATTCGAGTAGTCAGGAATGAGAGGGAGAGAATTACTCGATTCGCAACTTGCGAATCGAGCAATGAGAGGGAGGAGAATTGGCCGAGCGAGCGCACGTGAAACCTAACCCAATCAATTCGAGTAGTCAGGAATGAGAGGGAGAGAATTACTCGATTCGCAAGTTGCGAATCGAGCAATGAGAGGGAGGAGAATTGGCCGAGCGAGCGCACGTGAAACCTAACCCAATCAATTCGAGTAGTCAGGAATGAGAGGGAGAGAATTACTCGATTCGCAACTTGCGAATCGAGCAATGAGAGGGAGGAGAATTGGCCGAGCGAGCGCACGTGAAACCTAACCCAATCAATTCGAGTAGTCAGGAATGAGAGGGAGAGAATTACTCGATTCGCAACTTGCGAATGCTTACTGCTACTGCTAATTGCTGGATGCTTACTCGAATTGTACCATTTAGAGCTATCAACAGCGTTAGCTGAATGCAATGGAATGCGGTCTATTCGTTACGATCGGATCAATTTCAATTTCAAAAAATGGATAGAAGCTCAGTGTGGGAAGGAGCTGAATGGAGTATTCAAATACATGCATTTTGTATTTGAACGAGTCGGAGGTATACAATTGTATCCTAAATTTCTTCAAAAATAATTTTTTTTAGGCAAGAACATAGTAACTTGTCGTCCTAAGGGAAGCAGTGCGGAAGGGGAGATTTGCAAAGAGATTCGGCCTCTCACAGGAGAACCAAAGTGGTCCCACAGGTAGGCTGAATGCTTCGATTAGAAAAGAATGGCACCCTCTGATTCTTGTTCTAGATCCACTGACACAACTCCCTTCGATAATTTCCTCGATGTTGCCGAGGGCGAATTCCCCGACAATGTTATTCGCGAATGGAAGTTTGCCAGGGAGAGGGTTATGAAGTTGCCTTCACCAGGTTATTACCCTAAATAATTCGTGTCTACTCTGAAAATCAATTTCAGTGAGATGGGCTTCGATTTTCAATCAATTGATGTCGAAGAAGTCGGATCGCATGGGAGATCCGGCCGAATTGAATAGGCAGGATGAGAATAAACTGCAATCGTTCATGAAATCGAATAAACCATCAAGAAAAAGAACGAGTAGAGACACAGAAGAGGAATGAAATTTTACTACTATTAATAATTGATAAATACATTTATTTATAAATATGTATCGCAAATAATGAAAGAAAGTTGTAAAAAAATTGTAGCCGAATTGCCACATTTTCACCATAAAAAACAGAATTCATAAATAAATTAGAAATGAAGCAATTCGAATCAACTCGCCTTAAGTTTCGCAAAACTAACTCTACCCCTCGGAAAAATTAGTTTGGCCCTTTTTATATGCTTGTTCAACTTGGCAATAAACATATTCTCCCAATGTTTTCACAGTTTGACACTTATTGCGAAACAATCCATCGCTAGGGATTACATCGCAAATTGTGCGCAAGATTCAGATAAAGCGAGATAGTGTGCGAATTTGAGTGAGCCACACCCTCCAATCGGGATTGTATTCACTGATAAGGATGACTCACTTTGCTTGCTCGCATGCATTTTTGCGCCAAACTTGCGGCCTTGCTATTCGTTTGATACGGTTTAGAAATTATAAACATCCATGAAAATTATGAAACTTTTGCGATGTTTGGACTTGCCAGTTATGGATGTTGATTACCTAAATTTATATTTAAATTAAGAGTGACACATGGTTCCTAACCTGCGGGGTAGCTCAGTTGTCAGGAGATTTCCCGAAATAAAGGAGCGAGGGTGGAGATATTATGGACGCTACGATGCTATCCAGGTCAAATTATCTATTTATACCCATCTACCAAAAATGATTTCACATTCATTGCTACGTTAGACTGACGGACTTTTTTTCAGTTCAGAACCAACCGTGATATTCGATTGCTTGGAATCGGATTGTACGTAGGAGAAGGGAAGAGCAGAGCAAAGTTGGTGGTTGATAATTATTTTTTTCGAAACTTACGAAATTTATAAAAATATCTTTAAGAGCTAGGCTATATCGACCCATTAATGATAATGAGAAAAATGCAGAGGAAGTTGCCAAAATTTATGAGGTTGGTGCTCTTGGTTTTCATCATATTTGAAGTGAAAATATTCAGGATGATTTCATGCACGATTCACGATGCATCTTGTCCATACCATTCCCAGAACCGGCCCTAATTCGAGCTAACGAGTGGCACACCATCTCAGCGTGGATTAAGTGTGTTCTCGATAATACTCTGAATTTCACCATAAAAGTCCATAATACATAATTTCAGTAGCACGGCATCGGATTACGGGACAAATGGAAAGCATAACGTGACAGCTGGCGGTGTTGCATTCGACTTTCGCAACTCGTCATTGCCCGATGAAAACTACACAACGGCGGATATGGGACAGATTCCGGAGCTGTATTTCCTGGTATGGAATATCTTATGCCAAATAATGCCAGCTAAAATTTTCAGAAAGCCGAAGAGTACGAGGAGAAAATAAAAGATAATATATACGGCCGGGTGGCGGTAAGACAAGCGGAAACTGACAAAGTTCGTCTGAAAAATTATTTTTCAGATATACATCATTACCTGATTCTCAATGTTTGACTTCAGACGCTATACTGTAATAGTTTTTTTTCAGAAAGTACAAGAATACAGGGGTGAAATTGCCAAACGGGAAGATGTGATCCATACAATGCAATTGGAAATTGATCAGGTAACGACTTCCTATTTTCACTATTGTGAAAAGATTCCCACTATGTGGGCATGCATGGGGATGTGGATTAACATTCTGAAATATTTGCGTTTCAGCTGAAATCGGCCCTCGACAATGCCTTGGAAAAACTGGCAGGAATCGAGCTGACAAATCGCGACCAAATAAAGTCAACTTCCGATACCAACACGAAAGTGGGTTTTTCCTTCGGTTGAATTCGAAATCGTTTCTTCATCTCTACATTCTGCTGTGCTGTATCGTAGAAATAAGACTGTCAGTGAACGGACGAATACATTTTGGTAATGAAACAAATGGGAATTACGAAAATTGCAGGCCGAAAAAGCACTTGCCGATTTTAAACAAAATTCCGAGGTTAAATATCAAGAACAGGAGCATCGGATCAACGAATTGGAGAATAAGTACGAACGACTGCTTCGAATGGTAACCGATTTTATGTGCGCGGATTATGAAATTTTAAAATACTCATATTTCAGGTCGACAGAAGCGGAAATTAACCGGAATGACGTCACTGTTTTCCGATTGAGATTCCTAGTTGTTCAGTTCTTGATAAACAAAAGATTACTTCCAAAGTTGAATGTGTTTATGCAAATCAATAACCGTGTGCGTGATTCTCAGTCGACTCTTATCGAGCGAAATCGCGCAAATATTCGAGTGACACACCCTAGCTTGCCGTTGAGACTATGCTCTCTGATAAAAGGCAAGAGATTGTACGCATTCATGCGCCTAAAATGTAACTTTTATATTCTTTAAACGATTTTTTCAGTTCGAATTATTTATTATTCGTGGCCGTTTTCCTTTTAATTATAGTAGCGCCGAAGTAGTTCGACATGAATGGTGGATCCGTTGTCAATAGATTTCGCGAGATAGTTCCTGAGCAGTGGAGTTATTATGGATATTATGATGCGATTCAGGTCAGAGTGATGATGATTTGCAGGAAGTCGATAGTCCTATTGAGTCCTCCTAAAATTCCTTATATTTCCGGAATGAAAAAAAATGTCATTCATAACTTCGTAGCCGATTTTCAGTTCCGAGTAAACCGCGATATTCGATTACTGGGTATCGGACTCTATGCCGGTAAAGCCAGGAGCGAAGCAAAGTTTGTTTCTTCATTCATTTAATTATTTATAAATTTTAATATTTAATATTTGTAAAAATAAAGATTTCCAGAGCTAAACTATATCGGGTAATTGACGACGACGAGAAGCAAGCAGTGGTGGTTGCTATTATTTACGATGTCAGCATTTCTGATCTTCCATAAATAAAGAAAATAGCGATTCAGAAGAAATTCAACCATCAATCCAAGTGCATCTTACGCCTGCCTTTCGCGGAGCCTGTACTGATTCGAGCTAACGAGTGGCACACAATCTGTGTTAAGATTGAGTACGATTTTTTGACAAATTAAAAAAAAATTTAAACTGTAAAAAATATTTATTATTTCAGTAGCACAGTGTCTGATTACGGAAAGCATGGCATGCGCAGCGTTGAAGCGGATGGAGTTGTGTTCGATTTCCGCAGATCAACGATTCCCGAGGAAAGCGGTACAAATGTGCATTTCGGACAGATTCCGGAGCTTTATTTTGTGGTAAGCAAATGCCAATTGGTTTTGGGTGATTTTTCCGATTTTTTTTAGAAAGCCGAAGAGTACGAGGCTGTAAAGGAAAAACAAGACAATGAACAAATTATGGAAATGCAAGCGGAATTCGACAAGGTTTGAGGAAGCATTAAAATGTTGTCATTTATTTGTTGGATCTGCCACAGACATGCTACATTTTTTTTAGAAAATGCAAGAATACGAGGAAAAAATTGGAAAGCAGGACGAGAGTCTCCATAGAATGCAATCGCAAATTGGCAAGGTGAACTTCGGCTAAATAATTTTTTTTAATGTCCATTCCAGTTACAGACTACACTCGACAAGGTCTTGGGAAAAGTAGAGGTGTTGGATCTGAGAAATATCGAAAAGAACCAAACTATCGAAAAGAATTCGAAAGTAAGTCTGAATTCCTCGTAAAACTTGCAATCGTTTCCTTAATTCACGTGGTCTTTCGACCGAATGAAGTTGAATGACGATTGCTCTATGCAGATCTCTATGTCACAATATAATGAAAGAAATTGCAGTTGGAAGCATCACTTTTGGAATTATCACAAAAGTCAAAGATGAAACATCAGGAACGTGAAAATCGGATAAAAGAACTGGAGAATAAGTACAAACGACTGCTTCTAAAGGTTTGTAAAGGACTGCTTTTTTGTAACAACTTCATTTACACAAAGCACATTATGAAATGTTCATCTCAGGTCGGCAGAAGCGAAATTTATGAATCGTGATTTTTTTCTACTATTATCATTGGTTGTCAGTCTCCTGATAAAAAAGTTCACTTTTGTGGATTTTACGCTTCCCCACATACTTCATGATAAAAGACAGTGGGTAAGGAACAGTCGAATTCGATGTAGATAACTATTGATTGAAATCTAAAGAGGATTCGTTTCAAAATTGTTCCTGACTCTTCGCATCGATTGCTTGTCGATGAAGGATGGAAAGATGCGGCGCCTTGCCGACACCGAGAAGACAGATGGGTTTCGTGTCTCCATTCCACCAGCTCTCTCGCCCTTTCAGTCAGGGCGAGATAGTGCGGAAAGAAACGAATGATAATAGAGATAACTGATAAGAGCATGAGGCTCTTACATGGATTGCGCATTCTATTTCATTGGTGTTGCTTTAGGCGGTGTTGGTGACATATTGTTGAATGATGATCGAATTGATTAGGGTTGGCAGAAATAGTCTGAACCGACCGATTCCTTCGCTCGAAATTAGTCTGGAATGAGTCCGAGAGGGAAATGATCTCTCACGTTCGGGACTATGGATAGTCCGTGAGTGGAATGGCTCGGACTATTGATAGTCCCAACTGTTAACTGGCTTTTGTGGAAAAATAGTAACAAATGGGAATGAGTCTTGACTAAGTGTAAATATAAAGTGTAGGCGTGTTTTAGGCATCGCGTATGACTATTTGTCAGATTAAGATGATAATTATGACAGTTTGCGCATATAGCACGCTGTAAACTTAAAATTCTGCACCAGGTGCGCGGACGCTTAAAATGAGGCATGTCATGATATTTTTAACCATTTCAGTTCTAATTTGCAAATATTTAATATCCGAATAAATATATCTATAAAACGGTGAAACTGAAACCAAATGCATTTTCATTGGATTTTAAAATTAAAATGCAAAAAAAAAATTCGCAAAAAATTTGCTCGGCAATTTTTTCCACGAAAATTTTGCCGAGCAAATTTTTTGCGTTTTTTTCTTTCGTCGATGAGGGCTTTGATTTCGAGCAAAAGACGTGATAGAAAGGGGGGTCGAACCAACGACCTCTCGGTTGCAATTCAATCACTCTACCATTGAACTACGCTACCATTTCTCTTTCCTCTCCGATTTCCTATTACGACTGCGCGGTGCGTCGAGTATTTATGGAGAATTTTTTTTTGTTTTATTGACTTGCTCTATTTTGCTTTGCCTTCATGCACTTCATTGTATGTATGTAGCTTCATTGTATGTATGTCTTCGATGTAGCAAGCATGAACCCTGGTAATTTTCTTCAAATGAATAGATCGAAGGATAAGTTCAGGTTCCAGTAATGATTTGTTTTCGTCCGTTAAATTTGCCGATAGAAATGAAGATGTCAGTATGGAAGAAGAGGATGACAATTCATTAATTGATGCAAGCCTATATCAGGAATGATACATAACAAATAATGTTAATTTTAGGTACAATCAACATTGAAAAATAAAGGATACCATGTTTCTACGAGAGGACAATATAGGCCAATGCTGCAGATGGGAGGAGATGAAGAAGAGCCAGAGGCCGACGATTAATTGAAACTCTAAACCGAATATTAGATAAATGAAATTCATAATACACACTGAACTCATACCGTTATATGCATACATAAATTGAAAAATATGGAAAGATTGACAACGTAAAAAAGTTGATCATCTCAACCTCGACGCTCTGCGCAGTCGTAATAGGAAATCGGAGAGGAATGAGAAATGGTAGTGTAGTTCAATGGTAGAGTGATTGAATTGCAACTGAGAGGTCGTTGGTTCGACCTCCCTCTCTTACACGTCTTTTGCTCGAAACCAAAGTCCTCATCGACGAAAGAAAAAAACGCAAAAAATTTGCTCGGCAAAATTTTCGTGGAAAAAATTGCCGAGCAAATTTTTAGTGGAATTTTTATTAAAATTTATTTCAATTATTCTCTTACTCTTACACGTCTTTTGCTCGAAACCAAAGTCCTCATCGACGAAAGAAAAAAACGCAAAAAATTTGCTCGGCAAAATTTTCGTGGAAAAAATTGCCGAGCAAATTTTTAGTGGAATTTTTATTAAAATTTATTTCAATTATTTTTTTAAAATTTCCAATAAGTTAACGGTATTTATTCAAAATAATAAAAAGAGAAATTAGAAACGTTAAAAACAAAAATGGGAAAACAATTCCCGCCGCGCTCCTGGTGCAGAATTTTTAGTTTACAGCGTGCTATATCTAATATCTGAACTGTCCAATAACGATGCGTGTGAGGTAGAACAGATAAGAGGCTGGGATAAGGACGAACGAATAGGTGGACCTATTTCAGACCCTATTTCAAGATACATCCTAATATTCGACGGCAAGCTTCGCTCAGTAGTGAGAGACTACGAGAAAGTGAAATAGCACACATGTGTAGGGTACGCGCATTCTAGTTGCGCCCGGATGAAAACAGCGGGGAGAGGCAAGAAATGGAGAGAAGGGAGAGGGAGGGAGGAGAAAATAGTCGCTCGCTCATACTGAAACATATTTCAAAGTTTGGGACTACGCATAGTCTCGGACTATCGATAGTCCCATCATTCGGACTATCGATAGTCCGAGACTCCGGTCAGTCCGAAAAGTTCGGAATGAAATAGTCTCGGACTCGCGTTTGGACTCGTTTTGCCAACCCTAGAATTGATATAAATTCTTGAAAGAACTTGTTTTCCTGTCAGACCTGTTTTCCTGTTCGTTGATTCTGGATTCTCAAGCTAAACAAGCAATGTAATTTTTTTTTAAAACACATGTAATTTATTAACAATAATTGAAAATCACAATTAATTTGCATTTTTACGGATAACTCATTCAAAAATTGAAGCCTCTCGGTCTCTGACCTGGCACCAGTGGTTGGCCATCGAATTTGCCCTTCTTCTCGCATCTAATATGAGACTTCACTCCGAACGGGTATCCCATCCGCGCGAAAGCTGTATCGTAGACTTTGTTCATGCTCATTGAGATTCCTTCATTGTTCAATTCCTTCGCGAACTCGTCCAAGACTTCGGTTGTCGTGTTGAAATAAGTACGCGAATCAGATCCCGACCGTTCATAGATGTCCACTGTCACTCCCACGTTCGCAAATTCTTTCATAAAATGGGCTGAAAGAGGATTTATTTGGATAATCCACTTGGAAAACTCATTAAGATTCAGAAGAGTACTCGTCGCAATAAACAATTCTTTCACAAAGCGATTCTTGCAGAAAACGACGATATTATTCCTGAAAACAGCCACGATTCTCATTTATCTCATTAGAAATGCCGTAAAAGCTCACAGGAACTCATAGTTGACGTCGCCGATAATTTCCAATCGGTCAATCCTCACACCGGCCAGTGTCACTCTTGCTGCTTGAAGCACATGCTCATTTCGTCTAAAATTTTCCAAAACGAGCGTTTGAATGTGCGAAAATTTCGAGAATAATCGCGCAAAGCGAGCTCGCGCTTTTTGAGCGGCAATCACTCTTGATCGAGAAATGAAATGAATGAACAGCACACAGAATATTACGAATGCGGTGAATCCGGAGAGCCAAATTAGCGCAATTAGGCCATTTGTGAGCAGGTACGCGTAGCCGCCAATACAAGGAGAGAAGTAGCACCAGGCGAGTGCCGCGTATGCTACAAAACACGATCGCTCGTGGTCATCCTCAATGCGGACTGGGTCGCAAGTGGCTTCGATTGAGCCCTGAAAGTATAATTTTAACATAAGGCTCTATAGTAAATGAAGCTGATGTGAGAGAAAAACGCCCCCATCTATTCATAAATTCGGAAAAAACTCAAGAACAACGGCAGTATGAGGTCGCTCCGTTGCATACTCTCATTTTGCGAGCTCTACTAACAAGTGAATAAGAAGGGAAAAGGGGGGGGGCTCTCCTATTAGAACAAATGCGGTACTCACATCGGCAAACCTATCCACCACTCGCAGCCATCCGCCCACTCCAGATCTGGTCGAGCAACGCTCAGGAAATATCATGTGCGCATGCACTAGGTCAACGGCTTCTTGCGGAGAAATAGCCGCATTGTTAACTGTGGTCGACGTGCGCCCTGTGCTGAGGTAGACCCTCTCGAGTGGGGGTGGAGTGACACCGGAGGATAGCGTGTGCCAGGGGCGAGAGATCTGCAACGGCATGCTACATACCTTATGTAAACCCGAAATAAGCACCGCACTGTGTTTCAATTAAAACTGATAAGTGATAACATAAAGTGGTGCCACATATAAATTTGGTAGAAGAGGCAATAGCTAACGAATTTAATTTCGTCCAATGACTCCTTTTCCATGTCAATGATCCTATTAATGATGTCCGGAGGAAGAGTCGCAAGAGAGATTGGAGGTTCCATCTCGATTATGACGGACATCTGAGATTAAAAATATGATGGGATTGTTAGCAGGAAAAAATAAAAGACAAGAACGATTACAATTGATCTCGAACATTTCGAAAAGGACGCCATTCCTTGTTGATTCTACATGAAAAAATATATATATTCTCTGGACGATCTCGTTTATTATCTTCACGGTGAAAATAAATGAAATTCATCAGGAATGTGATACAAATCCCCCAAAACAATAGATACATCGATGGTGATGCAACGGAAGCCGCGCTAAAAACAGTAAACCGCAAAAGTGGGAAGCCCTCTGGCATCACTCATAATTTTATTGTGATTTGCGTGTGAATGATTTCCATGATTGTTTTGTATTATCGCAGATGAGCGAACCAAAACTGTAAACAAAAAGTTTTTGGTAATTTTATAATCGCGTTCATTCGGTTTATTCGGCTTCTTAGCTACATAAAAAAATTGCAATTCATAAATCATAACAACAATGCAAATATTAAATATTAGAGCAACTGACATCACATCATGTGAAATTGAAACCTCTGGCTACCTCCACCGGTGTCAGTTCCTGGGTTGCATATTTTTGGGTAGCATCGGTTTTTTCAAATCTCAAATGTGCTCTGACCCCGCAAGGATTGCGCCGGAAAAAGTAGGCTTTACGAACGGGTTCCATTCTCATTGTGATTTCTTGGCGGCTCAAAGAGGTGGCTAGTTCATCATAGTAAGCGGGCGCTTTCACCCCCCTCTGGTAGACGTCAAGCGTCGTTCCGTTGCTGCACAAGTGTTGGGCAATAGTATCTGCAACTTGTACAAATTAGGCTTCGGTGTAGATAAATTTGATAAAAGTTACCAATGCTGTCCATTGAACGTGTAGTGATGAGCACATTGCGAACGTGATGTTCACGACATAAATCGATGATGTCGTTTCTGCAATTTCAAATTGTAACTAAATTGTCAAAAAAAAATTGTCATTCTACCAACAACCAAAGAGCAAAAACTATAGTGAAACAAAACAAACCGGAAGAAATAATTCATAGAGCCCGATCGAACTTCCAGCCGATTGACCTTTACGCTTCCCAATGCTCTTAGCGAAGCACAAAGAATATTGTCCTGCTCCCAGCCATTATGTAGCACCAGCGTTTCAATATGGCCGAACATTGAGAATAATCGGCGCATTCGATCGAGCACTGTTATCGATGGATTTCTTGAGGCACGAGAGCAGTATATGCGGTAGACTATGAGGGAAATGGCAACAAGGAACAGGGTAAAGCACCCGAAAGACAGAAGAAAGCCTTGAACGGACATTCCTACCGTGTCCTCCACAAACACAATGACTAGAGAACTCAGCACCAAAAAAAATATTGAAGACATGAAAATCACGGCACCGAAACATTCTTTTTCGACAAGCGAAGGTTCGCATGCAACTTCAATTGCGTCCTGAAAACCTTGCTTTAAACTTGCACTCTAAATCAACTACTAACATTGTCATATCTGCCAACGATGCTGAGCCACTTGTCAACTCCTGCTTTCATCGCGAATTTTCCCGGAAATATGGCTCGCATGTGCAAGAATTCTAGAGCATCCTGAAATGATCAAATCAGTTATTTCATGTATTGTGAACGGTTAGTTTCTTTAAAAAAAATCTGCACCTCATCGCTCATTTCCTTGTCAATCTTCGCTCTTGTAGTGCCAGAGCACAGATAGACTCGCTCGAGAGGGGGTGGGGTGATGTTGGGCATCAGGGCGTACCAGGACCGGGAGATCTTCAACACGCTTTGCATTTTTAACTACTCAAATTTGCAATATTTAAAAAAATACCAGTTTCATTTCATCCGCTGACGCTTTCTCCATGCCAATGATGGTTTTGATGATATCTGTGGGAAGAGCGGAGAGGCAAATATGATGTTCCATCTCGATTACTGTGGGCTTCTCAGGCAAACGATTGAACAATAAACACAGTTATGAAATTGAAAAGAAAAAGTGGTAAAATGGGAATGGACGCCAAGCTAAAGTAGTCTTGCCCAACGGTCATTCTCCATTTATATGAGAAGCTTGCTACAAACCGCGGCAGGTGTGCCAGCAAAACAATTTTTAAACCAAAAGAAATTGAGATTATCGAAACAATGTTAAAAGGCATTCTCAAAAAACATACTTAACAGAACTATGCTGAATTTGGTGAAATCGCTTGTTTTTTTATTCGGCACCTTATCCGTATCAAAAAGATTAAATATATTTTATCATGACAGAAAACACTCATTTTTACATTAATATAGCAACATCATCAAATACGACTGACAACCTATGAAATCAATTGAAGTTGAAGCCTCTCGCTACCTCCACCGGAGTCAGTTGTTGCGTTGCGTACTCGGTCTTTTCGAATCTCAAATGGGCTTTGACTTCGGAGGGATAGCCCTGAAGGCATCACTAGCGGTAGTCATTCGCATTGCAATTCCATGACTTCTCAAGGCTGTGGCAAATATATTAGAGTGAGCAGTCGCTTCCTCTCCCGATGACTGGTATACATCAAGTGTCGCTCCAGTTCTGCACAATTTGTGTGCTATAATATCTGCAATTTTTGCATATTTCTGATAATATCTGGAGGAAGCGTAGAGAGGGAGATAATGGCTTCCATCTCGATTGCGATGGACATCTTGAAAGCGTACTTTTATTAATTCCAAAGCAAAGACAAAGGTATAAAAAATCTTGAACTTTTGGAAAAGGACAAATAGCACAAAAAAGAGCGCAACATGGAATAATATTACCCAGTGGATGATTTTCTCTGTTCGCACTTCGGCGGTTTTTTTGTTTTGCTTTATTGTATTTCTGAGTCAGTCGACTTTTTATTAGTTCGTCATTGTCAAGGATGGCAGTCGCAATCGAAATGGAGCATCTCATCTCCCTTTCAACTCTTCCTGTGGACATTATCAGAAAGGTCATAGGAATGGAGGCCGAGTCAGTGGATGCAATGCGATTGGTATTTTTTTTAGAAATTTCTTTTTCGAAATTGATTTATTTCATTATTTTGCGTTGACAAGTTACCCTCTCTCTTGTTGTTAGATTTCTCGTTCCTGGCACTCCCTGTCATCCGGAATTACCCCGCCCGCCCCTCCCCTCGAGCGCGTCTATCTGTGCACAAACATATCGAGAGCAGCATACGAGGTATACCTCATCTGTTAACAGGTTTCTCAATATTATTTTGTATTTTTATGAATTCTTATTATAATTGACGATAATATTTCAGGAATCCTGGAAACGCGTGCACATGCGAGCCATATTTCCTAAGCGGTATTCCGGAAGAGCCGGCGTCGGCAATTGGCTCCATATCGTCAATAAATACCGTGTATGTATAATAAAAATATATTATTCTCATCATCCGGCGAAATCGCAGGATTCCGTGGAAGTTGCTTGCCAGCCGGTGCGGATCGTTAATGACATTGATGTATTACAAATCATTAAAATCATGGCCGTTTCGTATTGGGCAGCAATTGCCTTCATGTCCGCATGGCTAATTCCATTAAAAGAGATCAGCGCAACGAGCTATTTGCTTATTGTTCTCCCTGGTCTTTCCTTGCTAGTCGCGGCTGGTGCTGGCATAGCTCGCGCGATTGCCTATTATGCGGAGGGGCGCAAGCGAAAAGCTCGCGCTCGATTTGCCCGATTTTTCGGCATGTTCACACGCATTGAAAGACTGGTGCTGCACAATTTCCAGAATCAAAAGCCCGTTTTCGAGGCTTTGAAGAAAGCTTTGAAAGGGGTGCAAGTAAATCAACTGGAAATAAGAGACTTTAGGGTGGACGAATATTTTCGGTTAGTTCGGAGTATAATAGTTTAGCTTGAGTGCCAAACATTTCTTAATCAGATATACTTGCAGCTCTGAAATTATTGAACTTTGTCGCGTCCATGACATCCGGAATGTTTTCATTACTACAACATCGATGGGCTCTATTGGTGATTTATTAATATATTTATTTTGGGAATAAATGAAATTAATGTTTGAAATTGCAGATTATTTCGCTCGTGATTTGTGCAAACTTGGAGTCAAAATAGACATTTATCAGCAATCAAGTTCCGATGGTCCTGAATTTTTCAATTTCCCTTCTGGAACATGGAACCAAATCGCCACTAGTCTGCGTCGCATTGGAGTTACAATGCGAATGCGAACAGCGTTCGACGACTCACACAGGGAATATCCGTTCGGAATCAAATCACACATTAGATGTGAGCAAACTGAAGATGTGATGGAAAGAATGACTCCGGTAAAAATTTCAGGATTCAAATTTAATTGAATCACATGATTGATGATGATGCAAGAATTATTGTTATAAAGTCATTGCAATAAATCTATTTTGTGCATGAATATTCACGTATTCGCAACTACTCGCCGTTAGCTGATGACAACATGTTACTGAATGTTGTGCATCGCACGTAGTCGGCACGTATCTAATATTATGAACTTGTCTTTATTCCATTCTGAGCCGGTCTTCTACTGCTCATCCGACTGCTTTTCATTTACGGCCGGTGCGTGCACTCTCGCCAGTCCGGCTGTGTCGAGCAGCTGCGATGCGCACGTCGGCGTCAGATGCGCAGCTGCAGACGACGAAGCTGCAGCAGGAGCTGCTGCAGAAGCGGCGCGTTTCGACTGCTGCAATGCCTTCTTTCGTTCAAGCTCATTGCAACGTTGCAAAAATGTCGCGCCTTGAGTTTGATTCTACGGGGCCTGGTCAAGAAGGTTTTCTGTTATATAATCCAGAATCGGAAACCGGAACCGGGAAATAATCGTTCACTTCGTCCGGCATGAACCACACGATCCAGACGACGATGATGAGAGGGACGACGATCAGGGTGAACACCTGAAAGAAGAAGAATTCGATTGGGATGAAATCCTG
This sequence comes from Pristionchus exspectatus, assembly GCA_911812115.1. Lineage (NCBI taxonomy): Eukaryota > Metazoa > Nematoda > Chromadorea > Rhabditida > Neodiplogasteridae > Pristionchus > Pristionchus exspectatus. Next base: position 19,507,203 of record OU461584.1, on the reverse strand, counting down.
GATAACTGATGCTTGTAAACATTAGGTGGAGCAACGAAATGATATTGAAAAATGTTTTTTCGTCGATTGCAATAAAAAAATAAATAAAAACATAAAAATAACAACTAACGCAGAGAGAACCCATCACGTAAAGCCACACGAGCATGTGGGTGGGCAGGCCCTTGCCGAGGAGTGGAGGAAGAGTGGAAGTGGCGATGGAGAGAACAGTGGCTGAAAATGGAACTTGTTTTAGTCAATAATTATATACTAATTTTAAGGTCTAACTGAAGGCAAAATAGTACGAAAACAAAGAGAAAAATCGAACATGAACCCATCGCCGAGAGGGAACGAGACGAGAATGAGAAGGATAATTGAATATTATTTTTAGATAAAAAAATATAATTGGTTTATTTGTGATGAAGAGTTAGTAATTTCTGAGAAATTGTTGAGATAGTATAGCATTTTATCTTTATCAATGACAAAATTTAATGAGCTTAAAATTTTAACAAAATTTAATTTAATTCATTCATCCTTGTACTTTTCCGGGAATCGAGCGCGCAAAGCCTTTTCCAATTCCGAGAACTTTTCCGCAACTTTTGATATGGGTCTCGGCTTGGCTGAAAGAATTTTTTTTTCAAGTTTTTAAATAAAAAAAGAATCCTACAATGGACTCGATAAACGTCCGTGTGCTTCTTGAGATCTCCCCTGCTTGCGAATCTCTTCGGACACTGTTCGCATTTGAAAGGCCTCCTCAACTCCGCTAGAGCTGGATCGGTGTCGTCTGTAAATTGAGTAATGATACGCATAGTGCAGATGTATGTGCATATTTTGATAATACTACACCGTTATTATTTGGCTCACCAAGATGTCTGCGCTTGTGATGCTGGAGCGCCGCCTTGGTTGTAAATCTTTGTCCGCACATATCACACTCGAACTTGAATTTTCTCGGGTCGTCAACAGCTAAAAGAATATAGATTTGTCTTATATTAGTTCGAAAATTTTTTACGAAGATGTCTGATTGCGTGTCTCTTCAGTTCAGATGGCTGTGAGAACCTCATCTCACATTGCGTGCACGGAAAAGGTTTGCTTTCATCAACATTGTCTGAAAAGAAGCAACGAAACTAAATATATAAATAATTGAAATTGTGGTTAATATACCGTTATGATGCTTTTGCTTGTGCAACTGCAGCGATGATGGGTTCAGGTAGGTCTTGTCGCATTCGTCACAGTCGAATGTAACTCCTGCATTGAAAGTATTTAAAATGCGATCTTTTGCTGTAAAAATGTTTGGATTATTTGCTTGAAATATTTTTTATCAATATGCGCATTTTGATCAGAATTGAATTTTTTTTAAAGAAGGGGTGGAACGAATATCTGGCTAACTGAGTTCTCGATGTCAGACGGTGTGGCATGAGCACCCCATAACGCTTTCGAAACTCTCATGTTTTCAATTTTCGTTTAAACCGAGATATACTCGATTGGCTGATTGCCAAGTCACCCTGAAGCGCAGGCAACGAATTAGAGAGCATGCAAAACGAGGAGAGCGCCCCGCCTCACTTTGCATATCGGCGCTATTCGTGCCTCTCCTTCTTTAAGTTGAGAAATTCACCGAAATGACTTCTAGCATGTATCTCCATAGCAACCTTCTGGCCGAATCGTCGATCGCAATGAATACATTTATGCGGAAGCCTTTCTTCCACAGTATCTAAAAAATAGTTTGACTTTGGTGGAGGACTATGCTGAGATGTCTCATTATCTATGTTCTTTTACTAATTGTCTGGCATAAGTGCTAAGACGAGGATAGGTCTCATCATATGCTATTTCTATCAGATGACAAATGTCCTGGTTTCAAACATTACTCACCCGAGTGCATCTTCTTGTGGATATAAAGAGCATGTGCCGAACGGAATATCTTCTCGCATTTGTTGCACGGAAACTTCTTCTTTCTCGGATCATCATCAGCTATAATTCAAATTATTTTAACAAACTTCTACAACATAGTTCAAAATATTTTCATTAACCCCAAAAAAGAAAGTCCGCTTTCGCTTTCCCCTCTTTATGATGCCGGCTCACGTACCTAAATGCCCGTTTTTATGTATGGCGAGATAGTGCGGTGTACCGTATCGCTTGTCGCACTGATCACACGCGTACAGTTTCGAAATGACTCCTGAAAAAATATATGTGTTTTGTGATTGATTTTTTTTGCCTTTTATCAGCAAAGATCAAAGAAAACACACTCAAATGCGTCTTCTCGTGCCTTTCCCGGCGTGCCTCATCTTTGAATCTTCTCGGGCACTTCTTACATTGTAACGGATACTGTATAACATCAGTCTCTGAATCATAATTCCATGCTTAGAAGTATTTAAGATAACAACCTTAACTCACCTAGGTGTTTTCTTACGTGGTATCTATACATATTGAATTTATAGAACACTTTGCAGCACTCATCGCAATTGTACTTTTGCTTCCTTGGATCATCATTCGCTGAAATTTCAGTACAAAATGCTAAATAAATAAAAATGCAACTTACCTAAATGCTCATTTTTGTGATGCTTGAGTCTCTTTAACTCGTTGAAGCGTTTATCACATTCATCACATTTGAAAGGCCGTCTTTTCTCGATGGTATCTGCAAATTTTCAATATTTACACACAAGAGAAATGATTCCACTAGTCCACTATTCATTAAAATACTCACCCAGGTGGATCAATTTGTGCGTCTTTAGATGAAAAATAAGCGAATAACTTCGATTGCACTGGTCGCATTTGAACCGCTCTTGCTGTTTCGTGCTCGATTTCCTGCGCTTATCAACTTCTTTATTGTCATCTTCCGTATCGGATTCCTCATCCGACCACGGTTCGTCGTCGCCAGAATCCTCTTCGGAATCGGACAATTCGCCATCTAATTCGTGATCCGAAACGTCGCAGAGTCGATTATCTTCATTGCTTGCTTCATTTTCAATAACCTTCAAAGAGATGTAAACCGATAATCAAGGTCTCGCTACCTCCGTTTTGATTTCTCCCTTCGTTGACACATCCATAGATTCTTCCTCGTCTCTTTCAGAACATTCGCCCACTTCGGAAACATTCATTAGGTCCTCAAAATCTTCTGCAGGCACCTCTTCCTTTATTCTCGGTGTGCGCTTCTCTTCGGGCGTAGCAGTACCATGTTGATCGTTAACAACCTAAAATCGAACGGAATAGTGCGGATTTAACATTCCTTGTTTTCAAGCGAGTTCTTTCTTTTTGTTCTTTTTTTAAGTCAAACCTCCATTTTGATTCTGATTGGAGGATATTCCTTGACATCTACATCTGTCTCTCCGACGATAGATACACTCATCAGATCGTTGAAGTTGTTGAGCTCCTGCAAGATCAACACTAAGGAAATTACTTTTCGAACTTTTGTAGGCTCAATCAGATGATATAGACTTTTTCACCATTCTACTATCTTGAGTGTGCTTCTCCTTTCGCGCGACCCATCCCATCGTCGATTCTAATGACTCCGACAGAGCGTAGATTGATTTACGAAGCATTTTGTCCCTGAATGAGTTACGATTGGTTTTGAGTTTTAAGAAAACTGGTTTTTAATAACAACAAAAATGTGGCGAATAGACCTGTCCTTGTCACTTCCAAAAACTAGCCGGCGTTCCCTCTCGAGAGATCGAATTGCGTGGTTGAGTTTCTAGTGATTTTTTTATTACATTTGACTCAGATTGAAAACAAAAACAACCTCATTGTCAGGCTTGGCATTCTCCCTGAACATGGTAGATAGCAGATCGGCAGATTTGAAGAGGACATTGCCGATTTTGTCGTCTGATGAGAGCTCAAATGCCTGGATAAATATTATTTTATTTTAGTAACTGACTTGATTTGAGAGAAAAACATACCTTTTCACGCGCTTCCTCGATCAGATTAGTGATTGGATCTGGCAAATCCATGTTAAAGGACGATGAAGAACTAAAATAATTTGAAATGTGAGTCATCGTCATAAAGCGTACACGATTTTTCGAAGGAAAAAGTAACCGAAGGAAAAAGAAAAAGTAATTAACGGTGCAATTGAAGTGGATTAGAGAAAGAAAAATATAATAGAATCATGAGAAAACATGTAGATCTCACTAAATCTATGACACCTTTACAACTATAGAATTGAGAATGAAGGAACTGGTAATGTAAGAAGGACCACAGGGTGTTTCGCATCAAAGGGTCTGACATAGTATATCTCCATTTTAATACTACCCTTAGAGCATTCAGTTCTTTGAGTAATTATTTATTATCACAGTTTAATGTCCTTGTCACTTGTCTGTAGATGTGTTTACAAGGCATATTTGCAATTGATTTTATCAGGGATGCGTTGTGAATCAAGAAATAACAGTAATGCGTTTATTCATCCTTGTACTTCTCCGGGAATCACGCACGCAGAGCCTTTTCAAGTTCCGAGAATTTCTGGTCTACCTTAGAGATGGGCTTCGTCTTCGCTGAAAAGGTAATTAATTCACAATCATCGAAGAACAATAGTGTAAACACGACCTATGTTCGCCGACCATAGAAGATTGGAAATACTATCTATAACTCTTACAATGAACTTTCAGTATGTTTCCTGAGATCTCCTTTGCTCGCGAATCTCTTTGGGCACTGGTCACATTTGTATGGTCTCTTCTCTTCAACTTGCGTCATTTCATCTGCAATTGATAATTATTTATTCGGTAGAGCGTACCCTTTTTTGAGAATAGAATTCGATTGTTTCATGGATTATAAACTCACCAAGATGTCTTCTTTGCTTGTGAATCCATCTTCCAACAATAAATGGCTTAATCAATTCAGACTCGGAAAAAACGCTTTTGGGAGTCTTCCTCTAACTATGGCAGCATAGTATCCTATAGTTACCGTAAAGATACGCGATCCAAAAGAAAAAAAAACGGAAATATTCCTTTTCATTAGAGAAGCACGATTTTTTAATGATCTTCACCGTAGCCAAGGGTGCTCCTAAGAGTGCGATTGGATTTCTGACTTCTGTGGTTAATCGTACCTAAGATCTCTGTGGTATCCATGAGGTGTACAACATCACTTTCTCTTTTCGCCCACGGTTGCTGTCTATCGCGATTAGCCATTCTCTAAGAAGATCTTCTCTAGTCTTCAAGAAGTCCTCCTCCTCCACTTTCCATCGCAGGAGAGCGTTGATGATGCTCATGGTTGCTCTCTTCTCACAGGCCGCGGTGAGTGTTGGTCTAACACAATTGTAGAGTCTTCAGTTTAGGCGGCCCTGCAGCCATCAGACTGCTTTGAGCCGATACCAGGAGGATGGAGCTCCGATAGGCAGCTGGTCGGCGATATCGCGACCGCGGTGTCCCTAGAAGACTGCGAGACGCAGTGTTTTTCGGTGCATTCGGTAACTACATGTAATTGGTTCCCGCTGGTTATTACATTTCACAGTGCGCCGCCATATCGTTCGTTTCCAATCACTGCGCGTTTCTCGGCGCGGAGACCGGACGGCCGCTTCCGTGTCACACTGGAATATCGACGCCGACTGCTCCTCTGTGGCAGCGAGTGTGCGAGCAGCAACAGCCGCCGACGACTACGACAACGGTAAAACAAAATTTAATCAAAGTGCGGAGTGCAAAGTGTCAACGACGTCTACCACTTCGACACCGGTGAAGTCGCGATGTGTTTTTATCTTGAGAGGGTAAAATCAATTTAATAATGAGATTCGTTGTTTCAGCCTCCGACCACAACCTCAACCACTTCCACAACATCTACTACGTCTACGACAGCGGTGAATATTCGATTTGTTTTCACAAACCTCTTCCTTTTTTGTTCGGAATGACTGTTTTTTAGCCGCCGACAACAACAACATCAACGACTTCCACAACGTCTGCCGCGTCCACGACAACAGTGAGGACGTCATGAATTCGAAATTGATGAATATTATGATTCAGACCACAACCACTACGTCGGTCCCGACAACCACTACCACAGCGAAACCATGCACGAAGTTGCCTGCGGGTTCGGTCACCTATCAGCAAACTGCAGCTGCCACCCAGACAGCATCAACAATTTCCTGCTCACCACCGCGCATCCTTTTCAGCACCACGTCCGAGTTTGTCAGTTGTTCAGTTGGAACTTCTCTGTTTTTTTTGCCCGATCTTCGACTACTCTGAATGTGAATGGGTAGAAAATGAGAAATTATATTGATATGAAGGGAATACTGTGAGAAAAGGTTGAGCATATTGTTAGAAACAAAAAAAAACCCGTTCAGTTTGTAAAGATAAAGGAATCTGACCTGAATTTGAAAGTATTTTTTTAGCCTCTACAGTCTCTGCAGTGTGTCAATGGAGCCTGGATGAATGGAACTTCTGCGGTCGCATCAACCACACAGGGTAGGTAGTAGTGATGACAAATCGGCGCTTAACTCTCCTAATTTCGCATACCTCTCTCGCCTGTCTAGTCGGCGAGAGAGCATGGAGAAATGAAAGGGGCGAATGCCGATTCACCACCATCAGTTTCATGACCTTCGCTTGCCGTTTCAGTTTACTGTGCTGTCGGTTGCCTCAAGCCCGGAATCACTGCTTCGATCTTTTTTAACAGCGCAATGGTCGAACCTGTGAGACTTTTCATGTATCTACGAAGTAATAAAGGCCGCACTTTCATGAAGTATGAAATTTATCTAGGATCAGTTAAAATTGGGTATACATTCGTAAAGGAGATGTGGCATCAATATCTGGTTAGGTGAGTTCTCAATGCCTGCTGATGACGGGTCACGGGCACCCGTTGATACTTTCGAATGATAATTGAGCAAGCATTGATGCCTATCCCCCTTTAATTACCTGATGTATCTTTCATCTTCAAGGTGTGTGATACGGCCAATTCAACGTTAACTTGTGCCAGTCCAAGAAGTCTGATCAATAAGGTCGGAACGAACGGTCAGTTTATCCATCTCTTCTGATTTTGGCGAAAGGTAATTCTACTTTTATATCCGAAGTGTGGAGAATCACAACTTTTTATGTTTTTTTGGCCCAATCAACAACATCTTCGAACGAGTAGTGGGTAGAGAATGATACTTAGAGGGAGAGAAGAGTCTGCGAGAAAAGGCGGGAAATAAATTGCCAAATGTTGCTCGTTATAGAAGATGTGGTAAGTACGATGTCGTCGTTCACTTGCTCCGCTTCTTCCAATTACTTCTGGGTGAGCTCGGATGTTTTATTTGCACTTTTTTGATTTATAGATCAATATCACATGTACTACTGTACTACTTTCAATGCATTATCGTGCGCATGAAGTGCAGAGAAAAGCCGAGATGAGTAGGTATTTTATGTTCTCGCGCGAACGTTCGTTAGCGGGCTGCTGCGCGTGGAATGGAAAATATTCTCAAGTTCTGCTCACCAGGTCGGCACGGACACTTGCTGGGGAGAGTACAGCAGCTGCGCAGAATTGCGCGTGAGATCCGGCACATTTCGTTTGGGTTGTGCGTTCCCTGGAGATGTTGGATGGACCCAGATCAACTGTCCTTAGGGTTATTTCAATTTGTAGACGATTTCTACATATATTCGTTTAGTTTATCTGTATTTATCTGATAAAAAATGTAAAAGGTAGCATAGTTTTTCAGTGACTCGAAGACTTGTGCGAGCACAAGTGAACCTCCAAAACAAAAAGAAATACACACACACCAATGTTCACACAACACCGAGTTCCGAAAAGTAGCGCCGATCTTTGAGCGTTTCCACGCTCACAAAACTCAAATACCCACTCACTCGGTTGCCGTCGACTACGAGTACCGAGTCTCTTGAGAGGGAAGGCCGAGCAAGAACCGGTCTCTTCATCTCGCACACTCTCTCGCCGGTCACAGCCCCGTTTATGTACCTATTGCCATCTTTTTCTCTAGGCAGAGCTGGCTTAGTTCGAAACTGTCTCTTGACCTCGCACACTCTCTCGCTGGATATATATTTTTCTCTTTTTCATTGCCATCTTTTTCAGCTCTCCGGAAGATTTCTTCACTCATTTCCTAAGCTATCGCGGATGCTACTGCTGCTGGCTCTTCTCGTCCCGCTCATCTCGGTCAATATTATTTTTTTCGTAAATAATATCAATGAGAAAAAGTACACGATGATCGAATTTCCTTGCACAGGCGCAGCAACCCTGCTTCGACCCCGCACCGGCTGGATGGAGTTCACACCGAATGCTTGTCGGTGATATCACGACAGCTTCGGCCATGGAGGAGTGTGAGCTGAGATGCTACGCGCTCCCGTTGACTACTGTGAGTTTACTCCCGGGCTAATTCATACAATATTTGTGCTATCGTTTGAGCGTGAGGGCTCTTCTGACAACCGTGATAGTGACACAACCAGTGACTTCAGTGCGCTGCAATTTCATACGCAGCCTCTTTGTGCGCCCTGCTCGGCCCGGAGACTGGGAGGGAGTTGCCCTGTGGATCCGGAGGATGGATCAGCAGCGAGATGCCAGTGGCGCCGTTGTGGGTCAGTATTTTCATCACCAAAGCATTCGCAATGCAAAAGGCGTGAAAATTAACGAAAAGTAAATGAAATCGTAGATTCGAATGTGCGCTGAACCCCCGACAACCACGTCCACTACAACGACGACGGTAAGGTCTCACAAACCGTTATTTATTTTAATAAACGATTCCAGCCATCCACAACCACAACCGCCGGATGCGCTCCTCTCAAGGCGGGCACGATGACAATTCAGAAGACGGTAACGTTTCGAATTGTTGCCCTTTCTTTCGCGATTAGCGTTCGGTAACATGGATATAATACGCGCATATTCCAGGCTGCCGCCATTCAAACGCCCTCCATCGTCTCCTGTGCATCACCCGGCATTCTGTTCAGCGACACATCTGAAACGGTTTGAGTTTACCTGTTTCTTATTTAGTATTTGGGGAATCTTGACCGGAATGTATTCGCCCCTTGTGTGAGGTGAAGAGGCAATGCCAACGAGAGTGTAAGCGTCTTTCAGCCGTTGCAATCACAGACCCTCACGTGCAACAATGGTGTGTGGATGAACGGCGGCACAGTGATGGACACGTCACTGAAAGGTGAGCAAATGCGTGAGCAAAATTTCAAGCGAAAATATTTATCTTATTGTAAATTTTGCCGTGACGATGCGTAGAAAATAGAAAGACGTGACTTTTTTTCTAATGATGTTCATTAAAATAGAATTCTTGCGAAAAAATAATAAAAATAGATTCAAAATGATCTTCGCCTACTTTTCAGTCTACTGCGCTGTTGGATGCGTAAAAATCCCGGTGGTTTCAAGCATCACCTGGTACAATGCCGAGGCGGAAGTTCCGGTTAGGGTTTTCCAACTAATTCCTACTGATTTTCGGCAGTATTTGCGCTTCATTTTGGATATTTTTCTTTGCATTCCATCCGTCAAAAAACGGCGAGAGGAGCGCAATGTTTCTTGCTAAGCCTTCTCTGCCTAGAGAATGGCTAAGTGCGATAGACGGCAACAGAGTGAAAGAGATGTTTGTCATACCTAAAACTGATGATGAACTATTTCACCATTAGTTCACATATCGGAAACTCAACGATCACGGGTGAAAATGAAGATGTTGTTCAATTGTGGACGTACGATGGTGCTAATTCAACGGCCACATGCGTCAGTCCACGCCAAGTTGTCATCAACTTCTGGCCACCGGGTATGTTGAACAAATTGTGTAGGAATACCGAGCAAGGAACAATAAATGAGCAGTTTTAATAAAAAAAAGCATGCTTTCGTTTCAGGATTTTTTGGAATAAATTACAACTGTGACGCAGGTCCCACCTCCTACACACTAACGATGTCCTCTTTCACATGCTCAGCAGCAACCAACTTTCATTGGATGAGTATTTTTCAATCATTTTTCTTCCTTTTTTTAAAGCTTTATCTTGATTTTCTGTTGAAAAGAGATAAGTTTCCCAACTTCTCAGGTAGGCGCCGCCTGTTGGGGATCGTACACCAGTTTCGCCAGCGCTCACATAGCCGGAAGCAATCCGGCCTCAGTCTGCATGGGCCCAGCAGATTCGAGCTGGCAGTATGTCAGCTGTCCTCCGTGAATCATGCTCATAATCGAGAAAAAAAGTGATAATAAGACATTCCAAATGCCTCAACATCACAGGCTACTCTATGTCATCATACATTCAGGACACATTACATTTACACTGCTTATGAAGCAAAATATCATATATTGATAATATAAAGTGTTTGTATTTTCTCTACCATACAACATGTTTGACACATGCTCCGCCAAGAAACAGTTCCCGGATGTAATGACATCCAAGATCAAATTGCCCATTCGATCCGAGATGATTCTGCACAATAATAGTGTTCGCATGCACATTTTGTCTTCAAAGCGCTATTTCTTTACTTGAAAAGTGGAAATGAATAGTCTTCTTGCTTTCTTAGTCTTTTCCCCGCTTTAAGTCCTGTCATTCAGTTCAAAAGTGATTTACACAATGAATATCGTGAGTCGTAACTATTAATACTTCCATCTATTGTGTTAAAATGTATTGAAATAAGCACAGTACACATACAAGCCTAGCTAAACAAGTTTATCCCGATTCGAGCTGGGATTATTGATTGCTCGCTCTTTCGGTTCACAATTTTTGATATTGTAGTTCATCCCGAGAAAGCGCTGAGCAGCAGCTGCAAATGGGTACGGTGAGATTACGGTAGATTGAAGTAGATGCGCTAATGTAGCCCAGATTTGGTTACGGTAGCTTCATTATACGATATTACCTGAATGGCGAATACTCCAACTACGTAGAGTAGCTGACCGACTCCCTGGCACAGTGATTTGTCCTTGAGACGAGCAGAGCTAACCTGCAAAGTATTGATTGGTACCGTACCCTGAATCAGTTATCGATCGACATCGATACCGTACTCCTTCTACCGTATACCTGAGCGTGCACAAAGAGGAAAGCAGCGTGGGCGCCAAAGTAGAGCAGCGTCGTTTTGTGAAGGTGACCGATCTAGAAATGAATACCGTAACCAATCAATAACTACCGTATCCTCACCGGAAAATAGGCGAGTACGGTAGAGAGGATGAGCGAGAGAGTGGCCGCTCCCATTAGGATCTTGTGGCGATCGAAACCTTTCGGGACACAGATGATCTGGTTATCGATCTGCAAAAGGGTACGGTAGAAGCTGGGTACTGTAGGGTTACAGTATCGCTCCTCGGGGTACGGTAACATACCGTAAGCGCGAGTACAGTGGGAGTGAGGAAGAGAAGGGAGGGAGCGAGAGCGAGCAAACGAGGACCACCGAAGGTGAAGGATCCTGAGAGATTACGGTTGCGATACGGTATATTAGCATCGTATATTAGCTGTTTTAGTATACAGTATGGTTCAGGTTTGAGGTAGTTCTTCCTTCCATCATTCCTTCCTCACCCAAGATTCCCATCAGAAACGAGAGCACGAATATGGAAGTGCGACGCTCAGTGTCGTCCATTGCTGAGATTGTTCAAGTTGATCTTTGATCTCTGATCGCTCCCTCACCGGTCTTCTTCAGCAGCAGTCCGAAGCGAGTTGGCAGAAGGACGAGCAGTGCAAAGGTTGCGTACGGAGAGAAAAGGTAGCTGAAAAGGGGTTGTTATTGTTTTGCCGTTGTCGTTATTGTTATTATTATTGTTGTTGTTGTTGTTGTTATTCACTCACTCCATCACGGGCACAATCAGTGAGGAAGAGCCGGTGAGCTCGCCCAGAGAGAGACCGATGAGGAGAACCTGGAGAGGATATATAGATCGAGATCGGGTACAGTAACCTGGTCCCGTATCCATGGTACCGTAATCCTGCCCCATCTTCGGTGTCCCCAACCCCACACCGACGTTCCCAGGGATACCGTACTCCTGGTACAGCGACCTTGGTACCGTACCAATAATAGTACTGTAATCCATTCCTCACCGACGTTCCCAAGTACATTTCAATGAGTGTGTGTCGATCGTCCTCAACGAACTCCTCGAATGGTTTTGTTTCCTCGATCGCGGAGGAAACCTGAAGGAAAATAGTCAATAACAACAATTCATTTCGGGGTCAGGGAGGGGTGAGGAGCTGTCGGGTTGCTTTGTTTATTTAGGGATTGAAGGATTGATGACGTGACACCTTGCCAGTTGTTACGGTATGATACAATTATAGTAGCGCAGAGGCACTGTAGGGTGTACGGTAGGGGTACGGTAGTCTTCATTATTGATTGCATTCTACTGACATAATCCTTGAGATCGAGATACGCCGGCTCGGAGACATCGCGAAGTCGATCGCCCGCAACACGAACCTGAGGAAAGATTACGGTATTCACAATTTGGCAATATGCCAAGGCTACGGTAGTCTTGGCATGGTTCAGAGATGTGAAGATGGATTACGGTAATGAACACTTGGCACGGGCCAAGGGGGGAATAGTCTTTGCTCAGTTCTACCGTATACCTTATCTCTCAATTTCAAGACTGAATCTCCCGCAGCGACGGCCCTTCTTCTCATTGTCTCTGCAGTTGTCCACATTTGTTCGTGCACTCGATCAGCAATCTCGGTCAGCCTGAGAGATTACGGTACGAGTACGGTAGATTGGCAGGTCACGGTGGAACACTTCGGTATGGAGTGGCAGATACGGTAGGGATCATCAGGCAGGTCGAGCTCACATTATCGATTTCTTGGCTCCTCTGGAGAGGTGTCGACCGGAGGAGACGAGCGCGCGAGGAGCGAATGAGGGAAGGAGGAGAGGAGAAGAGAGAAAATAGTGGAGGGAGGATAATTGAATTGAAGAAATAATTATGTAAAGAGAGTCTACGTGATATTAATTGCCATATTTATAGGGAAATTGGAGGACGAGTTATGCAAAGGGAGTTCAAATTCACTTTTCATCTACTCACTCATTCCTTCCTTGGTCGGCCTCTTCTTCCGCCCTCACTACGGATATGAGATTGATCCTGGATCTTATGGAAGTGAGTTTTTTAAAATTCTTTTTTTTCTGCGTATTCTCCGATCTTTGATCTTTCATTTTTCAATTGATATTTGTTCTTCAGATGTGTTATTACGTCCTTGCGATATTGTACTATATCGTGTGGATATCGTACTGGATGTTGTGCTGTGCGTACTACAAGCTGAGGGCTCATGTTGTTTGCAAGAAGACAGCACGCCTGAAGCAGAAGTTGGCCGAGGTGATCTTTGATCTCTGGTTTCGATCTCTGATCTTTGATCTTTGATCATTGCAGGTCAAGGCCGAACTGAAGGCGCTGAACGATGGTGAGTACTTGATCTTCAACAGTTTTTTTTCTGATCTTTGTACTTAATCTTGATCTTGATCTTTGATCTCATTTTAATCTTTGATCTCCATCTTGATTTTTGATCTTTGATCTCAGAACGCAATAGCCTCGAATCGCTGAGGGACGGAGCCATCGATGCAGCTGCTGCAGCCGCTTTCGATAGCTGAAGTTACCACCGAATGCCCCCTTGTTAACTCCAATGATAAATGATGTTTGACTGAAAACAAATTTGCAATACTAGCTTAGTTATCGACCAAAAGAATATGGATAATTGACGCACACTACCACACAGCTCGGGCAATGATCATGCTTCAACTTTGTCAAGAAATACCATGATTCCTGTCCCATAGGGAAATGCAAAAATAAAGTGCAATGCTAATTTTTCATTAGCATACTTTTTTATAATTTGTTTCTCCTTCAATCAATATCTCTCTTTCTCTTTTCATTGCACTCTTTTCGTCTCTCCCCGCCCGGTCGCCCACTCTCGCGCTCTCACTATGGATGTGAGATTGATATTTGATCTCTGATCTCTGATCTTTGATCTTTGGCCTTTGCTTCAGCAGCAGGACACTACGGAGGCGCGATTGTCTCTGGCGCTTGCCGAGCTTCGTTTTCTTCGCGAAGAGAATGCTCGCCAGAAGCAGGAGTTGGACGAGGTGATTTTTCATCTTTGATTTTTCGATTTTAATCTTTTATCTCTGATCTTTAATCGTTGCAGACCAAGGCGGAGAGCATCAGACTGATGAATGCGATCGAGCACGTGGTGAATCTTTCATCTTTTGGTCTCTGATCGTTGATTCTTGATCTTTGATCTCCCGTTCATTCTCAGTGCACCATGATGGAAGCCTTATCGGGCAATCGGAGGGCGCAGCCACCCATGCAACTGCTGTAGTATCCCCCATCGATAACATGACAGCTCAAGTTGTCCCCGAGAATCCCTTCGTCACTCAAATGATAAACGATTCTTGATTGACTCTAGTTGTAACTGCAGAAAGGTGCGTGAAAATAGATCACTGGTTAACTAACACTTCCTTGGGAGTAAGTTTTCCATTTGTATCTGGTCCATGAATACATTACGAAAAGTAATCCGTTCAACATCGTTTATGCTTACTCCATTCAACTCGTAGAATAAAGCAAAGTGATTTGCGAAAGTGGTTACGTACTCTTCAAAAGGGAACGAATCGCAATGCGTATCCATCCGATGATTCATCCGAGAACGATGAATTCTCTCCTTCTCACCCTTCTTTCCGTCCTCTTTCTGCCTTTCAGCGTAGCTGACGACGTCGCTACGACAGACAACGTTGAGGCCCGTTGGAGGCTGCAGTACGTTACTAAGAACGTGAACGGTTCAAAGTACCCACTTTTCCCGTGGCAGGAGTACTTGAAGGTTCGTGGAACTTTTTATAGGTAGTTTACCATCGGTATCCATTTCAGGCCCTCGACTTCCCCGAGCGAACGGCCGAGACCAGGTAATGCCGTCATATCGAGACTAGACTCTAGTTTCGAATTGCAGATGTGCGTACCTCTACTGTCGCATGAAGGATGATCAAGTGTGCAACCAACAATGTGCTGTGTACGGAGCCAAGAATGTGCCCGATGCCAAATCCACTTTGGCGAGCAGAACGTTAACCAGAGATAATTGCGTGAAGAAGTGAGAAATGTCGAGAGTAGACTAGGGTTCCCCCCAATTGGGCCATTCCGCCCAACTGGGCGTCGCACACCGGTCGTACGCCCAGTTGGGCGCGCAGATTGTAGTTGGAAATCGAACATTCTGCGCTCCCAACTGGGCGTTCGACCGGTGTGCGACGCCCAGTTGGGCGGAATGGCCCAATTGGGGGAACCCTAGAGTAGACTGTATTTTCGAATTTCGAAAAACATACATTTCTATAGATGCGCTTGCTTTTGCCCATCGGCTGAATCGTGCAAGGAACCGTGTCAGAAGCTCTGCGATATTCGCAACGCCAATACTGACAATCAGGTAATACCGTTTGCATATCGCCTATCTATAGGATACAGCAGCCGTGCAGCTGTAGTGTAAATATATTTGATATATCAATATGTCATTATACCCAATTGTAAGACACTAACCTCCCTGATGGCTGGTTGGAATGGGTTTTTTTCTGCAAGGGATCAATATGTTGGCTCTAATCAAAAATTCTAAATTCTTCTCAGCAATACGACGCCGAGATGGAGTCGTTCATGGCGGAATCAATCACTCTCAGTGTGTCCGCAGAGACGGAACTCTTCAAGAAACTGTACGCATACGTCACGTCCAAGCTCGATTTCACCGGCTACAAGTTCAACGCCACCAGGCTGCACTGGAATGTGAGTGTTTTTTTTATTTTACTTACGGATAACATCCTCTTTCTACAACATCGTACAACGCGTAAAAATTGTTTCAGTTCTCATCCGACCGTGTCCCAAATTTTCGAAAATAAATACATCATTTATAGAACATATCGCCCATGGCGCCGCGCCTCACGAGGGACCAGAACGAGTGAGGAAATTATGTTCTTTTTTTTGTTGTTGAAAGTAAGTTTCGCGAAAGGCTAATCGGCTGTTAAGGTCTCGCTATTTCTTATCAGACACATTAGGCTATTGTGATAAGGAAAATCGGGTGCCATTTTTCTGAAAGATGCTGATATTTTGCAGTTGCTACCTGACCTACTGCCACATGGGAGACGTGGACTCGTGCAGAAAGCACTGCTCCGATTGGTCCAAGCACCTCCATCCCTCGTTCGTGCGTTACGATACAATTGGCGAGGACGTGCCGCAGTGTGTCGGAATGCGAGTTTCACAGTTTTAATACGATAGATACTGTATCACTATTGCTATGAGTGTCGATGGAGTTGCGTTGGTTAACGGTTTAGTACATAAAAATGAAACAGCCTCTCGGCTTGATGTTGAAGAATGAAATCAGTAGTGTCAGAGGATTACGAAATACTAATAAAAAATATCATTGAAGGTGCAAATCGCAATGCGAGGGTGCGATCTGCGGTGAAACGTGCTCGAAACTGTGCAATATTGCATTCAAATACGAAGACCGAGCGGAATTTGACGCTGAAGCGAGGAAATACTCGCATCAGATTGACCAACTGCAAGCAGAGTTCTACGAGAATCTGAAGAAGGAACTTTAATAAGAAATTAGAATCCATGCAGTCTTTAATAAATTTATTTATTTATCATGTAACGCATGCAGAACACTATTACATGGGGGCAATTTCACATAAATGATCATTTTTCAAATCTACGGGACCAACTAATAGCGGAGCTATTTGAGAATCATAAAAAGGAACTGCATTGAAAACCTTCTTACTAAATCTAAAATAAATTTGTATATCTGGTCCTTCCATGCCATTACAAATACAAATCTGAATTGAATTGATTAATCCTTGACGAAATAGTTCGAGAAACTGTATGAAAAACTGAATGTATAGAATTTTCCAGTAACTACTTTGGCAAAACTCTTTCCACCAATGCATTATCAATTGAATAGATACTCGGGATGAAAAGAGCAGAAAAAGATGTGATTTCTCGTCAGAGATGCGTTCCGCCGTTCTCGTATTCCTTTCACTCCTCGCTCTCTCATTTCTCGGCTGTGCAAACGCTGTCCAATACGATGCGAAAACCATCGACTATTTGATCGAGAAAGTCGACTTTAGTTCTTTTCCGAAGATCAATGGGGAATTTTACTTGAACGTCTACAAAGGTCTCATTCCGTCCCCAACCGCGAACAAGCTTCGTATCAATGAAGCAAGGAGTATTATCGCTCAGCATCAGTGAGTTTTCATGTTTTTTCGATAATTTTTTGCGTCATTACAGTTGTTATTTCTCCTTCTGTCATAATGAAAACAAGGAAGAGTGTAGAGAGAAGTGCAATGAATTTGTGACAATTCCCGATCGGCGGAAGACCGAGAGCTATGCTGAAGTGGATACGAACGAACAGGATTGTGTGAATAGGTCAGCTTTTGGCTTGTGTCACTTACATCATTCGCAATTTTCAACTACCCGAAAATCAGCAGAAATTGCGATAAATATGCATGAATTTTGCCAAATTTTGTCAAATATGAACTTGAAAATTGTTCAGATCGCAATGATTAATCTTTGATACATTGTATTCCAGATGGTCCGATATCTGTTACACGGACGATCGTAAAGAGGGTTGCGTGAAACGACTCGAGAAGCTCTGTGCCATTCACTTCTCGTATACCGATCGATTGCAATACGACCGTGAATGGACACAGTTCATGCAAGTGTGCGAGCGATTGGCGAAAGATGCGAATGTTAATGTTGTTTGATCGAACTTTGATCTATGAATAAATTTTGAATTCTTTGGGAATGGTATAACATACGACACTGGAAAAACAGTTCTAGGATTTATGTGGAGATTCTATTCACAAAACTACGTACAGAGTGCTATGGAATAGGTTTATACCATTCCCCCTACGTTAAAAGCATGAATTTCGTATTGAATTCATATTTTCGAGATGGATTTTATCCTCTTGATTTTTCTATCGGTGATCGTTTCCTCAACCTGCCAAAATTTTCGCAAAGGCCTCGACTCTTAGGAGATGGTTAACTATTTCATCGAGAAGATTGATCCCAGAAAATATGGTGTGGTTCCAGCGAAAGCGTATCTTGAGGTTCATAGAGGAAAAAATGTCAATAAAACGATTTTCGAAAATTCAAAACATATTTTTTTAAATAAAAAAAAAATCAAATTTTACAAAACCATTTTATAAATCAATTTGTTCAATTCGTTAAAAAAAGTACAAATAGTGCTTGAACCACAGGTATATTCACAGCAAGATGAACATTCTCGGATCTCTACTTTTGTGCTTCGTTCTCGCTCAATACTCTACAGCATTTATTTCCAACCGTGAAAAGCAAGCAAACATCAAAAATCTGGATTTTTCCAGTGATGTCTATACCGTTAAACAAGCTATGAAGCAAGTAGACTTTGCCCAATACCCTCTTATTCCCGCCAAGCAGTTATCCCAGGTATATCTGAAATATATTTGTTTTTCGATAAATAAAATTTTGTCCATAGGAAATATTATCCGCTATGGAAAGCAGGGACACTACTGCGTCCATCACGATTTGGTACATTTTAATGCTGTAATTGTTGACTGAATTTAATGTATTCACAGGGCTCGATTCGTGTATTGCCACTTGGAAAGCAGAAATGAATGTGCGCGACTCGCCTACGAATATGGGATACTTGTGGACCAAAAGATAAAAGGAGATACGGGAACGTATTTGCATCATATTATGTATATTCCATCTGATCAGAACGAATGCGTTCAGAGGTATGATTACATGCTCTTTAAATCTATAAATTTTTATTGTAGATGCACTGCACCTTGCGGCGGCGCTGAATGCACCAACGTTTGTGGAGGACTCTACAAGAAAAGGCTCGCGTATCCTAACCGGTTAGTGCTGCAGCGAAATTCTTCCAAATTTTCGAAATTCTTCCAAAAAAAAAAATTCAAAACGTATAAAATTAGCAATTAAAAAAAATTTCAGTCGCTATTGGGACGTGGAAACCATCCGCTACACTAATGCACTTGACAGTGTGAAGATGGACCACATCTTCGGATGATACGATATTTGCTACGACTAGTAAAAATATTGTAGTAATAATAATAAATAATTTGAAATATTGTTTTGTTGTAGCGCAATGTACATTCTTTACATATTCTTTACATTTTCGCTTCAGTTTCGATTTGAAGTCTTGCATAGGTGGTTTTTTTTTGTTTAAAAATGTCGGCTGTTGCAGTAAAATGGTCCCATGACGATATACAGGGTCCCATGACGATTGAAAGGTCCCATGATAATCTAACAGAAGTTACATCTTTTTATCTTTTTATATGCATACGTATATGTTTTATAGAGTATATTTTTTTTAGTAACAAATCGTGTTTCGCTAAAAATACATCACACTTTTTGATAACATTTCAGTGTGAAGAGAAATTACGAACCTAATGTTTTTCACAAATCATTTTAGGAATGTAATCATTCAAAACTTGTCTCGAATAAGTATAAAATCATCGACCTCACGTTTTTACTCAATATCAAAATGAATCTCCTATCAACAGGTCTGCTAGTCTTCGCTCTGTTGGAAGCCAATCGAGGATTCGTTGGCAATGCTTTACATCTGGAAAACATCATTAGTAATATAAACTTCGATCGATACAAGTATATTCCTGCTCGGGAGTTTCTGGAGGTTAGTAAGACTATTTCTACAAATTTAATAACAATATTAATAATAATATACACCCCCTCCCTCACAATCATTACATCGTGCGGATAAATATTATTATATTTATATTTTTGTCAGGACACTTTCAGGAAATGCAGGAAGTGATAACATCAAAGAACCACCTTCCGATCATTGCTCTTTGATGCGTTATCTAAACCGCATATCTCTTTAATTTGTCAACTTTTCAAAAACCTATTTTGATAATGCCATTTTAGGACTCGATTCGAGTATTGTCGCCTCGAGAACGACGATGATTGTGAAGATAACGCTGAATTGTACTCGAAATTAGTGAATTTGACGAAATTGGTCGAACGGATTCCTATTCAGTATTTCCCTAAGACCCAAGATGAATGCGTGCTGAAGTATGATCATGTTACTATTGAAAAAAACTACATTTTTGTAGGTGCTCCAAGCCCTGCGACATTGCAGTAAAAGCTGGTTGCAATACAGTTTGCGGACGTCTTTGCGATACAAAGCTTTCGTATTATACTGCGTTGGTCGTTTACACAAAATCTTACTAAATTTTTTTTCTTTATTTTGCGATATTTTCAGGCACATCTACCACTTGGAAATGAACAAATTCACTGATGATCTGAAGAGAATGAATGTAGCCACATACGCTTGATAGTATTTCCAATAAAGTATCATAAATACGATGGCATTATTTAGACTTTCTACACAAAGAACCATTGTGCACTAGGACTGCTTTTCGTAATATTTTGTCTTCCGTGGAATGAAATTGTATTACGAAAAAACACAATTTTGTTTGATCTGATGTATTCTGATCCGTTTGTGATATTCAGTTTGCATAACTATTCAGGACAACCCAATTATTTTTCTGCATATAAGAAGATCAAACTCAAGTATTTTAAAAAAAAAAGTTGATATGAATATTCCCTGGGCCTTCGTCTTATTGCTCCCTTCATTAGCCTCAGGATCACTCGATGCGGGGGCTATTAACTATATTTCCAATCGTATCAAGCCCCAAGACTTCCGACTGATTCCGGTGAAGCGGTTTTTTCAGACTTTGGGCACAGCTTCAGATAAGACTGCTACTACATCGGCTTGGTGATTATGATTCTTTATTCATTTTTGACATCCTTACCAGGTTGAACCTCGCCTATTGCCACATGGAGAACAGAACTGATTGCTCGAATAGAATCACAGAATTCGTGAAGAATATTGACGAGCTGAAGATTAACGATGACTATCACGACAACTTTCCGTTCTCTGAAAAAGACTGCACGGCAAAGTTTTTTTTTTTAATTTTCAGCGTTATGGAGTAAATCTCGCTTGAAGGTTAATTCGGTTGTGTAAATTACCGGATTCACGTGAATGCAAGCACCCAAGTGAAGACCTATGCAGTGTCAGATACTCCTACTCTAATCGGTTAATAGTTTACGAAACTCACGATTAAAAAAATAGCATTTCAGAGTTCTATTCGACGAACAGATGATTAAGTTTCGCAAAGAATTTCGAAAATGGGCACAAATCGTCACGCGCGTTAACGCAAGATATGGAAAATAATGAGCCCTTTACGTAATACAGTACCAATAAATATACTGAGACTGTGCAGCTCCATTCCATTTATACTTGATTCAGTTGGAAAATGAAGAACACCTCTCCAAAATACAGTTTTGAAAACAATCTTATTTTCGCGTGTACTGATAACAAATATTTAATCACTCTTTATCGAACTCTTAGAAAAAATCTCGTGATTATATTTTTTTTCGAAAACAAACGATATTTCATTGTCAATGGAAGGAACCAACTGGATTCCAGTCAGAAGATGAGAGAACCGGGTGCGGAATATCAGAAATGTGCGGATAAGTTCGATTAAATCTACGGAAACTAAAAACGGAGGGGCGCATTGTCACTGTATTTACGGAGTATAAAGCACAGATTTTGTCCGGGGAAGAGTAGTGGTTAACAAAACGACATAAAGAAAGGTCTACCGGTATCAATCATAATTGAATGGTGAGGGGGATTACGGTAGTTGTATGGTAGTACGGAAGTACACTATGGATTACTGTAGGAATACCTGATTCATGGTACAGTGGGGGCATTAAGTTACAGTGCTGATCACTTATACTACGAATGTACTGGCAAGGACGAAATATGAGTGGTTTGTGACAAAAACAGTCATTTGTCGATTGGTAGGCAAGGTTACGGTAGCTGCAGTGGACAAGTATACGGTATGTTTAAATCAATGCGATGAGCCACGTTAGATGTACTCCTCTTCCCGACTATTCGCGTGCAAACTGGGCATCTGAAACGAATACATTTGTAAAAGATCAAGGATCAGAGATCAAACTACAAACCTCAGTTGGACTCTCCGTCTCGCTCACTCGCACACTGCTTACGTCGACGCCAGTATCCTCTTCCGAAATGCGGTCTTCGTCATCCTCCTTGACCGAGGGGTCCTCGACCACTGAAATTTCACAGT
Organism: Pristionchus exspectatus; assembly: GCA_911812115.1. Classification (NCBI taxonomy): domain Eukaryota; kingdom Metazoa; phylum Nematoda; class Chromadorea; order Rhabditida; family Neodiplogasteridae; genus Pristionchus; species Pristionchus exspectatus. The sequence continues at coordinate 19,485,276 of OU461584.1, read as the reverse complement.
TAAATTTTCGATTGCATCAGTAATTAGATTTGCAGTGTTTCACGCAAACATTGAGAGCGCTCGACAAGTATCTAGGATCGATAGCACGAAAATAAAATCATAATAAATATAAATAATTAAGCTCACATCCGCCCTCCTCGATCAGTTTCACCGTCCACTTCTCGAGGTTGTGCTTGAGGTTGATCATGATCTCGGGCTCCTGGGATATTTATAAATAATTTCTTTTATTCAAAGTATGTCGATGCTGGATCAGAAGCTGAGAAATTAGAATGAGTTTGAGGACTCAGTGAAACATATCCCATTTTTTAGTGTTTACCTCATTTGGATACGAATACGTACACAAAAAGGAGACTTCCAATAGAGGAATGCAATTTTAACGTACCTCCAGTCCTGGCAGAATTGGCAGCAGCGACGCGGTATTCATCGTGTCAATCAGTGGAGCGACGAGATGGGAGATGAACGAGTGCTGCAGAGATCAGAGATCAAAGATCAACTTACAAAGATCAGACTACGCACCTGCAACTTGGCCACCTCGGGGCAGTTCCTGTCCATGTACGCGGTGACCTTCATGCCGAGCGCCTTTTCGTCGTCGCCCTGTAGAGATCAAAGATCAAGTTGAGAAGTTGAAAGATCAAAGATCAATCTCACCTGTAGGTAGAACTCGCTGCAGATGCGCTCCGTCCACTGACGGTGCAGGCCGAACGGCTGGAAATCAATTGAATATAATTATCTTGTAAATAAATTCTTTCCCTAGTGTTGTCAAGCTTTCAGGGAAATGGGTTTTAGTGAGGACCATTTGAGTTGGAAATATCATTGTGCAAGGATGCTACGTCTTTTGATCCAATCGTGAAGCATCACTCGTTAAAAATAATTCCTTGCACGATTGAAGCAAATCGGAATGGAAATGTACGATGTGTGAAGTTTATCGCGATTCTTCGGCAAATTCTATCGTTGTAGAGACAATGAGTATTGCAAACCTTGGCAGGTGAGTTCACATCAGCCAACTTGATCAGCATTCGCGAGACCATCACTCGGTCTGGCTCGTTCGTCAGTCGGAGCTCGGACATCTAAATAGAGTTAATGAGCAATCAATGGTAGAGGTTCAACAGGATCTACAATAATCTCATTCAAGATTTTCTCAAAATTAATAATGAGAAAACAGTGCACTTTTACATCGAGATTTGTGAGAATTATTGAACTGTTGAAGCTCGAACCTTATCCGTGAAGTTCATGATGATCTCAAAGTGCTGCTTGAGATCGGTGGCGAGAATGTACTCGAGGACGAGGTACCTAAAATTGTATTTTATTTGGAATATTATTATTTATTTATTTTCGAGAATAAATAAATAATGAATTAATGAATAGGAAATTCAATACCAATGAATTGACGAGATCTCAAGGCTATTAAACTCAATCGTGAAACTCATTTCAATCTGCTTTCTGCTACTTGGAAAAGAAATATTCACCTGAATCGCCTCGTTTCTGCTGCGTCCAAATTCTCGATAAAGTTGTTCTTCGGTTGCTGCAGCAGCTTCCATGACTCGGCAGCATGGTGATTTTCCAAGACTGAGCGATCGTTGTAGAGGATCGCCTGGAAATTAGCCGTTCGTGGGCCGTCATGATGGTACAGTTGCAATATCATCGCTATATAAGTCGTGTTCAACTATTTTTTTGGTACGTTTCTGCAAACGATCGTGAAATACCAAAAAAGTAGTTGAACACGACTTATATCATACATCAAATGAAAACAAATGACACCTTCTGTAGCCAGGTACCGCAAAAGCGCTAATATCCTCCTCTTCGCTATGTACAGCATGCCAAGGGATTAATGATGCCACAAGCAATGAAAATGTACCTTCTTATCGACGGTCGCCACCAGGAAAGCGTTCGTCCGTCCCGGATGGTCGTAGTCGTGCATCGCTGCTGCAGTGAAGAGAGCGAGCAGCTACAATTTATCAGTTTCGTATTTTTTTTGCTTGTTTAATTAATAAAACTTTTGTATCGTAAACTTTACCTTGAATTTTTTTTGAACAATTACTCTTGTTCAATGTTCACGTACGTTTCATCGGACGCATTTATGGTGAAAAATCGTCAAGATTTTATCGATTTCTAGTGTATAGGAAAAAAACGATTACTCACCTCGAGCGTGGTCATGGACGTGTGCAGCGGTGCCTTGGCCACTTCCTCATTCAGCAAATTGTTCTTGCTGTCCTTCTTGTTGTCCTAAATTTGAGTATTTGAATCTCTTTGTGAATCAGAGTAAACATGAGTTTAGTCTTGTTAGCTGAAAAGCATTAGTTGTCACTCGTGTCAAGTTTTGCATTAGTCGAGAATTAGTAAAGGTCGTACACGGCACACCGCGGGAGCCACACCACCGGACATGCCGGACCGCACCTTCTGCAGGATCGTCGCGGGAAGGGATGATTGCACGACGGGTGCCTGAATCGGGAAATAGTGAAAATCGGAACATTTCATGTGGAGACTTTAATTTTTGTGAAAACCAGGCGCGAAATTCAAATTTGAATACTTCCCACCTTTCCGGGAACGCTGGCAATGCCGCCGTCGCTGCTGTCGTCGTCGGCGTCGAGGAAGTGGAAGGGCTGCAGAGATCAAGGATTAGATCAGAGATCAAAGTTCAAAGACCAAAGACCAAAGATCAAAGATCAAACCTGGACGGGGTGGACGACGAGGTAGTAGACGGCGTGCAGCACGTCCGCTGCGTGGATGCGATTGTGATCTGCAGCATTTTATCGTTCCGGGCGTGCTCAGGAATTCCGACTATGCGCATTGTGGTCGCCGTGTGATTGCCGTGTCAACTTCGGAAATATTGTAAAAATAGAGCTCAAAAAAGGAGCCGCCGTCTCTTCATTTCGCACACTCTCTCGTTATTCAAGCAAGATAGTGCGAAGGAAGAAGGCGGCTCATATATCGAGCTCTTTTGTGTAAGCTCATTCGAATTTATAACTGAAAGGATGTGTCCATTCTAGTCTTCTACTATAAATACACTCTCTTACATATCAGCACACCCAATGAAAATACATCAGTGTTGCGCTCATGCAGAGATTATCACTATTTGGTCCAGAAGCAATAAAAACGAAAGTATGGTGAAAAAACTCGCATGGAATCTCGTGATAGCCCGCCTCGAGGGCGTGGAAGAAGTTGAAGAACTTGGTCATGTCGATCTGCAAAATGTTCTATCATCAATCTTAATCCCTATACAATTCAATCAATCACAATAAACGTAATGATTCGGATACTTTCATAAAAAAGAAAAAAAAGCGCTAGGCTACAAGAAACGAACTTTGAATGTGCGGAAGAGGTCCATCTGCCGGAAAATGCCGTAGGACATCTGTAATTATTATTTTTTTCTAATTTTTATTTCGGCAGAACCCGGAGCAGCACTATCGAGGTATTCTGCTTCACAATATCTAAGCATGTTGAAACATAACTGAAGCACAAATTGTTTTCACCAGTTATATTTATCTCCAAAACGGAACTTTTTGTAAAATCTTGCAGCTCACCCTCGACAGCACGTGCTGCGGATTCCTCGCGGACATCTCGAATATCGGCAGACTCCAGTCCGCTATGCGTCCCAGATACTTGTCATGGTCGAGCTCCCTCAATCGCATCTGCAAAAAGTGGCATATCGACTACCGTAATCATCACATCGGTCGATCGATAACTGATTTAATTATTTTGAAATTAAAATTACCTCGCAACCATCTTTCAGCAGCACCACGGCCTCCGGGTCGAAGCAGTATTCGCTGAAATTTAATTATTTAAATGAAATATTTAATATATTTTCGAAAATACTATAATCTGGTCAGACTGATGCAAGATCAGCAGCCTTTAATTCCTTTTCGAATCCCCCACAAGCCCAGCAGGGCGCATTTTAATCTCGAATCCTGCTTTGAATCGCCTATGACGCCAATCGGAAGTCTCCCCCCCATACACCCTCTCAAATGTCAGCTCCCATATTGAAAACACATCAGTGTTGCGCTCATTCATGCAGAGTTGATCACTGCTTGGCTTCGGCAATAGTTGCGGAGGAGTTTGAGCGCCGCCTTCTCTTTTTTCCTTGGTCTCTCTAAGGTCACGGAAGTGAGAGACAACGTAAAATTGCGAGGTATTGAGGGGATTTGGCGCGCGTGTGAATCTCAATTAGCGTTCGAGAGGCTGCCTGAGAAGAGCCGCAAATCCAATTTCTCGCTCGCTAAATCTTTAGTGACGAACTCGGGAGATTTTCCGAGAACTCGCGCCAGAAGGGAACAAACACTTGCGACGTCTCTGAAAGTGCTCTCTCACCTTTGTTAGCGCGTTCTTTGGCCGCACGAAAGCATGCGTCTACGAATTCTCAGGAGCGCCTGTTTTGCCTTTCATTGCCAAACAATGTGCCGGAAATGGGCGGAAGTTTTCCCTCCTCGATTTTCGTGTGCTGTTCTCGGTTTTCATCTCACGAGCTTCTGAACGCACATCTCGTATGCGAAATATGATGGCCAACGGGGAGACGTCAAAGATCGCAAGAGTCATTTTTCTTTCTTATAACTAGACTACATCTCTACTCAGCGATCAAAAAACAAAGGTATTTATGAAGTCATCAATCTCCTTCACTACATCTTTACTTTTTCGGCGTGCTTGAAAGATCAAGAATCAAAGATCAAAGATCACTCACGAAAGCGGCGGAGTGTCGCGGATGTGATGTTCGCCGTTGACGATGGCCCATGAAGAAGACGTCGACGACACCTCAGAATCTTCCGTTTTATGATCCTGGAAGAAATTTTTAAATTGATATATTTCTGAAGGATTCTAATCAAAAATGTTTTCAAAATCGACCAAAAATGTGGTATCCTCAATTGTTCGGGCGCCTCGGGATTTTTCCGATCCCGCTCATTTCCTGGGGCCTTTTCCCGGCGCCCTTCCCGTGTCTTCCGATTCGCGACGAGACCCGTCGAGAAGGAATTTGAGTCAGCCCGATTCGCCGATGAATTCAGAAATATAGTTGCAGCTGCGCTGGCGTCAGATTTTGAGCAGGCGGCGAAAAACGTGTGGAGACACCGCGAAAACGGCCCCTTTTTTCAAGTTTATTGAAGAAAATGGGAATGGCATTTCGCTTGAAAAAAAAAGAATTCGATTGGGGCAACGGCCCCTCCTGTGGCGCACAACGATAAACAATGAGCGGGACGCACGAGAGAGAGGGATAGGCCCGGAAATAGCTATGGGTACATTGAGAACTGTATGGTCACTGCTCATTTCGAGACATATCAGCGCTAAAATAAATACTGGAAGCGCCTCAAATGATCATACAAATCGTAAACGAGCTCACTGAGAACAAAAATAACACAACAATAGCTTTTTTGGTCTCGACAATTTTAGATTTTCGAAATCACCGACCTTGTGCGGCGACGCAGCCACGTGGATCGGCGTGGCTGCACGTGCAGCCGAGCTGCTGCAGCACGGCGAGGGCGCTGCAAAAAAAGATTCAGATTACAGCAACATAACGTACTGACCGATCGCCAACTGAGCTACCGTAATTCCATTACCGTAGTGTGAATACCGTAATTCTCACCAATCTTGGGCGACGGATGGTGGTGGTGGTGTGGGTGGTCGTCGATGTACTTCTCCACCGCTTCCTTCTTCGTCTTCGTTTCTTCCTGCAAATCAAATAATAGAATAGAAAACGTTTTATGCAAAAAAATTTTTTCATAAAAATGGTGATTCCAATGGAAATGTGCACACGATAACACTGATTGCACAATAGTGGATAGAGTGAGAGACGAACAATGCGAAATATGTTTCACTCTATCTACAACCTCGAAGCATCGGTTGCTCATGGATGTTCGCAAGATCGATAATATGGATTACCTTGTAGCTGTGCTGGGGCGGCTGTGGCTCGTCCTTGGGCGGCACTGGCGTGGCTGCACCAGCTGCAGCACCAGTCGGAGGCGCCGCGGCACCCGTGTCTTCCGGCTTCCAGTAACTGCAAATAAGTTGATAACCAAGAGGAAACCCACAGTAGATGTCCCACTGATACCGCCGCTAAAGACGCCGCTAGAGATTTCTTGTCTCGGTCAGCCGTCGTGAGCGGTCCCTCTCCATTTCGCTCTGATGGAGAGGCGGCTTTCCCCTCTCTAGTCTACCATCTACTGCCGCTTCAAGAATCCCTCCCCAGTCCCTGGCAAGTCTTCGGAGGTATCAAGCCATGGATCTCGAGTAGAAGGACGGAGTCATTTCAAGAAGGCCATGAAGGTATCGAAGGTGTCCTCTTTATGAACTTCTAAGGAGGACTGGCCATCCGGGATCCGGGATCTCGGTAGCGACTAGTCTAAGGGAAGATGAGAGGAAAGGCGATCCGACGTCATGCGAAGCTTGCCCCCAATTGTGAAGTGTCACAGCGGCGAGCGACAAGAAATGAATCCAAAGAAGAAAGATGAGTGCAAAGATCCCAACTGACCCAGCCCTCTACTCGTCAACGGCAAAAGGCGCCAGAGTCCTTTCCCAACCCCCCCCACAACCTGTGCGGATAAATATTATTATTATTATACTCCAATTTCAATCACAGTATTTTTTTGCAATACGCTCCAAACATGGAACGCGAACTCACCTCAGGACGCGTGCGCGTAACGCATGAGCGAAAAAGAAATACTGAAAGGCGCTCCCCGAAGAATAGCGAAAGCATGAACACAAAGGCCGCCCGGGGCCACGCCCAGTTCCTGCGTTTGTCGCGTTTTTACCAAGAAAAGAGGAGTCTGCCTCGATGAATCGGGCGCAAATTCGTGTTTTGTCACTTGTCGAATATGTTTCACGACGTTGTCGTAAGCGCTCAACCACTTTTAACGCATTGAACGCTGCGCATTGACAATAAAAAAATCAATTGTATTGAATTCGCATGGAAGTTCCGAAGAACCCTCGTTGTTTTTCTTAGAAACCTGAGACACCCCTACATTTCCTGGAACTGAATGCACTGGGCTTTTCCCCGTCGTCGCTCTCCCCCAACGACTCTGAATGACATTCGAATAACTAATTGAGTCGCTGCCCGCTCGCCCCGTTATGCGCGGAGGCATACTAGAGAGACGAGAGCAAATGCTTGCATGATTTCCCGCAACTAATGCGTTTCATGTGCACGAGTCCTTGCTATGCACCAAAAAATGTAAAGTAAATTCGTTGCACTCATAGTTGTTTTCAATAACTGCCTATGCACAAAAAAATGTAAAAAGCGCAAAAATTTGAAAAAAACATCGTTTTGATTCCAATATACAACAGGAGTATAGTAACTAAGGTGTATTACTTGAAGATCATTTCCACGGCGCTCATCGGCCTCTGCGCCCGCAGGCTGAACGTTCGCAAGCGCCTGACGAGCGGCGATGCCGCTCCAAACGGCGGCGGCGAGCATAACGCGCCCTCCTCGTCGTGTGCTGGCGCGCTTGGCGCGCCGCCTGACGCGCTCAAGGCGCCTGAGGCGCCCGAGGCGCCTCCCGGCGCCAGATGCGCGCCAGCAGCCGGCCGGCCAGCCGCCAAGTCGAGCAACGGAGGCAGCTTCGTCGCGGCGGACCCGGTGTCTAGGAATTTCACAAGTTTTTCAGAAGAAGAGAAGAAAAAGAGGAGCAAGGAGCGGAATAACACGATGCAAAGAAGAGGCGACACAATAGAGGATGCGACCAAAGTTCGCGGCTTGGGGTCTAGAAGTAAGGGAACAAGTAGTGTTATCGTGAATGAATGGTCGACTATTGAAGTAGTAATGGTGGCTAGACACAAGGCCGTATTATTTCCGGAAATTTCTGTGCAAGTTATGTTTCAGTGATAGAATAAGAAAAATATACACTGCGAAATGAGAAATGAGAGCCAGTAAATCAACTGAACGCGATCTGTTGAGCTTCCGGCCGAAGCCTCTCGGAACCAGGGGCAACCTTAGGCATTCAAGGAATTCTCGCTCAAGGTGCGAGAAGACACATGATAAATGATGTGGGAAGAGGCGGGAAAATGAGGGCGGATGAGAGATTATGAATGTTTTGAAGAAAGATGGAAGGAGAGGGAGGAGGAGCAAGAGAATTATGAAGCTCATGATTGCAATGAGGACTTGTGCGTAGGCAGCGCACTCTGGGAAATCAAAGTTGTTTTCGTGAGAATTTTTGCTCAAACGGGGAGTTTATGTGCGATTTTTGAAAGAAATCATCCGAATTTCGAAGGCGGAAATAGGGAATTCCTGTCGATTTCACGCGGGGAGCGAGCCTCTTTTTCCGGTCATTGACGACAACAATTAGCACACTGGGACAGAGGAAAGGGAGGGGATCTAAAGAGGAGGCGACCGGAAAATACAGCGTCGCCAGCCGGGAGATAGGAGAATTCGATAAGTGTCGGCTCGGATTTTCTGTATGTTCTAGGGCCTCAACAAACAAACACAAAAGGTGCCAAAGAATGCGAACTTGTAGGCAGAAGCATGATTTGGGAGGGGTCTGTCTAGGAAAGTGGATGCTAACAACAAGATTTTTTAATCGAAAACGTGCCAGAAATCGAAGAATTGCCAAAGCGTGATCAGATATAAATAATATAAATTGAGCTGGCCAAAAATCAGGAAAAGTGCGCCGGATTCGCTATAGTATACACACTACGTGAATACGTCGAGGGGCCTGCTGACACCAGTCAGCCGGTAATAATGTATGAGAGACGGGCGGACGGACGATGAGATGAAGTCAACAATCGTACTCACTCTCCCGGGCCAGAGACACGGTCTCTCGCTTTCGCACGGTCTCTCGCCGGTCAGAGAAATGCAAGACCTTTTGCCTGTCATAGCATCCCCTATCCAATATCGGTGGAACAAGGAAAAAAAATTCTCGGAAAAAATGGGGAATAACAGGGTCAAGTAGTCCTCTAGAATAAAGGAGCAGAAGCCTCGTCGTTTAACGAGTCTCCATAAAATAGGCGGGCATGGTTCATCAAGAGTTCTGTGCGCCTTTTTCCGATTCCCCTTGAGAAGAGGGGGGAAGGAAAGGGGAAACGAGGGGACACGTTTCTAAGTTTAGCGGGCGACTAGCGGACTTTTCTCGGTTGAAAGAGCTCGCGGAAATCGGGAAAAACGGCAAGGGAAGTCATCAACTGTTACACGTATACACGTACGTCCGGAGCAAATGAGTTCCAAGAAACGGGAACTGGCGACTAGTACAAAAGGCAGAACTTCAGAGTGGTGATAAAGTTGCTTTCACAATCAAAGCGATTGGTGGTGCTCACCGGTAAAGACAGAGAGAAGAGGTAAGGGGGATGGGGGTGAATAAGGCAAGAAGCTATCAGAATGACATGAAAAAAATGTCAGACTACTGAGAACCCGAGCGCATCAACAGCGGCGTAATTTTGATTACGGAATGACAGCGCGTCACGAACCGCTACAGAAAAATACAGCGTGGCGTACCATTCCCCTCTTCTCAATGGGACACAAAAGAATTGAAAGACAGGGAAAAGGAGAAGTCCTATTTGGGGAATGGGGGTTGCCTGTTCGAAACAGCAGCTTCTTTGACTGGAATTCCATTGGTCTGGGACGGAAGCTCCGTCTCTTCACTTAGCCTTGTCTCTCGTAGGTTAGAACAGCGAGATAGTGTGCGAAAGTGAGAGGGACAGGGACCATTTCCCGAGCGGCGGCAGCGAAAGGCTTAGAGACGCCTCGGCACTGACTGCCTTAGTGTACGAGAGCGAGATTCATTTATGCCGGGCGTCTAAATGGGAGGAATGCTCTCTCAATATTGCATTATCCCTCGAAAGTCAGAGAAGCGAGAGAGCATGGCGAAATGAGAGAGTCAGAATATTGACTTGACAGGTGCAGAGTTACATGCATTATGCGAAAACTTAGTTATGCTCGATTTTCTCGCGCAAATTCACAAAAAAATGGAGCATAATTCTCGGAGAAACTCATTCGCGACCAAGCTTGGTGCCCAATTAAAAGTGGGCTGGGGCAAATTAAGCGGGGTCCGAGGCGGCGAAATGACTTCGATCGAATGAGAGGACGTGAATAATTCATCGTTCCTAGAAGAGGAGGAAAGGGTGAGAGAGAGGGAGGGAGCAACATCGGAGTCACGGCGCCTAATTTGAGGATGACAGGGCAGCAGTATACTGATTCATGGGACGTTCCCAAGAACTCTCGTTCTATTTATAGTACGCGCAATTACCGAGGAAAATGAGAACGTTCCTTGCCACTTTTCATTACTTTTTGAATAAGGGATCGAGAATGAGAACTATTTTCCGAATTTCAACAGATAATTTCAGAGAAGCGACCATTCGAAATTGACCACCGGAGTACGTGGAATAGGAATAAGCATCGCCAAAGTAGCTATTGAGCAGTAAAGGGGAGCCTATTTCTTCTCTGACCGATTAGAGAGTATGCGAAATGAAGAGACCATTTCAAAAAAAGAAGAAGAAGCATTGACGTTGTGTGTGAATGAAGCGAGGGAGTGTGCTCGAATAATTACGAGTGTGTGCTAAGAAAGACTGGGAGCGAGGGGAGAAAACAGGCAATTCAGCTCGACATAACTGTCATTTTCCAGGCGAAAGCGGTCGCAAAATCCGCGGATTGATTCTTCCTGTTCGGCTTTGTTTGGCCCGAGGTCCTACTTCCTTTCCTTTAGCCTCTCTCCCCTTGTTCATCAGGGAAACCGCAAAATCGCGGATTTTTTGCGAAATTATTATTATTCCGTCGCTCGCTATTGACGGGAACACCGCACACAATATTTGGCGGCCTGTGTGAGAAGAATGGTATCGATAGGCAGGGGAGCAAAAATAGATGGCGAATACAAGTGAAGTAGCTAGATGAAGAGAATAATACGAGAGGGCCTTCTCAGGTCGTGCGCAAAAAAAATATGGGACAAAAACAAAATGGATACTATATCGTGGAGCGGAGCACTTTCGGTGTGGGAAAGAGGACCGTATTTACGCATAGCCGAACGAGCCGAGCCGGAAATATTATAGACGGACCGGGAGGCCATGCTAGCAAGTTAGCAAACGGACGGCTTTATCCAGTTGGCAAGCAACTGCAAGTGAATTTGAGATTCAGCAGACTGCAAAGTCACTCAAATTCACTTTAGAAGGGACAAAGATGAGGCAAAAGAGAGGCTACCGTCACGAATTCCGTCACAGAGACGGTATCAAGTGAAGCGAAGTGCACGAAAATATTTTCCGCTCGCCGCTTTTCGAGTGTTTACGTCATCTATTAGCGACGGTATGGGCAGAATAAGACGACAGTTCGCACAGCTAACTTAATGAAAGAAAGATCAGAATAGATAATCACGATTCAGCCATTGGAAAGTTCGGAACGTGGGTCTTCCTATTCCAGCTTTTTTCAGTTGGTAGAGCGTTATAACAGGAGCCAATGTAAGAAGGTGTCTCCAAAAACAAGGCGACAGGCTGAATAGGACGGAAAGACAGTGTGGTGGCCTTATGCAGGCAAGCGTTATGAGGGAAGGCAGCGAGCGTTGAATGCCTGTCGATCTCTGGTCCTCGTGAAAGGTATGCCCTAGTAGGGCAGAAATCAAGCGGTAGAAAATTTCCACGACTACGATAGAAGCATGGCATGAAGGGAAAGTCGCAGGAGGGCTATAATGATTTCTTCACGAAAAGTTCCAAAGTATTTTCCGGAACTTCGACAATTTAGGGGAAAGCACCGAAACAATGCAGTATTTCACTCCGACATTCTGCCCACTCCCTTTCAGCACAGGTTCATTACCGATGCGCGGCCTTAATTAGGCATTTGCATAATAGATGAAGCTAGGCAATTGCCGGAGAACTCTAGCTGCGTTTTCGAAAATTCACGAAGAAGCATAGCAAAGGAAGGTAAATGCAACGCTGCACCGAAAATGACGGAATGATGCTGTTTTTAGTTAGCCCTAGTATCCACCCTCCCTCACGCTAACGTGATTTTTCGCTGGTTGACCGTCTTTCGCTGTTTGTTTTCGACCGCAACAAGTTCACGGGAGCGTTCAGAACAATCCCTCGATCTAATTCAATTGCGCGCCGGCACTGATTGGCCCCCGTAAACTAGAAGCGTGTGACCGCTTGAGCGAACAGCTCAGCGAGCCCGCGGACAGAAAACAATCTAGAGGTTTGCGCTGGAATGGAGGCCTCGGAGGGGTTTGTTGAGTAGTATTGCAAACAAACTTGCAAAACGTTGGTCGTGTTGACCCCATGCGCTAGCTACCGTATCACCTCGCTACCGTATACCTACCATATTACTGTTCGAGACCTTGCTAGGCTACCGTACCCCTACCGTACCTCGAGTTGGATCGGGCCTTGCTCGGTCCGGGTTCCCAGGCGGGCAGGCCGGTCGCGCTCGTCACCGTCGTGAACACGAAGTAGTCAGCTTTCTTGGTCTGCAAAATCGATAATTAAACCGTACACGTAATATTATCGGAACGGAAAAAAGTTCCTACACAAAATGACCAAATTTTCACCGATTTTTTTCGCCGAGCCAGACACTTTTCAAAAATCATTACACTGCTGCTTTCACGAATACACACACATCGATCGACTTTTGAAAATGTATAACCAACCACGCGATACACATACACACAGGCCGCGAGGCACAACAATGGTGGAAAAAATCCACCGTAAATTTTTGTATGAGTGAGTGAGCGGGGGGAAAATAGAGTGAATGGAGGGAATGAATTTGGTACTGCACAAAGGAAGGGGATTTTAGGGGAACTTGTGAATACCGTCAAAATTCTGGATGCGACAAGTCGAGACAGTGTCAGCAATTCGATAGTCTCTCACGGGCGAGAGAGTACGCAAAATGCAGAGAGCCATTTCTGGAATAGCCATTCCTAGGAGCCTAGGAGAAGGACGGCCGTGTAAGGAGCCGTCACACTCCTTCCCTTCCCCCCCCCCTCCCCCTTCTTCCTAACTCGGCAAACTGACAACATAATGAGTTGCGAAGAGCGAAGAGTTCAGAGAATTCGGCAACCAATTTCAATGTGCTTTCACTCTACTTTGACTCCCTTGGAGAAAGTGTGTAAAATTGGCGTATCGCGAGCTCAAGTTCAAGTGCGTTTTAGCCTTAAAAGAGTCAGAGTACAGCTATCCTTTGGAAGCGTCGGATAATCACGGCAAACTCACCATTGAAAAAGTGCACTCTGGTTGAAGCATCATAGATCTGGCCAAACAATTCTTTTTTCATTTATTTGCGACATGAGCGCAATCATGAATCTGAGTAATCAAGACCACTCAGAGATATGCAACGTCTGAAACCTATCCGAAATGAGTCATAAAAACTGAAAATGATTCATCTCCAAGGTAATAGGGACGCGTGAACGATGTGACTTCGCAAATTTAAATTACAATCTCGCTACTGCTGAAATGCTCCCACATTTTCTATTTTTTGAAGAGTGCCTTCTGCGAATCTTTCGAACCTTTTCGATTTTGCTAGTCCAAAGATATTCTCACCCTTGCTGCCGCCGTCACCGGCCCATTACTCGGCGTCCGCTCCATCCTCTTGATCTGCTCTCCTCCGTCCCGATCACCCTCGCTGTTACTCCTGGCCTTGCCCCTCTCGGGCCACTTCCTCCACCGCTGATTGGCGATCCGCTGCGGCGCCTGGACCAGCAGACTCATCCCGGCGGAGAATTTTCCCCGGAACAGCGAGGAGAAGAGGGCCGAATCGGAGCTGTCCGAGGCCGGTTGGTGGACCGCTTCTTCGGAAAACGTGGAGGGCGTTGGCGGGGTCCAGCGGACGGTGGTGGTGGCCGTTGACGTTGTGCCAGTAGTCATCATTGTTCTAGGGATGTAGACGTGAATGCGTTATCGTCTCTAGAAAAGACATGGTCTCACACTAGGCAGAGTAACGATTACGTGAGTAGGCGCAAAAGACAATGGCGCGTCGTTGCAAAATGTGAATACACGGTCTATTGGAAAGCTGAAAAGGTTGACAAAGGGTGGGGGCGTTTATAATATGAAAAGTAGCACCTAAGACGTGACAGGCCAAAGGCGAGGCTACGAAAGGAAAAAAAAACAGTGACTGTGAGGGTGTTTTCGGTAGCCGGGCGAGGGAAGTCCTATTCTCCATCGAGACAAAACTGTTTTCTTCGGTTCGAGCACTCTTCCCCTCCCTCGCTTTGCTACTCTGTCCGAGGAATTGTGCCATTCAGAAGAGAACGAACTCAAATGACTGAGAAGCGAGATAATGAGACGAATTTATGAGACCCGTAGTTCTCAACCCGGGAGAGGAATCAACAGGCGTAAAGGGTGAAATAAGCGAAAAGAAGAAGAGAAGAAGACACATCATGTCACGCGCGCTCGCTCGCACTACGCTCTGATAAACAGATAATGATAAGCTTTGCCGAGGAATATGAGAGATCCTCCTTCTCTTTCGCTCGCTCAAAAATATGACGCGACGTTAGATATGCCGGGGCCGAATCGTAAAGTGTAAAGTAGCCCGGGCGAAGAATTGGCCCAAGTTGGGGGGCGTCGTGAAATTGAGCAAAATCGGAGACGTTTCGCTTCTCTCGAGAAGGAAATGCCTTCTAATTAAAACAGGGGGGGGCGGGAGGGGGCGAGATGCTCGCTGCTCGTTTCGAAATTGCCTGTGGAGATCATCGAACTTGGCATCCATTTTCTATTTTCCGGCTCGCGGATAGTCCGGTCCTACAAATCTCCGGACCATGTTTTCGCAGCGAAGTTAGAAGAAAGGCAGCGGGGGATAAAAGAGCACGAGTGTCTTTTGTTAGTGGGGGGAAGACTGACGGTTGCTGCCTGCCTTCGGCCGAAAACAGCTCCGTTTTCTTTACTGCACATTCGTCCGATTTTACAACGTTTTTGAATGCCTAAACAGCGTGTCTAAAATAGCGCCGGATACTGCACAAAAGAATCGGCGAAAAAAACGGAGCAGTAAGGAGAAAACATGGTGAGGGTTCGAAAGGGATCCTCATGAATGGACATGCCCAATATCCCTAATGAATGAGGAGGATCCGTCCGAGAGTCGAATCCGAGAGATGTGCAACTACTAGGGTCGTACCCTCGGGTCTTTATGTGTACTTTCGGGAGGGGTAGGGGCTACTCAAATTCAGTACAGCCACCATCTCAGCTCAAATTGCGCGTACTCTGCATAATTTAGGGTGTGGTCGTTCCGAAATGAGGAGATGTCTCGTGGTTTCTCCATTATTACATCTAGTTAAGACAGAGGATGGTGAGTGACCTCTGGTGCGCAAGAGTTGCAACGCAACATTCCTATTAGACCGCATAGTTGGATTGCTCGAGTGCACCAGATGAATAGAGTTGCTCTTAATGTTCCAATCCCAGTAGAAACATGCGTATTTGAGCACAAATCCACATGGCCTTTTACTTATTCCAGGGAAGCCGGAAAGACGTGACAAAAAGGAAGGGAATGTTTGGCCTCAGCGTAGATTCATGTCATAAATTATGACAGAGGTCCATATCAAGAAAATAAGGTTGGGCATTTTCCTGGTTCCGAGGAGGCCGGAAAGTTGAAGAATCCGCATCTTCATTCATTGTACTCCCTCCTAGGTCAGAGTGACGAGAGAGCGTGTGGAATGAAGAGACAGATTCTTGTCCTGACAGCCCTAATTCCTCGGGAAGCCGGAAGGACGTGACAATCATAAGGGAGAATGTTGTGGGCACTCGTTAGGTTCATGTCACAATCCGTCTCCGGCAAGGATCTCTTCTCCAAGAAGATGCAACGGAAACTCTCCTCACTTCGCCTTATCTCTCGCCTGTCGGAGAACCGACGCATCTAATCTCCCACTTTTCAGTGCTATCTCAGTGTTCCACTAGCCAAGGGATGTCCTAGACTGAATCGGCATCTTCATTTCACGTTCTGACTCGCCCGTTAGAGAAACCAGAGGCAACGTGAAAGTGAGGAGAGTCCAATCGTCACCCATCCTTCTCTCTCTATTCGGGCGTCACTGCCAACTTTTCTCCCGGCAACAGGCGCGAAATTGGACTGACGAAGGAGAGGAAGGGAGAAAAAGAGCTCCACGTTCCCTCCCATCTCTGACCAATGAAAGAGTGGGCCGATGATGTGAAATCATGGAGAAATGTTCACAAAACACTTCTGGGAACTCTTCAGTGATTAGTACACTGATTTAGGAGGCAATTAGCCGTGTGAAAATCGGGAATTGGGCAAAAACACGGAAGTAGAGAGACCGGTGAGAGGGGAAAGGTAACAAGTGGGAATGTCAGAATGGAGTATCCGTCTCTTCATTCCTAATACTCTCCCAGCTGTCAGGGACACAATCGAGTGAAGTAAAGGATTCTTAATTTTGACACCTCTCGAGCGGTCAATGAAAAAGCGAGATTGGGTGACGAAAGAAAAAGTTAGGAAAGAGAGAAATTGCGGGTGCTGCCCCAGGAAATGAATAAACACATTCATTGCGCGACGGAGCGGTCACAAGCCAGGGGGCTCTCTGGCTCCCGAGCAACAAGGCACAAACATTTCCTGTGATGTGCCTCGCAATACTTTTGATTCCCTGAGGATAGATGAGGTTTGATGATCTCTCGCACCTTTCCAAGTATAGGTAAGGTTGAGGACGTGGGATTTACTGGGAAAATAGGGAAGTTCATAGATATGATTAGATGCGTCAACGCTGCGAGAATTGGAAGTTATGCTCTTCGCTGAATAAACTAGTTTAAAATACGAATAATTGCCTTATCATTTTTTTGTATTTTTATCAAAGTTTTCTGAAAATTATGACAGTATTCGGCCTTTGAATTTGCTAGAAACGAAAGCGGAAGTTCCGTAATCTTGATAACGCGCTTTCAAGTTAGGGGCTTGTTTTGGACGCTTGAAGTCGAGGCAAAAAAAGGCAAAGACAACAGAACAGCGAGAAATCGCACACAGCATAATGAGAGGCGCGCGCGTGGGTAAATTGACTCAAGTGATAGCGGGAACAACGAGCTCTCCGAGGAAATTCCATGCATTTGTAGCACTCGAGGCGCGCCGAGAAAATAGTAGTTACGATCGTTTTTATCCTCAGTGGGAGAAAATGATGTCAAACGAAGCCTAGTTTCACTGAAGCTCTACTAGATCCCCACTGACATTGAGAAGTGAAAAAGGGGCTGTAAATTACGGGCTTTGAGGGGATAAAGTCAAGGAATCGGGCGAAAAATGACCAAACAAAAGGGAAAAGGGGAAGAAGGGCACTGGGGTAATTGCGCGTATGGGAGTTGAGTAGGACGCAAGAGAGTAGTCAATTGCAGTGCAGTGTATTCGCAACTTTGTCGCCGCTTCCTGCTTTTGTAGAAGTGTCTGACCCTCTCCATTTGCCCTTATCTCTTGCCTTCTCTGACCGACGAGGGACAATGTCGAGCGAAGAGACGAGCATCTTCCTCCTACACAATCCAATGATCCTCTCGCTGCTCGTTATGCCAGCGATTGTTCGCCTCTGGATGTTTGCAACACATGCCGGGTCTCATGATGTTCCCCAGCAAAACATCATTTCCGCAAGGCTAGAGATTCCCAGCTACCCCGTGCCATTTCCCGGCTTTGAGAGCAGATTTCCCGGCTTTGAGAGCAGATAAGAGCCCGGCTCTGAGTCCCCCCCCCCCAACAAATTAAGTTGCCATATTCAGTAAGCGGTCGACGGTGCCCGCCAAAGTCCAGTTGTGTCTAGACAAAGAAAAACCGATTGACATTTACGATTCATGGAACGCGTAGTCCAGTAGATTTCGTACAGTGCACGGATCACGTAAATGCGTAATGAAGGCTATTCTAGAAGTCCATGTGTGGTAAGAAATCAAGTTGAGCTTTAAAGACTACGACGCGTCCGGCAATTGTAGTTCAAGTATGTTTCATTGAATGCTCTTCGCCCGAGTTTGATTCAAGGCAGTAATTCAGCTACGTTTTGCACTTCACAAAACAAAATATGCCCATAGGATCCGTTTCAAGTTTCAAGCTGACGTTGCATAGTCCACGTATTGTCAGTGATGAAAAAGCTACAGAGCAATCCGGAGGCAACGCGACGTAATGATCTTAATCCTGTTATGTTTCAACGACCATTCATTTCACGAAAGTGGCATCGTTCCGCAATACGCCCTCGGAATAGACTTTAAAAAAATTATTTTTAGCAAAAGTGACAGTGAAAATTACAATAACTCTAACCTGCATTAGCCTCCGTATCTTCAGTATGCACTCTTCTGTGCAGCTTCCACTACAGCGGCATCGATGCACGCTAGAGCTCCTACAATCACTCATAACAATTGCGACATCGATTGACCGTATGAGTAAAGAAATCGAGTAAAGGAATGATGATTCATACCTGCAACTCGCGTCCCTCAACGTGTCAAACGTCGCTGACGACGCCAACGATGATGAGGCAACGGAGAGTCGGGCGCTCGACACTTGCGCAATTGATGCGCCTAAACGCTTTTTTTCTGCTCGGATCTCGCAAAAATTAGCGAAAACTCGACACAGTTGTAATTGATGACGCGACTATCAGGACAATCAATGTAATTGGTCAATGGTAATACCTGAATCCGAAGGAGCAGAGGATGAAGCGGCTCCACCCATGTCCGATATCGATCGGGCGATTGTGATAGGTGTGGACCTGGGGAATTTCTCTGTTTTTTTACATTTTATGAGTTTCAAGTTTTCGAAAAAGTGCATCGCATTGGGGCAAAGAACGAAGAGGCAACTGGATGTCCTTTTTAGAGGAGTGAAGTTCGACTAACCAAAGCGCTAATAAAGACATGATTTTCGTGTTATTTAGTCGGAAAGCGCAGTGAGCTGACTGAGATTGAATGAGGTTGGTTAGCTGAGCGAGCGAAGTGTGAAAGTCAGGAGGCTAAATGAATAGGCGCGTTGATTTCACGAGTCGGCCGATGAATGGTCTCATAATCCCTCGTAGACTTCTATCTATTTCACATACTCTCTCGTCTCTCCGATTTGGAAGACTATCATATAGCGCAAAAAATGAAGGCGAAAATGAAGAGTGGAAAGGAGAGAGAACACTGATGAAGCTCTTTTGGCTCGATGAATCTCTCTCTCCATCTCACCTCCGCAGCCTCTCTTTCCACACATTTTTTTTAATCTCCGTGTGAGCCTGATAAGGCTTCCGGACGCATTGAGAGGCTCCCTAATAGGAATGCATCAGATGGAGTATCCGTCTCTTCATTTCGCCTGCTCTCCCACTACTCTGACCAGTGCATCTTCATCCCTACTCGCTAAATGTCAAGTGCTCCCACTAATCACTTAATTCGGTCGATTGAAGAAACTTTCTGCAGCGCCTGCAAATTATCACCTAATTTGAGCACGAAATTCAAAAAAGTATTTTTTGAAAAGATAAGAGATAAATACCTGCCAAACGGCGGCATCACCGGCAGCAGCATGTGGTTGGTGGCGGAAAACTCCAGGTTTGAGGGATCGTCGTCGGCCGGACTTCCTGGATTTAGCAAGGGGGCGGAATGGTGGAGAATGAGCGGAACGATAAAACACGGGATTGATCAAGCTGTAGGCGTAGAATAGAGCAGTAAACGTCGTAGAGTCATGCGAAAATGGAGTATAGTGAGTGAGATTCAAGTCAGTCCAGGCGTGATATTATGTGCACAAAACGGGGAAAGGACGAGATTAAATTGCCGAACATTACGGAGGGCGAATGGAGCGTGATTCCTCGGAGTAGTGGTGAGAGATCAGGGGAAACGGAGAGCGTCGGGCAACTGGTCGAGATAGTTTATGTTATAGAATAGCGCGCGCGCGTTGATAGAAAGAAAGAATCTGGACGTCACAAAGGGATTCATGACATGCGATGTTTAGGAATTCTTAGGGCGATTCGGAGAGCAGAGACTGGACTTTCAAAGAAACACGACTTAGACGTTGCGTCAATGTCTAGCTCAGTGCACCAATCTAATAGAAAACAAATGTCGAGGGAGAATCAAGTCCAAAGAAGAAGAAGAGCTCGAAATACGGACCGCCATCTCTTCATTTTCAACACTCCCTCCACCGGTGGAGAGATCGAGAGAGAGAGTGTGGAAAATGATGAGACGGGCGTGTGTATGTGGAGCTCGACAAAGTACTAGAGTGCGCAATACGGGTCGCCGTCTCTTCATTTCACACACTATCTCGCCTCTCTGACCGGTGAGAGAGTGCGTGAAATGAAGAGACAGCGACCCGTATTTCGAACTCTACAAAGTACCACGCACAGCAGTAGCACCATAGTAGTCAGCATGCCAATCGACTAGAATCGAATCAGTCCGTATCTGTATCTCCTACGTCAAAACGTCACAACAGACTGTTGTGCTGGTCGTTGAAAGGAAATGGGAAGAACGGAAAGAAAGAGGAGCTATAGAAGTGATTCTATTGTAGAGAGTAGCTGCCCAAAACGAACAGATGCAGGCCAAAAGCAACAGCAAAGAAAGCAGAAGTTAGCCCCTAATTCATGTTGTTTCTTGTTAGACGGAGCGAAAAATAATGAGAGATGGTCGGACTCTCAAATTCCTATTCTCTTTTGTTTCTCTGATCGAGTAAAGAAGAAATAACGGCCAGACTTCCTACGGTTATCTCCTTACTTACTGACTGGAGGAGGAAAAGCACGTCTTAAAAGAGACACAATTGGCAGTGAGTCAAAAACAGCCGACAATAGAAGCCACGAGGCCAGAGCTTCCTCATCCATTTTGATCTCCGCTTTGGGACCTTTACTTAACATAAATTGGGAAATATCGGGCATGTAGAATTTTAGAGAATGCCAGATTTCCGAGAATAATGAAAGCTCTCAGAAAACTAGACCAGAAAATTAGAGCACACTATGGGAACCAGCGCCAGTAGCTGATGTGAGCAGCAAAAGGGAACAATATTACTTTTTGCAATGTTATCTCGTCGATCAGAGAGGCGAGAGATCATGGAGAAGTGAGAGAGTCAGAGCAAAAAAGTTGTAGCATAGTGGTCGATTACCATAGAATTGTCGCAGTTTAGTCTCACTAGGTAGATAAACAAGGATATTCAGCGAAGAAAAA
The DNA here is from genome assembly GCA_911812115.1 of Pristionchus exspectatus. Classification (NCBI taxonomy): domain Eukaryota; kingdom Metazoa; phylum Nematoda; class Chromadorea; order Rhabditida; family Neodiplogasteridae; genus Pristionchus; species Pristionchus exspectatus. The sequence continues at coordinate 19,464,348 of OU461584.1, read as the reverse complement.
AGCGTGGCAGTTGGTACCGATCAGATTGTTTCTTTCTGATGGTAGTAATGCTTTGTTGGATGCTGGACAGACGAGTATGAATTAGCCGAGCACAAGATGCTCAAGATGATACACATCGCATACGGTACTTATTACTGCACAATTAGCAGCTATAGATTGGATCACAGATGGAGTTGGCATATTGGTACGAATGTCTGCTCCATTTGCAATCAATGACTAGGATTTGATGTGACTACTAGGAAGAATGAAACGGATTCTTCATAATAGTATTGTATCTTGAAGAATGCATGAACACCCCGTGAAGATAAAGAATCATAAAGAATATTATACAAGATCTAACGGCATCGTCACTGTTTTCACTCTCACAGAGAGAAGAAGAATAATGGCATTCTGCCGTCACTAAAGGGGCCTCGAAAACAGGCGCAAAATGCATGAATTAGGGTCTCACAGCGACTCAAGAACCGCACTGTGCAGAATTTTTACACGAATTCTTATCGAAACAGCAACAAAAGATGCAAGATACAAATGATCATGCAGCAAATCTGCGCACGTATACTAGCTAGATGGAAACTTGGTAGCGCGCGAGCAAAATGCAAGGTAGAAGTGGTAATCAGAAGCGAACTATAAATATCATAACGAAATCGGAATTTTTCGTCTCTTACGGTGCAATTGTACCTGTTTGCGTCGGAAATCTAGACTAATTCGCGCCTTGAGCACAAAGTTTGAAGGCAATGAAATTCGGCAGAAAGGAAGAGAGATCAGATCAAAGGACAAAGTCTAGATGGAATTTTGGCTTCGAAAATGCAACAGCATCGCGAAATTGAATATCAGAACAGCAGTGTGTCTTTTTTTCAACAAAAAAGAGACAGATATCCCGCTGCGCTTTTACTCTAGTCAAGGCAACGGATTTCGAAAGATAGAGATACCAGCTATTATCTCACTTTCAATCGAATAAGCGCGCTGAGAAAGATTGACGTGCTATGAAATAGGCAATTGTTGTAATAGTATCACTCAGTGCCCGTTCGGCTGGGGGAAATCTGAGATGGACTGACCCTCTCCAATTCGCATGATCTCTCGTTTTGTCTGACCGTAGAAACAGCGCTGCGAATTGAGAGATCGAGAGGGACCGAGAGGTATCAGGCAGGCCAAAGGCTCAGTGTGGCTGACAAATTGCCCCTGATAAAGTGGGTAGAGGGATGACCTCAGAGAAGAGACCTGGACATCTCTTTTTTGCTAGAGGATGATGAAAAAGTGTGTAGGAGGGCGGCGACTAGAGATAAGGAGGAAGGAATGGGTTGAGTTTCACGCGCTGTCCATAGGGCAGTAAGAATAATGAGGAACTATTATCGTCTTTTTCTTTTTGAGTGAAAAATGAAAATAAAACTATTAGAAGAGATCTGTTAAGTAGCGTTTTCGACTTTGACACGTGCAGTCTTCTCATATTCTGCAGTGCACTTCATGAGTAAGGAAAGGAATGAATCCGCCGTGTCATTCCTCCTGATCATTATCAGGTGAGAAAGGCAAGAGAGTATGCGAAATGAAGAGACGGTTGTCCTATTTCCCCCACTCTACAGTGCACCTCAGGAGCGGTCTCAGAGATGATGAAAACAACAAAGCGGAGAGGGTGGCCTCATGACGAAGTGGACAGGAATGAGGGAGCGCCGCGGAAAACAAGGTGGAAGGGCAACTCGGAGTGGGCCGTGAGTCACGAACGTAGGGATCTTTCTCGAAGAACGTGTAGCTAGTGCTGCAAACAGCAGAAAATATAGGCAAGCTAAGAATACGTGGTTGGAACAGTGATAGCGTGTCAAAGAGCATTTATAGTTTGCTCTCAATTTCTATTGACATTATTTCACGCTCCAGTGAATCGAAGAGCTCAATAAAGGCAGCTCTCTGAGAGAGAGAGAGAAAAGCAACAAGACCGATGAGGCCGCAAGCTCGCAACATACTAAGTCCCGAGAATTCTGCTCTAGCCAGATTAGCGAGAGAGAGAGTTGCGTCAGCAGAGGGGATTCTCAGCACAAGTTAGGAGATGCTCTATTTTGCTCGTATATCTGCTTGAGCGTCAAGAAGCACATCTTCGGCATGCATTTGGTATAGGCGAAATGAGGCTCATCATACCGGGAGATTTAGGGGGTGGCAATTTCCGGCCCATCCTGGAAGTGATGAAGAAGATAGTAAACAAGAAGCCATTGGCATTCCGGGAATCTTGGGTCCAGGAAAGGGATTCAGAATGCTACGCAACGTGCGCCTGCGAACACAGCTGAAACCCTTTAAACCTCAACGCTTCAGAGTCAAATTGGCAAACTCGGAAGAAATCCCATCTAAAAAATCTCTGATCATGAGTGAAAGGAGAAATTGGAGAGTTTGTAAGCATATTCAGACCGCTAATCTCCCATTTCCGAGGTAAAACGAAGAAATGGAGAAGACTACTTCGTAACAAGACAACATTATGACAGCAGTTGCGCGAGTCGAGGAAGGAAAAAGGACTGACGCTAATTTGTCGCATGGATCAAATGTCAGCACTTGAGGCTATCATACATCTCATGCACTCACTCCCACGCCCAACGAATCGGGCTGGGAAGTGAATATTGATGGGCGATTGGGCGAAGTGCGGGAATGAACTTGTTTCTTGCTAGCCGAATAAACTAACAACGAGAAACTAAAAATGAATACAACCAGACGTGACCGGGAAGTAATGGAAGAAACCCACGGATATCAATAATGAGCATTGATATTTGAAAAATATTGAAAATCGGGAGAAAAGTGGAGAAAGGTGGGGAGATCGCGTGACATGTTCTTATCGCTATCAACCTGGTCCATCCCGAGTGTCGAACGGCCGCTGTGCTCTGAGACTAGAGTTCGGCGTTGGGAAAGAACCTCTTCTCTAGGTAGAGGTTCTTAGCGGTCAGTGACTGGCGAGAAACCCCCCGGTAGATGACAACAGTGGGTTAATCTCGGTGGTCAGAACGATTCTCTTCGCTAAGGAACGTTTTTTCTCTTTCCATTTGTCACGTAACGATCAGCAATAATAATTTTTAGGGAGGAGTTCGGTTTTGGGAAGGCGCCTCTCGAACCGACATCTCGAGTCTCATAGGGTAGAAAATTGTGTGAAATACCCGGTAGATGGCAACAAGGTGTTAATCTGCGTCGATGGTCAGAACGGTACTCTTTGCTAGAGAAACACATCTCACTTGGCAGTAAATTGAGAATCAGTTATGGAGTGTAATCTGTGCGGATTGCGACTGGCGTAAACCATCAGCAAAAAAAATGAAATAGAACGCCGCAACTTTGTCTTCAGACTAAGTGACAAGGCACTGACATCGCCCTTCAACTAAGCTAAGTGTGAAACTTCCGCAAACTGTGAAATGCGTCTAGAAGGCTGACCAATTATTCAATTAGAGTATTGGGCAAAATGAACATAACACGATCCGTGTTTCGAGCTCAACGTGCAATGAGCGAGTCTAGAGGCTCGCACTAGTCGGTGATGCGGGAATAAATGAGCGGGGGAGATGAGGAGGATCTTGTCTCTTCTTTTCACACAATATCTCGCCGGTCAGAGCAGCGAGAGAGCATTGCGTAATGAGAGAGTCCAGGAGATTCAGAGGGGTCACTGGACGACAACAAAACGTGAGATGAAGAGGAGTGTACGAACGCCTTGCTCGTTCGTTCAGGAAAACAATTTGCGAGCTCAAATGACCAGCGAAAGTGGGCACGTCTTCAAATCCATTCACCAACAACATTGGTATACTTTTCACGAATATCATTTCCAGCGACCGAAGGGTGAAAAAAAAATCAAAAAATCCTAAATCAAAGTAATTTCCAAACAGCCTGTGTGAATGGAATGAGCTGAAGGACGGAACCCCGAATCCTGCACAACATTTTTCGCTGTATGATCTATGCTGCATCTGACATACCCTGAAATCTTGAGAGAGAACCTCGGGCGAAACCCACAACCCGAAGCAGTAAAACAAAGATGTCGCGAGTCGCGTAAGAAATATTCGCAGCATCAACAAACCCGAACAAAGCTAATCCAGCTCGGGCGAATTGCCAGACCCGGGAGGTCTCGCGTCATACATCCAGAGAGAGAGAAAGAGAGAGTACGAGCAGTGAAGAGCCGGATACTAAGAGCCGGTAATTGGCACAATTCTACGGCTTTCGTGTGCTTGGATATTAGGCTGAGAAATCTCGTCACAAGCTAGTGGCTAACACAACAAGCGGAGGCGTAGTTGTTGGTTTGCATTCATTCTAATACGAATATTTCGTAGTGAGTGAGACACGTAGCTAGAAGAGGCGTAAATGGGCACTGAATGTATTCAGCGACGGGCGACTAGAGTGGAGGAATATCGCGCGCGCGAGAGAACGAGGGGGCATGGACCACTCTGGTCACTGGATTGGAAGATCTCACAGCGTTATGTGATATATCGCGCACATTCGAGAGCCGAGAGACAATGGGTAAATGAGAGAGAGTGTGGTCAACGCTAGGGCCTGCTAGGAAGTATGCGCGCGGGGAAACAAGCGTGATTTACGAGACGAAAGAGTAAGTGGCAGGTTGCGCATAGTGCTCCGAATGGCCGTCTCTTCATTTCACACACTCTCTCGCCACCATGGTGACGAGAGAGTGTACAGAATGAAGAGACAGTGGAGCTCTTAGGGCCCTGAATGCCAAGTTGACGCCAGGTGAAATGTGCGCTGATTTCAACGAAATTGTGAACGTTGCAGCTGTGCGGGAAACCACGTGCTAAGACTACAGAGGTTAGGAAGCGGAAATCAAGTGGAGTTGATATTTTGATTTGTTAATCTATGTTGGTCGAGGTGGTGAGTAAGCAGAGACGGAGCTTAAAAATTCAGGAATTCTGTCACATGTCTTTGCGCATAATTCATAAATTTATTTCTAATGGGGAATTGCAGCGAAATTGCTACTGGAAGTTTCTTTGCACAGCTCACAAGTGGAAAACAAGATAGTCAGCGTTTCTACCTTGAGGTTCGTTGCGTGATATTCGCAAGGAAAGTCGAGTGTCTTCGCACAGAGAAGAAGTCCTAAGATGACGGTGAATCATTTAGAAACTTGAGAATGAGAGAGAGGGATGAGGAAACATCAAACTTCGCAGAATTCTCAAGCATCTAACGCCTGATCGAGTGACGATTACGGCTGTGAGGATTCAATTAGCGTTTCTACATTCGCAATACTCCTTCTCGGTCAGAGTTGCGAGAGATCACGCGAAATGAATAGACAACATCTTCATTCTCACTGTCCTAATGACGATCGAGCAAGGAATCTGATGCTTCTTTACTCCGGAAATCGGCAAAAGCCGGCTAATGAGGGGTAACGAGGAAAATATGCGGATGATGAGGTATAAGTGAATACAAATCACCGACTAAAAAGGAAAATTGAATCGAAAGTTGCAGTAATGGGATGTTTCAGTCATACACGATAAGCTGAACTTCCTACACCTTGACTAGGCTGTAATTATTATTATTATTATTATAATATTATTATTATTAATTTTCAAATGCACTATCTCTAAAAGTCAAAAATCTGCGAGACTGAAAGACGGAACGAAGAAGGGAAGGACGTTTCGAGAGCAAAGTCCGAAAGGAAATTACAGGTTGAAAAAAGGTGCGGGAAAAAGTGATTCAGTCGACGAGATCTCTGTCTGTGAGTGACGAAAACTGGGAAATGGAAAAAAGTTTCCGCGCAAAACTGGTTGGACAAGTGCCGGAAGATCAAGCCATTGATTTCCCTCCAAGACTCAGAGATCTGCAGATAAATGACGCCGGATTCATGCAGTAAAAGGTTGATTGCTTATTTGAAAAAGTGCGCGAGATCAGCCAATTCCTTCAGCGAGAATCTGATATCCGGTAAACAGATAGAAATGACGGAGGAATTCATTCAGGAAGGCGGGTGTTGCTCACTCTCTCGCGCATAACTATGAGGAGAGGGGATCACGAGATATGGGGAAACTTTGCGGCTGAGCGGGAAGTGGGAGGACGTGAAGGAGGGCTCTTGCGGGTCAGAGCGGCGAGAGAGCGTGCGAAACGAGGAGAGTCCGCTGAAAACGAAGAGGGAGTGTGTCAGAATCCTTCTTTTCGCTGCTGACGTCGCCCTTGTTTTGAATCCAAATCTCCCTTGCGAAGTGCGTAATAGGGCGCGGGCAATTTGTGGTCGGTGCAATATATCACGAGCCAACTCCCCGAAGGTGAAGTGTGCGGGGCTTCATGGGATCATTCTAGGAACACAACACTCGAGATAAGTCCAAGCACATCAGCAACTAGACTCTCGGACATTCTGATGAGGATCTTTTATAGTTGCATACATAATACGGCGTAGTTTCGCGTGTCTGGCTCGGCGAATGGATTCAAAAATTTCAGAAAAAACGTGAAAATACACGCCGATAAGGCGCGCATGAGGTTCAAAATTTTGATTCCGATTGAAAGATCGAAACTCACATTGTTCTGTACTTGAATGGAATCTCCCGACAGCGGGTCCTCAACGACGTTGGGCAGCCCAAAATCGTGCGAGGTCCAGGAGTGCGTCTGAATCGGGAATTTTTTCTCAAGTGGAAGTTACATCTCAGTTATAAAACTTCACCACAAAGACAATCAGACAAATCGTAATATTTAAAATCGCAGACTCGCTATTCCGTGAGAAATGGAAAGTCAGACTGATCACTCTAGCAATCCTAGTCAGTATTTCTCTGAATTTCCCTCTGATTCGGCTGAAATCAAGCGATTCAATGAACGGTCGGTGTGGTAAGAGGGAGAAGTGGTGATACGTATAGACAGATGATTTGGGAGCGTGTTTCAGAGGGGGTGAAATTCATCGACAAAACCGCCCACTGGGCGCGAAAATGCACTTTCCAGACTGCGACATTTATGAGAAACTTCGGGCAGGACCAATATTTGTGACGGTTTTGTGATTTCATGTTTATTTTTTCTACCGTTATCATGATAGGCCAATATTCCCAGAGATGAAAACAACACTCTTTCATGTATAAGTTGAGATAAATATACAATTAATACTTACGGGAGGTGGCTGAAGCAGTGAAGAAACTGCCCGGAGTCCAGAAGCTACCTTTAATTGAATTATTCAAATATTCAATCAATTAGTCATAATCAAAATTTAAAAAAACTAGGAAATTCATGTTTACTTGTGAAGGAATGTCCCTTTCCGCCAGCATATCCGCAATGATTCCTCTCGCCTCGGCGATATTAGAAGAGGAGAGACTCTGAAAGAGAGATGTTAACCAAAATTGATAATTTCAAGGCTCGTGAGCGCCTGAAGAAATTTCGCTGAGACGGATGTTAGGTCAGCGTACTTGATGTTTGACCCGGAAATCGTCTACAAATCGGGGAGTCTGCGGAGAAATTTAATAGAGTCTACGCATTACAAGGCACTACACCGCATTATCTACTCACGCATATCCGGAGATATTACTAATTCTCGGGTAAACTTTTATCTCTATACAAAATATAATGTAGTTTTTCCATGGTATCTCTAGTTTGATCCGTCGTGCAAATCGTTATCGGATTAACGAGAAGCTTCTGCTCCTGATATTAATAGGCTTTCGTGCGATGAGCTCTAATAAGGTCATCCCTGGAATTCAAATCCAAACATTCATAATTTCTTCAGAGAGCCTAGTTGCGCATAAACCACAAACTATACCTACATCGCAACACGGGATGCATGGATTCTGTTAGATTTCGATGCGCTACAGTAACTCACGAAGCCTCAATATTCGCTCGCGCGCGCGCGAGAAAATCGAGTAAACGATTTCGCGAGAAATTCGTTCAGAGTCAAATCAGTCGGAATGAACAATTAAAAATATGAGAGAACTGCCCATTCGGGGAAATTGCAAGCGACACAAGCAGACGTGTCGGGATGGGGAAACCGTCTCTCCGTATCTAATGCGTTCTCGGCAGTCAGAATGGTGAAAGAGCAAGCGAAACGTAGATACGGCCAGTGAGATCGAAAGAGAACAATACGCATCCTGAGAGAAAAATTAAAATCAAACATGGTTTATGAGACGAAAAGATTAGAGAAACTGCTAGGAAGAGACTAGATAATAAAAGACTTCCTAAAGAAAAACTTCCATCCTAAGGAAAATGTTCGTACGGTCTCTCGATTTCCCGCACTCTGTCACAAGCGAGAACAATACTCATCTAGCGAATGGATTCATCTAATGGACGCACAGCGCATTTTCCCGGATATTGTTATTCATCGTGTTATTGTTCATGCAATGTCATAAAAATGAAGAAACGCCGGCGGCACGTAACTTTGCCAAGCGCATAACGGCTAGATATCTCGCTGCGGTAATCAACAAATAATGTTGTTGAGTCGGCAATTTGTTGCGGTGATTTCATGGGAATTGAGTTTTCTGACTTGAGGACTAGACTTTTATCGGGGTTACGCCTTTGCACATCAGCGTTAATGAAAGAGTAGGCGAAACCCTTCCGGAAATTCTGGGCCGCAAAACAGGGATAAGCTGAATTTACGCACGTATGTACCAGGAAGCCAATGAAAAGAGAGGAAGGAGAGACTAAAAGTGCGTTGAGTCCAAATGAAATAGGAGGGAATTAGACGAATTCATCAGGTTGTTTGCAGAATGAGAACACCTTCGAGATATGTTTCATAGCGCGGCAAAATGTGTAGGATGAGAAGCACAAATGATCAGTGACGGATTTCTTCCGAAAAAATAAACAAAATCAGCTCTGGAATCTCAAAGGAGAATTAAAAATAAATGCGGAAGATCCGATTTTCGAAAGTTCGCCAATCGCATGTCCGCTCTTTCGATGACATTTCGCTCGTGGGGCAGGTGCAGCGAGAACGGAAAATTGCAGAAACCACAATGTTCTCTAACCGAGTCTAAGTCTACCAAGACTAGCAATACTAATGCTTTGATAAAATGATATGAAATCAGAAGATATTTGGATGGAATTCAGAAAGAATATCCGTATTCCAGCTTCAAGTATGCGCCTATCAGATACGAATCGCTCGAAAAGTGCCCCTAAGTGTAATAAATCAGAAACAGCGCTCGTCACGAGATCGCATCGGTTGCCTATCATTCCTTTCCTTTTGAGGAACCGCCCCAAACGCCTCTGATATAGTGCGAAAGTCGGAATCTCAATAGAGACCTAGTTCATCGCTAGCAGGCAAGCAGCAAAAACGGGACAGAACGAAATCCCACTCCTCGTTCTCTCTCTCTACGTCTTGAATATAGTCGCGGTATCACATATCAAATATCATTCACGATCACTGGCCGACACCTCTCGGAAGGGGGAGTGAAAAGGGAGCGATAAACTCGTAAACGTCGTTTCAGCGGCGTGCCGCGCTCGATATGCTGACAGGAATGTGATGGCGATCTTTTGAGCGCGAAATATTTGGAATATTGTCAAAATGGGCAGTGTGAGATGTAGAAAGATCTGTACGAACTGCACATTGCAGTGATATCGTCGCGAACTTTGGTCATTGAGTGAGAAATTCGCGCAACATCGCCTATATTGGTCGCAATTGACCTTCTCAAATAATTCACGCCAGTGATGCGAGGGATCCCCGGTAGATTGAGATTTCGTTAGACCCTACTGGCCTGGTCGAAAATCAAAGAGTTATGGAAGGTAGTTGTTGATCTATGAGGATTCGGATTCGATTGAGCTTATCCAGAGGATGAGAAATAAGCGTCCAATCTATGAGATTCCATGACGCTAAAACGTTTCCCGGATGCTTCAGCGCAAATATCGAACGAAAAAGATCAAAGGAATCCCGAAACCGGGAGAAATCGATGAGAAACATTACGTGCACCAGAGAAGAATCGAGAATAGCGGAAAACGGGGCTAATAATAGCCGTCTTCAAAAGTCGATATGAGTGGGCACTATTTACAGAGATCACTATTGAAAGTCAACTGAATAATCACATTATTGTAATCCGTATTATTGTAAACATTGTATAACTGTTTACCCAGCGAGTTGCCAAGCTCGGGAATGAAGAAAAGTGAGCAACATTGAAATGACTTAATTCAAGGAGGCGAAGAGGTCGATTTATGAGGCTCTAGTCTAGTTGGAACTAGTCTAGTTGGAATCTAGTTGGAGTCCCATGGAATTTGGCTGGTCCCAACTTATTTGACTGGTCCCAAAATCGTTTGGGACCAGTCAATCTCCATGGGATCCCCCAACTAGACTAGAGCCGATTGTACGATTTACCTTGTTAACTTTATTACTGGACATGGAGAAGGCGGACGCAGGCAGACTCGTCCGTCGCAGCTTCAGCTTCTCGTGCATTTCTCTGCAATTTTATTGTATTTCATAAGTAAAGAAAACCCAACAAACACTGCTATACCGTAGTTTGCTCAAACCTATTACTGCTTGATGAAACTCATAATTTTTTTTAGTTTTTCGAAGCGCTAGGTAATGAACACTTGCACCATAATTTCTATACAATGTCAGGAGTACTCTGCATTTTTTTATTATTTCTTGAAATGGATACCAAGTTACCACTGCTAAATCATGGTTTGCTCAAACTTTTCACTTCTTGTTGAAACTCAATTGGATTATTAAAAAGAAATACTACTATAGGTTGATCGACCAAAACGCGATTTTCTCTCGCACTCATTCCTGAACCAGGATCCGGATCGAACATTGCTTATTTCTGACCATTTTTCCAGACATTTCCCCCCATAAAATCTCTGACTTTCTCGCTTTCTGCTCCATCATCGCATTCAGTCTATCGACGTCGTCCTCCGCGTCGCTGACCGTGAGCGATCGTCGCGCGTCCCCGAGGTGGAATACTGGAATTCATTTAATTAATTAATTAACACTAATTTAGTTTAATTAATAGATAGTCACTTGTATGTCCTGTAACGTAATTTTGCACATTTTTTTTTTATTTTTTTATATTTCAATTATTTTTTTCTCTAGTTTAATTTTCAAACAGGACTGATTTGAGGTGCTTACTACGTGGTCGGCCCGCTAAACTCATCGCTTCCCTTGGGAGGGGACGGCTGGAAAGAAGAAGTGCACGATGAAAGAATCCACTGGAAACGTGGGCGAAATGAGTGAAAAAGGACAGAAAGGGAGCAATTTCGGGATTAAAAAGGACGCGTGCTGTATAGAAATCACCTAATTAAGGGTAAATGACAGGAGGTCAGACGCATAATTTCCAAGAGGTCAATGAGCTCGAATTCAGGAGTAAGAAGATCATAACAGCGAGAGAAAGAGAAAGCGGATACGAAATACGATTTCTCGGATAGAATTCTAAAAAAAACGTGAACGATAGATCTGCATTCCATATATGATATAACAGATGGTTGTGAATAGGAAGACAGAAAAATGGAAGAATCCAGAAGAAAGAGCGAGACATACATGTACGTAATGCAGTCCTCAGACGGAATCGGTTATGACAGAAGAAGATTTAGCTCCGGTCCAGCACCTGGCACATACAGGGGTTCTGCCTACAGGCTATTATTTGCTTCATTCTCACTACTGTTCACCACTTGTCTGTTCAGACAATGCTATAGATATGCGAAACGAACTGACTGCCGTATTGTCGCATTCCACTCTCACCTTCACTCTAACAATAGAATTCAACATCTGCGGACAGCGAAAGCTAGAGACCGTGCCAAATGGAGAGACAGTGTAGTCACATTTTGACAATCCGTAAGACTGTAGAACAGAAGAGACTTCCATTGGATCATTCTGCCTCTGGGAACATGTTATTCACGCCATGAGCTCAGAGAGAGACTGGCTCAACATGCCAAATACCACCCGGGGAATACCCTCGCACGATTATTCTTGATCTTGGCGCTCCTACTTTTAAGAACGCCTTCGCAAAAAAAAAGCAATCGGTAAATAATGGAGTGTTTTGCACAGAGCCTTTGAAATGAAGTGGTCGATCAACATGTCACGTACAAACCATCTGCCCATACCATCTAAATATCACAAATTTCCAAAATTTGAAATTCGTGAAGACAACGAGCTGACTAGCTCGTCCTAAAAGTGAACTTTTTCGTGCCATCACGGAACAACTACGCAAACTGTTTGGCCCCAACCCCATCCATTCATCTTGGCGTTCTTATCAGTATCAGCGATCGGCAAGAAGGTGCATCAATCACGGAGAATCACACACACACAGATTGATAAGAAGAGCGGAACACTACACACTCGAAAAAATGGAGGAGAATATGGAGGAGATTGTTTGGCGTGCGCGTGCGTAGGTCAAAAAATGACAGCGCGTGCGATTCTCAATTCAGCAGATTTTGAATCATCGTTACTTCCATGATAATATTACACTGTTGAGTTTTGAGAACATGAGTTGTCCGTTAATCAGATTTGCATTCATTGCTCACTCCATTGCACTGGAAAATACGACAGAGCGTTTGTACCAGGAAACACAAATTTCCAATCCCGCGAAATAGTCCCCCTCGCTACTGCACAGTGAATACAAATGCAAAAACGGAAGTGAAGCATCTCATTGTTTCGGTATTTTGCCCCATCTCACTTTCTCGTTTTCCTCTTTCTTCTGCTTCTTGCTTACCGCCGTTGCTGCTGAGCTGTGGGATAGACGCAATACTACCGTTATTCATCCCACTGTCTCTCATTTCGGACCACCGAGGGACTGTGCAAAACGAGGAGAGCTGACAGTCCTGCTGCGGCCACACAATCCTTCGGCTTTCTCCATTCTTCTGACTCTCACGGGGCGAAAGAAGCGGGGCAAAATATGCATACGGGAGTATTGTGGCGCGCCGCGCAAGCACGAGTCAGCGGGAAAGCAGCAAAAGTTCAGAGATCGGCTGATATCCGATCCGGGATGGGAAGGCAGACCGGGAAATAGAGGCGCACGAAACGCGAAAATAAATGTGAAGACCCACGGGGAGCGGAACACGTTTGTGTTGTGCATGTCTTGGTTCCGGAAGGTCAGAAAGTTCGAAGACTAGAGATTGTTAGGTTTCGCGAAAATTAGATCGTGTGTCGCGAGAGTTTCGGATATGAATTGGCGTGTCAAGCAATAATAGCGGATCAGAGAACAAGAAAGGAAGGTGATCATGAATAGATGAAAATATATAGATTGCTCAATTCCAAGAAAAAATCACAAAATGGAACTACAAAAAGTGGATACTGCAGTGAGACAGGTGGACTAAAGGACGCTAGACGCAATGCCAGACTCAACACGTACACTCATCACTGAGAGAGTTCAAAAGACTAAACTTATTTCGACGTGAAGCTCGGTTAAGTAAGCCTCACAGCGTGAAAATCAGAGATGACTCTCTCACATTTCAACGGAACATCGGAGAAGGGATCAGTTTCTCATTTGTCTTGAATTGAGCAATAAGGGCCCACAGAACGTAACCAGAGAAGCGAGGTTCAAAGGACAATAATTGACTTCCGAGACATTCAATGAGGAATGAGAAATGGAATGGACCAGACGCGTATCCAGAGATGACTCTCTTACACATTTCGACGGCGGGGCGCGGAAAAAGTGGGCCGTTATCCGTTCAGCCCCGATAACAAAACGGCGCGCGGAGAGAGTGAACAAATGAACAAACGAAGTGAGGGAGTCAACACGGGAGCACATTGACCACTGTTCATTTCTTCGCTAGAAAATCTCTAATCTCTCGTAAATCTCTCGTATCCGCAGACCGTTGAGAGAGCAGGAAAAATTGAGAGACAATTGCCCGCATTTCAAAGTCTCCTACTCCCTGTGAAAGGATCAGAGTTCGGGCGGCGGTACGAATGCGACAGTAGCGGCTAATCATTAAGGAGGTGGAATGCGCTATGCGAGCGGGCAAAGTGTAACGGTTTACTTCAACTAGTCGCTATCGGGCACACAGGCAGGCCATGAGAACGGAACAGTAGACCAATTCCAAAGCTAGAGAAACTAGCCCAAATAAGCGACTTTTTGTTTTCCCTGAACTGAGGATAGGCAAGCTTAGACGACAAAATCCCTGGGTACGTGACTTGAACTGTTTTTGTTGCGCATCCGCCTTCAATTCCCACATTCTTTTTTTTAGGGGAACTATAAAATACGAGAGAAAAGGAGACTTTTTGTAAGTCGAAAACACAGAAATTGCACGACTTGGCAATAAAATGGGCTAATGCAAGTGAAATGCAATGGAGTCGCGGGGGTTGTGCGATTCTCGGAATTGTATTAGACTTGGGTTTATCACTGGGACAGCCTGGAGGATCTTCAATGAAAATCCTAGGAGAGGAAAAAAGGTCAGATCAATCGATAAAGCGGGGTAATCCGGGAGAAGACATGATCGCGAAACGATCGAGAGGGAAAGCTTGAATGTGGATGTCGTTACGGCGACGATTTGAAGCTTCTGGACAGCGAGAGACAATTGGGATCGGAGAGAGCCCAGACAATTAGAGGGCGAGAGATTGGATGGCTGTCAGAGAGCCCAGAGAAAGATGGAGAAGGAGAAATCCTCGGTGCGTTCTCGATTGAAACGATACTGCGTGACGATTCCTACACTGGTGTATGTCCTCGGCCGAACGGTCAGAGAGGCGAGAGAGCGCGCGAAATCAGGAGAGCTTTTCATTGTGAAGCCATTCCTACACTGTGTGATAGTGGAATGGAATTGTGCCGAAAGAAAGATACGATTCAGATATGATAAGATGAGTTTGTACTGGTGAGTGTTTGGGAGAGGGCAGAGGGCGTTTCAATAAGGATGGAATGAATGAGGTCAGATACGTTTCAGACGCAATACAACTTTTTGAAAACATAGGTACAGATAATGACTGTGACCTTCCCGGTGTAACTCACATACAAAATCATTCAACACTAGGAAAAGCCCTACGATACGAATTGTTCCTGACGAAGCTCTCTTTGCGAAAGTGAAACAAACGTTAGAAATCGAAGGAGCCGGAAGAAAATAATGGAAGACACGAAAAGACGAGTTGATAGCATACACCCGGACAGCTCTCTCTCGGATCAGATTCAACGTCGGAAGCGAGAGAGACTTGAGCCCCTCAGAAAAAAGCAGTCCATCTATCATTGCTCCCCCCCCCGGGGCAGCAAATGACACTTCTCCTCTAGCCTCTTGATCCACCTCTCTCGCGATTTCCAGTGCTCTCTAGCGACGGCTGCTCCGGAGATCCGGGGCCGGGAAATGGGATGAGTAAGAGACTTTATGGTCGCGTTGGGACGCACACACACGTGATCTTGACGTCGTAATCCTTCCTGATCATGAAGGTAAAAACAACGCGCGTGATCCGGAATGGATCTTCGAACGCGCGTGTACTTGCTGACCCACCTAACATTTCTACGCTGTAGTCTCTCAGGATCCGCGTGTAATCAATCATTTTAGTTCGACGACAATTGTCAGTTATACGCGCGCTATTACTATCGCTAACAATAAGGAAGAATCTTGCGCCCCACGTTGCAAGTAATCGTTCTGCGGATGAATACCCGTGAACAGTTCGCTCAAGTGGCGGTGGTCTCTGATGCCAAGTAGAGTTCGAAATACGGGTAATCGTCTCTTCATTTCACGCGCACTCTCACCGGTCAGAGAGGCGAGAGAGTGTGTGAAATGAAGAGACAATTACCCGAATTTCGAACTCTGATGCCAAGTGCACTCGCTGACACAGAACCTCCGCACCCTGTGCATCGTCCTGCAGGGGCAGTTCGCCTAACTTTGCAATCGTTTTCCTTACTGCCTACCTGCAAACCTACCTGGCCTTACCTGTGTACACTACCAGGCGTGGTTGTCTCAAGACAACTGTAAAATCGCCTTGATTGTGGAAGCAACTTTACCTTTACCTTTTACCTGCGAATCCGAGTTCGCAGTAAAGGTGTACCCACGTCAAGCGATTTTAGAATTGATTAGAAATGACTACGGTTCGAGTTGCACGTGGGTAAGGGACACCAATAACCGACCTCGTCGGTATCATCCACCATTGAAATTGTGACAACAAGGAGTCAATTCCTATTTTTGGATTGATAAACGGCTATTTTCTCACAAATCCGTACACACTCCTTGAATCGTCTAATTCTTTCAAGTTCCCACCCATTAACCGACCTGATCGATCATTGTTGGGGGAAGAAATTACTGTTCAATATATTCAATAGGTCTAAGTATTCGATTTCATACTACTATAATTACATTGTCTGTTGCGAAACAAAAAAACCGACCTGATCGGTGTCTGCCATCCTTGCCGGGGAAGAAATTATGATGACCACACGAGCGCGAAAAGGAAATGCGCCGATGGTGGTGAATACCGTCCATGTTGACAACAGTCAAGAAGAAGAAGAATGAGAAAACAAGAAGAAGAAGAGGGTGTCAAGATAGCGATAGAGATAGGCAGATAGGAACGGTGGCTGGACAGGACGAGAGAGCGCGCGGAATCGAGAGAGAGTGTCAGAACATTTCTTATAGATAGGGAAAGGGAGAAGGAGGAAGGATGTTGATGATACAATAAATCTTCGCCCTCGAGTGTGTCCAGAACACAGGGAGGAGAAAACAAGATAATAAAAACTAGCCGGGCTACGCCCGGCTAGACCCTGCGGGTGGCAAGCAGCCTACGGCTGCAATGTCGCCGGGTTGTGATAGTCTTCTGCGAGCGCTTCGCAACGCCGGGTTATGTGTGTAGTTTCATCCCAGTCGTGTGCCTACGCTTGCAAAAGGCTCGTGGGGACTGAACTACGTTTGGGCTAGTGGACTACATTGGAAGATAAAACATTCACAGTCGCGGACCGAGTTGGCATCGTCCCTGGCGAAAGGCTCGTGGGGCCTCGGGCGATCCGAAAAAAGATGGGATGGGCCCACTGCGCGGCCCCATCCCATCTTTTTTCCGCTCGCCCTCGGCCCACGAGCCTTCCGCCAGGGACTCGCAGGTTAGGCTGTCAAACACCGGGTATTTTTTTGCTGCGATAAAATAAATCGGACCCGCCGATACTGTAACCGAGTTACGGTATCGATTTATGACGAAAGTTATAAATCTGACCCAGCGAACTAAATCTGACCCGCCGAACCTTTTAGGATACTGTAATCGGGTTACGGTATCGATTTATGACGAAAGTCATAAATCTGACCCAGCGAACTAAATCTGACCCGCCGAACCTTTTGGGATACTGTAATCGGGTTACGGTATAGATTTATGACGAAAGTCATAAATCTGACCCAGCGAACTAAATCTGACCCGCCGAACCTTTTGGGATACTGTATTCGGGTTACGGTATCGATTTATGACGAAAGTCATAAATCTGACCCATCGAACTAAATCTGACCCGCCGAACCTTTTGGGATACTGTAAATGGTTTACGGTATCGATTGATGACGTAATAAAAAAATAAAAAAAAATAATATATTTGATTTGGTTAAGTTTCAGGCGAAAACGATGCAAAAAACGAGTTATTGCATCATAATTACGCAATATTTCATAGTGATGATGAAATTGATTATCGATTTTTCAATTGCGAGTAGTTTGGTGCCAAGCACGATCGATTTGGTTAAGTTTCCGGCGAGAACGGCGCAAAAAACAGGTTTGTAAGCTATTTCGTCATATTGCATAGTGATGATGAAATTGATTTTTGATTTTTTTCGGATCATCACTACAAGACTTTTGCTGAAGAAGTTAGGCTTGGAAATGTGCGAAAAGGGCGATTTTGGGCGATTTCCGGAGCGTGACATACATACATACATACGGACGGACAGACAGACACAAAAAAATTATAGTCTCTTAGTAACTCAGGATGAAGGAAGAGAGCGGAGATTGAATGTTAGCTTCGCTTATTAGCATGGGAAAATTATAGCGATTTCAATCATCAATCAATCATCGACGCAATAACCCCTCTAAAATGAAGCTGCTGGATCAATAGGAAGCAAGAGAATCGATAGGTCAAAGATCCAGAAAATCACAAGAATCGACTCAATTCCAGTCACCGACTCGCACGTTTTTCGGAGCGATTGACCACTGAAAAGAGTCGGCAAAAAGTCGGGACAGTTTTCGGATTAATTCGTACGTTTCACTCCAAAATTGTCTCGTATTGTAATGCCGATGAGTAGTTCGAGAAACCGAGATAGTGTGCAAATCGAAGAGACAATGCGATTGTTGCGTGAATTGCAATGAGGCGAGTGGTCTGTGCCGGGATTAGTGGGCGCAAAGTGGCGCAATTTTCCATCAGTTTTCAATGACAAATTCGAAGATCAGAGACTGGCGCGGTCAAACCCCCGCAACAGGCCGAGGATTCCCCATGAATCATTTGAGGTTTTCCGGATACAAGAGCAAAATAAATCATTATATGTTTCAAGTGTGTGCGAACCTGCCCAAAATAGGAATCGTCTATCGTTTCCTGTACATATTTTGCACATTTTACAAGTGGAGTGCCTTACGACCTTTAGAGATGGCACGAGAGATCAATGCAGAGTTTTCACCTTTTTCATTCTGTATGATCTCTAACCGACAAAGAGAATTCGGAAAAAGAGGAAGTTTAGTAATTTCCTAACTCCATTGTTCTTTCATTGGAATCACAAACTCTTCCAATCAAGAACCCCTGCCAATAGAGGATAGTTGGAGTATGGGGAATAGGCCATTGGATCGTGATAAAGACCCACGCGCCTAGCGATGAAATTGGCAGAGACGGAACACAGTGGGGTTATCTTGATTGAAATCTGGAGGGGTGAGTGACAACAACTAGTACGATTCCTCACTAAAGGCACGCTTTTGTATGATTCGGAAAGGTTTTCGTACCATCTTGCCTGTGAAACATATCTAAAACAGCAAAACATACCAGAAACGGTTAGTTAGAGGACGAAATTTCCTATTGCGAACGGAGGCAACTGAGGTTCAACTGCGCAGTGCTCTAAGAAGTAGGAGATTGAAAGGCGGCAAGAAACTGAGTGAAGAAAAGGCGAGACGAGGAGGATTGATTCATGCTTTTTGCGAGCTGCTTGAGTGATTGCCATGAGAAATAGTCGGAATTGTGATGAAATTAAATTTTTGCCGAGCCGAACCGTAAATCGGAATCACAAAACCGAATGGGCAATAGTAGATATTTCCGTCGCTGCTTTCGCTTTTGTACCCGCTGTTATTGTATCAGCTAACTAAAAGCCAAGCATAAACTCAAAAACGGGAAGTGAATATGTTATGGCCCATGAGTGCTATACCGTATAAATCACAAGGCCATTGAACCTTTGATTCTACATATTCCTTAGAGATATCATAAAAATGCTTCCTGTCATTCTGATTTACTGTATTTTTCAGTAGTTTTGGATTTTCATAAACTGTACAGCAGGATAACAAAAAGTGAACAAAGAAAACGAATATTGTTCTTGTCACACTAGAACGTTGGAAAAACTGATTCGAACGAGTGAATGCACTATAATAAAAATCACGCAAAACAATTTTTGTCTACAGAGGTTCACATGCAAATTAATAGAGTTTGAAATGTAACGCTACCCGGGATAGCTGGGACCCGACCCGGTCGGGTCCGAATTACCCGTCCCACATTTCAAACTCTACAAATTAATGCTCACCCGGTCTATCCGTTCGAACTACCGGGCTGGGTGTAGTATTGGGCGTCACGTCGGCAGAGATGCGCACGCGGCGACCGCTCTGCAAGATTTCGTATTTTAGAAATAATCTCTTGCACAGTTTGTGCGAGCAGCCTCTTGAAAAAAAAAGTAAGAATTTGTTGAGTTTCAAAACTTCCTGATAACTGCGCCTTTCGCGAACGATTCAGTGATGTGGTGGTTTGATTTTTTCAGAAAAAGACATTTTAATTACTGAATCGTTTGAGAAAGAAGGTGTTTGATCTTTCGAATTCGGCGCCGGACCGGGAAGCGCTTCTTGAGGCCTCGTCAATGAGGAAATTGGAAAGTTTCACCCGGAAATGGCGACCTCGGCCCAAAGTCTTCGACATTTTGCCTCAAAAACAGACAAAAAACACCGCATCTTAAAAAAAAAGTTTTATTGGTTGAACGTCGTTCAAATCGGTTCAGTTTCACGAGTTTTTGATGGCTGTTGCGTTAGCGTAAGATTTAGTATTGATTCAGGAAAAATATTCAATACATTCCTAGCAGTTTCTCTAATCTTTTCGTCTCGTAAACCATGTTTCATTTTAAATTCATTATTCAATAGATGACGAAATGTCTTACCGGACTGCTCCTGAGATTCGCTCCCTTCATCGAGCTGTGATGATGAATCGCACCCTGATGCTCAGTCATTTTCCGTTCTTCTTTTCCAGTTTAGAGCTCCCAAACGCCAAATAATAGGCTCGAAACGATGGGAAGTGTTTGAATGTGGATGTGTTTCCTGCAAAGTTTCGTTGAAGGAAGGGAGATGAGAGAGAAGATAGGGGTCATTTTGAGGGCGTTCGAGCATGACAAAAAGAACGTTTCGGGAGCGATCACGTGTACAAAAATGTTAATGAAAGGGACCGAAAACACATCGTCAAAGATGAACTAAACGTTCTAAAGAGTACGAAGACTACTTCGAATGATCATAAAATGAGGAGAGGAGAAATAAGGGGTCATTTCGGGGCGTTCGACAAAGAGGGAAAGGCGATGGGGTGAAACAAATAAGGAGCAATAAGGAAGAAAAGAATGAAACAACCACAAGACGAGGCACGTCAAGATCTAGCGTTACCGTGCATTGGAATTTACAGGGATTTTTTTGATTTTTAAATTTGAGAGGTCTTACGCAGAGTTCGTGCCCGTGTGTCCAAGCGACGAACAAAATGGGACAAAATCACATAAGGAAGAAGAGCAAGAATGGAGCAGATGGATGGTCTAACTCTCTCAATTTCCCAGGCTGTCTCGATTCTCTGATCGACGATAGAGCACTGTGTAAAGTGAGAGGTCTCACATTTTGGGCATGAAATGGCACGAGCCCTAACATGTCCCGGAAAAGTGCGATCATGACACGTTTGATAGGAAAACTGTCGAGGAAATGACCTCGTGAATTGACGTAGGGTAATAATGGCAACAAATAAAGGTATACAAACACATAAGGAACGCCAACGAGGACGCGTCACGTAACATGAAAATTGGATAGTTCAAGAACTAGGGAAGCGGTTATGGAATGATGATCATGAGGAGAAAATGGGCACGGGTTGAACAAATTTGAAATTGAAATTTTAGGTGGATACACTGGATTCGAGAGCATTATGAGGATCTAGACATGGACTCGATTCCAAAGGGTGTGTCGAAGGAGGAGGATCCAGTAAGGATCAAGCAACACTTCAATCCCGCGGCGAAATTACGTAGGAAGATGGCGGCAAAGGACAATGGCTCTCTGAGGAAATTCGCTGCGTTTCGGTCGAAATGAGAAAGCGCGAGTGG
The DNA here is from genome assembly GCA_911812115.1 of Pristionchus exspectatus. Lineage (NCBI taxonomy): Eukaryota > Metazoa > Nematoda > Chromadorea > Rhabditida > Neodiplogasteridae > Pristionchus > Pristionchus exspectatus. Next base: position 19,443,075 of record OU461584.1, on the reverse strand, counting down.
CGATGTAATGAGAAAGTTTAGCGGGGCCGGCCGAAGGCAGGGAAAGGGAGAATAGGTAACGAGCACAAAGAAAGGAAGACGACGACGAGGGAAACAAGGATCTGAATCTCGTTCTTTTCCCTGGTCTCTAGCCTACTCTAATCGTCAAGAGAGAGAGAAAGTAGGAGGAATCGTGAAACAGCCAGCAAGGGTGTCGAATTGCGTCGAAGAGGCAGGCGTTTACCCTCTGTCTTTTCATCTCTGGACCCTCGCGATTCCTACGAATCTGCGCGTGTTTTCGAGCACTTTTGCCGTGGAAATCGCATAAAATCCCCCTTTGTTTGCCACAATAGGAATCGGGTAACAAAGGAATTCAGCTGGGATCTTGGGATGAATTCGAGCTCGTTCAAGAGAACACATAACGCTATCGCAGCAATCAATCTTGAGGCAACGCCTGGCATGTGTGTGCGAGCATCATACATAGGGGCCACAAGCTCCGCCCTCTTTGTGCGGACACGATTTCGCGAAAAAGCGAGAAAACAAAAACACAAGCTTCATTCTAAACTAAATCACTCGCTCTAAAGTGCTATGGATAGCTTTTAGCATTACCTATCGATCGAGCACTGTCCGAGATACACATCACATCGCTAAGACGATCAAATTTGCATATAAACGAAGGGAATGGGTTGTTTTGACATGTTTCAGTTTGAAAGTTCTGCTCGGACAGCAATTTTCTGACTAATTGGATTTTTTTAGGATTTTTAGAGAAAAAATTAGATTTTTACCATTGCTCCCTGGCTTGTGTTTTTTGGGCGGGGAGAGGCATGCGAGAGGGCGGGGGGAGGGAGAGAGACACACGCTAATTAGGCTCCGCCCCTTTCCCTCTCGTCTCGCCTTTCCCTTCTCTCTCCCAGTGCATTGCGCGCGCACTTCTCGGGCTCTAGCGCGACTCCCAGACAAGATATTCACAAACGGCAAAAAGTAGGATGTTATTAAGCCCTTGGGGAATAGTTTGAGCTAACTTTTGACTCATTTGTGTAAAAACGGCTATCTGCGTTGTGGCCCCTACTCATACTCCTTAATAAAGGAGAGATTTCTCCCTGTGTGTACGTTTGTTCGCTATTGCGAAAGTCACGTAGGCAGGTAACGAAACTGTAAACAAGGTCAAACACGTCTCGCGCGCTTTCTATCTATATATTGCGAAATGGATGGAGAGCGCACAGAACAGCAGTGAACTCTGCCAGCCGATAAGACCCCGCCAAAGGCGGGGGCGAAATCGGCTGGTTGTGAATGTAGGGAATCAAGCAATTAATCTTCTGACCGATGAAACGTGCTAATTCTGTAGGCAGAAGCTTGAATTTTAGCCAGACAAGATTGTAGACGCGGATAACGTGAGCGCTTCGAAAGTGGCACGGAATAGATTGCGCAAATGATTTACCCTATTTAGGATCATGACAAATCGAAAAGAAGAAAAATGGGAATTTCCCGAAGACGTGCCTGGAATAGGCTACTCATGCGAGACAAGGTGTTGCCTATATCAATCCGAGCAATGGATTTCTTGGAAGGCGAGTAATCGGATAAGCAGAAGAGATTCAGAGTAAGGGAAAATCTCGAATGCGACGGCGCGCCAAGCTCGACAGGTGATTGCAATGTGGGAAGAAGAAGTGGGCACGCTTAGAAATGACCGGAAGAGGGAGCTTTTACGCACATAATTCACCAAACTTGAACGAAAATGAGCAGACAACCCTTCTCATGGAGGGCGGAGACCTTTTTTGTTCAAGAACTCTCATTTGGCGGGGCGTTTTGTCTGCCAGACCTCATACAACAATGTCGTTACAAGTAATGCGTTCGCGGTGAAATTGATCTACATCTGAACAGACAACACAAAGAAGCAAGAATTCTCGGGTTCGAGCATTTTAAAAAAAAACTAAAATGCATAATGGCTGACCAAATACTGAGACATAGACAGGCGTAATCTTTCACTGGTAGGAAAAATAGCCCATGTTGGGGTGCAGAAAACTACGGCGTTTAGAGGCTGATCGAGCCCCTGAGGTCCCCACGTCTCCTAGACAGCCAAGGGTGAGCGAGTACTCTGGCTTGCAAGCGAGAGCTAACGGACGAGAATTCTGCCTCTCTCATTTCGCCCTGCTCTCTCGCATCTCTGATCCATCGAGAGATAGGACAAAAAAAGGAAACGATAACATAGCTCGAAAGGGTAGAGCCCTCGTCAGTCTGTCCATGTATGCCAGAGTAGGCGCCTCCTCGGCCTCCCATCAAACACTCGCTAGTCTACATGCTCTATAGCAGGACAGCGAATGCAAAGAATGAGGTCCGTCGCGGTTCTACGTCTACCAAAGTATCGGCTTTCCCAATAATGCCTCGCAGGACAGATAAAGTGATGCAGATAAGAGAATTGTTCTTTCTCTTACTTGCGCTCTCTCTAATCTCTCTAGGTTCGGGCACAAAAAGGGTAACGGACAAGGTTCCTAACCGCGCCGCCTGACCATGCTCATCTATACATATTCTCTTTGTTTCACGAGTCAGAGAAATCAGAGAGACTAGCCAACAAGAAAAGAGATAGGCCAGAGCGAGTAGCCACCACGAGGCGCATTGTTCTCGTCTCTCCATTTTGCCTTATCTCTTGCTGGTTATAGAAACGAGATAGTATGGCGAAATGAGAGAGACAGCCTATTCCTACCACGAGGCGTATAGGAAATTGGTAGTATCGTGTGGGCGCGAGAGGAGAAGTGAAAGAACAATGAATGAATGCAATGGAAATGAATGGTCCGGGGAAGGAGGAAACTATCCCCTCTTCGATTTCCTCGCGCTCATTGTTTCCTCCACACAAAATTCGCGGGTTTTGTATAGAAATGGTTTCCTCAGTCGGCAGGAAATCAATGGAAAATAGGCATAGTTCGCAGAGAAAAAGAGAACATCTACGGATTCTTAATCATATTCCCACATTCACTATGCAACTAACGTTCTGGAGAGTTGTGTCTGACAATAATAATGAACCCGTATCCTCTTCATTCCTCACACTCCCTCGTTACCCTATCCGGTTAGAGAACGCGAGTACTGAAGAGAAGTATTCTTTATCCTTACAACGCTAGCAGTTACTGAGAAGGTAGCAGCGGTATAAACTAGAAAGTCTGTGAGTATTCGGTAGTAAATAGCGAACGCGAGCTAGACAGGTGCGTTAGGGATATTGCAGAGTTGCGGTTGTGGCAGCTTGTGTGGGGCTGATTTTTAGGTTGTTGCATTCATTATGACATAGTTTTGACATTTCAAGTTTTAAAGAAGGCGTCCCACGAACTGCGCGAGCGATTATGCAAAGTGAGGAATGAGAGGGCGCGCTCTCCTCATTTTGCATACTCTCTCGCTCGTCGCCTGCTTTTCAGGGTCATTTGGCACGCAGCCAAACGCTCGTATCTCAGTTTAGACGAAAATTGAAAACATGGGAGTTTCGAAAGTGTTATCGTGTAGTTATGACCCATCATCTCACATCGAGAACTCAGTGAGCAAGATATTCGTGGGACACCTCCTTTAAGCTTGTTTTACAACAGATTGGCAATATAAAACGAGTACAAATCGTTAGGGAGCGTGAGCGCAGGAAAATAACAAATTATTCCCACAATCTCTGTGAAACTCACGTTCCAGAACGTTGTTTTCCATATTCCAGTACGAGGGGGAAATCGCCAATAACGAACAGTCCGTTCACTGTTTTCAAGTGACGATTAATCTAGGATAACTGCCTCACTTGACATGGTGTTTTCCCTGCTAGGAAGAAGAAAGTTTGTGAAAAAAGAGAGAACATCCATAAATTGCCATCGCTTGTGCCGATTATGAGGGATGAAAGGGACGGTGCCGCGCAAAGATGGGAACTAGGGATAATTTATGAACAGACTCATTCTGCATGGACTATCTGTTTTCTGGAAAGGAAACGATTCCCTACGTAGCGCATTCTCCCCTTTCTACATGTTTTATGGTGGGTTCACTGCCCAGTAGATTTCGAAAATCGGGTCGCCGTCTCTTCTTTTCACGTGCTCTATCGCCGTTCAGAGTGGCGAGAGAGTGTGTGAAATGGAGAGACTATTACATTTATTTCGAACTCTACTGCCCAGGGAATGGCTACGAATTTGAAAAGGACTCTGCTAGACTCGAGGCTCTTCTGCCGAAAAAGCCAAACAGACGCGCTCGTTCCGGTCTGAAACGCGAGCGCAGTGCGAAACATAAACTTTGGAGAGAATGGGCCGAGAGGAACAAGCTTCTTCTCATCAACTCCTATTTTTTCAGAGCTTGTGACATAAACAGTAGCGGTTCATGTTGCGAAGATAAAGGCGCTTCTGATCCCATTGTCAGGTTAGACTGGTTCCAAAATGATATTTCTCTTTCCTTGTAGTGAAATGATAATTGTGAATGGGATCGGACGGAAAGTGACGAGGTTATGTTTGAGGAACGTGAACAATCGATTTGATCCTAGACGGTCGCGAAACGGTTTCTGCTCAAAGTTGAATGACGAATTGATCACATCAGCGAAAATTCCCATTAGTCTGCGAATGATTTGTCTGTGAGAATACAGACATCCTATCCTAATCGTTACTCGGAAGCCGTGCAAACTCGAGTGATGCTACTGCTTTGCTTATTCAAGCAGCATAATGCATTCTCAGAGGTCTGAGTCCCTCGAACAACTTGAACAAGCCTTCAAAGACATTCAGGCTCTGTCGGAGTTATGGGGTCCCATGAGAATTGTGGGGTCCCATGAGAATTGTGGGGTCCCATGAGAATTGTGGGGTCCCATGAGAATTGTGCGGTCCCATGAGAATTGTGGGGTCCCATGAGAATTGTGGGGTCCCATGAGAATTACGGGGTCCCATGAGAATTACGGGGTCCCATGAGAATTACGGGGTACCATCAGATTTTCATGATGACTTGTCTGATTGTGTGATCGGTTTTTGGTGATCGGGTTTTGCACTATACTGTGTAATTTTCCCAAAGCACACCCATTTCCAGTGCTGTTTATTTATCCATATCACGAGAGTTTAGTCAAATAAATATGCAAGTGCATATTCTTTGTCCTCGCTTTCCGCCTAAATTAATGAATTAACACTTGTCATAAATTTTGCGATTTTCGAATAAACTCTTGGAAACGAATTGGAGGAGAAGGCAACGAAAGAGCACGTTAAATGGGCGAGCGTTGGGAAATAGACAGAGAAAAGTGAAAATCGATCACGGATCTTCACGAATCAGACAAGTCATCATGAAAATCTGATGCTACCCCGTAATTCTCATGGGACCCCACAATTCTCATGGGACCCCACAATTCTCATGGGACCCCACAATTCTCATGGGACCGCACAATTCTCATGGGACCCCACAATTCTCATGGGACCCCACAATTCTCATGGGACCCCACAATTCTCATGGGACCCCACAATTCTCATGGGACCCCATAACTCCGACAGAGCCGACATTCACGCGTCTGTTTACACTGCGAAAGGGAGTAGACGGCAAAGAATTTCGTGAAATGATCAAGAACACGGGCGCCATAACAATCTTTTACTAGGGCTCGAAAATCGCGGGCGCCATACTAAGCTTCCTTTCCTGAACATAATCTGTGGGCAGCGAAAAGAGACAATAAATGTGTTTGTTTCGGAACACTTTGCTGTTCGTGGAACGCGTAAAACTTAGTTACAAAAAGTGATACTTTTTGATGAAGAAGGCAGAACTGTGAGACAGCGTGCCGGAATCTTTGAGATGTAGATTATTTAAATCAATAAAATATGTTGTCGTAGCACTGTCCGTACTCAGAAATTCATTTTCAATTTTAAAACGTGAAACTGGCATCAACAAGCGGAACAATATGGGTTCATTGTCACGTGGAACGAAAATCGCTGATCGAATCCAAGAAATGAACTCTTCAATGGGGGATCAGCAACAACAACACCGCTGTTGTAACTTCGGGAGCGGCACAGCGATCAATCAGAGGCGAGAGATCACTGAGAGAAGAGAGTGTGGGTTCAACCTGGAGTCATCCTTCTGGGTCTGTCAGAGGTCAGAGGCGGTTAGAGAGCACGGAAATGGGAGAGACTCTGAAGAAAAGAGATCTCTGATCTATCAGACAGGGCGAAATAGTATGCGATTTTGAGAGAATCTTGATGCATTTAGTGGAAAAAAAGGAATGGGTTGAGGGAGAGAGTTCACCCTCTAGTTCACCCTCATCGGCGAGAGACATGGAGATAACGTAAGAATGAGAGAGATGGGAGTGAGAAGGACTTCTCTCGGCAAAGATGAGGGAGGAAAATGAAGGAGTTCATAGTGACAGTTGGTCAAACCCGCCTTCATTCCTTCGCCTCCATTTCACATCATGAGAAATTCTCGGGGATCACTTTCAGTCCTTCACGTCATCGGTAGTCCCGACGATCTTCGAAGAATGCGATTTGCTTTTTCTCTGACGAAGGATGGCCTGACTCTCTCGATTTCCCGTGCTCTCTTGCTTGTCTGATCGAAGAATGAGATCTTCGTTTCTCGTGATATTTTCGCCCTATCGAACCCGTTCTCGGAAATATCTTCATCCATATAATGACCGACAAAACATGTCCAGTTTGTGCTCGGACAATATGAAGCACTCTGAATATGCAATCAAACTTGATTTAGGATATCATCCATACAGGCAACAACGGTTTTGAAATGAGTCTTGCGCGTTCTTTGACCGCGAGCGATGGACAATTGCATCAACACTACGTGTAACCTAAGATTGCCGGGCCACGAAAACACGAGGACAACGTCGTACGACGAAAACGCGTTCACATAAATTCTGCACTCGATTCACTCGAAATGAGCCCATGAAACCACCGGGGGAGATGGAGATTCGAAGGGTGTTTTTCCAGGGAATGGATGAATGGAAAAAAGCAATTCCCTGCCGGTACCAGCCGTAGTGTTCACGTGAGAATTTATGTGTGTGTGCGAACACGGGAAAGACTTCATTTTCCTCGGAAGGGCGAGAGAACGCGAGAGAGAATGGGAAATGGAGAGAGCCAGAGAGAACTGTACACACATCTACCGCTGTACAATGCACAAATTGGAGGATATTGATGGAGGGAGGGAGATGGAAGGAGGAAATGAGGGAACGAACGGGCCGGATTATTGGGAGTAAGGATCGACGAACACTCGTCAAATCTCGAACACAGTGTTCGAGTCTGAAAATGCGCAATGATATCTTCATTTCACGCAATAATACATCACATAAATTAAAGAGACATCTTTATATTTCGAACTCTACTTGCAAAGTGCCTAAATCGAGAAATCGAGAAGGATGGAAATGCCAAGTAGTGCTTTCTCGCCAGAGAACGACTGAAACTCGCAATGAGTCTACTGGGAGTTCAATTAGGAAACGGATTAGCTAAAAATGCCCATTTATCTTATTTAATGTTAGTTCAAAATAACGGAAGCCGCAGATAAGGAAGCTTTTTGCTAAATAGCTGATCAAACTTGCAGCAGTCCCAAGAGAACAATGAGAAAACGTTTTGCGCGATAAACGTGATGTCATAGAGATTCAACGGATTACTTTTGCAGAGAATGTCCATGACACATCATCTGAAACAACAAATTGAGAAACTTAGCTGAATGCACCTCAACAGATTTGAGGAGAAGGCTTATGTAGAGATGAAATAGATTAAAATTAGCCCAAGACACATCTTAGAACAGCAGTAGAGACACAAGTTGCACGGTCTTCACAAGACATCAGACGCAAAATAGCTCAGAAGTTGAAGGCACTTTATTCGTTTTGACTAATCCGGAAATGCCAAGGTCTAATATGGACATGTAAAGGAATAACATTTGTCATGAAACATCAAAGAACAGCTGGCGGAACAACTTGCAAGCGCGTGTCCTTAGGGACGGCAAATATCATGTACAGATTCGATTACGAACATAAAGCACTGAATCGAGACTAAATAGGAAGACATCATGAAGCAACATGAATGGATAGGGTAAACTTATGAGAAAAAAATGTAAATTGACAAAATGTTTGATGACAGAGTAAGACATAAAATACATCATTATCATGAGGAATTTTGAGGACATAATGCAACTGAATCGAGATCAAGTGAAGAGAGGCGGTAGATTATGCAAAGTACCGAAACAGGTGCGAGCGGACTTCCGTCCCTGAAGATCGAAAACCAAGGGATGCGAGGGGTGTTTTGAAGGTTCCACTGCATTAAAACATCGCGCGCACGTTTTTTCTCGCTCCAACTCGACATCAGAATGCAAAATTTTGAGAGAAAGCCGGCCCTACAACAGCAACAATACTGCAGTAGGCACAATAGCCGACCAAAAGCCATACAGTCGTGCCTTTCGGCTTGACTGCATTCTTCACACGTGAGGGAGTGGGCTGGGAAATAATCAAGGGTGAAGAATGCGTCTCTTCATTCCGCGCGCACTCTCGTCACTATGACCGGTGATAGAGCACGAAGAATGATTGTTCACTGTACAAATAGGCAGAATGGCGCGAAAATAGAGGAGATAACGGTAGCCAAACTGGATAGGGGCAAGACAGAAAGTTAGCAAGACGCGGTCTCTCCATATTGCGTGCTCCCTAAACGGAACCATTGCGCCAGATGGTTATTCACTACAGACACCTAATGGCCGCGTTTTCGAACCTGGATAAACACCAAGAAAACGCGTAAAAAGGAAGGAAATTCGCTTGGACATTCAACAACAAAACGCGATCTAAGATCCGTGGTCAATTTCTAGAAAAACGGTCAGAACCACGTAGAAATTCGGCAAAAATAAGCACGTGTTACTTTGCTCGAACACAAATGAAAATGGAAGCGGAACTCGTGCTAGTGTTTATCGCAAATCACGATTTCCCTAGAGGGAGGGAAATATCAGATTGAAATCGGATTTCCTGGTCAGACGTGCACAGTTCAGCAAGATTAGAAATTGGCCTGCGAAGAGTTCGTCTCTCAATTTCGCGTGCTCTCTTGTCATTCTGACCGGTGAGAGAGTGCGCGAAATGAAGAGACACATCGCAATATTTTGAAATGTACAGCGCGATTAGGGCAGGAGGGGGATAACATATTTTCGAGCGATATTGCACGGATATTTCTTCCGTAATAACACCACGGGCAAAGGGAGAGTGGATATTGCTCGCGTCGCGGTGCATTACTATTGCATCATCCAAGGAAAGCTAACCTGAAAAAAAAACGTTCAGTGGAATCGCAAAATAGCCCATTTAGGAATCTGCATTTCGATTTGCTCGCAATTCCAGGAAGATCAAAATAGGAAATTTAAAATCGAGTGGAAGCCTCTGTTCGAAATTTGCGGCGCGAGAGAGGTGTGGAAGTGACGGGCCATTCTGTCGAAATTCAACGGAAAAGCAGCTGTTCGAAGATCGAGGACACTCTCCGTTTCGCACGCTCTCTCGCCGGTCAGAGAAGCGAGAGATCAGGTAAAACTGAGAGACTCGGAATCAAATGGCCCTCGGAATCCTCTGAATCTAACGATGTTTTGACAGCGACCGCACCTCTCGGGGGGATGAAGCAACAAGGAGGAACACTTCTGCTGTGTTCAGGATTGATTACCTGAATCTTAATTTTGAATGGTCTGTCATCTCACTGGCGTGTACAAAATACATGCACAAGATGATGAGATTTCTTGTCTTCTTGTGTGTGCAGGTTTTTTGTACTATTGCAAGTCTGCAGTTCCAATCCTGTTTTCCGCAATCTTTCTCAATTTGGCACACTATTTCTAGCACCTATCCCCCAGAAGCTCATAAATTAGAAAAAAAAACGTCAGTCGCACGCTTCCGTGTTCACATCATCATCATCATCATGCAAACCAAACAACAGAATTGAATTTCCGCGAAAGTCGCGAAGGGACAAGAAAGGAAGACAACGGACAGGGCCAGTGTAATAAGCAGAAGAATACAAAAAGAGGGGCGCGGCGAAAACAGATCTTTTTTGTGGAAGCTCTGCATCGGTGATGAGTAGCAGGGAAAGAAATCTACAAGAAAAATGTTTGTGCGAATTTGTTTTGTGGACTTTATAACCTATCCGAGATCAAATCGATATGAAATGCCTGAAAGAGCTCTAATATCCGCGAAACATTGTTGATGAGCCGAAAATCACATTTTTATGTCACATGTCATGTTCGAATTTTTATTTTGGTGAAAAGCGGTTGACGAGAGCAAGTGACAATATGCTCTAGATGCTCGCACCTCGTTAAAATCAACTGCAGATCTTCGTAAAATATCCGTTGCTCTCTTCGCTTTACACACTCTCTCGCTGCACTGACCATCGAGCGATTACGTGAAAAGAAGAGAGCCACAGCACAGATGGCAAATGCGTCCTCACCCATAAAGATTCGGTCGAATGGCATAGACTGCGCCTCCTCGTTTTGCGTTGTCTCTAGTAAGCTAGTGTTCAAGAAGCAAATAAAAATGAGAAGCCCATCGCTATAAAAAAAATCCATAGAATTGCAGCATCTGGGCAGACGGTTTTATGGATTTATGAGCTTCGCACAACCGAGAGAAGCTCACACTGACATTGATCTGGGAGACATTATAGCCGCGTTTGATCTACTCCCTAAACGCGTCTGTAGTTGTTGAATATTTCAGCAATAAGTGCATAAGTCATCATGAGTTTTGAAAAGTTCGATAAAGAGTGTAACGATCAACAAGAAATTACAGTTCATTAAATTAGTTTATCAATTATTACTGAGAGAGCAGGTATGCGGCACCATAAATTATGATTCCGACCAGCTTTACCAGGTCCGGTATATCATAGCCACGAGCCTTGAATATTCTAAGCGTTTCCTTGTAAATGGTATCTTTTGCATCCATGCACTGTTGATCGTATTCGGTACTAAAAAATGATATATTTGCTTCTAAATCTGCAACTCAATCAACAAACTTGTTCGGGTATGTGGATTTAATCGCGCATAGCTTCCTGCATACTTCGTCGCATTTTGCACCGCAAGGCATAGCGCAACTGAAATGGCGACATCATCTCCAATAGAAGGAACAGAACGCCAACCGAATTCTGCATTCTTCGAAATCTTTTGGTATTTTAGTTTTAAAAATCATCTGATCATAAGCGCTGAGGGGTTTGCTCTTTTGCAGATACTTCACGTATTCTGTGGCTTTGTCCTTGCATGCTAAATAGTCCTCGAGGCGGCAATAGAGCAAGTTCATCCTGGGATTATTTCTGGGAATTAAATTGCAATCAGCACCTTTTCAGCATTTTCAATTCCCCATTATGGAAAAAAATATTCCAACCATAGCATATCGACTCCTTTCGGATTTAGATTAGCGTCCTCTAATTTCTGAAGAACAAAGATGATCACTTCTCGGAGCAAGAATCAGCACTAACGACGAATAACTTGGGCAGGGGTACCAGACGGAACCGAGGTTGTTCGATGATGCGGCCGCTGATTTCCATCAGTACTTCGCGAATTTTGTTGTGATATTTCTTAGGAAGCACTGGCACATCGTCCCAAGCCACAATGAAAGGGAGACTAAACAGCAATGACCAGAGCACGTTCATGTCGAGTTGAAAATTTAGCGTTTCGAGCCAATTTTATACTGCCCAGCGATAGAATTGCTGACTATTGAATTAATAAACGTAGTTTAGTTTTTTATTGTGCTTGACAATATTTATTTTTTCCAGTTAAGCGATATTTTTAATAGGGAAGTATGTTAAGCAGGCACTAACGGAGAGGGTAATACAGGACAATTACTAGACGTATTCCGGTTTGGAATCGAATGTTTATGGGTCGTGCGAGCACGGTTCGTTTTTTTATGCTATTTCACGACTATACCTATACTGAAGCGTAGTATTTTTTCAAAAATTGACGTGCCAACTGATGGCTTTAGTTAGAACCAATGGGAAATAGATGGAAAAGTAGAAAAAAATATTACAAGTTCGGAAGAGAGAGAAAGGAAGAGGCCTGGAGGAGGCTAGCAATCTATATCCTCCTCCATTCCAAGGCATAGATGCTAACCAGTAATTTCGTTTGATCAGCATTTTTCTGATTACATTTATATTCATTTGCAACTAAATACTAAATACGTTACCCCGATTATAATACTGTACAATATTTCAGCTAACCAAAAAAAAGAATAGAGAGATAGATACAGTGTGGCAAGTTTGAAAATAACAAGACAGAAAGGCAGATCCTAGGCGCGTGTGCGCGTGGAAGATCCTAAAACGTATGGTTACAGACTTGCATACAATATACATTACAATAAAATGCAATATTTATCAGTGTCGCTTTCTTGATGCTGTTCAAGATGAGGTATATCAGAAGAGATTGATTATGGTACTATTTGTGCATATATGTATATATGTATGTTGTTTCAAAGTTTAATAAATATACATTACATCATTAAATTCCTTTATCGATAAGACATTTTCATTAAATCTTGAGATACTTGAAAATCCAATGGTTGTTTCGCTCAAGGAATTTGAGCAAAGCGATTACTTGCTTTTCGTATTCTACTCTTCAATTAATTACAAAAAAATTATAAATTAATATATTATTCAAACCTGTCTCCATACTTGTCCAAAGAGAATCTAACTGTGCAGAAAAGTTCGCACACGTTTTCGCATGAAGCTGGAGATTTACAAGCTGATGAGCAACTACAATATTTTTTAAAAAATGTATTAAAGATGATCGCCTCGCAACCTTGTTTCGCAATCAGCGACATCCTGTGGAATGTACATCAATGATTTCAGCAACTTTCTCTGATTGACTTTGTTGGCATATTGACTAAGCATGTGTCCTCCTTTGCATGATTTCGTCAGACGGCAGTATACGAGGTCCACTCTTAATCGTCTCGAATATACTTAATCGAATTTTAAATAACCCTTACAGAAGCGTCCTTATATGATCCCATTCAGAGTATTTGAGAATCTGGCATTATTCAAATTTATTAGCTCATCCTAGTTAACTAACCTTAAAAAATGTTCGCAACTGGACAAGAGGATAATCCGAATGCTTGTAATCGGGCAGCCTCCAAGGTTTGTGATCCGGATGGCTTTGCGAGGAATTATTATTATTATTTTTATCATGATGATGATGATCATTATTATTATTATTATCATTATTGCGCTATTTCTCTCACGTTTCTATTAGCGGTACTTTTTCTTCTGAAGGCGTCCCCTGGTGTTTGCGTATGAAGACGTGTGTGCCACGGCATAGAAAGGGTAGAATGACTACGAGTGACCAGAGAAAAAAAAAGTTTATCGCGATTTGGAAAGAACACGCGTTGAGCCTTTTTGTAGGCGCAGTATAAGGCAGTTGAAGAATCAAATTTGTGATGAAATTTATGATCTGATCGATTAATAATTATTGATTTTTATCGATGACACTGATAATGTTGAATTTTTTTTTTTTCCTTCAAAATTAAAAAAAAACTGGACATTAACAAATGATTGTAGAAAATCAACGTCATTTATTGATTTGTTTTGTATGATCTGCCTCCGTTTCTGAGTCGTCTTCCGAATTCGACTCTCTGCTTGTCGTATTCCAGCATAATTTAAAAAAATTATTTCATTGAATAAAAAAACAAAAAAAAACAATTAGTACCTGTTGTCGAATGAAAATCGAAGTAAGCAGAGATGTCTACATACATCTTCACAGTCAATCAAACTTAGGTCAGAACATCTCATCTTTTTCGTAAAATTCAATCTGTATTTTTCAAAATGTAAACCTTTCATCACCATGGTCCTTATCTTTCGGTAAGTAGTCCATTTCTTCAACTTCAGAGTAATTCGATTATACCAGTTTCGCGTAATCTAGGGCATTTCTCAGACAATGATGATTATCCTCTTTTCGGCAGTATGCCAGACGGAACCTTGACAGGTTTACAAACTTTGCATGTTATGAAAAACAAAACGTTAAATAATACCAAATAATGAGGGAGCGCCATTGCATCCGAGTAGTCAGCGAGATAAAGACTTTTATCAAGGGCTGCGTGTATACCGAAAGCTGTTCAGCGATATTTTATTCCTCAGCCGATTTATTTTTGAGATTAAATTTTAATCGATGTGTTGAATGTGTTATTTCAATTTTTGTATTTGTTTTTTATTTGCATTTTGCATTTGGTAGGTAATTTAGAATCGATCTTTCATATTTAGAATTCTTTATTCTACATGGCATCATTTACTGAAATCTTTCTTGCTCTCGAGTTGCGTAGTATTCAGCTGATGCCAACACATCTTTCATGAAGCGAACTCTTTCTTTGTCGTAGTTGATTCTGGAACAAAACAACAATACTGGGTTGAAAAAAGTGTTACCTAAAAATTGTTACCTGTTTTCGTAACTAAATCGAATAATGCAGATGCTGATGCAGAGATTGTCACAACGAAATTTGCAAACTTCGGCACATCTGGAAACTGTCCAATCTATTTCACAAAAGCGAAGTGGGGAAACTTCTGGGCACAATCGGATTCATCTTCCGGTATATATTCCATGACGTAGTCAGTTAATTTTCCATCGCCGACAAGCTTCGCATAGCGCGAAACAAATGTCGAACAGTGATTCTTGTTTTCCATGCGGCAATAGGCCAATCGGAGTCTAGAAGTTCAGGATTAAGAGACAGTCTACAATTTACTAAACTCGATATCGTCGAATTCACTGTCCTTTCGCACAGCAGTCATATCCTGAAAATAAAATTTGTTATTTTCGAAAAATGCACTTCTACTGACATCCAAGAACCTCTTGGCTGGAATCAGAGGATAATCGGAGGTCTTGATATTCTTAGAGATCACATCGAAGGTATCAGCCCAATCGATGCAATTAACTTCATGGGCGAAAATGAAGAGAGAAGCGAGTACCCACAGACGACCCATCTCGAAGCGATAAAAATAGAAATCAGAGTGCTTTAATACTTGAGTCAGAACCAATCACCTGATAGAGTCTGCAAATTGAATTTCGTGATTCATCTAAGCTGGTTTTTATGAGATGAAAACAATGATATTCATTGTTTATTTTTTATTATTTATTGTAATTTGGTTTTTTCTTTTGGTTTTTTAAAAATGACTTTACTCTTTACAATGTTGACCATGAAATATATGTCCCAGAAAACGTTTAGAATTGCTGACTAACGTAGTTTAGTTTTTATTGAGCCATGCAGCCAATTCGATTGTGCTTGACAATATTTATGTTTTCCAGTTAAGCGATATTTTTAATAGGGAAGTATGTTATGCAGGCACTAACGGATTTAATAGGGAAGTATGTTAAGCATGCACTAACGGCACTAACGGAGCATGCACTGATTTTCTTCGGCCAATAATCAACCCGAATTTATCAATAAAACTTTTTCTGTTTTTGTCTCTTTTCGAAATTGCGAAATCTTGTTTGTTGAAAATACATTTCTCTGATCTTCGTTGTCCATGAAAGTTTTGATAATCAATTGTTGCCAGAATCGTTTATCACCACATCTACCCCAGGAAATCGCAGTTAGGCACAAGCCAATCCATCAACACCGTACGTGTTTTGCACGGAATCTTCATAGACGAGCCACATACCGGCATGGCAAGTGACCGTTGCCTGAAATTTTCACAATTATATATCTCTTTGTCTCTTTGTTAGGCACGCACAAGATTACGAATCTAAAAACATCTTACTTTAATCGTGTCATACGGCTTTATGACCCAGACCTGACTTGGCGTATTTCTGACTCTAGTGCTGAAAGTATCTCAATTGAAGCTTAGCAGCGCATTTATTTGCCTTCCATTAAGAAGAACTCACGGTAGATCTTGAGAATTCTAAGTGTGGCCAGAGAGATGACCATCTATCCTTTCGTCATCTGTCTTGTTCGCTCTCTCGCAACACTTAGAAATCTCAAGATCTACAACTCGCCATGACAGGAATCACTCAGCTTCCCCTTATTATGACTCACTGTAGATGAGCGGCACGACCGCATGGATTGAGTACGTCCATAATGGCAGGCTGGGCTTGCGGCACAGGTTTCCACTCTGCAAGCTCCGTGCAAGGACACTTCTCATCACCTGTTGTTTTGTTTTAAATTAAGCACATTATTATTATTGTTGTTGTTGTTTAATTTAAGAATAGGATGTATAGACAGCAAGCGAACGAAAAGAAACACGGTTCGCGAAAAAATAAACCGTACTTGCGACCACGCAGGCGAGGGCGATAATGGGTATGTACGTATCCCTTCCGTCGTTATACGGTCTGTAGCGGTACCTAAATTATCGAATATTAAGAATGAAAGCGTGTGCATTCATGCACGGCTGGGAGTACACGAACAAACGACCTAAACAACACTCAAGTTCGATTTGGAAGCAAAACAGTCGAAAATTTTTATTTTTTCTTACATTGTGATGTGCATATTTATAATGGCACTTATGTTCGGAAACGGACGGTCGAGAAGGCCTTCCCGAATATGTATATAACTACCTCCATATATTGCCGTCTCTGTGTATATGACAATGGTGATTGTTGTCGAGAGTGATGCGACGTCCGTTGTAGTCTACCGCCCTGAAGAGTATGACAGCGTTTGTTTCAAGAAGGCGTCCCACGAACAGCGGGCGCCTATGCACAGTGAGGAATGAGAGGGCGCGCTCTCCTCATTACGCATGCTCTCTCGCTCGTTGCCTGCGCGCGCAAGGTCACTTGGAACGCAGTCAAAAGCTCATATCTCAGTTCAAACGAGAATGGAAAACATGGGAATTTCGAAAGGGATATAGGGTACCATCTCACATCGAGAACTCAATTAGTCAGATATTCGTAGGACACCTCCTTCAAATAAAAAAATTATTCAAAATTCAAACAAACCGTATGACGATTCTGTCGTCACCGTCCATCTTATTGCAAATCAAGAATCTGTTAATGCCCAGAAAAGCATTGGGCACAATCCGATCAATGCAAGGGTCATCACCCAACTCGGCCGTTATGTTGGACCGCACTAAAAATGCGCTGATTATGGGTGGATTTTCTGCAAATGTAATTAGTTTGCATCACTCAGTGCGCAATTATTCGTCTTGCAAAGAAAAATTGTATGTCGCCTCTCTTCACAAGCTATTTCACTCACCAGGACAGTTTATTGTTGTCTTTTTGAAGATCGTTGTTGGATTGGAGCAGATTTGGTCCGTCGCCTTAGAGGTTAGAAGAGTGCATGGAGAGGAGGGACCGGCTTCCTTGAAAGCGAAAGCAACGCACTGCAAACTATGAGAATTATTGTCTGCGTGTGAATTTAATATGGCGAGTCAAAATATCTTTTGCAAGTGTTTTCTGAATATTTTTTGCATTGCGAAATTTCCTGTATAACGATAGCGTATATATAAAAATTGATGGCGAATTAGAATATTTTTTTCATGTTAGAGCAATATTATGCATGCCTTTATGTGGAAACTGCAAAGCGCCTCGCAACCTGCAAACGACGAAATATTATTCAAACAAACAAACATATAATCAAACACAAAAACCTCTCTGAGTCTCGACTTCTGACCGCTCGAGCACTACGTAACGCATTGTTGTACGCGTTTGGACAAAACATTCTCCGATGTCGATGGTCTACAAAAGAGTTATGGAAATTGTTTTTTTATTTGCTAAAAAGCAGCTGTACAGAACACCTTCTTTACAAAAGCGTTCGTTGGTGAGAAACACTGTTAGCAAACGTTTGATGGTGATTTACTGACGTGTTGGTTAGCGGGTTCGACTAACGGCAGAAGCTTCTTGTCAACGAAATCGTCGTGGTAGTCCGCACAATGTTCTTTTTCTGCTGAGAGTAATTGATATGCATGCTTATTGTATGCAACAACCTCTCCAAATGATAATGATAGAGGGAGAGCTCACCCCGGGAACTGAGCGCATCCGTCGGTAGAAACAGTAATGCAGTTAGAACAAGGAGAATCATTTCAAACTGAGCGTTGCGCTTTCAAATCTCTTTTTAAGCAAAAGCAGCGTTAGCACTTGACCAATTTGCCTTTCATGTCGATTTACAACTTCTTCATCTTCAGAACATCAAACGGATTATTGGCTATAAAGCGCTCTCTTCGATTCAGCAAGCTATAGTCACAAGAGCCAAAACAATTTATTTTTGTTTTGTTTTCGAGCTTGTTACGAGGGAGCCGAATCTCGTTGGTATTTCTGGGTAGGACATACAGATCCCCGATCACTATCTTATTTGGGGTAACAGCCCTTGGGCGAGAGACTAGAGAGAGATTAGTAACATAAATGATCATCTTTCTATTCTGAGTGTCCTGATCTGTATAAAGATAGCATAATTCTACCCGGCTCAGCCTGCGACAGGGACATTCAACTCTACAGGCTGAAACTGCCCTACATTTCATCCGCCACTTTCCCTTTCCACGCGTCCGCATGAAAAGGGAAAGTGGCGAAGGAGTCTGCGGCTCTGGTATACCAGTCGTGACAAGGCGACTAGGGGAGAGTGTATACGCCAGAGCAATTGTTGATCACAAGCACGGGACATTACAGCTATATTTTATCCGCATGCTCGGAATTCTCCTCTCGAAAGGTCGTATATCCTAACGGTCGGCGGAGATAACATCGTCTCCGCCGCTAGAACAACGCTTGAGACAGAAAGCGAGAATACGATGGAAAGAGTTAAATTGCTCTAAGGATAGGAGAGGGATTAACCATGTCGTGACAAGGTCTGAAATTTTGGGTTGCCTAAAAATAATTTCAAAAATAATTTTGCTGCTTTCTGGGAAAACTTTGACGCATCCTTCCGGGAAAAATACAAATGATTTCGAAGATCTGAAACTTTGGCAAGGAGTTCCCCTGAACCGTAGGCATCAACAACAGAGTAAAATTTGACCGGCGGATTTTAAGATGATCGAATGAATTGAGACAAAGCAAACGTGTGAAAAGCATAGTTCATTGCAGGATATCATTTTAGTTGTTTACGGCTCTCGTTGCGTCTTCCTCTTTCTATTACCCTTCCTATTACGTCTTCCTATTATGCTCCATTTTCGTGAGCGCTTTGTGAAATTCATGATGCATATTTCGAATCAATTACGGGAATCACATTTGCAATCTCTTTTTTCTATAGTTGCTGTCAATATATTTCGAAGGTTTTATTAAGCGAAAGCGTTTATCAATTACAGTGCAAATGAAATCTCAGTTAAACACAAGCAATTCCAGTGACGCCGAATGTGTTTTTCACCGAATCCTCATAGACGAGCCACATACCGGCGTGGCAAGTGACGTGGGACTGAAAATATATGTGTTAGCATCTTTCTTTGAGATCTTCAAGGTAACGGCAGCAAAGGATCTCACTCGAAGAGTGTCATACGGCTGTATGACCCAGCTGTAGCCGGGCATCTTTGCGACCATGGTGCTAAAAATAATTTGTCGGTATATATTTTTCAATTTTTGTTTGCTGTGCATATATGTCAATCAACTTGTCCGCGTGCTTCTTTTTTACAGACTCACCAAATTAAAAAAAAACCCGTTATTGATTCGCTTCGATGTATGTATAATACTTTTTTTTTATTTCTATTTCTCTCTGTCCCATTCGTAACTCACTGAAGGTATGCGTTGCGCCCGCACGCATTCAGTACGTTCGGGATGGCTTCAGTGATGGGTGGTTGAGGGCCCCACACGGTGAGTTTGTCCTTGCACGGACACTTGTCGTCGCCTGCAATAATCATAGTTCAAAAAAATAATAAATAAATGTACAACCGTTAGTCTGTGTTCGCATGGCGGCAGCCAAAACATCAGCTATCGTGAGATTATTTTCCGTTCCACTCATAGTTGACCTTTGACTACCGTTCGATGGGCGGAATTAGGAAGAGGCCGGGTGGAGGCTAGTGATCTACCTGCTCTCCTCCCCCCTACCTCTCTCTCCCAGACAATCAATACGCTAACCAGCACATTGAGTTTGCTGAGCATTTGAAACGCACGATAACAATGGCTACTTCGATAGCCACTCATTCTAAACTTGAAACTATGTCTAGTTGAAAATACTATCGTACGTGCGTAGGAAGAACCCGGCCCCGGAAAAAAAGGAAAACAAACTTGCGACCACGCAGGCTAGAGCGACGAATGGAATGACCGTATATCTTCCAGCGCGATCGAACCGGTATCTAAATTTATATTATGTATATTTTGTATAATTATCAAGAAAAAAAACAACAGAATATGTTCCATTGTAATTCTGAAAAATAACAGAAATTAACTTTCACCTCCAGAAGGTACCCGATATATCGATATAGTTGTTGTGATCGTTGTCAAGGGTTAAGCGACGCCCGTTGAAGTCAACCACTCTGCAGGTTAATGACGGTTAATTCATCGCAATTTATCTTAGTACTCTCTTTCTCTATTTTGCCAAAGCTATGATAGAGGCTAAAACGATGGCAACTGACATCAAAAGGTTATTTCACAACAGAAGACAATTAATAAGGAATTCGGAATGTGAAAAATAATGTAGTTAAAAATTTAATTTAATATAAAAAAATAAATTAGCAAACAGACCTAATAACGATGAAGTCGTCTCCGTCTTTCTTATTGCAGATTCCGTGTCTGCCCACTCCCAGAAATGCGTTAGGAACAATCCGGTCGATGCAAGGGTCCTCGCCCAACTCGGCCGTGATGTTGGTGCGAGCTTTATATGAGAGGAATCGCCAGAAAATCGACCATTCAAGGGGGGTCGGCGGCGGTAGGAAATTTTGCCTAGCTGAAAAGTTCAGAGAAAGTACTTTTTATGAGGCTCTATCGAACTGCGTCGGCCGTTTTTGCATATCTCAACTCATTTTCGGATGGCGGATGATCGGAGCGGTCGCACTAATGGATTTTACATGAAATCAGGCTCACATGAATGGTCATAACTTTGTTCAAAATGAAGATATTCACATTTCCAAAGAAGTGATCGATAGAGAAGAACTCGGCCAAGATTTTCTCTAATTGCGTCATCATTCCAGGACCACGCGCTGATGCGGGGTGGTCGCTTTTCCGATAAAATGGCATAACTATTCAAAACGGAAGTTGCCCAACAAGCGACTATGCGGCTTTTGTAGCACGTATATGTATGTAGAAGATCTGAAAAAATCGTAGAGATCGAGAGGTGGGAACAAAAAAAGCGCTGATTCTTGTGCGCCGGTCTACATATAAGTATCCCATAACATGATCCCATACTCTTCATATTAGTTCCAAAAGTACCCAATAGCGTCCAAAATTCTTGAAAAACATTGTTAAGAACACTAACACTGGAATTGAGGCCATATTTTTAGAGAAAAGTGTCGCCTTATCATGCACAGTCCGGAAATTTAAAATCGCCGCTTTTTCTTATCTCAACTTCGAATGATGATCGGAATAGAACAGTTCTGTTTCAGGAGACCCCCTGAGATGTCTGAAAACTGATTAAGCAAAAAGGGCATCAATGAAGATGGTTTTCTATGTGTGGAGATCTTGAAATTTCAAAATATCGCAAATAAGGCTAGAATTGTGCTACCGAACTGTAACCATGACTAAAATGTAGCCATTGATGTCCTGAACATTTTCTCTGTTGACAGTATGATCCTATCTCATCTCTGCGACGAGCTACAGGGCCTAGAAGAAGGCGAGATTGCGTGGAAAGCGCGCGCGCGAGAGCGGGTAAAGAGAGGAGAGAGCGAGAGAGCACACGAGGTGAGAGAGTGCAGACAAGCAGAGCGCGCGTTCTCGGGCTATTTTTCGGGGTTTCTATGCCATGTAGCTCGTCGCAGAGATGAGATAGGATCACACTGTCAACAGAGAAAATGTTCAGGACATCAATGGCTACATTTTAGTCTTGGTTACAGTTCGGTAGCACAATTCTAGCCTTATTTGCGATATTTTGAAATTTCAAGATCTCCACACATAGAAAACCATCTTCATTGATGCCCTTTTTGCTTAATCAGTTTTCAGACATCTCAGGGGGTATCCTGAAACAGAACTGTTCTATTCCGATCATCATTCGAAGTTGAGATAAGAAAAAGCGGCGATTTTAAATTTCCGGACTGTGCATGATAAGGCGACACTTTTCTCTAAAAATATGGCCTCAATTCCAGTGTTAGTGTTCTTAACAATGTTTTTCAAGAATTTTGGACGCTATTGGGTACTTTTGGAACTAATATGAAGAGTATGGGATCATGTTATGGGATACTTATATGTAGACCGGCGCACAAGAATCAGCGCTTTTTTTGTTCCCACCTCTCGATCTCTACGATTTTTTCAGATCTTCTACATACATATACGTGCTACAAAAGCCGCATAGTCGCTTGTTGGGCAACTTCCGTTTTGAATAGTTATGCCATTTTATCGGAAAAGCGACCACCCCGCATCAGCGCGTGGTCCTGGAATGATGTCATTAATAAATGAAATGTTGACCGAGCTCTCTTCTATCTATCACTTTTTTCGGATTGTAAAAATCTTTATTTTGAACAAAGTTATGATCATTTTTGTGATCTGAATTTCATGCAAAATCCCTTAGTGCGACCGCTCCGATCAGCCGCCATCCGAAAATGAGTTGAGATATGCAAAAACGGACGAAGCACCTCGATAGAGCGTCATAAAAAGTACTTTCTCTCAGTTTTTCATCCAGATTGGTGATACAAATTTCTACCGCCGCGGACTGGTCAATTCTCTGGCGATTCCTCTCATATACACAATGGTAAAGGTAAGATTATTCCTTTACTCAACGCATTAGCGTCCCGCTAGGCCATTGATTATCGATTAATTGCGAGAGACTTTCCTCAGGAAAGTGCATTGATAGTTACTTTTTTTGTTTTTTCAACCTTTTTGAATCAGTTGAACCAATAAAACGTAAAACAGACACCCCAGCTTACCAGGACAAGCAGTCTTTGTTTTCTTGAAGATCGTGGTTGGATTTCCACAGACTTGTGTGGTCGCCTTTGATGTGAGAAGAGTGCAGGGAGAGGAGAGACCGGCCTCCTTGTAGGCGAATGCGGCGCACTGCAGTAGGTAACGATGTTCCTTTTATTTTGGTGTGTCCTCTTGTTTTTGGATTTTCTTTTTGCCCAGTACTAACAAAAAAGTAGAAAAATACTGACCTTAACGCGAATAGTGCAGAGCACCTCACAGCCTGTGAAGAATGAATTATACACGGCAAAACACTGAATAATTTAGGCAAAACCTCTTCGAGACTCGACTTTCGACCGCTCGAGCACCTCGTATCGAGTTGTAGTACGCGTTGATACGTAGCATTCTCCCGTGTCAAAACTCTGAAGAATGAAAGAATCAATATATTTATAGGTCGTGTCTCTAGCGTAGAAAGAATATCTTTATCGAGTTCATGAACGTTTTATAAGGCGATACTACAACTTACATTCACGTCAGCGGGTGCTGTTAGCGGCAGCAATTTTTTTCCATCGAAATCATCGTGATATGCAGCACACTGATCGCTCTCGCCTTGAAGAGATATTGCTTTATGCTATTTTCATCGCTCTAGTATTAGTTACTCAAAAACCAATTTTTTATCCCTACCAAAAACTATACGTTTGACAATAACCTTTAACAGCAAATGTAAGAGGGGACACGTGCTTACCCCTTGTGAAGTCATTATTCGCGGTAGTCACGCATACTACGTCCATCCTGAAAGCGTTTTAGCTCATTTTTCGTTAAAAAAAAGAGATTTTAAAAATTGTCGTAAAAACACCACAGCAGACTAAGTAGTCGAATAAAATCGTACAAATTGGTGACCATGCCGCTCTTCCAATATCCGTTTCGGTCGATTACAACTGCGAGATTTATCGAGTTGGGGCAACGTAAATCCTCATTGCCAGCATCTGGAATACACGTCGCGCTATCATGAGCAGACAATTGTTGTGCACTAGATCAATAACTTTACGCTATGAATGTGAAGACAACAATTCTTCTATGCGATTATTTGATGCCTATAAAAGGTAAACTAACAGAGCCTATTCTGCTTCGGTTCCCGGAGATAGCACATGGCCCATCGCGAATAGGAATTCTCCTGATACCACTTAATCTGATTGTTGTGGCGGATCAGCTTTTTTTGCACCCAGGCCGGATTTTTGGCAAGAATGTCTGAAAAAATATTGTTATGCTGTATTTCCGAAATAGTAAAATAATAAGTCAATCTGCTCACCCCTCACGAGTCTGTTGTCCAAATCGTTTGTAGGTGCTGGAAGTGCCATGCCGCGATCGGTACAGTATTTTTCTGCCTGAACAGTAGAGAAATGATACCGCCGTCTCTTCATTTTGTACACTCTCTCGCCCGCTCGGTCGACGAGAGAGTGCGTGAAATGAAGAGACGAGATATCATTTCTCGAGATCTACTGAACATGTCCATGTTTCGTGTCAATCTATAGATTCGATATTTTGCAGAAGAAGCCAATCAATTTCCCTTTTCTCCGCTTTTTTGCATTTTATGAACTTTTTCAGAGGAGATTAAAGTGAGCATAGCTCTTTCGCCTCTTTGAAAGGAAAGACGATTGATCTTTTGTTCTTTCTTCAACTTCTTCTCGTCGTTTTCTTTCCAGTACTAGGACAAAAAATTTTTTTTAAACTTACATCGGGGAAATTCATACTATTCGGCGCACGTACTAGGCACCGTCCGGAATGAAGCGCTGAATCAGCATCACACTTGTAGGAACTGTCTGAATAAGGAGGGCTGAGTTTATTGAGAACGATATAATACACCCCGTACCATAACTACAAATCACGTTCTTGGCTTCAGAAGAGCTGCTATCCAGATGAAATCCAGACTTCTGAGATGTGTATATTTTTTTTCAAATCGCATGTAAAAAAAGTTACCGTAACCATCAGTCCATCGAATACGTCAGATGGAGCATTCTGTGCAACCTGTTATACATTTTTAGGTTTGCAAGGGAATATTAACTGGACCGGGAACGTGACCTTCTGGACATTGCACAGCATTCTTCTCCGACAGAGAAGGGGGAGATCTTTACATATGTACTTGCGCACTTTGCATGAATCGAACTACAAGGCCTGGGCGGAGGGAGCGGCAGCTCTCCCCGCTCATTTTGAATTTTTGCAGTCCGATTACTGTGTGGCGGGAAAATTCAAAAGTTAATCCCCTTGTTCACCCTTTTCTGGAGAGAACAATGGGAGTCAGAATGCTGTGATTGGATATAAGTTTTCAAATAACCTTTCAAATATCGATTGTGTATTTAAAATCATATTTCAGCGAGAAATAGATAATTTTACGTGTTTGTGTTTTTTGTATGATATGTGTGTGTTTATCTACTAGGAATAGTGTACCTTGGCGCCCTTGAGGCTTCTCGAGCACATGCTCAGCGCGTCTCTGTACTGAACCTGTAATGCCTCTGATATGCATCGTTTCATAATCATTGATCTCTCTTCACTCAGATTAAAATACGGGTAATCGTCTCTTCAATTCACACACTCTCTCTCTCGCAACTCTGATCGACGAGAGAGAGCGCGAAATGAAGAGACGAATACCCGTATTTCGTACTCTACATGGAATGGTTATCAAGGTTGGAATACTATTGTCAAAATATGTAAGTACCTTGTTTAAAATCGCGAAATAACATCGATCTCCCTTGTAGATTGAGCGGAACGGAAGTGCATCGCACTTGAGTTTCGCATTATCGGCTGAAATTATTCCTTAAATTTCCTGCAATTTATCCTAGATAAATCTTCTCGATGGTTCTCCAAACTGTTAAAAAAAGCTGAAAACTGCTCGGAAGTGTGCTTATTTATTCAACCCTGTCCGACACTATGCCGTAGCTTGAGTTCGAGAGCAAACTAGAGAACCGGGAAGAGAAATAACTCACACAAGTGTGATCTGAGCGCATCCGAATGCAGAAAGAAAAGCGAAGTTAGGAGAAGGAAAATCATCCCAAAACTGAGCGCTCGGCACTCGATTCTCCCTTTTGAAGCAGCAAACATTTCTGCCTAACTGCTTTTGATGTTGCTTTACGATGATCTTCAGTGATTTAAAAATCTCGTTGCCTTCAATGCCCTTCAATCCCTTCAATGCGCAATACCAAACAAGATCGGAATATGAAAGAAGAAAAGAAATTCGTTGTCTTGCTATTTTTCATGCAAAATGCGATAATGAGATAATGCATAACGGAATGAACGCTATCAGAGAAGCGACCTCTTACCTTACGTTTTTTACGCTCTTTTAATTTTGTGTAGTAAATTTCACGAACAACCACTTTTAATTTTGTGTAGTAAATTTCACGAACAACCACGAAAATGCGTGAAGATTCTCTCAGATATTCTCTTCGTCTCACAAAGCGTTTATCATAAATCACAGCTAAACACAAGCCAATCCAGTGACGCCAAATGTGTTTTTCACCGAATCCTCGTAGACGAGCCACATTCCGGCATGGCAAGTGACATGAGACTAAAATACAGCAATCTTTTTAAAACGTGTCAGAGCGTGTCTCTATGTTTGAAATTCTCAAGCCGACGAAAGTGTAAAATCTTACTAGAATAGTATCATACGGCTGTATGACCCAGCTGTAGCCTGGCATCTTTGCGACCATGGTGCTAAAAATGATGGTGGAGTTCATTGTTACAATGTCATTGTAAATAAAGTGATTGTTCGTGTCTCTGTCCGTCAATATGCCTTCATTCCGATTATGTGAATCCACATAAAATGCTTGACAAATTATCTGTCTGTCAGACCGTGTCTGTCTCAATAATTACTTACTGAAGGTGTGCGGTGCGCCCGCATGCGTTGAGCACGTTCGGAATGGCTGGCGTGACGGGCTGTTGGTTACCCCACACCGTGAGCTTGTCCTTGCACGGACATTTGTTGTCTTCTGGAGTAATAATGCTTTTAAGATTAAAAAAAATAATATTCAAATAAGCTTAAGTCCAATTGCCGGTCTGCTAATAAAGCTCAGGCTCTATTTTGATGTCCTCTTTTTGTAAAAAAATATTTCAAACCGAACTTGCGACCACACAGGCTAGAGCGACAAATGGAATGATCGTATTCCTGCCATCACGATCGAATCGGTACCTATATTAAAATATTGTAATTATTTTTCGTGCGTGAAACCATTTCACGAGAATATCGTACAATCCAAGACTTTAACGCGCGCAAATAAATGCAAAAAAGTTCTCACTGTGGAAAATTACATGCAATAAATCATTGTCACCTCCATACATTGCCAACTCTATCAAGAAAGTTGTTGTGGTCGTTGTCGAGTGTGTAGCGACGTCCGTTGAAGTCGACCACTCTGCGAATTGATCATGTGATAGTTTCTTGTAAATGTTCCCTCGAGATCTCTCGTTTTTCAATCCCCTGGTTAGACATTATCTGCTAGAAAAATTATGCACAAAAGATTAGGGCATGCTGCTACAAAAATTGAGGCTCTGTACGGATTTGGTGGCCCCATGAGATTTTGGTGGCCCCATCAGATTTTGGTGGCCCCATCAGATTTTGGTGGCCCCATAAGATTTTTGGTGGCCCCATGAGATTTTGGTGGCCCCATCAGATTTTGGTGGTCCCATCAGATTTTGGTGGTCCCATCAGATTTTTGGTGGCTTCTGCATCATTTTGTGGCCCTTGAATTTAAAACGGTCAGTTTCATCATTGGAAATCACATTTGGTCTCACCATTCTCCATGCTATCTCGCTTTCTCTTTTTCTCTCACACTCTCGAGTCGGATTCACTTTGGGCGAGAGAAGGAGACAGAACCAGAGAGTATGGAAAATGGAGAGATCGGTTTGGATCAAAGTTGGGGCGGCGGATTCCGCCTGCATCTTACGCATCTCGCATCTTACACAGAACGTGCAGTTGCGAGATTTATGAGGGGTTTACATTTATGCGAGATTTAGAGATTGCGAGATTTATGAGGGACGCCACCAAAGGATACTGCACCGCCCAGAAGTGCTCCCCGAGCGACAGCACGACCACCCTCGCCACCCAGGCAACCCCACCCCCCAATCAAACGACCCCCTCGAATTCCCGGAGGACGCAAGCCCAAGCCCGGTAAGTAGCATGGGGGAGTAAGCCATCAGAGTCGCTGCTTCAGTATTATATATATGTATGTAAATATTATTGTGTGCTAAATTTAATTGTAAATATATAATCTCTGCTTTTTTTAAATTGTATGTAATGAATTTAATAATGATATGTTTATTCATACATATATTCATACATAATGTTATTCATACATAATGTGATTTCCAATGATGAAACTGACCGTTTTGGTGACGGATAATTCAAGGGCCACAAAATGATGTAGAAGCCACCAAAATTTCAAGGGGCCACCAAATCCGTACAGCGCTCATTATGGAGGGGCCACCAAAAATCTGATGGGGCCACCAAAATCTGAAGGGGCCACCAAAAATCTGATGGGGCCACCAAATCCGTACAGCGCTCATTATGGAGGGGCCACCAAAAATCTGATGGGGCCACCAAAAATCTGATGGGGCCACCAAAAATCTGATGGGGCCACCAAAAATCTGATGGGGCCACCAAATCCGTACAGCGCTCATTATGGAGGGGCCACCAAAAATCTGAAGGGGCCACCAAAAATCTGATGGGGCCACCAAAAATCTGATGGGGCCACCAAAAATCTGATGGGGCCACCAAATCCGTACAGCGCTCATTATGGAGGGGCCACCAAAAATCTGAAGGGGCCACCAAAAATCTGATGGGGCCACCAAAAATCTGATGGGGCCACCAAAAATCTGATGGGGCCACCAAATCCGTACAGCGCTCATTATGGAGGGGCCACCAAAAATCTGATGGGGCCACCAAAATCTGAAGGGGCCACCAAAAATCTGATGGGGCCACCAAAATCTGAAGGGGCCACCAAAAATCAGATGGGGCCACCAAAAATCTGATGGGGCCACCAAATCCGTACAGCGCTCATTATGGAGGGGCCACCAAAAATCTGATGGGGCCACCAAAATCTGAAGGGGCCACCAAAAATCTGATGGGGCCACCAAAAATCTGATGGGGCCACCAAAATCTGATGGGGCCACCAAAATCTCAAGGGGCCACCAAATCCGTACAGAGCCAAAATTGATAGGTTAACTGAAAAAGATACATTTTTTTTGTAATGAAAAAGCAAACCGTATGACGATGAAGTCTTTCCCGTCCATTTTATTGCAGATCAAATTTCTGCCCACGCCCAGAAAAGCGTTAGGAACAATCCGGTCGATGCAGGGGTCAGCACCGTACTCGGCAGTAATGTTGGTGCGAGCTTAATGAATGCAATTGTGAAAGTAAAGATTTCCAGTAAATGGGAAAGTTAATACTGCGGGCGCTCATTAGGGTTGAGAGTAAGGTATCGGTATCGAGAGAACCTCTTCCCCCATCTCCCTCTCACCTCGCGAATTCGCTGATCTTTAGCGAATTCGCGGATAGGGAGGGAAGGAGGAGAGAGGGGAGAGACAAGACGAGAGAGTGTGGGAAATAGAGAGAGACAAGAGGAGAGTCTCTTCCCCCACTCGGGCGAATTCGCTGGGAGGAAGCGAATTCGCTAGCTCTTCCCAAGATATCGCGAATTCGCTAGAGGAGAGGGAAGGGAAGAGGGCGCGAATTCGCGATACCGAACTCGCATCCCTAGAGCTCATTACTTTTTGTTTTTCAACCGTTTTTTTTTCAAAAATTTAATAAATTTCAGTATTTCCAATAGCCTAGCTCACCTGGGCATCCAGTTTTTGTCTTCTTGAAGATCGTGGTTGGGTTCCCGCATACGTGCGCCGTGGTTCTTGATGTGAGTAGAGTACACGGCGAGTACAGACCGGCTTCCTTGTAGGCGAATGCAGCGCACTGTAACATCACAACATCTGTTTCTTTGCTCATGTTACCATACGATTTTGCTTCATTTTTTTTCAGCAACGAAATGTAATTGCGCACCTGAATGCGCACGGTGCACAGCACCTCGCAACCTGAAAATTTTTTTTTATTTTTTTTATTTTTTATTAAAAAGACACAACCAAAATAACCTCTTGGAGACTCCACGTTCGACCGCTCCAGCACCTCGTACCGTGTTGTGGTGCGCGTGGCGACATAACATTCTCCAGTGTCCATGCTCTATAAATGCCCCCAAACAACACGCCACTATCATAGAAACTACTTTTTTGCGCTAGAGTCGTACACAAAAATCGATTGTTGGAATCGTCAAGAATTGATGATGATGCAACTATAAGACAACTGACGGATTGGTTGGCCGGTATTGCAAGCGGCAGCAATTTCTTCGCAGCAAAATCGGCGTCATAGTCATCACAGCGTTCTTTTTCGGCTGAAAAAAAATAATGATAAATTAATGATAAAAGTAATGAGCTTACCTTCAGCAGAATTAGTGAAGTCGTTATTCGCATTCTTCACACAGACAACGTCTACCCTGGAAACAATTTATTTAAAAAAATTGAGATGGAAAATCGAAAAGGACAGTTGACACACATACATACATATACTTAATTGGCACAAATGCATACTTAAAATTGGCTCCGACACCGCCCTTGGCCCAGTATCCATTCAAATCGATCGTGGCCGCCGTCGATGTGGAGCACAGTGTCTTGTAATTTCCAGGAACTGGAAAGGTGAATTTAAACTATTTATGTAACCATAAGAATTTCCTG
The DNA here is from genome assembly GCA_911812115.1 of Pristionchus exspectatus. Lineage (NCBI taxonomy): Eukaryota > Metazoa > Nematoda > Chromadorea > Rhabditida > Neodiplogasteridae > Pristionchus > Pristionchus exspectatus. The sequence continues at coordinate 19,412,568 of OU461584.1, read as the reverse complement.
ATTTTTTTTTCTTTTACTATATGAACCACCTATAAACTAAAAATTCATTCTCTAGTAGAAAATAATCTCTACAAAAGTGGGACACCCCGCGTCGAAGGGGGGGGGGGCATAATGTGCTGCAATCGAGCAATTTTTTGTTGGTACTGTGGTTGGTAATTTTCATGTTGATCCATGCCTTTCATGCTCAGAAACGAATTGCAGTTTTGCCCCGCATAAAACTGCATACAACTCGGTTTTCATCCTTCTTGGACCAAATATGACTGATTTGCATTATGAAACTTTTTTTTTCTCTTTTTTGAAGGTTTTAATTTTTAACTTTATGAAGATCTCATATGTTCCAGCTGATTTTATGATCATTCTACGCGCCTTGAAATTCTTCCAATGCCGACATTTTTTTTCGGGAAAAAAATGACAATAAGGGAGACCGTGGCAATAAGGGGTACCCCTGACCCAATGTGGTCACATCGCAATTAAGGCGACCCACACAATATGGGGACCCAAGCTGTCCCAGATCAAGTCATTTGATAGAACAGTTTTCTTAGCTATTTTTGTCTTTTTTCAGCCTTGTCTCACATAAAATGGTTCTTACCAGTTCTTCGAGTTTTCTTTACAGTAGATCGTTAGTGGTAGTAACGGGATGAAGATAACGGGATGGTTTCCTACCATACTAAGGCTCCAAATATATCCTCAAAATATACCTCAGGCGAATTGGGAGCAAGTAAACCGGAAGCAAAACTTACGTACCAACCTAATACTACCCACATAAAAATCAGTTCGATCGGGGTCTTTTGAAGCCATTGCGCCACACCTCCCCTTCCGTTCTTACAGATAATTCTCTTTAAATACTACGCTTACATTGTCGGAGAATAACGTCTGACCCGTCGTCATGGCCAAGGTACTCTCGAATACACGGGCTCCACCTTGAGTAAGTATGTCCTTGATTCCATTTGAATTTGTTTTCCCGCACCGAGGATTTGCGCACCCACACGGGATAATTCGTGATCATAGCTGGAAAAACCGAAGGATATTTTGTTGTGTTCGAAAAAATGACAACAGTTGATGATCTACTTACTAGAGTAATACGGTTCACTGTCTCTTAATAATTCGGTTCACCGTCTCTTCACTTCACACACTCTCTCGACCGGTCGAGTGGTGAGAGAGTATGTTCAATGAAGAGACGGCGACCCGTATTGCTCACTCTCCTACTAACCCCTCACGAGTCTGTTGTCCAAGTCGTTGGTCGGTGCCGGCAGTTCCATTCCGCCATCGGCACAGTAATTGGTTGCCTGAAAATGTGAAAGGTTACGCGTCACAGCATTCTCACCCCCCATGGTTCTCTCCAGAAAAGGGTGAACAAGGGGATTAACTTTTGAATTTTCCCGCCACACCGTAATCGGACTGCAAAAATTCAAAATGAGCGGGGAGAGCGGCCGCTCCCTCCGCCCAGGCCTTGTAGTTCGATTCATGCAAAGTGCGCAAGTACATATGTAAAGATCTCCCCCTTCTCTGTCGGAGAAGAATGCTGTGGCGTCCTTCTAGAGTTACATTTGTCTCTATGCATATTATTCATCTTTACATGGCGATTAAAGTATCTCGGACTTCCTTTGAAGGAGATATAAGTTTGCACGTTCATTCTCCCTAGCAATGAACCATTAAAAGGCTTTTAAAAAAAGCTTACATCGGCAAAAGTCATCTTTTTCGAGGCTCGAACTAGGCATATTCCGGAAGCTAGCACTGAACCTTCATCACACTTGTAGGAACTGTCTGAAAAGGCCATTGGTTGATTAAAAAAGAAGTATGCTGGAACTTCCATGGGCTCTAGAGTTAAACAGAAAGCCGATTTCCAATTGACTTTGTTGTCTAGGCAATGAAAATTTAGAAAGATGACATGAAAGGTCAAAAAAAGTTCAGAAAATTTGATTTCTACATGTCACTTTTCAACGGTTCCTAAAGAGTGACGAGGCCTCGGCTGATACTTCCAGCTCGGAACTTCTGTTTTTAGCTCACAATCAAAATTTTTGCACAATTTTTTTGCAGAATTTTTTTTAATCGCATGAAGCATCACTCGCCGTAAATGCAAAGCACGTTCTTCGCTTCAGAAGTGCCGCTATCCAGAAGAAATGCCGACTTCTGCAGCGAGATTATTTTCTTTTAGAATGCCTACAAAAAACGACTTACTTTCACCATCAGTCTATCGAATATGTCAGCAGGAGTATTCTCTGCAACCTACAAACCAGATTTTGAAATGATTTCGGGATTGGGCAAAGCGTACCTTGGCGCCCTTTAAAACCTTCGAGCACAATTTCGGGCCGTCACTGTTCCCGGTCTGCAATGCACGAATGGCACAGATTCATTTATTTTATTTTATTTTTTCCCGCAGATTTAAGGATGTGAAGGTGGTGAATACTTCTTCACGAACCCTTGTGCAATTCTCACCGGTGAGTATGCAAAAAGAACATTATTTTCAATTACTCCCTCTCACTATGCAAACTCCGCCTCCCTTCTTATAAAGTAAAGTAAAGTATCGTACATCGCTCCCATTACCGAACAAACGGCCTTTTTTTACCTTTTCGGACTTTTTTTCCTTTTCTCGAATATGCATTTAATATTCTTGCTTTATGTTTCATATTTTTTGTCCACCCCGATAACTGGACGAATACAAAAATTGGCCGGTGAAATATTATTTTAAATGGGTGAAAAATTACAGCCGTTCCTCCTATTTTTTGCTTAAAATGCGGCTCTGCTAAAATGATGGCAATTGATTACGGTAGAGCCGTATTTTATGTAAAAGTAGGAGTAACGGCTCTCATTTTTCACTCATTTAAAATAATATTTCACCGGCCAATTTTTGTATTCGTCCAGTTATCGGGGTGGACAAAAATATGAAATATAAAACAAGAATATTAAGTGCATATTCGCGAAAAGGGAAAAAAGGCCGAAAAGGTAAAAAAAAGGCCGTTTGTTCGGTAATGGGAGCGATGTACGATACACTAAAGTACACTCACTCGACCTCCTTTCTCTCGTCTCTTTAAACGTCGCAAAGCATTTTTCGCCCGGGGGTGATGATTATCTCGATTCTCTCGTCTCTCGTGATAGTACCTTTAGAATTGCGAAGTAGCATCGATTTTTGATGAATATTGAACGGTGCAATAGTGCATCACACTTGAGTCTCGCAATTTCAGCTGAAATTTTATCGTAAGCGACTGGCTTCGTATTTCCACATGAAATGCAATGTTAAATGTTCAATTCGCGCAGGTATTGGAGCCTTTAGCATAACCGAGCCCTTAATTATCGTTATTAGATGTAGGGTTCACCCCTCGCCGACTCGCATACGTGTTGTACGTGATGAAGATTGTACATATACAAATTACTCACAAAAGTGTGACCTGAGCGCATCGGACTGCAGAAACAAGAGAGTGTTCAGAAGAAGAAGAAGAAGGAAAATCATCGACAACTGAGCGTCAGGCACTCGCTTCTCCATTTTATGCAGAAAAAATACAGTAAAAGCTGCGTTCGACGTCGTTAAACGACTGTTCATCTTCAGGGATTCTTCTTAACGATCTCTATGCGATTTGTCTCTTCCAATGCCAAAGCGAAACAAGATCGGAATATGAAAGATGAAAGAATAAAGAATAGATACTGCAAAAAGGAGTGATAATTCATAACGGAGACCAAATAGGTTTCCTGTGCCGTTATCAGAGAGGAGTGTTTGTATCCTACGTTTTACATCAGGCATTCATGCTTGAAACAATTGTATTTAAAAAAAAAATTATTCAAAGATGATTATAATTTTATTATTGACTCTTCATCCATGCATCGTACACCGCCTTGAACTCATCCCGGTACTTCTGCACTTCCTTATCGTACTCTTCTATGCCATCAAAGTCGTATTTGATACCGCACACCCGTTCGCACACTCCAACGCAGTAATCGTATTTTTGCGTGTTATATTCAATGCATCCATGGGCCATGCAGCTGAATAATATATTAGTTCAAAATACTATATGTGCTATAAAATTTTTACCGAGAAACGGAAAAATTAGTTTTGATGTATTTTTGTTCGCAATTCAAAATCAATGTTTGGGATCATCTTAAAATATAGGCATAGCCATATTTCTCAGAGAAACTTATAGAAACCCATTACTCGTATTTCAAACGATACAAATGAATTTTTCCCATTGTTGTCTTACCCCTGTACGCAGTATTCCGTATCGCCCTCCTCACTCGTCACGTAGTGATCAACGGGCATCAGCAAGTACTGATCGATGTACGAGCACAGGAATCGATTGCGGAACCCGTAGCACTGACCACTGTGCATTTTACGCTATAGAGTACGTGCAATACGGGTCGACGTCTCTTCACGTCCCACTCTCTCTCGACCGGTCAGAGTTGGCGAGAGAGTGCGTGAAATGGAGAGGGACGACGACCCGTATTGCGCACTCACTTGCACTGGGGGCTGTCGACCATGCGACAGTAGCGCAGCTCGCAGCTGAAATATAATTGTTGTACACACAAATATAATATTCAAGTATTGCTAATTAATAAGTGTGACCAGTCTTTTTGTATTAATTAGCAATACTTGAATAGTATTTTTGCGTATACAACAATAATATCTATTTATTCATTTATTTAACACACCCTGAAAAGCGCAAAAGTTTAAAAAAATCATGTCTCATACATTTTGAATGTGGAGGTAATACAATTGCTACAATCTAGAATTTGAAATCATGAATTCTTACTAAAGCCGCTTCGGTTCAGAGGAGCCTGCGACTAGTTTCTGCGAAAAAAAGGTTATCGAAATTGAACTATTAATAAATTTACGCACGTCCCAATGAGTCTTCGGAGCTGTGCTTGTGTAGGTGGAAAAATCAATTTTGCCTTCTGCATATTTAAAGAAGGCCTCTTTTTGTGCTGTAATTTTTGTTTAACAAGTAGAAAAAAGTTTAAAATTACCATAACAAGCAGATATCAGTGAAAGAAGAGCGAGGAAGAGGAAGTGCATCTATCGAATGGTGATGTGGAAGTAAATTCGCCTTTTTATGTGCTTCAAATTCCCACGTTATGTTGCGCGCAAATGGATTCATGCAATCATTTATCGAATTTTTAAAAAGGTGCTCTGCAAAATTTAATATTTTTGAAATGAAATCTTCGTGTATGAATCTTGCTTTCATTTCATAAAAAGATTCCCGTAAACCCTAAATTAAATAAAAAGTAGTTCGCTTGTCAGAATCAATATCATAAAAAAACTAGAGATGAAACAGAATACGTGTTAATAATGTTATCATTGATGACGCTAGAGGTTCAGTTCAAACAATAGTTTTATCAATTATAAATATTGAGTTCTTCCGCAACAGCATCTTTGAATTCTTCATAGGAGCTAGTTATCGTTTTGAGATATTTTACAATTTCCTCATCAAATTCAGCGTGGTCGGAATACGAAAATGCTATTTCGCACAACTTAGTGCATGTTTCACTGCAAATCTCTCCTTCGCACTGAGAATTGCATCTGCAATTTTGTATAATAAAAGATTTTACTGTCACAGTGAATCGGCTTGATACTACTCGGCTATGGCCGGAGAAATAACCAACGTCATTAAACACTACATACTTGTTCTCACACGTAGGCACGTCGGGCCCAGCCTTGAGATACTCGTTGCCAGCCCGATAGTGTTTGCTCCAATTGTAGCAATGTTTTCTGCAGTTCTTCTTATCTTCACCTCGGCAATATGTGAGATAGCAACTGCAAAGGGAAATATATTATAATTAGGTTTTTGATTTGTTCCAACTCATTCTGCTGCGCGTTTGAGATGTGCCTGCTATTCTGAAAAAAATATTAAAATTAAATTTTTTAGTAGCATTCCAAACTTTAAAGTGATGTAACATGGACGTGTTCTTGAAAATTGAAAAATCAATGTGCTCCAGGCCGAATTTGATAAACTTCGTGTCGATTGCCGTCTCGAAAGAATCATGAAGGCGATGAAATTCCGCCAGGAACAACTCGTATTCCTTGTCATATCGTGCCTTATCTTGGTAGTCATTACCTACAAAGCGTGTACGTCAAGGGCTGTCAGGGTGAGGAATCTGAATCGTCTTTGCGTGCGCTCTCACGCAATAATGATCGGTGGTATAGCCAAGTTACGAGACTTTTTCGGTCGAATTATTTAAACAAGGTGTTTTTTTTTAATTTAATAAAAATAAATACATAAATGAAGTTAAAAATTGCCCACTTATGCTGCACAATAATTGGCACGTGGCCGTACACATGCGTTGAGGATTGCAAAGCGAACAACAGCTAGAAACAATAGCGTTGCATTGCAATAATGTCTGCCAAACCTATCCACACAAACGTCTGAAAACTTTTGGTTTTCCTGTCCCGCCGTTAGAATAGGCGGAATGGGCTGACTAACAACACCTTGCAATGCGTACGAAATCACTTGTTTTTGGGCAGTACTTCGATCTAAAAGGAGCATTTTAGACACCATCGTTCTGCGGGAAATTGTTGATTTACCTTTATATTTCTCGACATCAGCACACAACGATCGACATCTTGCCTTGTCTTCTAATCGGCAGTGTTGATACAGGCACCTTGCAAAAATGTTTATCAGGACTTGGGGCACTTCTCTGTTTTTTTTGGCCCAGCCATTTCTCGCAGAGTATCTCCTCCCTATCATTCTCATTCTCTACCCACAGCGCATTTAGAGCGGTTGTTGGCTGGGCCCAAAAAAACAGAGAAGTTCCGGACTTAGAGTACTGGAACCCACTTCACGTAATCGGTTTTGTTCGAACCAGTAGCTTCCAACTCCTGAAAATGGACTTTAAATGAGTTTAAATAAAAACACAAAAAACAAGATATTTCAATATTAATTCGGCCTAATTGTTGGTAACAAATGCGACACTACATTTTTCATGCAGCCCAATCAATTTACCTTTAAATATTCCTTGTATGGAAAAAGCGAATACGTTGCGGCGTCAACAGTTTTTCCGACGAATCGAAGTTGCCAAATCCACAACGGATCTTCGCTGGCCAATGACAGCAGAGGTAAAAGTTGTAGAGCGAGGAGGTTCATAGCTCTGGATATTTCCAGCATTTCACTCGTTTAATAGCGCGCATAACCCATTAAAGCAATTTTATTCGCTGATTCGAATGAAGAAATTGAGTTTTTTATTTCAGTTAAATCTTTTTTTCATGTTAATTAGATATGTGTTTATTGTGTACCTATAATTGACCTATTTATTGAAGAGCATTCACGAGAGACACATTATCATGTAATTGTGAGCCAAAATTTCAACATCAACAAATAGCTGTATGAATTAAAAAATCGCAAATAAAAAAATAAATTTATCAGTTAGCATGTTCGAGTTCATTGGAAATTATTTTGTGGAACTCCACCAATAGATTATTGAGGTCCATTGTGTATTTCTCCAATTCCAGAAGAAATTCCGCATGGTCTGGATAGGTGAAGAATGTGTTGCACAGATTTGTACACGCTTCATTGCAGACTGATCCTTCGCACTGAGCGTTGCATCTAAAAACGCCACGTATAATCAATATCTTACACGAAGTCACAATAAACCCTATGCACATTGAGCAAAAACAACTGACCGCTTCTCACACTGTGCCCAATCATTTCCGATGGTTTCATGCGTTTTGGCGTGTCGGTAATGTTTGGCCCAGATGAAACAGTTATTTCTGCATCCATTTCTGTCATCTCCCCGGCAATAGTTCAAGTAGCAACTTCAAAGGACATATTTCTACAAGATAAGCAAGGGATTGCGAGCACTCGTTCTGGTTTCCGTCAGGCATGCTTTTGAGGTTCTGAAATTAAATTAAATTTATATGCTCTTTTGAGAATATAATCTCACATTGAAGTGATGACGGATCTCTGTGTAATTATAACTAAAGAAGTTCATCCGATCCAGTCCAAATTTATGGAACTTTTTCTTCAATTCAGAGTAACTGATTTCCATGAGGACAGGAAATTCGGCACGAAATGCATCCTTTTCCTTGTAGTATTCGGACCAGTCAGCATATGTGTCGCGTATTCTGCATAGTTTCCACCACGGTTCCTGATAGCTACTGGGTGAACCACACGGAAAAGAGCAGCTAAAATTAACTTGTGAAAAGGAGCCTTTTGGTTCAACAAACTTGGCCACACAGCTCACTTCGGACATTAGTTGCTCGTCCAAGCTGAGATTGGGATCCGTAAACGCTTGTGCCTGTCCGGGGGAAAGGTAGGATATGAGGCTGTTCGCCTAAGGTTCAACAAGCCTCCACAGGGGTCGGGAACAGGTAAAAAATCGAAAACTCCAACAAGTTGGCCCTAGGGGTTATTTTTGACCCTCTACACGCTGGTGCACTCGATTTCGCAATATGTCCCCTCCCCGCTCCAGGAGGGGCACCCCCCATTTTGGCCCAAATCGCGTTTTTCGCTTATAATTCCTCGGAAAGTCGTCAAAAATGGGTGAAATCTCATGTATACGACCAGAATTTCGATCTCTATCTCGTGGTTATGCTGAATTGTCATGATCTGTTTTCGTTCTCGAGAAAATGTCGATTTTTGAACCAAGACTTAGGGCGAGGAAACCCGTCTAGAGTAGAAAGAGGAGATTCTCCTGATCATTTTGGTATATTGGACTTGGGGATATATCTGACATACGGGTGTTTTTTTGGGGGTGGAGCGAAACGGGGACACAAAATTTTTTCGCAAATATCCCCGTGTTTGTGCTCATTTTGAAGAGCTCGTTAAACTGATCATTTTTTGTGTTGGACTTTTTCATGAAAATGTTTCCTTCGGAAATTACAATCGCTCAAATCCGCCGTTTTTGCGAGATGTCCGATAATCACTTTTTCGATAGCTGTAACTTCATAAGGAATCATTTTCATGAAAAAGTCCAACACAAAAAATGATCAGTTTAACGAGCTCTTCAAAATGAGCACAAACACGGGGATATTTGCGAAAAAATTTTGTGTCCCCGTTTCGCTCCACCCCCCAAAAAACACCCGTATGTCAGATATATCCCCAAGTCCAATATACAAAAATGATCAGGAGAATCTCCTCTTTCTACTCTAGACGGGTTTCCTCGCCCTAAGTCTCGGTTCAAAAATCGACATTTTCTCGAGAACGAAAACAGATCATGACAATTCAGGATAACCACGAGATAGAGCTCGAAATTCTGGTCGTATACATGAGATTTCACCCATTTTTGACGACTTTCCGAGGAATTATAAGCGAAAAACGCGATTTGGGCCAAAATGGGGAGTGCCCCTCCTGGAGCGGGGAGGGGACATATTGCGAAATCGAGTGCACCAGCGTGTAGAGGGTCAAAAATAACCCCTAGGGCCAACTTGTTGGAGTTTTCGATTTTTTACCTGTTCCCGGCCTTTGTTGAACCTAAGGCAAACAGCCTCATATATCATCAAGATTTCTCTGACGCAGATCTGTAAGGATATGTTTGCATTGATATAAATTAATTCCTGAATACGTACTATCTATATTACTAATGATATCACACAGTTCGTGACAGTGGTGATTGTCTTCGTCCATTCGACAGTAGCGGAACATGCACCTGCAACATCGAAACTACACTGTAGTCCCGAATTTACCTGATCAACTATTTTTTCGAAATGGCAACTCGCCTAGTGGGCAACTGGAATTTTGGCCCGTACTTTTCTAGCGCCTGAAACTTTCATTTTCTATACTTTCATTATCAGTTGCTAAAACTAAGCCTACCTGAAGATATTTCTTGGCTGAAAATGTATGGTACTTTGAAGAGTCAACATGTTTTTGTGCAGAGCGGAGTTTCCAAATATCGAAAGGTGTCCAGAATTCGGCGGAATCGAGAGCAACAGCAGGAAGAACAGGAAGTATGGAAAATACGAGAAAAAGCATCTTTCGGCCTGATCGTTCGCACTGATCATTCTTTACATAGTACCCATAACAAATTTATTTTATGTGGTGAGCTGAATCGAGTAGATAACTCTGTTTCGAAATGTTGTTCTAGAAATCGATACTCGAACAAGAAATATTGATTCTATTTTTCAAATGCATTGGCAATTATAATTTTTTAAAAATTTGACTATGTAAAATCCAGAAATCAATATTTTACATATACTCTCTTTACATAATCTATTTCTCTTTTCCTTCTTCACTCTTTCTCTCCCCTCCCCTCCTCTTTCCCTCATTCGCTCCTCGCGCGCTCGTCTCCTCCGGTCGACACCTCTCCAGAGGAGCCAAGAAATCGATAATGTGAGCTCAACCTGCCTGATGATCCCTACCGTATCTGCCACTCCATACCGAAGTGTTCCACCGTGACCTGCCAATCTACCGTACTCGTACCGTAATATCTCAGGCTGACCGAGATTGCTGATCGAGTGCACGAACAAATGTGGACGACTGCAGAGACAATGAGAAGAAGGGCCGTCGCTGCGGGAGATTCAGTCTTGAAATTGGGAGATAAGGTATACGGTAGGGCGATCGAGGACTGAGTGGAATGGAATCATTGGAAGACTATCGAACCCTTGGCCCCGTGTCTCAGTTGTCATTACCGTAATCCATCTCCACATCATGCCGCGAAGCCATGACTACCGTACCGATGGAACGGCGCCAAATAATCGGCACTGCTTTACTTCGCGGTACCAGCCCAAAATGGGGGAGGGGAAGGGAGGGAGAGAGGAATGAGAATGATAGAGAGGGAGAAAGAGAATGAGAGGGAAGAATCATTGGGAGTATACTGTAGCAATAATCAATATCGAATTTCTACTCAAATCGATTTAGTCGACCCATTTGCATCACATTATCCTTTCATTCCACCAATATCTGGCAATCTTTCTCGGTTAATCTCTTTCTCACTCTCCATCTTCCTCACTCTCTCTCTCATCCTTTGTTAAGTCAGCCTATAAAATGATTTTTTTCTTCGTGCCTCTGGTCAGTCTGGCCCTCTTCCTTCGAGGAAGAGGGTGGGGTGCTCTGTCCCCCGCAGACTAGTTGCCCTCCAGGGCAGGGCCAACGCCTATGGGCCGTCCCCTCCCCCATTTTGGGCTGGTACCGCGAAGTAAAGCAGTGCCTATCTAACTATCTATCGATCGATCGATCGAGGACTGAGTGGAATGGAATCATTGGAAGACTATCGAACCCTTGGCCCCGTGTCTCAGTTGTCATTACCGTAATCCATCTCCACATCATGCCGCGAAGCCATGACTACCGTACCGATGGAACGGCGCCAAATAATCAATACCGTAATCCCATTTTCAGGTTCGCGTGGCTGGCGATCGACTTCGTGATGTTTCCGAGCCGGCGTATCTCGATCTCAAGGATTATGTCAGTAGAATGCAATCAATAATGAAGATACCGTATCCCTACAATGACCGAAATATTTCATTACCGTCAGCACACTGTAGCATCGAGCAAACTATCGTAAACATTAGGATACCGTACCGTACTCCTACCGTACCCTTCCAGAATCATATTGTATCATCTGGCAAGATGCCGCGTCATCAGTCCCTAAAATAATCAATAAATAAAGCAACCCGACCACCCCTCACCCTTCCCTGACCCCAAAATGAGTTGTTATTGATAATTTTCGTTAAGGTTTCCTCCGCTGTCGAGGACACTAAACCATTCGAGGAGCTCGTTGAAGACGATCGACACACACTCATTGAAATGTACTTGGGAACGTCGGTGAGGAATGGGTTATGGTAGATTGGATAAGGTTACGGAACCAGGAGTAATCAGGAGTACGATATCACTGGGAACGTCGGTGTGGGGTTGGGGCCACCGAAGGTGGGGGAGGATTACGGTACCATGGATACGGGACCAGGTATCGATCTCGATATCGATCTATATATCCTCTTCAGGTTCTCCTCATCGGTCTGTCTCTGGGCGAGCTCACCGGCTCTTCCTCACTGATTGTGCCCGTGATGGAGTGAGTGAATAACAACAACAACAACAAAACAATAACAATAACGACAACGGCAAAACAATAACAATTCCTCTTCAGTTACCTCTTCTCTCCGTACGCAACTTTTGCACTGCTCGTCCTTCTGCCAACTCGCTTCGGACTGCTGCTGAAGAAGACTGGTGAGGGATATCAGAGATCAAAGATCAAAGATCACGGATTAAATATCACATTGAATCATTTAAGCAATGGACGACACTGAACGTCGCACATCCATCTTCGTGCTCTCATTTCTGATGGGAATCTTGGGTGAGGAAGGAATGATGGAAGGAAGAACTACCTCAAAGCTGTCCCATACCGTATCCAAATACAGCATCCAAGTCCCTGCCAGATACCGTATCCCTGATTATTTTGTTCTTCTACAGTACCCCTACCGTACCCTCTCAGGATCCTTCACGTTCGGTGGTCCTCGTTTGCTCGTTCTCGCTCCCTCCCTTCTCTTCCTCACGCCTACTGTACTCGCGCTTACGGTAAGTTACCGTATCCCGACGGATACTGTAACCCTACAGTACTCTGCTTCCACCTGACCCTTTGCAGATCGATAACCAGATTATCTGTGTCCCGAAAGGATTCGATCGTCACAAGATCCTAATGGGAGCGGCCACTCTCTCGCTCGTCCTCTCTACCGTACTCGCCTATTTCCCAGTGAGGATACGGTAGTTATTGATTGGTTACGGTATTCAATTTTAGATCGGTCACCTTCACAAGACGACGCTTCTCTACTTTACCGCCCACGCCGCGTTCCTCTTTGTACACGCTCAGGTATTCGGTAGAAAGAGTACGGTATCGATGTCGATCGATAACTGATTCAGGGTAGGGTACCATTCAATACTTTGTCAGGTCAGCTCTGCTCGTCTCAAGGACAAATCGCTGTGCCAGGGAGTCGGTCAGCTACTCTACGTCGTTGGAGTATTCGCCATTCAGGTATACTGTAATACCGTATAATGAAGCTACCGTAACCAAATCTGGGCTACAGTAGCGCATCTACTTCAATTCTACCGTAATCTTACCGTACCCATTTGCAGCTGCTGCTCAGCGCCTTCTCGGGATGAACAAAATCAAAATTTGTGAACCGCGATCGTGCGAGCAGTCAATAATCCCAGCTCGAATAGGGATAAACTTGTTTAGCTAGGCTTGCAAATGCTGTAATTGTCTCATTGCATTTAAAACAACAGAGCAGCATTAAAACACATGATAGAACAGAAAGCATAGAAGTGGTTAAATTATGAAATTATGATTAGGGTAACGTGCTCTCCAAGATAAGACTTTACAAATGTTTTCATTGGCTTCTCTTTGGAAATGAGAAGATGTAAAGATCGCTTGAATTCCTAGCTTCAATCAGGATATAGTTCCTCTATGGGTCAGTCCATTCTCCTTCCTCAGCCTCGCCTGTCCTCTCCCCCCTCACACGCTGCCTGCTAGGCTGTGAGAAGAGATCGAGCAATGTGATTGAGATGCGCACTCTCTCACTTTCGCACGCTCTCTCGCTCACTGTAGTAGCTGTTCTCGCTCTTCCTCTCTCTCCCCTACTCTCTAGCTTTGTATCGGCGCGACGCGTTCGGTCGCGTCGCGTGGCGCGCAGAAATGCGCGTTTGAATTAGAACAGGAGCGTCCCTTCCCTCCCGTTAACCATTTACAAACTTCCCGTAATTTGCCGTTCTCGCGATGCGTGTAGTGAAGCTGCTGAGCAACCATTCTTAAGTTTCTTCTGCTCCACAATCCGATCCTCATCTGTATCGCACTCGCCCATCCTTTTTTTAACCCACTTTGCTGCTTCTTCGATCAATTATCATCGCTCCTTTTATTCTCCTATTCCGATGCTCCTTCTACTTTCTTGTTCGCACATGACGCTGCCAAATTGTTCCGCTCGATTGTCACTATTCTCCAATTCTCCACATTAACGATCGTATGTTCGATTCCCCTCTCTTCCGATAATTGTTTAAATTGTATGTCTTTGATCCCTTCTGCCTCCCTTTTCCTCCGCCTCCTCCTACGCTGTTCATATTCGAATCTCGCGCGACGTTATTCCTCCTTTCGTGATTTCGAGTATCCTGTCGCGCATTTTTTAGAAAATTACGGTCAATCTATTGCCATTGCAGTTGCCAACCTCTCAACCTCAACAGGCGATCGGATATGCCCAGCACACCTGCAAGTGAGTTTAACCGCTCATTCAATCAGTTTGTATTTTTGTTCAGCTGGTCAGAATGAAAACGCGCATCAGTGTGAGAATATAGGCAAAAAAATAGTATAGCATCTCGGCTCAATGAAAAAAAAATGTAATAATGATAATATTTTCAGAGAAGAACGCTCCGATGGTCGACGACGACGGCGAGACACTCTACATTGTGGAGAAGATCCAGAAGAAGAGAGTGACCGTGGATGGCAAGGAGGAGTTCTTGGTGAAATGGGTGAGTTGGATTGAACGCCGGCCACAGGGCATCATTTGCACAAGAGAGATCGTGAGTAATGAGAATGGTCTTGTTGAAGATTTTGGAAGAACCGGATAAACCCACAAAATGCCATATTTCAGACAATTTAAAGCATTCTTTTTCTTTAGGAAGTCTTTTATTATCTAGTCTCTTCCTAGCAGTTTCTCTAATCTTTTCGTCTCATAAACCATGTTTGTTTTTAATTTCAGGTCGGCTACAAGAAGCCGACGTGGGAGCCGCGCGACAACCTCGACTCCACGAAGCTCATGGTCGACGAGTTCGAGAAGAAGCTGGCCGCCTCAGGTAATATCTATCCCCCGCATTTAACGCGGGTGAAAATGGGAAGCGTATTTCAAGTATGTAAGTTAGTGTCGCTAGAAATCACTGAATAGCAGGGTATCGCAGTCTGACAAGCATGACTGTAAAGTCGCTTGATGTGCAAACAAGGAAACCGAGGATGATGAATGCGCGCGTCTTCATTACCGATCAGAGTGTCGAGAGAGCGTGCGGAATGAAGAGACGAAATACGGGTAATCGTCTCTTCATTTCCCACACTATCTCACGGTTCAGAGCGACGAGAGAGTGTGTGAAATGAAGAGACGATTACCCGAATTTCGAGCTCTAGAAGAGACACATCGGTATATTTTTGCAGGCAAGCCGACGAGAGTGTACACTCCTCGCAAGAGCATCGGCCCCTCGACTCCTCTCAGGGCAGCAGCTGGCTCAGCGAAGAATACGCCCAGAGCAGCGGGCTCGGCCAAGAACACTCCTGCCAAGGTAAGGACTCTCTGGCATTCCGGGACAACTTGTCGTACGAGTAAGCACATCGGTCGTCGCTATATCTGCCATAAGTCCATGACGAAAAGGTGGTTCCTCAAGGACTCTTAGTCATTGGAAACTACAATTGATCCCCAACGAAGAACCAAGGAGAGGTAATTCCAATCAAATATTTCAGACCTCGACTCCCAATCGTCCGATGAGAGCCCAGCTCACGACCGTCTCTACTCAAGAAAGACAAGCTGATTTGGCCCGGGCTCGTCAAGCTCAGGGGGAGGAGGAATCTGATGAGGAGGAAGAGGAGGATGAAGAGGTAAATGAGAATAATTCCTTTCCAACTTCCATATTTACGGGTGGAATAGGGTAGAATGCTAGATAAGGGAAGACGACAAGGAAATAGGCAATAAAACGATTGAAGACCCGTTTGTCTTCTATAGAGGTGAACACAAGAACAAAGTTAAGAGAGAACGATTTATCGCTTGTAAATGTCCTTCTTCCATCTCCAACCGACAATCGCAGTGCGGATAAACAACGATCTTTTTAGCAGGAGGAGGCTCCTCTCGTGGAGGCGAGACGCGTTCAGAAGAGAGCGAGAGTGGTGGAGGAGGATGAGGAGGATGAGATAGGAGAGGAATCTCAAGTGCAGAAGAGACCTTGTCATCAAGTTGTGGCAGAGAACAAATGGTGCCGCTTCATGTAAATGGTTGCTTCTCAACTGCTTTTTCGTTGTAATCAGTATTCATTATGCACCGTTGTTCCTTTGTTATGTATCTTGCAAGACACTCTTGTTTAAATGTTATCTTCAGCTAAAACTTTAATCTGTATAATGAAATAAATACGAGATTTGATATTGATCGGGTTTTCAGTGTGTTCGGCTCCGAATTGCTTCAAAAATAATTGACTGAAGATGTAGCGCCTTTATTTGGAATACTTTTACAGTCATCAATCAACCCTCCGTCTTCCCTCTCCATCATAAACAGAATGAACCCTCTGGTGCATCTGCTTTGAAAGCCCTTTCTGTCTTTCTCTTCTCTAGCTCTTGACGTTCTATAGAGGCGGCATTAAAAGCGACAAGACAAACCTTCTGTAATATCTCATAAGTGAAACCCGTCAATCTAGTTTCTTTCGACTCTCGAGCACAAGAAGTGTGAATCAGATTATAGGGTTAGATAACAATAAAGAAGAAGGAACGAAAGATAACTGTATCGATCAATTTGCCAAGGCCAATTTGCCAGTTAAAAAAAGGTTCTGCCTAAAACGTCTCGGTGCGTTAACAACTTTTCACGTTAGATCTTGCTCGTCCCGCTAGACAACATATCTTTGTCATCATCCCATTTCTATCATCTTCAGTACGTCTAGCGTTACGCTGTACAGTTAGACTGCGGCACACCCCGTGGTGGGGTTAATGCTTTTTGATGGTGTCACATTAATTTGAGCACCTGCATCGCTTCATTTGCTTATTTGTTTGTGGGAATTCGTTACAGATTGTGCACTTTGGAGATGCTGGATACGAGCAGCGCTTTGCATCAAATCGATGCGACGCGACAAAAGGTTTTTGTTTTATATTTTCTCAAATGTCGTATATCAAAACTTAATAATCAGGCTTTCGATCTGTCTTCCAATGATAAAATCGGATGCGTTCTTTTCAAGTCCGTCGATCTACTCTCAGTTGTGCTCAAAGAGCAAGGGGTTATTGTACTGATCAACTCACGCTGATTGAAATAGACAATTCAGATACTCGGCGTCGCCCTGAAATCTCTCGAGAATGAGCGCAAGCTTGCTCGCGGATCGGACAACAACCGGTATTGTGCAAGAACCATTCATCGTATACTTGGTTACAAGCCCAAACTTTCTTATTGACACAAATGAGATTCAGATAAATTCAATTAAATTCTGAGTTAGGCCGATGCACTGTTTGCGTAGAATTAGCTGAAAATGTTGGATACTTTGTTTATAAAAAAATCAGAAATGACCCTCTACGTGACCTCTCCTACCGTCTGTGCGAGACCGTCGAAACAACGATGCGATTCATCGAGAACAGAAGAGAAAATGAGCAAGCGGCGCGAAACGTGAGCCAACCTCGTTCCTTCTACCCTCACTGTTTCGGGCTCATATGCGCCTTCAGGTCATCGACGGTCAACATTGTACTACTGATGGGAAGTCTTCCTCAGCAAATGATCCGGATTCTCTTGACAACATCGATGAGGCATCAACAGGAGAAGAGGTTTTAGAAAACTCTTGCTGTGGGTAATCAGTGAAAGCATCCTTCAGTCTCCGAAGCGTGTATCTCTGGTGAAAGAAGAAGAGAGTTTCAAGGACATAAATGGATCTTTCTCTGAGGACGATTCAGAGTACGAAACGACATTTGATTATTCGTCGGAGGATGCCTCTGAAGATGATTCGGACCCGACGAAGAAAACGATGAATATACGACCTTTCAAGTGCGATCAATGCGGAAATTCATTCAAGCACAAACATCATTTTAACTATCACAAGAAAACCCATCTCGTCACTGTGAATAATCGTCGTGAGTATTTTCAGCTTTCTTCCATTGATATGTTTGCTCATTCATTGAGTTAGATAAATTGCAGCCATTGCCAAGAAATTCAAGTGCAACCAATGTGAAAAATCTTACGCACACAAATCCAATTTATATACTCACATAAAGAGTCATCTTCGTGAGTTCATTTCACACCAAAACATTCATATGGGTGATTGCTTTAGTATTTCAAAAATGAAAAAAATAAGAAATAAATATTTTCTAAAAACAAACATCTTTTTAGCCGATGACGACTCGCGAAAAACGAGATTCGAGTGCCCGAACTGCGACTATTTTACTTGCTATAAATCGTCACTGGACATTCATATGAGAGCACACAAAGGTAGATCGAGTTATTTTATGAATGTGTATTATTTTTTTAAGATAATGAGGATGAGAGACTTCCATTCAAGTGCGAATCTTGCCCGAAAAAATTTCGTGAATCGAGACGTCTGAAAGAGCATAGGAACAGACACTTGGGTGAGTTTAGAGTTTTTAAGTCTCACTTATAAAAATAATTCTAATAGATTCTTTTTTTTTCAAGCTGATGCCGATCCTCGCAAAAAAAGTTTCCAGTGCGAAATATGCAACAAGAGTTGCCTGGATGCCCGAGGATTGAGGAATCATATGAAAAGACATGATGGCGGGTTTTGCATAAACCTTTCGATTATATCTTGATGATATTTCAAATTAGTTACGAAAACATTCAGAAGATGCACCGAGGACACGGTCTCACAAATGCTCCGAGTGTGGCAAAGGGTTCTTCACAAATACAGATCTCCGAAATCACATGAAAATTCATTTAGGTTTGTCTGTTTTTTTCCGAAATAAAAATAAAAAAAATAAAGAAAATCAATGTTACAGCCGATGATGACCCGAGGAGAAGAAATGAAGAATGTGATATTTGCGGGAAATGGTTTACAACATCTCACGTGCTCCAGAAACACAAGAAAACGCATTTGGGTAACTTTTATAGATCATTTTTGACAGTTTTAAACCAATTGTAGACGACAACGATCCGGATCAAAACGAGATGAAGAGACCGTTCAAGTGCGATTTGTGCGAGAAAAAATTCACATCGAAGCACGCTTGGAAGCATCACATGGGCTTACATGGTAAGTTTGATAATATTATGACAGCTGTGAACATACATATTTAACGCAATTATTTCCAGAGCAAGGAAAGCTCAAATCGAAATCGAAAACCGAAGGCATGCATGAACTTTGCCAAGTTTAACGAAGAGTCTTCGTTTTTTTCTTTTTTTTATCATTCTCTACATATTCTGAACTAGCTAAAAAAATTTGTTGTAATTCCTGACAAGATAATGCATCTAATTTAGTCACAATAAATATTTTTTTCGGAAAAGGGCTAATTCCTTTTTCTCTCTATGCAGACAATACAATGTATTGATATTTCATCAGTAAAACCTTACTACATTCGAAATCATGTTCGTATTCTGATTGGAAATACGATGAAAAAGAACTGTTAAGTTCGTTTAAAATTATCCGCTGCTTCATCGGTATATTTCGGAAATATATTTCACTCTTGTTTCATTTTTTTTTCGTGGTAACTTGTTCAACGATAGAATCCACTTTTGATTTGAACTTTCCCTTCACAACGCTAGATATAAAGATTAGGATTGAAAGAAAAAAGACTGCAAATCACTTCGGCAAGGAAGAAAGTGACATTGAACATCTGCTACGATTTGAACCTAGGAGAAGCTAGGAAAGATGGAGGGGAAGGAGTGAGATGGGAACAGATGTATCGAAGCAATTAAGAACCCGCAGAAACATCTTTCATCTCGCTCAAAGGCAGGGTGAACCCTCTGGTACATCTTCTGTTACAACCATTAACTTTTTCTCCTCTTTTGACGGCTTTACAGGCGAAAGACAAACCTGCTGGCGTATCTTGCCATTCCTTTCGATTGACTTTCGAGCGGACAATGGTATTACAATCAAGGCTATGCACAGATAAACGGAAAAAAGGGAAAGAAAGAGGATTGTGAATCAGTTTGTCAAGGAAGGACATTGAGCAGCTGCTAAGATTCCAAGGGAAAGCCCTTGCTTAGGGAAGAGCGGAGAACAGATGGGCAAGAAATCACAACAGATGTCCCAAGGGATAGAGAAAGCGCGGAATGGAAGAGTTACACATCTTGTTTGCTTTCTAGAATGTTCCCCTACAAGTTTCTTTGATATTAACCGATATTGCCTCCTGATCTAGCTAACCGTCATATTTCTAACATTTTCTGTATTTTTTCGTATCTACTGGTCCGTTGTAAACTACATGAGCTGCGACCTTGAGATTCACCCTCTGGCGGGGATATTGACTGTTATCGTTACCTCTTATATTTAATTGAGTCTCTACATTCCATCGTTAGCATAAAATATTTGACACCGTAATTGATTTTGCTCTTCGCAGATTGTATGTCGGATTCGAGTGGTCCTTTGAATCGAACGCGTGACAAGGTTTGTATGTCGAAGTTTCGGTTGAATAAATTCTCTAAAAACGTAAATCAAATTTAGAAACAAAGCTAAATTCAGGCATTCGACTTGTCGTCTTACGATAAAATCGGAAATGTTTTTCTGAAATTGGCAAATCTACTTGCAGTCTTGCCCAAGGAGAAAGCAAATTCAGAGGTTATTTATTTTCCAATTAGCAAAAAAATGTTCGATGGAGTCCATTGTGCAGAAACTCGGCTTTGCTGCGAAATGTCTTGAGAAGGAACGGCAGCTCGTTTATAGATGGGACAAGAACAGGTATTTTTAAATGGTTTTCATCAGTATTTTATCGTTTTCTATATGCAATTTTTTGCACGTAATCGTTTTGTCACACTGAAAATTGCAGTAAAATCATCTATATAGGGCCCGACGAACAAAGAGATTATTCTAACAATTAATATCAATAAAAATTTAGGAACATGCCGGAACGTGATCTTGCCTATCGTTTAGCCGAGACAATTGAAGCTACGATGGCATTTATCTGCAACAAAGAAGCATTGAGAAAGGCGAGTCGAGATACTTCGGGGAGTTATCGATAAGATTTGTGTCTCGGAACGCTCATTAAGAGTCATTTTGAAACTAAAAAATCAGTGAGCACTGAGAAATTTGCATAGACCGGACCGGCTTAAGCAACGACCGATCATTATTCTGATGACATTATAACCGACGCTGTTGATGAATCAGAACATTATTAGGAAGTGGTACGCCCGGGCGTGGCGTATATCTTTTCGGGCATGGCGCGCCCAACAACAAATATAATGCAATATATCTACAATTACTCACACAACATCGCCGCGCGATCACATCTATGCATGCGCTCGAGCGGCGAAAGCGTCGAGCTCTAATAGTAATTCGGAAAAAATTGCGCAGCAACGAGCTTTCAATCGATTAAAAAAAATAACTAAGTAATTCTATTCAGAGAATATTGGATCAGCCTTCGCGGGACAGTAAAGGAGATGAATCATTCTCTGAAGACGACTCTGAGGACGAAATATCACTTTTTGGTGATGTCTCTGAACACGATAATGAACTGGAGGATGCTCAAGCGAAGAAATCAACTGGAGGAACAGAGGTGAGATGAAAAATCGAGGAAAATCATCCATATCATTCTTCTCAGAAACAACCTGCCTATGAGAATACGGAAGAAGAGGAAGATATCGATTTGAGTAATTCTTCATTCGATGAAGATTCTGATGAGGATGATAATGAATCTTCTGATGAAGTGGTAAACTTGGAAGAGGATAAGCAAGATGAAGATCCAACGAAAAAGATGAATAAGAAGCAAGATAAACTATTCGAGTGCAATCATTGCGGAAAGGCATTCCAGCACAAAATCTATTTAGTATACCACGAGAAGAAGCATGATCGTAAGTGATATCTGCTTCCTTACTCTCATGTCGCCTCACAAATTTCAGCTAATGCCGAGAGATTCGAGTGTGATCAATGCGGAAAAAAATTCCTGCACAAAAACCAATTAACTTTTCACAAAAAACGCCATCTTCGTAAGTTTTTTTAAAAAGTTTTTAGTACTCGATTGAATCCTTTCAGCAAATGCCGAAAAATTCAAGTGTGATTATTGCGGAAAGATCTTCAACTTAAGAGGACAATTAAACGTGCACAAGAAGAGGATGCACCCCGGTGAGATAACAGACATTGATCAACAAAATTCATCTATCCAATACCATTGTTTTCAGAAAATACAGAACCGAAGTTTCCGTACAAATGTGATCAATGTGGTAAAACGAATAAAAATGCAGAATTTTTGAAAGAACACAAGTTAATTCATCTACATGAGAATGCCAAACCATTCAAGTGCGATAAATGCGAAAGTTCTTTCAAGCACAAATCACATTTAACCTACCACAAAAAGAATCATCTCCGTGAGTTTTGCACCGTGTATTTTCAGTATTTGAATGAGTTGTTTCAGCTAATGCGGAAACGTTCAAGTGCGATCAGTGCGATAAAACTTACAATCAAAAATCACATTTAAACTATCACAAAAAGACCCATTCTGGTAAGTAAAATTCTAACTATGCATTATAAGTAATATACATATACATTATTCAGAAAACGTAGAGCAGAAGTACCCATACAAGTGTGATCAATGCGAGAAACGGTTTCAAAATTCACAATATCTAAATGTGCACAAGATTTCTCATTTGCGTGAGTTTGTTTACAAAATAACCAATGTTAGAGAATTAAAATGAAACATGGTTTACGAGACGAAAAGATTAGAGAAACTGCTAGGAAGAGACTAGACAAACGATGGTGGACTTATTCAAATTACGTTTGTGGCGGAATTTCAAGATTACAAATTGAAAAGATTTGAACTTTGCTGATAGTTACAATGCAGCAAAAGATGATCCGCGGAAGCTTGCATTCAAGTGCTCGCAATGCGATAAAGCCTATAGTAATCCAACGCAGCTGTTCTATCACAAAAAGAGCCACAGTGGTAAGTGAACTATTAAGAGACATCGATTGTACTAATTGCGAAGGACCAAGGTGGTCAAGCTATAAAATTTTTTTTCAGAAAAAGTGGAGGAACAACTCCCATTCAAATGTAAAGTTTGTGGGAAGCGCTTTCTTACTGGACAAAATCTCAACTCTCACGAATTCGTTCATTTGGGTATTTTTTGTTAATAATAATGGTTTTTTCCTTTAACAGAAAATATATTTTTCTAATGCTTTTTTTCAGCTGATGATGATCCACGTAAAAAGAGGTTCGAATGCCCGATTTGTGACTATTTCACTTGCCACAAATCTTCACTCGTCACTCATATGCGTATTCACAAAGGTAGTTCAAAATATTTGGATACTGAAATGTTGTTTATATTAGATAGCGAGAAAGAGGGATTCCCATTCAAGTGTGATTCGTGCCCGAAAAGATTCCGTGAACTTACAAAACTGAACAAACACATGAACTCACACATGGGTGAGTTGTATAGGAATAGCGAAAATGGAATTACATGGTGAACATTGAATTAAATACAAAAAAGCGCAGATTAGAGACACAACTTTATTTCGATAAAACATAATTATTTCCAGAACGTGGGAAGATCAAGGCTAAGTCGAAAATCAGCTGCTAATATCAAACTGTTTGTCTCTTGTTTTTTCGGCTCCGGATTTCAATATTACTGTCTCTCGCTAAATGCAAATAGTTGATCGGAATAAATTTGAGAAACTTTTTTTTTAAATTGTCATTGATCGTTACTCTGTGCGTTCTCCTTTTTTATTGAATAAATTAATTTTAATTTAGAAGAACGCGAAATTATTAATTTAGAAGAACGTGAAAATAGAAAGATGCAGGTCGAGTGTGACGTTTGCGGGAAGGTGTTCAAATCGCCTTGTAGATTCAAGGAGCATAAGAAGGCGCATTTTTGGTAAGTTTTCTGGATCAATTTTAGGAGATATTTAATATTAATCCAGAAAATGATTTTGCAAATTGAAGATGATAATGACCCTGTGCAATACGAGATGAAAAAGACCATTCAAGTGTGATCATTGCGAGAAGAGATTCACATCCAAAGTCTCTCTGATAACGGACAAGAGTAAGATTCATGATGAGGCTCTTGAATGATTTCGAAGATTTTTTTCAAAATAAAGCTATGCCTGATTTCAAATAATCCACTAACATTGTCCATTGACTGCGCATTAATCACATTTACACTAGGACTTTAATTGAACCAAAATATGTTTCATTTTCAAGAGAAATAATGGCCCGCATTCATTCTAAACTTACTTTCATTTACTAAAATTGTTCGATATTTTCATTGTAGCGTGAGTTGTTTGTTACCTCGTAGTAAAAAAAATTTGTATGTTGTTCACCGTGCATTACTTTTTATTTATTTTTTGTTTGTAAGTGCAAAATCACAAACATAATGGCAAGGGTGCCAGAGGGAAAACTGAACATCGGAACCACAAGGGATAGAGCGTCGCTAAATCACTGAAATATTCGCCTTCATAGCCATCCGAACTATGCCAGTGGGGAGGAATGTGATCGGACTTCTGTCGAAAGGTCACGCGGAACGGAGAGACAAAGTCGGGCGCACCCAATATGGGAGGATGCCACATTTCCTCGACGAGCCATTCATTTGCTTGTTCATTTCGCCATTTGCTCGCGATTCACTCTTTTCACACATATTTTCTCAAATAATCTCAGTGCACAAATCCTCTTGTTTCCAGTCACTTCGACCTAACTTAACCATGACTATGCTTGCTACTCAAAACATCCCTTACGAAAAGGAGGAGGTACTGCCCGTGCACACAAGTGTACTCCAGGTGGATGATGGTATGCATTTTATTTTCATTTTTTTTGTTATTTTCTCATCATAGACTTTCGCCTTTAAGATACTTCTTTTTCATGCTCTGAAAAACTCGAAACTAAATTATTGTAATTTTCATTCTAGACGATCCATTTTCGGCATACAACCATACTAAAAATGGGCATTACCTTTAAAAAGATAAATATCCATTTACAGGAACGATCTTCTACTACAAGGCCAGTGAGCCACATCGTCTGCACATTAAAAGGGCGTGAGTTTTACGTTTTCCTCCATTTTTTCGCAATTATGTTTCAATCATTCTGAAATGCATTGCAAGAGAGCAAATATAGTTCGAAATACGGGTAATCGTCGTAATTTCACACACTCTCTCGTCACTCTGACCGGTGAGAGAGCGCGTGAAGTGAAGATGCGAATACCCGTATTTCGAACTCTATCGTTACCGACCACATTACCGATCAAACGAACATTTTTTACTTTTTTTACTTTTTTTAAAGTCTGCGAATTCGCATCGAATATTCCTAATTTGTGTTCCATATTTTTTGTCCACCCACAATTCCGCGTGATTTTTAAAATTGAACGGTGAAATATTTATTTAAATGGGTGAAAAATTGGAGTCGAAGGTGGCGAAAAGTGGGGCAGCTGGCTCCAAGTAAACCCTAAACGCCGGCTCTACAGTAATCATCCTTCCGTCATCACTTTTCGCTCATGCGGCCCCAATTTTTCACCCATTTAAATAAATATTTCACCGTTCAATTTTAAAAATCACGCGGAATGGACAAAGGTGGACAAAAAATATGAAACAAAAATTAGGAATATTCGATGCGAATTCGCTGACTTTAAAAAAAGAAAAAAAAGTAAAAAATGTTCGTTTGTTCGGTAATGTGGGCGATGTACGATACTATAAAGCCAAAAAATGTTTTCTTCTTGGAGGGACAAAGAAGTAAACGCGTGGCTGCCTGTTGGTAAAATCGGATCTATCGTCGCTATTGGAAATGCGATTTACTTCACCGTCATGGACAATTCGTTCGTGGAAATGGTGAGAAACATAAATTTATATAAATAATGCATTATATTCGCTGGAAGTCATAATACGATATCACATATTATAAGAATAAGCCGCTAATGTCGCATTGATTTACTGACCGAATCGATACTTGAATCTCGTGGATCGATTTAGAAGTCGATAGCCCTGTAATTCGTTTTTTTTTCAAAAAGTGTCCGATATATAACCTAATAATGCATCATTGCAGCTCTACACGGCCGAAGCAAGTTTGGACAAGATCACCGTCACATTTGTGCGCCCGCTGCAAGCGGTACGTTCGCGTCATTGTCTCTTCATTTCACGCGCTCTCTAAACTGCCAGAGCTGCGACAGATCGTGTGTTTGTAAAGAACATACGATTTCTCCTATTTTGAACTTTGAAAAGTAGTGACAACAATTATTCACATTTCTAATGCTCGCTCATCCTTTTGTGAACTGAGAATTATTATTAAGTAGAAATATGAATAATAAAACTATAAATAATAATTATGAATTTAAGGACGAAGTTGTGGACGTGCTCGGACTGGTCAGCCAGACGGAGAAAGGTTGCTATGAGTGAGTTTATCATTCTACTGATTCCTGTTTTCACTCAAGAAGAACCAGAAAAGAAAGCAATCATTGATCAAGATTGTACACTTTTGAGAATAATTGGTTGTAAATATAATCGTGTAAGCCGAGAGGGAACATTTTTGTGTAATTTGAACTATACGAATACAACTTCAGCTACATCTACCGTGTCTGCGACCGGGACGTGCCCGAAGGCATTCCTATCGATGTTGATATGCACAACTTTCAGCGGGCCCGCATCCACAGGTTCGTTAATATGATATAATTAATTAATTGATTATACATTATGTTTAAATTTCAGGAACAAGCTGTACTACGTGCGCATTAACAAAGATATAAGCACACGGATGACCCTTTACGGATCGAGAATTGTCGGTTTCGATGTAAGCGGTACTTCTTCTAAATTGGAAATTCGTTTGGCATGGCATGCTGGTAATTGGCAAAGGCAAACTGTCATTTTCTTTACATTTTGCGCGAAAAGAAGATAATGTAGCTGATATTCCTACCTATAACATCCCATGTCTCCCCTTGCAGCTTCCCTTCGTTCCGAGTCGTACTTGGCGATCGTACGCGCGCGAGGACTCGCCCTACATGCACTTCTCCAATCAACATCTCCTGCACACAATCAATGTCGAGACGAGAGAGGTGCTGCCCGTACTGGCGTTTGAGTAAGTTCCCCTCGATGCTATATTTTCGCTGTTGACGAATTTCCGAATGTGGTATAAGCACAGATAGCCGGCTAGAATTGGCCCAATGTAGGGCGCAATTAGTTCGCTCGCAATCAGATCCTTTGTAAGTAACTGATGTAACGTACATAATACCAGATGGATTTCAGGGGCATGTTCAATCTCCAAATCATCTCCGTAATTGATAACATCGCCACGCTTACTGGCCAATACGAAGGAGAAACTCACCTGATCACTGCCCAGTTTTCGGAGGGATATGTCAGTTCATATTTGAATAATTTAAGTTTAATTAATAAGTTAATTAATACATCATTAATTAATTATCATTGTTTCAGTTCGACAAGGGCCGTCTGATCAACGTGTACGAGGCTCCGTACGTGCCCGTAAACGAGCGTGTTCCAACCATTTATAAGGCTGCCAGAAAATACAAGACGGCTAGAAAATCCGAAGAGGTAAGCAGAGTTTATTTTATATTAGAATATTATTTGAAGTTAATTGAAACAATTAACGTAAATAACGTACAATTTCAGCCCAGTATCCCGAAGGAGGAACCACAGCTGAGTCTGCTGGACCAGCGCATCAAGGAAATGGAGCAAGCGGTACGCGATTTTGATTTTTTTTTGTAATACTGGTGCAACATCAACACCACATATATTATAATATAAAGGCATTTTGTATCATAAATGTGGAGAAGAGGTCAACGTCCAATTAAACATAATCTCTTTTCGTAAATTTCAGTTCCAATCGAAGGAACAGTCTCAGAAAGTGCAGGACGATCATGCAAAGTACTTGGACAAGAAATTAAACGAGATTCAGTTTCAAGCGCCAGAGGAAGAAACAGACGATGTCAAGAAGAGGAGGCAGTATGAGGAAAATGTATACTATTATGAATCTGAAATTCATAACAAAATTAATTACAGATGTCAGAAACACTTAACCAACTAATCGACCAGAACTTTGAGCTCACTCAGCAACTAGAGCAGCTGAAACAAGCAAATGAGAAGGTGAATTATATCTAATAATTTCTCAAAAAATTTGCAAATTAATTTCTCAAAAAATTTTAACACATTTTTTTTCAGAAAGACGAATCGGCTGCGGAGGAATTGGCCAGGCTTTGCGAGCGTAATGAAGAGCTCACCGAGGTTTGTAATCACACACTTTCACGTTAATAAATATAAAAAAACAGTTCATTGCTTAGATAAACAAGCGGCTGGAGGCGGACAATTGGGAGATTTCACAGGAACTTGAAAGGATTGAAACGGAGAATGAGGAGGTTTGTAATGGTTTACAATCTTTGAAATTGAATGTTGAAATTAAATCAAATTATTTCCAGCTCGAGGCTGCAAATATGGAACTGATCAAGGAAACCGAAGAGCTAACGAAGAGAAAGGAACAAAAGGAGAAGGAGGTGAGATTTAGTACGAAATTGAAAGAAATTACATGGGTTTGACACTGTGGTTAATACTATTTTGTAAATAGCTTATAAATTTAAGATGCAATCAACAATCGATGAACTTGATGCGAAAAACGCTGAAATCGCAGAGGATATCAAGAACATGGAGCTGACAAATGCTTATGTAAGCTGACTTTCTCCATCTATTAAATTCTGAATTTTTCAAGATATTTTATTGCCGATTGAAAAACTAAGTTAAAATTGATTTTACTGGCTCTCCAGCAGAATAAAATGTTTTTATTAAGCGATTTTTTTATACTACAGACGAGGGAATTTATCGTGGACCTTTTCAGGCCGATTCTTCCATCGAGGAGGAAAATGCGGAACTCGAGAGACGAATCGCGATGATCACAGAAATGAATGTGAAGGTGAGATACTCTAAATATTTTTTTACAATAAATTTCTAAAAAATTAACTAATTTCTATTCAGCTCGCCAAAGCGCTCGCCGAGACTACCGATTCTAGTGGAGACGATTACGAGATTATTGATAATATCAGCGAATGAAGTGCAGATTCGATATTATGTCGTGTTCCCTTTTTTTGCTCTCAAAAGTCAGTGCACGATTTGTTTTTGTTCCAATTGCAGATTATTGAAAGTTTGCGTGTCCGAGTTTGTTGTTGTAGTATCCGTGAAAAGCGAACAATATGCCGACAGCAATAAACGTTTTTTTTAGATTATAACACACGTTATTATTATTATAATTATTACTCCATCCTGAGACATTTATTCGGAATACCTTTACAAACAATGCAATTATTACTACTATTCCATCCTGAGAAACGCAAGGGCGGAATTTCTTCCCGTGCCGGTATTGAGGGGATCGGGATTGTCCCTGGTGAACTGTGCCATGCCTCTGAACGACAAAATTAACCATGAAACATTTTAAGAAATGAAAAATTTGTCATCCTCATTGTGATTAGAAATATATTTGCCCACAAAAAAATAATGAAATAGTCTCACGTTCGGAGGCTGGTCCCACGTGCCCTCCAACCCGAGGAAAGGCACCTCGAAAGTCGATGCGTGCGAGAGTTTGCCTGAAATTGTGATCCTGTTCTTTCGAAAAGAAATACAACTTTTTTTGGATGACCGTTAATTGAATTCTCTCGGCTCGACATCGTACCTTCCGGCCAGTTGACGAGCGACGTCTTCGTGCCTCTCCAGAAGGATACACCATGAGTACGCGGGCGATCGAACGTCTCGTGCGTGCCTGCGTTTGATAGTATAACAATAATAAAATCACGCCCCGTAGCACCCTCGATTCTATTGTGATAGGCGTGTTATTTAGAATTACAGTTCGAACGTTTATGCAGTGATTATGTGGTCTGGCTCAATGGTCAACAGGGTTCATTATTTGAGTTGCATTGATATTATGTGTTCCTTAAACTGATGAGGAGATTAGGAAAAATTATCGAAATGGTTCATATTTTTACTTGTGCGTGTCTGTGATCCTCACCGAGCGGGTCGTATCCGTAGAAGACGCCCCTGACCAGGAGAGGAGGCGCGAGGTCTCTGTGGGCGGCAGGCGAGAGGTCTTATTCTTTATTCTTTATTCTTTATTCACCACACGAGACAATGAGCGTTAAGGGCGGTAAGTGTGCAACAGGTGGTATTCGGGCTCATGCGAGCTTTTGGGGAAGGGGGTTTGTGGCAGTCCGTGTTTACAATTTAATGTGGGAGGTAGGGAGAACTATTGAGGGGGTTCGTCGTACAAGATTACAAGAGGTCGAGTAAGGGCTGCCAGATGAGATGACACTTGGCCTGCCATCTGGAAATATAACTTTACGTGGATAATTGTACATTGGCGTTTGCTATCTGACATGTCGAAATTTGTATATCACTTCTGTTATCTACTGATAAAATCATCTCCCAGAATTCCAGCATTTGACAACATGAAAAGATGCTATAACGCGCATAAAATATCACTTTCATTCATCCCCTTTCAATTTACGCCAGTGGGGAGAGCTGAGATCGGGCATCAATTTCCTCAATCGACGAGAGATAATGGGGAGTGGAGAGACGGAGAGAGACAGAGACTCCGAGCAGATCGGGCGTGCCCAATAAGGGAGGATGACAAAGTGTCTCTCCGAATCTCTTCGAATCATTCATTCGATCACTCGGCAATCAGCTCGTCGGTCTTCACCAGTTTTAGATTTAATTTTAATTTTTTTTTTCGTATTTCCTCTATTTCACAATATTTATTTTCTCCGAATTTGTGACTTTCCCTGCAAGGTATATCATACTTTTCGCCGACCATTACAGTAATTGTTGCCTTTTTGCACGCGTCCCTATGTTTTTTTCCGCGACAAATTATCCGTTTAACAGTGTGTTCAGTTACTTCATTGTCACTTCCACCATGCTTTCTATACTCTTTCGCATACGATATAATTATCGTTGCACGATCAATAATAGTAACGCTTTCGCTTTCAGTCACATCGTCATCGTATCTCCGACAATGATAGCCGCTCTCAACGCCGCCTACTTCATGGAGGAAGTCTTGCCTGTTCATACGACCGTCCACCAGTTGGATGATGGTATGATTTTTTTTCTGATTTTCGCAATTTTTTTATTATCTTTCTCTAAAGATTTTTTTCCGGAGTCCTAATAAAAAATAAAACAAAAATACTAACGATATTTTAAAAAAAGAAAAAAAAAATTCAGGAACGCTCTTTTACTTCAAGAGCAGCGAACCGCACCGACTGCACATCAAATGGTTGTAAGTTTTCTTTTTATTCACATTTACATTTACAAAAAAAGGGGATAAAATAAGATCTTATTGGAAATCTGCTGCCATTGCAAAAACCGTACTTACCCACTGGGCTAGCCTTTGCGATCAGATTTTTTTCAAAGAAAATGCGGACAAGTTGAGGTGTGATAAAAAAGATGTACAAGTAAGAAATGGCGTTTCATAAGTAGGCCAGGGTTCTGATAAGTCAACCAATATTTTCTCTAGAGCTCAAAATATCACGCCTGTCACGAGAGAATCGAGAGTATGTTAGGGCATGCCTAGGGGTGCCCAAAACTGATGTTAACTCATTTTACGATTTTGGCCTCATGCCCATCTTTAGCTCGATTCTCTCGTGACAGGCGTGATATTAGCCTCTGTTTCTCCATTTCACATACTCTCTCAACGGTCTGAGTGGCGAGAGAGCGTGCGAAATGAAGAGACGGCGACTCACATTTCGAGGTCTAATTTTCTCATTTCAGAGGCCAAGACGTTGACGCTGAGCTTCCCAAGGGCAAAATCGTACATCTCTTCGCTTTTCATAATGCGATTTACTTCACGATGCAATCGGATCATGTACATTTATATATTCTTAAAATACAGTTACTAGATCAGGAAATAATTGAAAAATAAATACGTCGCTAAACAGATTTATAATGCATATTCTAGACTTTTCGCTGAAGAATGATAACTAAAATAAGCATTTATCGTATATTTCAGGTCTTTAAAGCGTCCTCCCACTTGAACAGGATCACAGTCAGCTTCGTACGCACTCTGCAAGCGGTACGTGATTGACTTCGAAATACGGGTCGCCGTCTCTTCATTTCACGTACTCTCTCACCGGTCAGAGTGACGAGAGAGAGTGTGTGAAATGAAGAGACGGCGACGTGCAACTCTAGTACGTGATATTGAAGTTTTAACTTGATATTGATACATTTAAAGCACGCCAAACCCACTTATTGCATGGGCTCGCGCAATAAATTCGTAATCAACTGTTTACATTTTATATTTTAAAATTATTCTTTTAAATTTCAGTTCGAAAGCGTGGACGCCCTCGGGTTGTGCAAAAAAATGGAGTTTGGCTATTATGAGTAAGTTGAATTCCTGGAACTTCACATTTCATCCTCAATAATTATTGTTGGACACATTTATTTACATTTTACACATTTACATTTATTGACCCGCCTTCACATTTTTACCAATTCAGTTACGTCTACCGCCTCTGCGATAATGAGATTCCCGACGGTGTCCCTATCGACGCTGAGATGGCCAATTTCCAGCGCGCCCGCATCCACAGGTTAATTTACTACATAATATATTTTTAATTAATTAATTAATTAATTATTAAATTATATTCAGGGGCAAGTTGTACTACGTTCGCGAGAACCAGTATAAGCTCTCCGAGATGACGCTGATGGGGTCAAGCATCGTCGGATTTGATGTGAGTTGCTTTCTCGTGATCCCCAAAGAATATTAAAAAAAAAGATCGGAGACGAAAAAAAATGCTTTTTATTGAAGTAAATAGGGGCGATTTTCCACCACTTCCTCAGGAAACCCATGACATTGTTCATGAAAATAAATAAAAATAATACGTTGAAGGCTCACTTACGTTTTTTTTAAAAATTACATTTTTGTTTCCTATTCATATGCCCTCTAAGGAACCGTGACAGCGTAAACTATACGATGTTTCTTTCAGATTCCCTCGTTCGACCTGAGCCGCAGTTGGGCGTCGTATGCGCGCGAGGACTCGCCGTTCATGCACTTCTCCTTCCAGCACCATCTGCACACCATAAATGTCGAGACGCGCGAGGTGTTCCCAATGCTGGTGTTTGGGTGAGATTCAAGATTCACTATGTCCATCCTAATCTCTCAGTTTACTTAGAAATCAGCTACGAACTCTCCTACACGATTCCAGATGATCATCAACACAGCAGATCCATTTGACACATCCATTTCAGGGACGTCTTCAACCTGCAAATCATCTCCGTTATCGATAACATCGCCACGCTCACCGGTCAGGCCGAAGGCCAAACTCATCTGATTACAGCCGAATTTCCGCCCGGATATGTCCGTTTAAATTTTATTATTTACATTTATACAGTTAATTACGTTCTCTTGAAAATTTCCTACTATTTGTATTTTCATAGGAACTTTTTACTTTTTTTGGGAACTTTAAACTGTCAGATAGACTGATGTTAGTAAATAATACAAATTGAAAGATATTATTTCAGTTCAACAAAGGCTTTCCCATCACTGTGAACGAGATTCCGACAGCAGTCGCGGACGAGAACAATTTCCTTGCACCTAAGTACAAGGCAGCAGACCATAATGCCAAAAAGGTAAATTTCATTATTTCTTAATAACGGAGAACGTCATCCGTGTGCATGTTCATCTAGACGATAGTCCCCAGAGAATCTTTCTGGGACAGAGGAATGCCTCAGTAATACCTGACTTCTGCTAGCCGGATAGTAACTTATAGATATAATGTTGAGCAATTCGTGAAATTCTAAGATGGATTTCAGGGGCATGTTCAATCTCCAAATCATCTCCGTAATTGATAACATCGCCACGCTTACTGGCCAATACGAAGGAGAAACTCACCTGATCACTGCCCAGTTTTCGGAGGGATATGTCAGTTCATATTTGAATAATTTAAGTTTAATTAATAAGTTAATTAATACATCATTAATTAATTATCATTGTTTCAGTTCGACAAGGGCCGTCTGATCAACGTGTACGAGGCTCCGTACGTGCCCGTAAACGAGCGTGTTCCAACCATTTATAAGGCTGCCAGAAAATACAAGACGGCTAGAAAATCCGAAGAGGTAAGCATAGTTAATTTTACATTAGAATAATATTGGTAGTTAATTGAAAAAATTAACGTAAATAACGTACAAATTCAGGCCATTATCCCGAAGGAGGAACCACAACTGAGTCTGCTGGACCAGCGCATCAAGGAAATGGAGCAAGCGGTATGCGATTTTTAATTTTTGTAATACTGGAGCAACATCAACACCACATATATTATTATATTATAAAAAAGGCATTTTGTATCATAAATGTGGAGAAGAGGTCAACGTCCAATTAAACATAATCTCTTTTCGTAAATTTCAGTTCCAATCGAAGGAGCAGTCTCAGAAAGTGCAGGACGATCATGCAAAGTACTTGGACAAGAAATTAAACGAGCTTCAGTTTCAAGTGCCAGAGGAAGAAACAGACGATGCCATGAAGAGGAGGCAGTATGAGGAAGATGTAAACTATTATGAATCTGAAATTCGTAACAAAATTAATTACAGATGTCAGAAACACTTAACCAACTAATCGACCAGAACTTTGAGCTCACTCAGCAACTAGAGCAGCTGAAACAAGCAAATGAGAAGGTGAATTATATCTAATAATTTCTCGAAAAAAATGCAATATTTTAACACATTTTTTCAGAAAGACGAATCGGCTGCGGAGGAATTGGCCAGGCTTTGCGAGCGTAATGAAGAGCTCACCGAGGTTTGTAATCACACACTTTCACATTAAAAAATGGATAGTTCATTGTTTAGATAAACAAGAGGCTGGAGGCGGACAATTGGGAGATTTCACAAGAACTTGAAAGGATTGAAACGGAGAATGAGGAGGTTTGTAATGGTTTACAATTTTTAAAATGATGAAGTTGAAATTAAATCAAATTATTTCAAGCTCGAGGCTGCAAATATGGAACTGATCAAGGAAACCGAAGAGCTAACGAAGAGAAAGGAACAAAAGGAGAAGGAGGTGAGATTTAGTACGAAATTGAAAGAAATTACATGGGTTTGACACTGTGGTTATTTTCCGAACAAGCTCAATAATATTTGTAAATGGCTTATAAATTTAAGATGCAATCAACAATCGATGAACTTGATGCAAAAAACGCTGAAATCGCAGAGGATATCAAGAACATGGAGCTGACAAATGCTTGTGTAAGCTGACTTTCTCCATCTATTAAATTCTGAATTTTTCAAGATATTTTATTGCCGATTGAAAAACTAAGTTAAAATTGATTTTACTGGCTCTCCAGCAGAATAAAATGTTTTTATTAAAGCGATTTGTTTATACTACAGACGAGGGAATTTATCGTGGACCTTTTCAGGCCGATTCTTCCACCGAGGAGGAAAATGCGGAACTCGAGAGACGAATCGCCATGATCACAGAAATGAATGTGAAGGTGAGGTACTCTAAATATTTTTTGCAATAAATTTCGTAATTAACTAATTTATATTCAGCTCGCCAAAGCGCTCGCCGAGATCACCGATTCTAGTAGAGACGATTACGAGATTATTGATAATATCAGCGAATGAAGTGCATATTCGATATTATGTTGTGTTCCCTTTTTTGCTCTCAAAAGTCAGTGCACGGTTTGTTTTTGTTCCAATTGCAGATTATTGAAAGTTTGCGTGTCCGAGTTTGTTGTTGTTGTAGTATCCGTGAAAAGCGAACAATATGCCGACAGCAATAAACGTTTTTTTTAGATTATAACACACGTTATTATTATTATATTATTCCTGAGACATTTATTCGGAATACCTTTACAAACAATGCAATTATTATTACAATTCCCTCCTGAGAAATGCAAGGGCGGATTTTCTTCCCGTGCCGGCATTGAGGGGATCGGTATTGTCCCTGGTGAACTGTGCCATGCCTCTGAACGACAAAAATAACCATGAAACATTTTAAGAAATGAAAAATGTGTCATCCTCATTGTGATTAGAAATATATATGTCCACAAAACAAAGAATGAAATAGTCTCACGTTCGGAGATTGGGGAAGACGACGTTGACCTGGTCCCACGTGCCCACCAACCCGAGGAACGGCACCTCGAAAGTCGATGCGTGCGAGAGTTTGCCCCTGAAATTGTGATCCTGTTCTTTCGAAAAGAAATACAACTTTTTTTGGATGACCGTTAATTGAATTCTCTCGGCTCGACATCGTACCTTCCGGCCAGTTGACCAGCGACGTCTTCGTGCCTCTCCAGAAGGATACACCATGAGTACGCGGGCGATCGAACGTCTCGTGCGTGCCTGCGTTTGATAGTATAACAATGTTAAAATCACGCCCCGTAGCACCCTCGATTCTCTTGTGATAGGCGTGTTATTTAGAAATACAGTTCGAACGTTTATGCGGTGATTATGAATCAATTGTCAACAGTCAATGGTCAACAGGGTTCATTTTTTGAGTTGCATTGATATTATGTGTTCCTTAAACTGATGAGGAGATTAGGAAAAATTATGGAAAAGGTTCATATTTTTACTTGTGCGTGTCTGTGAGCCTCACCGAGCGGGTCGTATCCGTAGTAGACGCCCCTGACCAGGGGAGGAGGCGCGAGGTCTCTGTGGGCGGCAGGCGAGGAGTCGAGCAAGGGCTGCCAGATGAGATGACACTTGGCCTGCCATCTGGAAATATAACTTTACGTGGATAATTGTACATTGGCGTTTGCTGTCTGACATGTCGAAATTTGTAAATCACTTCTGTTATCTACTGATAAAATCATCTCCCAGAATTCCAGCATTTGACAACATGAAAAGATACAATAACGCGAACCAATCGCACCAATCTCCGCCCATTCCTCTCACCGTCAAGCTTTGTACGACATTTTAGGTTTCAACGATACTGCCCAGTCTTGTGGTTTGCTGCGACGTTGTGGAACAATTGCAGACCGAGGAAGGTTAATTCCATGGAGCACTGAATTCGGAGGAATGCCTGTGGGGATGAAGTACTTATCGGTCACTTTCATTCATCCCCTTTCAATTTACGCCAGTGGGCATCAATGTCCTCAATCGACGAGAGATAATGGGGAGTGGAGAGACGGAGACAGACAGAGACTCCGAGCAGATCGGGCGTGCCCAATAAGGGAGGATGATGAAGTGTCTCTCCGAATCTCTTCGAATCATTCATTCAGTCACTCGGCAATCAGCTTGTCGGACTTCACCAGTTCTAGTTTTAATTTTTATTTATTTTTTTTCGTATTTCCTCTATTTCACAATATTTATTTTCTCCGAATTTGTGACTTTCCCTGCAAGGTATATCATACTTTTCGCCGAACATTACAGTAATTGTTGCCTTTTTGCACGATGTCCTATGTTTTTTCCGCAATAAATGACCGTTTAACAGTGCGTTCAGTTACTTCTTTGTCACTTCCACCATGCTTTCTATACTCTTTCGCATACGATACAATTATCGTTGCACGATCACCGAATAATAGTAACGCTTTCGCTTTCAGTCACATCGTCATCGTATTTCCGACAATGATTGCCGCTCTCAACGCCGCCTACTTTATGGAGGAAGTATTGCCTGTTCATACGACCGTCCACCAGTTGGATGATGGTATGAATTTTTTTTCTGATTTTCGCAATTTTTTAATTATCTTTCTCTAAAGATTTTTTTCCGGAGTCCTAATAAAAAAATAAAACAAAAATACTAATGATATTTTAAAAAAAGAAAAAAAAAATTCAGGAACGCTCTTTTACTTCAAGAGCAGCGAACCGCACCGACTGCACATCAAATGGTTGTAAGTTTTCTTTTTATTCACATTTACATTTACAAAAAATGGGGATGAAATAGGATCTTATTGGAAATCTGTTGCCATTGCAAAAACCGTACTTACCCCTTGAACTAGCCTTTGCGATCAGATTTTTTTCAACGAAAATGCGGACAAGTTGAGGTGTGATAAAAAAGATGTACAAGTAAGAAATGGCGTTTCATAAGTAGGCCATGGTTCTGATAAGTCAACCAATATTTTCTCTAGAGCTCAAAATATCACGCCTGTCACGAGAGAATCGAGAGTATGTTAGGGCATGCCTAGAGGTGCCCAAAACTGATGTTAACTCATTTTACGATTTTGGCCTCATGCCCATGTTTAGCTCGATTCGCTCGTGACAGGCGTGATATCAGCCTCTGTTTCTCCATTTCACATACTCTCTCAGCGGTCTGAGTGGCGAGAGAGCGTGCGAAATGAAGAGACGGCGACTCACATTTCGAGGTCTAATTTTCTCATTTCAGAGGCCAAGACGTTGAAGCCGAACTTCCCAAGGGCAAAATCGTACATCTCTTCGCTTTTCATAATGCGATTTACTTCACGATGCAATCGGATCATGTACATTTATATATTCTTTAAATAAATTTTCTAGATCAGGAAATAATTGAAAAATAAATACGTCGCAATACAGATTTATAATGCATATTCTAGACTTTTCGCTGAAGAATGAAAAATAAAATACGCATTTATCGTATATTTCAGGTCTTTAAAGCGTCCGCCCACTTGAACAGGATCACAGTCAGCTTCGTACGCACTCTGCAAGCGGTACGTGATTGACTTCGAAATACGGGTCGCTGTCTCTTCATTTCACGTACTCTCTCGCCGGCCAGAGGGACGAGAGAGAGTGTGTGAAATGAAGAGACGGCGACCTTTTAGCACGTGCAACTCTAGTACGTGATATTGAAGTTTTAACATGATATTGATACATTTAAACCACGCCAAACCCACTCATTGCATGGGCTCGCGCAATAAATTCGTAATCAACTTTTTACATTTTATATTTTAAAATTATTCTCTTAAATTTCAGTTCGAAAGCGTGGATGCCCTCGGGTTGTGCAAAAAAATGGAGTTTGGCTATTATGAGTAAGTTGAATTCCTGGAACTACACATTTCATCCTCAATAATTACACATTTATTTACATTATTTACTTTTATTTATTTTTTTTTTTTATTTATTTACACATTTACTTTTATTGACCCGCCTTCACATTTTTACCAATTCAGCTACGTCTACCGCCTCTGCGATAATGAGATTCCCGACGGTGTCCCTATCGACGCTGAGATGGCCAATTTCCAGCGCGCCCGCATCCACAGGTTAGTTTACTACTTAATATATTTTTAATTAATTAATTCATTAATTATTAAATTATATTCAGGGGCAAGTTGTACTACGTTCGCGAGAACCAGTATAAGCTCTCCGAGATGACGCTGATGGGGTCAAACATCGTCGGATTTGATGTGAGTTGCTTTCTCGTGATCCCCAAAGAATATTTAAAAAAAGATCGGAGACGAAAAAAATGCTTTTTATTGAAGTAAATAGGGGCGATTTTCCACCACTTCCTCAGGAAACCCATGACATTGTTCATGAAAATAAATAAAAATAATACGTTGAAGGCTCACTTACGTTTTTTTTTTAAAATTACATTTTTGTTTCCTATTCATATGCCCTCTAAGGAACCGTGACAGCGTAAACTATACGATGTTTCTTTCAGATTCCCTCGTTCGACCTGAGCCGCAGTTGGGCGTCGTATGCGCGCGAGGACTCGCCGTTCATGCACTTCTCCTTCCAGCACCATCTGCACACCATAAATGTCGAGACGCGCGAGGTGTTCCCAATGCTGGTGTTTGGGTGAGATTCAAGATTCACTATGTCCATCCTAATCTCTCAGTTTACTTAGAAATCAGCTACGAACTCCTACACGATTCCAGATGATCATCAACACAGCAAATCCATTTGACACATCCATTTCAGGGACATCTTCAACCTGCAAATCATCTCCGTTATCGATAACATCGCCACGCTCACCGGTCAGGCCGAAGGCCAAACTCATCTGATTACAGCCGAATTCCCGCCCGGATATGTCCGTTTAAATTTTTTTATTTACATTTATATAGTTAATTACGTTCTCTTGAAAATTACCTACTATTTGTATCTTCATAGGAACTTTTTACTTTTTTTGGGAACTTTTTAACTGCCAGTTAGTAAATAATACAAATTGAAGAATATTTGCTTCAGTTCAACAAAGGCTTTCCCATCACTGTGAACGAGATTCCGACAGCGGTCGCGGACGAGAAAAATTTCCTTGCACCGAAGTACAAGGCAGAAGACCATAATGCCAAAAAGGTAAATTTCATTATTTCTTAATAACGGAGAACGTCATCCGTGTGCTTGTTCACCTAGACGATAGTACCCAGATAATCTTTCTGGGACAGAGGAATGCCTCAGTAATACCTCACTTCTGCTAGCCGGATAGTAACTTATATAATGTTGAGCAATTCGTGAAATTCTAATTCGCTTAAATTTCGCTTTCAGGTCCCGTTCGCGTATAACTTCTATTCCGATAATTCGAAAAAGGGTTTCAATTTCAATGCCGATAAAGTCACTGAACCAGCGAAGCCAATGAGCCTGTTGGACCAGCGTGTCTATGAGATGAATCAAGAGGTATCCTTGTTTTTTTTGTGAATCGCAGATTGAAAATCGAATGCAAACTTATCATTTACGCCTACATCATTAACAAGGCTCCTAAATCGAATAATAAATCAGTTAACTTCATTTCAGTTAAAAGCAAAGGAGGAGTCTCAGAAAGTTCAAGATGATCATGCGAAATTCTTGGATAAGAAACTGAACGAAATTCAATTCCAAGCGCCCGAGGAAGAAACGGAAGAGGCTAAGAAGAGGAGGCAGTATGAGGAAGATGTAAATTGTTCAAGCCTAAAAATTTTAAAAATATAAATTTAATTCTAGATGTCCGCAACCCTGAACCAGCTTATCGATCAGAACTTCGAGCTAACGCAGCAACTAGAGCAGCTGAAACGAGCGAATGAAGAGGTAAAATTGAATTTTTTCTTGTAGTAATCTAAACTTATATATTTCAGAAAGACGAATCCGCTGCGGAGGAATTGGCCAAGCTTTGCGAGCGTAATGAAGAGCTCACTAGGGTAATTAGAGAATCCAAATTATTATTTTTTAAATTATTATTGATTTAATTAATAAAATTCAGATCAACAAGGAACTGGAAGCTGAGAACTGGGAGATCACTCAGGAACTCGATAGAATTGAGACGGAGAATGAGGAGGTTTGAACAATCATTTAGATTTTTCAAATTTAAAATAATTAAGATCGAACAAATAATTTAATTTCAGCTCGAGGCTGCAAATAAGGAACTAATCCAGGAGACAGATGAGCTTACAAAGAGAAAGGAGAAGAGGGAGAAGGAGGTGAGTGTTTATTTTTTGCAGAAGTTTATAATGAAATCCTCTTCATTGAAACTGTATCGGAACAATGTGATTGAAATAGTAAATTTAAGATGCAAGAAACAATCGCTGAACTCGAGGCGAAAAATGCTGAGATCGCTGAAGACATCGAACGGATGAAGATGACGAACACAGATGTGAGCGAACGAAAATTTGTCAATTTTTTTCGATTTTTTTCCCGATAATCAAACAACTACAGCAATTAATCAATGATGTTTTTTTTTAGAATTCGTCAACTGATGAGGAAATCGCGGAACTCGAGAAACAGATCGAGATGATAATGAAGATGAATGAGAAAGTGAGTTCTCCTATTTATTTTTTTCAGACGACGAAAGGAAATCGATATTGGGTATCCCGGCCTTTCATTCGAACGGAACATTCAAAAACAAGTAAAAAAACTAAATAATAAAAATTATTTATTTTAGCTCGCCAAGGCACTCGAAGACACTGCCGATACGTCGAGTGGAGAGGAGTATGAGATTATTGATAATATCAACGAGTAGAATAATACGTGTATTTGGTATCTAATTCGCTTCTGTCTTCATGTGGTGTCATCACAAATACTTTGAACCTTTATTTTGTTCCGCTTTAGTTCGATAAAAGTACTCGGAAAAGGCTATCGAATATTGTGAACAGATTCTGAAATACGGAAAGATTCATTGATCTCCGCGAGCATCTTCTCATTTTCGGCAAATAATTTTGCGATTTTCGTTCCCAACTCGCCCGATCGCTTGGAGTGTTCTTGGAGCCTCTTAGTGAGCTGCAAATTGTGTTTCGAAATTGTGTTTCATTCTTTTTGCATAATTCACTTGCACATTTTCCTCTTCAAAATGACAAGGTGTTCGTGATTCGTGCTATTGTTCGCCCGGACAACATTTGCAGTCGCAGCCACCAAAAATGGTGATCATTTTGTTGAGCAGTTGATACAGTAGAATTGAACTTTTACAATTGGCGGTTACCATTTCCCGTTTTCTCTCCATCTCGCACTGCTGAACGCACAGTTTCTCTCTTTTCGAAATTTGTAAATCAAAACTAAGAGCAGCAGCCATAATATTCCAGAACGACTCAACGACGGATGAAAAGGTTGAACGAAACGAAAAATTGAAGCAACACATGGAGACGGTGAGGCGAATGAGCGAGCAGGTAAAGGTAAAGGTGTATCTATCCACGTCAAGCGATTTTACGTCGTAAGACAACGCTAGGTGGGACCCACTGGTAAGGCCAGCTGTTTGAGCCAGCTGAACGAGCAGGTATGATTATTGAATTATTGAATCAAAGATATCCCAAATTATATTTGCAGCTCACACAACTCCTTGATGACGCCGACAGATCGTCGAGCGAAGATGAATTTGAGATTGTGAAAAACGTCAACGATTACGTCAACGATTGAAAAATGAGATCACATTTGTCCGTAAATGCTATTGTGTTTGTAGTATTTTCCAAGCAATAAACACAATTGTACATTAAATTTCTTTATCAACTGAGATAAATAAATAATCACACACTTCAAAATTTCGTCAGCATAAGATTATTCTCAGTGAGGAGGTCCTTCATTTCGTTTTTCATGGGCTTCCCAGCGATGTGTTTAGTGAGCTGCAAAATAGTTCTTGTGAAATTTCCAATCAAATTAAATTCTTACATTGTCATTCTCCGACAACATGAGATCCAGTTTAGCTTTCAGCCTCTTGTTTTCTTGCGATGCATTCAACAGATTCGGCTAAATTATTTGTATTTTAGAGCTCGAAATATAGGTCACCGTCTCTTGAATCTTTCGTGTGTGATATGTGTGACAAAAAGGAGATGGTGTATGTATTTCGAAGAGCAATTTTTGCGAATGAGTTTACGAAAATACCTCGTTTTTGGGTTTTTCTGGGCAGATTTGCTCGTTTTTCAGTTCATTTAAATCCTCCAATTCTTGAATCAAAATCTCCTTCTCTTCACTGAGTTGCTGATTGGCTGCATCGATCTAAACAAAATAAATAATTCAAAGATACATCGATTTAAAAAAAGGAAAATACCTCCATATTGAGTGCGATATTTCTGTCCAACTGCAGTCGCATCTCTTGTGTTTCATCTTTCAGTTGCTCGGACACCTGTTGTTTTGATATAGTTAATAATTCATGTTAGTTTTTTAAAAATAATTCTCACCTTTTCAAGATTTTGATTGCTCATTCTGAACGCGGCCAATGTTTCTTCGTCCGTCCCTTGGAGTGTAGATAACTAAATTGTTTTTTTGCTACTAATGAAAATACTAAAAAATACAAATATATTTCTAATATAAAAACCCACCTCTATCTGAGCGCTCGCCACTTTCGCAATCTCAGCACTGAGCTCCGCATTCTTGTCAAGAAGCTCGTTTATGGTTATGCGCACCTTGAATATATTTTGTTTACTTTCATAAATACTGAAATAATTCAGATACATCTTTTTTCCACTGCAGCTCATCAAAGAATTCCTGCCATGATACAGCCGTCTTCTGAAAAAAATTATGTTTTTAATTGTTTATATTTTTTTATTTCAATTTACCATTTCCAGTTCATTTTAAATAAAAAAAATAGATTGAAACGAACTGAAGCGGGCCAATCATTCATCTTCTTCGTATACGGGTTCTTCTTCACTTGTTCCTCCTTCTTCTTGGTGTCGAACTAAATATCAATTTCATAATTGTGTGCGTATGAAAAACGAACAACTTACGTAGCCATTGGGAAGCTTAGCAGTGACCAGATAGAGCTTTTTGTCCTTCTCAGCAGTCAGAGTGATGGACCGTTCGCGAATGCCGATCACGGTTATGTTTGACAAGCCGCTGAAATCAATTCATTTTAAATAGTCAATGATTTCACAAATTGTATGCCATAAATGCTATAATTTCAGTAAACAAAGTGCTGCGGATTGAGAGAAATCATCGCTTAATTTAACGTGCACACCTCAAATTCAAA
Source organism: Pristionchus exspectatus (assembly GCA_911812115.1). Classification (NCBI taxonomy): domain Eukaryota; kingdom Metazoa; phylum Nematoda; class Chromadorea; order Rhabditida; family Neodiplogasteridae; genus Pristionchus; species Pristionchus exspectatus. Next base: position 19,368,648 of record OU461584.1, on the reverse strand, counting down.
GCGGGCAAGGCTTTCTCGGTTTCCGTGTCCAACACATGCAGCCTCTCGTGGGAGGGAACGTAGATGTATTTAGAGGTATCGCGAGCGAACGCAACACCACAGCTAGCACAGCTTGGAGGCACCTGCATTGTCACAGTTTTAAAAATACAATGGTATTTTTTTAAATATTGATCGAACATTTTCTTTGTGTATTTTATTCGGAATTACGTCATAAGGCATAGCGTTCCCGCTAAATTATGTGCAACCACTATATTTTCGGCATTCCTTTATGTCGTAGGATATATGAGTATAGCGTAGGATATATGAGTATATATTGGGTAAAGCGGGAAAATTTGTTTGCGATTATAATTTTGAAAAGACTCACCGTTATTCTGATCAATTCTCTCCACGCTATGCTTTTAATTGATAGCGTATTGCAGTTTTTCCGGGTTGCATTTTCTTTGCATTTCACGAAAACGATTTTTCCGCTGAAAGAAGCCATTTCTTTACAATTTTCAATCGTTTTTTCTCGTATGGTTGTTTATTAAAGTGATTAAAATTACCGATGAATCGTATGAATTTTGGGCGCTGTAATTACGCCGGCGTTGTCCACAACAGTGACCTAAATTTGATATTTTAACTTGTAGATATATATTTAAATTTTCAAAGAAATTACTAAATTAGCGAGTTAAACATGCCTCTTGATTTTCTTCGTTGTCGCTCATTCGAAAGAAGCGCTTCTGTTTGTCCCTTTGCAACATGCACAGCGAGTAGGAAGTCACAGTCTCAATCTAGAATAATTATTTGCTCATTCAACGATCTCAATTCTGAGTGCGAAGGAGTGACGAGGATAGCGAAGAATTCTATTGAAAATATGTTTGTAAACAAAAAAGTAAAAAAAAGTGCAAATTATTGACGCAGAGAAAATCAATACCTCCAGCATGTGTCGAACGTAGGAAACTACCACAGAGTCTAACATTGTCGCAACCGCTTTGTATATCTGTAAAATATTTTTTCGAGATGATGTCCGCAGCATAACAAATATTAGACTATTATTTGATTTCAGAATGTAAGATATCCTATTCCAATTACCTTTCTATCTGCTGTGCTGAAGTAAACTTCATTTCCACATGCGGCCATCTGTCGAATTCGTTCGTCCGGAAGTTTCGCGTTAATTTCATCACCCCAGTGACTGAAGAAATTAATTTATTGATTTTACCAAATTGTGATTTTAGTAAATTATAAAATTAGCTAAAATCAACTTACACGTCCTTCACATACAATCGCTGCGGAGATGTCGTCTTAAAGTAGAAAATTCTTCCTGAATTTTTTCTAATTGAATACTGCACTTCTTTGAACAATTCTTTACGAAATGTTAAGCAGTATTTTTATGCGTTTTTAGTGAATAGTCCCCAGTCTTGAAATATAAATTGACTAACCATTCTCGACTTGGTAGCACTGTGTATCGCCAGTCAACTGGTCCATTTTGATGTGGTCCAAGGAAAGAGTCTCTGCGCTTGCTTCTAGATCGCTCATTGTTTCTAAATTGTTCTTCATTAATATCTACAGTAAATTACGATAACGCCTACGAATGATTGCATCCAACTACACTAATAACGTCAACCCAGCGCCGGAAAATACATTGTGTAATTAACAACGCCAATTAATATGCGCTCCTAATGATAGATCGAAAGTGAGGAAAAAGAGCCGACAGCTGCTGCTGACTGCGGCGCTAACGAATAGACGAGAATATCGAAAGATTGCGCAAGAAAATAATAAAAGGACGCCTCTGAGCGTTCCCTCCCCCTATGGCGTCGATTCATCGCGTTCAATATGTAAGATTTATTTTTTAATTCAAAAAATGTAAATTCAATAAAAGAGGTGTATCATGATCGGGTTCGCGATAGCATGGAAGCCTTGCCAGCGGGTATCCGATTATATCTAACGTTTAGATTTCGCACTGTTCATTACAAGAGCGGAGCCACCGGGAGGTGAATTGATATCGGGTCTCTCTAGACAGAGGGCGAGCCCGGTTAGAGGCTGCCATTCAGCTTCCTTCTTGCATTGACTCTTGTCGTATTCTCTGCATGATTTGTTCTATTTTTTTAAATCTTTTCTTGTAATCGCTCTCTAATCAGTATTCGCTTCAGGAATGACTCACAATGCTGGCACCGAAATGGCTTGCGATGAAGGATCCGCCGTGGATGTGGATTCGATTGCAATGAGCAAGATGGATGACGTTGACGCGGCGACGCGCGGGGAGCAGAAGCAGAAGACAGAGAAGGTTAGTCAGCTTTTGAAAACGTCAATGAAAACGCTGTTTATCCTCTTATCACACGCACCCATTTTTCGCTCTCAGCTAGTCACTGAAAAATTCGATATCACTGTTAAAAATCGATCAATTGCAGGAACTGGAGGAGGAACTCGAGCGGGAGCTGATGGAGCTGGAGGGAGGAAAGAAGGGCGAGGTAGACGAGAAGAAGATGACCGATGAGGTAAGTGGTAACATACCAGCGCATTCATTTAGTACCCATTCTCATTGGAGAAATAACCTTTTCAGTGCCTATAAAGATAATACTTCAATTCACAGGAATTAGAGCTTGAAATCGAGCGCGAGGCAAAGGCAATGCTGGAACAGAAGGAAGACGACGAAGCAAAGGAGAATGAAATTGTTGAGGCATGTTCTCAAGAGTAAAATATTAAACCTTTGGACCATAACTTACAGAAAGACGATGATACGGAGAAAGAAGCTGAAAAGTTGCCGTTTGAAGACGGCGCTGATGACGAAGGGGAGATTGAGGTAGGCCATTTTTGATGATTTGCTAAAAATATCGTGCAATTTGTATGATTTTAATTTTGGCTTTAATTATGGCTTTTACTACATTAATATTTCGACTAATTATTATCTAATCTACGGATTTATAACAGAGTGTGAAGAGGAAAGCAGAAGAGAATGATGATGATGAAGTACCGGAAGTTATCTCTGACGAAGAAGATGGTGAAGACTTCGATGATGAGGAGGAAGATGAGGAGGAAGAAGACTCGTATGATGAAGATGAGATGGAATCTGGCGAAGAAGGGGACATGGATGAGAGGTAAGCAATCCTTTGCTGATTTACCACAAACTTTGAAAAAAAGGTCACGGCTTTTCACCAAATTGATCCTTCTTTCGAACGTAATTCTCATTAAACTATTTATTTCTAGCATGGAGCCAGGAGAGGTTCGGATGAAGAATAAACAGGAGAAGGGACAAAGGGAGCAGGATGAAGAAGAAGGATCGGAGGATGAGGAATGGCTTGCGAGAAAGAGGGAATTGAGAATGAAAAGGTCGAAGTATGTCAGGTGGGTGCATTTGACATTGTTTCCCTGATCCCATATCCCTGGAAACTCCTCCTTCATGCTAAAAATATCTTCAATCTAGCGTCTAGAGCAATAATACCACCTCCGCTTCTAAGCCAATAAAAACTTAACGGAGAAAAAATAGAACTAGATAAATATTCCATCGAGTCTTCGAAATCCATCTAGTGTGAACTTTTTGCAGCAATCTGAAGCTCGATGACGATGATGAGGAGGAAGAAGATGAGGAAGAGGATAACACTTCCGATGAGGAATTCGAACTGGCAAGGCAGGATCGATTGGCGAAGCAGTATGAGATGCAACGACAGCAGGAGATGTGAGGCGCATTATTTTTCCTAAAATATATATTTTTATCAAAAATTTATTCCTTCCAGGAAGAAAAAGCCCGTCGAGAAGCCTGTCGTGCATGAGATCGATGAGGAGGAGGATGAGGAGGAAGATGATAGCGATGAAAACGATTCTGACGGATCGACGGATGACGAGGAGTTGATGAGACGCATTGAACAGGAGAGAAGACAGCAGAGGATGGCTCGGTTGGTAGCTCAGATTTCCGCCCTTCTCGGGTTTTTTTCGAGGGTTTTCTAGCAGACTATCTAGTAAACGACTAATCAACGCGTAATACAACAATCAGCACTTTCAGTCAGAACAAAACTACCCATCATCAGCAGCAGGCACATAATCACCATAAGAAAGAGCAGGTACAACAGCATGATAAATCCTCACAGCAATCTTCCGCCAAGGAACATAACAAGAACAACCATAACATGGTAAGTAATGTTTGCTCAGACTAAAATGTTGTAGACAAGTAGAAGAGATCGTGATCAATAATTTTCAGTCTTCGCATCACTCGAAGTCGGCTTCATCCAATAACAACAACAACTCGAGGAAGCGATCGCTTGAGGTTAGTGGACATTCAATGGAAAAGGTTGCGGCACATTCGTACTTTCCTTTCGAATTCTAATCTTATTTTTTCAGCAGGCCGAACGAAGAAGATCGAACAAGCCTCCTACCGTCGCCACGTGTGAAATCGACACGAATTTCGTCCTACCCCCTGCGGTTCGTATTTCATTGACATTGTCGACTGCTTTAGATCAACATCAATCCTCCTCGTTTCAGAGCTCGACCCTCACGAAGAAGATCCGTTTCGAAATTCCCACCTTCACTCCTCGCCCGTTCACCGTGCGTCCCTCACTGGACCTCCCGATTCCGGGATGTGTGGCCGCTTATGCACTGACAGGTTCAGAACACAAACTACGCGTTGTCATTCGGTCAACGACTAAAATAGGTGAGACTAAAGTACTTGATATTGTATTATTTGCCTATTTACTGAGTTTATAGAAGTAATTGAGGTAAATTGAAAAGAAATTCGCTGCAGATTTCGCCAACATCGGAAAGCTCTCGGGCGACATCTACTTCACTCCCGATGCAGATTGGCCTGAGGTAAGAGATCTTTCATGTTTATCGGTCTTTATTCATGCTCCAAAACTCGGTTGTATTAGTATTGAAAAGATTCTTGTAAACTTAAAAAAAATTATAGTTGAAAATTTCAGACAACAGCCCGACTCGCCCTCTACTATTGGATTGGTCATCGCAACATCTGCTCGTGGGCAAACACCAACTTTGTGACGGTTAGTTATTTTATCATTATTTTTAATTTTACAAGATTATTTATTTTTCACGTTCTACGTAAAAAAATGTTTTCAGATTGCTGCCGAGAAGGGCAAAGAGAGCAAGATCGGCTTCGTGGTGACCATCGACTCGAGTCAGTGTCAATTTTATCTTTATTTTATTTTTATTTTTTTATTTTTTGCTCTCTGTCTCAACCGACGAAATAACATCAATAAACAATTAGTCAGCGAGCAAAGATATTTCACGTGGAACGCTATGTACAAGAGAGCTTTCACATTTGACTTCTTGAAAATGCGATCAAATAATTAAATCGTAATAATGGAATTTTTCCAGATGTGTACATGCGCGAGAAGGGCGAGGGCCGGTTCACCCTCGACAACGCCTCTCATCTTCACGATGAGACGTTCGCCTTCGTTGCGGTCGTTGCGGCAGAAGGAAAGAGCGATGACGGCGAGGAGTCAAAGAAGAAGACTGTGATGAGAAGGAGTGCGGAGGAGTGCCTGGTGTTCGAGAACGATGAGGTAGATTGCTTTATACAAATGTCACATAGTAAACGAATTCCGTCCCGTTTGTTTTTTTATCATTTGAAAAGGTCTCCATTTGCCGTAACACACAGTGCTTTGAGGTGTATCAAAGATTTCTCTACGAAAAACAACGAAAACAACAATAATTGTCTCAGGAGTCGCCGAAGCGTCCTCGTCGGGCGTCGGGAGAGGTCGATGACGAGTGCATTACTCTGGATTAGGCTGTACAAAAATGAGGACGAAGATCCCAATGATCTCCGTAATTGTGTTTCCTCTTTCAATTCCTCCCTTCTTTCCTTCCGGCCCGTTGTTTTCGTTTTCGTGTATTGCTCCTAGTGAGTATTTTTTTGCAGATGTTAGATTTCGCAAGGATGTGCCCTAGGAAACGAATTATACAAACATCTTTATTTTTGAATGGTCCTGCCTCGTCATTTATGAATTGATTCGCTGCAAATAAAATTAAGAACTTATGTTTTCTACTGGATAAATACATTTGCTAATGTGCGCGGATGAATTGAGCGCGAAACTATTGTGAAGTCAACCATTTCCATTCATACTTGATTACTAAATTTTTGAATAATCATGGGGGAGGTTCTTCGTTTTACCATTAGAACTATCTTTTTTCTTTACTTAAACTTCTTTTGAAAATGAATGTACTAAATTTCAGGTACAGGCAATACCGAAGGGTGTGAAATTAAGAGGAAACAAAAACGTTACAAGACAAACGAGGCGTTCCAGAGGGAATACAGAACCCAAAAGAGAATCCCTTCGAAGGAATTTAGCAACTATGGATGGGCAATTCCATTGGGGAAGATTCACTAATCGGGACGCGTCGAGGAGGTTTACAAATAGGAATAAACTCCCCAGCTCAATCATTTTTACATTTTCGTCGTCAGTTCGCAACTCTTCTTTTAATTAAAATATCGATTATTTTCATTTTCAAATTTCTCATTTTTAAAGGACAATGGAGGATCTTCTAGCAAAAAACGCCGAACTTGCGAAGCAAATAGAGCGAATGGAGAAGGAACATGAGGAGGTTGGTCGATGTTAAGAAATCACGTTTAGAATGTCAAATAAGGTATAAGTAAAATAATGATAAATTTATTTTAGACTATAAAGGGAATGTTGGAAAGCATTGGCGACTTGGAACAACGAAACAATGAGCTGTTTGAACGCTGCAAATCGCTTAACCAGGTTATTTTTGAGTTCTATAAATTTTATCCTCAATGATGAAAAAATGACATAAAGCAAAATGTATTCAGAATCGATCCGTCAACATTGAGAAAGAAAAAGAAAATCGGAAACTGAAACGGGAGTTTGAAGCATTTCAGAAAAAGCAGATAGAAGTATGTACATAGTAATTGTTTGATTAATTTATCTTGTAAATAAAAGAAAAAAATTGACAAAAAAATGAAGAATAAATTTCAGAGTGGTAGAGCGTGTGCATCTAAGTTGAACAAGTTGCGGGATCGCAATATTGAACTTCTCGGAGACAAAAGCAAACTCGAAGCGCGCTGCAACGAACTGTTTTATGTAATTTATGTATTTGTTATTACATTTTTTTAATATTTAATTGTTTTCAAAACTTTTTATATTTTATTGCCCAATTCATTGTGTTTGAAGAAAAAAAATAAATTTAATTACAGACCGTAGGCCAAATCTCCGAAGTTAAAGCAGAGTGCACGAGGCTTTCTGCCGAAATGAACCGAGCAAGAGACACTATTAAACAACTGACTGAAGACAATCGCAAGGTAAGTGTATTAGCCACCGAAACAACTTTGTCATCAAAAAATATTTATTGATTTTTAATCCTAAACAATTCAATTTGCAGTTGCGAGAGTCGAATGATTCGATGCGCAAGGAAAATGAAGGAGTGAAGAACGAGAAATGGCGATGGGAGTTCGATATGAATGTGATACAGCAGAACGTAATTGTTTACAGTTTTTCATTTTCCTATTTTGACACGCTCGTTAAATTCGATGACGAACTGAAATTCAGCTGGAATCAACCAAGAAAGAGCTTGTGACTTCGAAGAAAAATTTGGAGACTGAGAAAGCGAGAAGCTCGACTATTACAAAAGAGCTCGTGCGCATGAAGAGCGATAAGGTGACTTATATTTTAAAAAAAGAAATGTAATTTATTCCAGTATTCCGGCGAAATAAACGACTACTGCTTATGTTCAATTTGCTGTGACGTCTATGGTAAGGAGACATTGTTCTAAAAATTCGAAATACTTTTTTATTACATGCTAAACTCTTTCAGACTCGGCTCTTTGTGTCCCTCGAATTCTTGATTGTGGACACACTTTCTGCGAAATGTGCATTAAACAGTTAAAAAATACATTTACAAACAAGTTCGTCTAATAATTAAATTGTTTTGTCTTGTATTTAAATATTTCAACCTTAAAGGGTGAAATGTCCAACATGCAAAATGAAAAGTATGTTCAATGTCAGAGAAGAAGCTCCAGTAAATTATTATGTTATAAGTGAGTTTTTACCAAACATTATTAGAAAAACCACAATTGTACAAATTAAAGTATGTAAATAGGAATCGTTTCAGGCATTGTCGATGAAACTATGAAGAATATTGCAAAAGCAAAATGCGAAACGTGCGAAAAAGTACGAAAATTGAATATTATATTTCAATAAATGGTTTGCAATATTAAAAGTAATAATTGCAGGTTTTCCAAGTTTCATCCGAGGACACGACAATTGGAGATGAAAATAATAACGTTTACGAAAAGAAAAAGTTGTTAAATTTTGAATAATTCGGTGACAAATTTTGCCAAGTGTTCATATTTGATGCCACTATAAGTAAATCTTAATATTCGCATAGTATTCGCAATATATTATTTTTCGCTACAAATGTTTAATTGTCAAAAATAAAGTTGTTTCTTAGACTAGATACTTTCAGTTCGTAAAGATTTCCAAAAAGTTCCAGAGGGGAGGATTTACAATGGATCAATTGAAGATGTGCTTGCTAAAAAAATTGCTTCTCCCTACACTAACCATGTAGAGAGAAGCAATTCCAATGGGGGCGATTGACAGATCGAAAAGCGTCGAGGTGCTGAAAAAACAGGCATGCATTCACACGATCTTGATTCAATTTTTTCTTACGTTTGTCTTCGCTTACCTGCCTGTCAAATTCAAATCTTGAATGGTTTATTTCACATTTCTGATTTCTGATTTTGCAAAGGATGAGCACATCAACGGAAGATCTTCTCGCCAAAAACGCCGAACTTGCAAAGCAGATAGAGCGAATGGAGAAGGAGCATGAGGAGGTTGGGAGAAATTTTAAAACTCTGTTTATCTTCGGGGTTAGAGGTTAGGTAAAATAAATTATATTGGCTATCACCCGTTTTAAATGGAATTTTCTAACCCATAAAAGTTATCAGATCCCAGAGATAGTTTCCTATACCCTACCTGATTCCTGTAATAAAATAAGGCAACATTTCAGACTATGACAGAACTGTTCCACAACAACGATGTACTTACGAAACGAGTTGATGAACTGGAGCAACGAAACAAGGAGCTGTTTGAGCGCTGCAAACTACTTAACAAGGTATTTGTTTATCTGTATTTTGTATCTTCAACTAATGAATGAGAACATAAACTATTCAGAATCGCTCCACTACCTCGAAGCACGAGTACGAAATGGAAACGCTACAGCAGAAGTTTACCTTGTTCAGGTTCGAGCAAGACAAGGTGTGCAGCATTTGTCTTTTTAATTTGAATTGAAAAGTTTAGAAGGAAAAGTTGAGCATCGATAAGATGAACAGTGTGCGCGAACGCAACACTGAGCTCGTCGGAGAGAAAAACCGACTCGAATCCCGGCTTCTTCACGTAAGTTGTTTACATCCTATATTTCAATATTTTATTACTTATTTCGAACGCGTTTTTCATATCTTCGCTCCATATTTTGGCACTTCTCTCTTTTTTTGCCCACACTTTTCGCGCAGAGCATTCTCTTCCTTTCATTCTCATTCCTAAACCCTTGCTCATCCAGAGCGACCGCAGCCAGGAAAAAAATTATTTTTTTGCATGTGATGAGAAAAATGTAATTATAGGCCCAAGAACGTATCGCTGAAGTGGATGCGCAATGCACGAGGCTATCCGCTGAACTGTACAATTCAAACGAGACGAATACACAGCTGACAAGAGACAATAACAACGTAAGAAAATGGATTCCCAAGCATCTTTGGCGTCATACGTCCTTTAAAAAAAACAAATGCTGCCAATCTGCAGTTGCGATCGATAAAAGGACGCATAATCGAGGAACGAGACAAGTTCAAGGTCCATAAAAAACGACTGGAAAGCGAATTGGCACAATCGCAGCAGCAGGTTTTATTTAAAAATATTTTTACTTATTCAGAGAATTTTATTGACGGATTGTAATGAACAATGCAAACCAGATAACAAATGTGATTGCGTGGTGCGACGGAACCATGAAGGAGCTTGAGAAATCGAAGAAAAGGCTTGAGAATTCGAAGAAGGAGCTTGAGGCATCGAGGAAGGATCATGAGACTACGAAGAAGAATCTTGAAAGGGAAATCGAGAAAGCGAAAAGCTCGACCATTGCACAAGAGTTCACTCGCATGAAGAGTGAGAAGGTATTTTTTTTGCTTTTTTCCAACAAGTGATTAATTTCGTTACCCATACTAGATCACTAATTTATTCCAGTATTCCGACCAAGACTACTGCTTGTGCTCAATTTGCTGCGACGTCTATGGTAAGGGCTATCCTATCAATTAACCATTCTGATTTTTATATCGTGAGAATATTTTCCATTCCACTCGTAGTTGACCTTTGACTACCGTTCGAGGGGCGGAGTTAGGAAGAGGCCGGGAGGAGGCGAGTGATCTACCTGCTCTCCTCCCCCTACCTCTTCCCTTCCTCTCTCTCCCAGACAATCAATACGCTAACTAGCACATTGAGTTTGCTGAGCATTTGAAACGCACGATACACTTTTAGACTCGGTTCTTTGCGTACCACGCATTCTCGATTGTGGACACACGTTTTGCGAAATTTGCATTGAGAAGTTTAAAAATACAAACACGTTAGTTTTATAATTCAAAAGACGTCAATCATTTTTTTCTAATTTGAAGTGACTCCTGTCCGACATGCAAAGCTAGTAGTGTGTTCAACTCAAGAGCTCCAGTGAATTTTTATGTTATCAGTGAGAATTTTATCTTTTTTCAAATCAATTTTATAAAGAAACACAATGTGTGTAAATATATATCACTCCAGGCGTGGTTGACGAGACAATCAAAAATATTCCGAAGGCAAGATGCAAAACATGCGAGAAAGTAGGGAAATTCCAAATTATATTTATCAAAGTTGTTTAAAATTATATCTCATTCATTTAAGGTTTTCCAAGTTTCATCCGAAAATACGTTAATCATAAACGAGAATAATCAAGCAACGGAAGAGGATACGGGAGAATTGCTCAATTTGGATTAATTCATTGACACAATTTCCCAAACATTCTGAGCTTTTTGACGCCGTATCTATATCGTCGTGCTTTATTGCAGCAGCAATACGTCTTTTTCATGCGGTATTTGTTAGACAGATAATAAAGCTTTAGTCTGCAAATTAATCTTCTTTGACGTTCAGACATTCACATTCAAGAAAATGTAAGAATTTGATGAATACATTAGAATTTTTAAACGGTACAATTACAATGGGTCGATACTAGATCAAATGCAATAACATACTTTTTAAATGGCGTACACTACGAATCTGAAACGTGATGAACAGAGGCGTCCCAGGGGGAATGTGAGCAAGTCAAATAAAGAAACATAAATCAACCTCTATTTATCTCTTATTGTGCTTCGAAGGGGCAGTTCCAGTGGGCAAAATGTAAACTTTAAAATTCGCCTAACTCTCTCACTTTCGCGTGCTCTCTCGCTCACGGTGTATCCGAGGACGAAGCGAATGGAAGACGCCAACTATTTTTGGGATTAAAGACGCTAAAGATATCTATTTAGTCATTCTTTATTGCGTCGCTTTTACCTCCTTGTTGCACTTATTCTCGATTAATATTTTTACATTGAAAATATATTTTAGACCGTTAGCCACAATGGAAAATGTTCTGGTCACGAATGTTGAACTCGCTAAGCAAATTGAACGGATGGAGAGGGAGCATGAGGAGGTTAGCTGCTACTCTGAAAAACCTTTTTAGCTTTTTTTTAAAAATTAGTTTAGCTAAATATAATTTGAATTAATTAATTCAGACTATGAAAGAATTGTTCGAGAACAATGGCTACTTGACGAAAAGAGTGAACGACCTGGAGCAACGAAACAAAGAGCTGTTTGAACGCTGCAAATCATTAAACAAGGTGATTCTACCTCTTCATCCTCGCAATCTAAAATTGTAATCGTATGTAAATGGAAGTGGGTACCTTGCATTTGTTCTACAGAGTAAAGTTTGCGGAAGTATTACTGTCTTGATTTCACAAAACAAACCTTATTCTGCAAAAATTGCCTCTTTCAGAATCGCACTAAAGACGTGGAGCACGAGAGCGAGAAGAAAAGACTAGAGCAAGCAATTGTTGAGATAAAGAAAAATCATGAATTGGTACGCTTAATGTTTGTTATTTTTTTAAACTATACACAATTATGATTTTTTGTAAACAAATAGAGCCGCTTTCAGAGGGAAAAATCAATGATCGATCAGATGAACGAACTTATCGACGACAAAAACAAGCTTGAGGGACTCATCTACGACCTGCGATCGGTAAATGCTTTGCTTTTTTATTTGCTTTTATAACTTTCGCTATTTATATATGCCATAAACTCTATATAGCAGCGAAGAAATGTTTCAGAGTTTCTCTTCTGTTTCAATTTATGTTTCAGAAAAAAAGAATTGTTTCAGGTTCGCGATAAGAACTCCGAACTGGGACGCGCGAATGCGCTGCTTTTGATTGATTTGGAAACTGCTACTGGGAAAATCAGGAAGCTGAGCAAAGAAGTGAGCTCGGTAATTAAAACAACATTTTTTGAGAGAAGAAAACTGATGGGAAACTGTTGGAAAACTGTTGGGAGAGAAATAGAGAGGATAGCCTTCCCAAAAAGTTGGATTTTTTGTTTGTTTCATTGGGTCGTAGCCATCGAATCGGCTCAGGAAGGGCGTGTTACAAGGGAACCGCAAAAGTCGGCACTCACGAATGCTAAATTCGCTATCGCCAATCGAAAGTGACCCCTAAGGGAAGTCCAAAACAACTCTAACATTGTGTAATAATTGTTTCCTAAGAACCGAAAATCGATTCCGAAAATCGTATGAAAAATGGCAAAAAAAATTTCGATTCGCGCCCGAGCTAGTATTTGCATTGGAGAGGAGCGAGAGCATGCCTCCGTTGGCGCAGCCGGTAGAGGCCTTGGCTACATTTTTGGAGGTTGTGAGTTCGAATCCCATTGCTGCGGCCATCTTTTGCCGCATTTTTCTTGTGTACCCTGTCTTTTCAGGTGTCTGCTTTTCTCTCTTTTTCGATTATTTTGTGCTCCTTGGACTGTTGCAAAACTTCATCTGACGCCACGTGGCAAACAAGCAGTACGAAGTGCAACGATAGCAACAGTAACAATAACATAATTAACATCTATGAAGTTTTTCCCAGTAACAATCAAAGCAAAAAGGCTTTTCACAACGAGGGCATTTAGTGCATCCTATGGTAGAACAATTTTTACAAGCAGCCATCGATCCCGTTCCGAACATGTAGTCTTTAGGAGCTTCGAAGGGGGCAGGTCGGGTCAACGTGAAGCCTCCGCGGAAGAAACCGTATGAAATGAATCCTTTGAATCTGTCTGCACCCATACTCCAGTGTAGTTGGCTTACAAAGCGGAGCAAATTGTCTCTTTGCGAGACACGATAGTCGATCTGCTTGGCCATAATAATACTCTTCAATCTCCGCTGGATCCCCTTGAGCTGATGGTTGAAACTGATATCTGCGGGTTGGCACAGCGAAGTGCCTCCAGGGGGAATGTTTACAATGAACAGGAGACAATTGGGAGGGGCACACTCTCGAATGGAATCATGATCACGGAAGGCGGGCCAACTATCCAAAATAAGGAGCAGTTTAGGAGGCACAAAACCAGAAAACAGAACATTTCGATAGAACTGCTTGGCCGAGTCTTTGCTCATGATGTGGCTACTGGCCACAGCAATTTCGAGGGATGGGTCTGTGTAGCATCCTTTCTGAGGTAGTTTGCCTCCTCTTTCTCCCAGCTGCACAAAGATCTTCGGCTTGAGATATCCATCAGCAGCAATGATTGGAAGAAGAGTGATGGAGGAGGTTGTCGCACCGACAGATTGTGCAGTACACACAACCTTCTTGACGCCCTTTCGAGCGAGCGTTCTCTTGCCATGCGCCTCCTGCAACATCAAATGTGAGCTTCGAATGAGGAAGGAATAAGAATGATGACGAATGAAAAAGGAAACGAAGAGGACTAACGAGAAACAAAATGCTCACCTTTACCATTCCCGTCTGGTCGGAGTTCCAGATGCAAATATCGGGATGCTCCTCGACGATCTCGTGCACACGCGCGCACAATTCAGCAACCTGATATTCAATCGATGACAAGGGATACTGTATGCAAGGTGTACGAGATACGACAAGTACTACCATACCTGCTTCTTGATCTTCTCCTCGTCCTTCTTCTGCTTGATCGATACTATCTTTGTGATATGACGAGAAGTCACCCTGCACTGCTCCTTCCACTTCCTTATCCAACCTTCAGAAGCTACGAAATTCGGCCAGTAGTTGTTCTTCGAGTTCAGTGCAATTGCCATCTCTTTCAAGTTGCAATCGTGAAATTCGGCGCCAGCATCGATCAACGCAGTCACTTGTTCGTCCAGGTCCTCGGCCAGCAACTTCAGCTGCTCGTTTCGATTAGTGGGCCTCTCCCCTGAAATAGGGACAGTTGTAACAAGAATGGATGAGGTACGATTACAGAAAATAGGAATACGATAATAACAAAGTGAGAAAGAGTGAAGAACAGGGGAAAGTCTACCATACCTGTCATCCCGTAGTGAACCAGTGCCCGTAGGTCCTTCTCAGTCTTCAACCATCGATACTTCATTCGCATGAGAGTGAGGCTCTGGCAGCCTTCTTTGTTCTTGTTCGTCCTCCTCTTTCCACTTCGATAATAGGCGTATGCTTGATCCATCTGGAAACAGACAAGTTAACATAGGCATCAAAATTCGTGAAATACTAAGAGAAAGTAGTCGTTGTTACTCACCATAGCCGTTGTCCAGATGTGTCGGGTGCTCGTCGGTACGTTGCTCGACTCTTCTTCATAGTCCCAGTCACCTTCCTCGTCGTGACAGTCCTCCTTGTACGCCTCCTCTCGATCGTAAACAACTAACTCACCTGCCTCCGCACCTCTCAGCATCATCACCACGCGATCGGTCCACTTCTTCTCAGCTGTGTTGAGGGAGTCGCGGGAGATAGGGAGGGCAAGGGATGGGTCGAGGGTTGCAGCAACGACTGCTGCGACAGCTTTGGCAGAAACTACAGAGAGATCCATCCAACGACTGGGGAAGAGGGAAGAACTAGTGACTGATTCAGCTCTATTCGATGACCAAGGAAGGGGGAAGGGAAGAGGGGGGGGGAGGTATCGATCGCTAAAAGACAAACAGATCAAGACTCGATTGCTTTGGGATAGATCATGCTGATAGATCTTTGATGATCTCTTAGAATTTTTATGCCTTCAACAGTCCAAGGAGCACAAAATAATCGAAAAAGAGAGAAAAGCAGACACCTGAAAAGACAGGGTACACAAGAAAAATGCGGCAAAAGATGGCCGCAGCAATGGGATTCGAACTCACAACCTCCAAAAATGTAGCCGAGGCCTCTACCGGCTGCGCCAACGGAGGCATGCTCTCGCTCCTCTCCAATGCAAATACTAGCTCGGGCGCGAATCGAAATTTTTTTTGCCATTTTTCATACGATTTTCGGAATCGATTTTCGGTTCTTAGGAAACAATTATTACACAATGTTAGAGTTGTTTTGGACTTCCCTTAGGGGTCACTTTCGATTGGCGATAGCGAATTTAGCATTCGTGAGTGCCGACTTTTGCGGTTCCCTTGTTAGTTAGAACTGATTATGACTCTTGGGAACGCACATTGTGTCCATTTATAATATCACTTCCCACCATTTGCAGTTGGACGATCAAACATCTACACTACGCTGGGAAAACCGAACTTTGAGCATCCAAAGAGACCGATTGACTCGCGATCTCGCTGTATCGCAGGAAAAGGTATGAATTGATCGAGGAACTGATCGATAGATAGAGGAAAAAAACAAAGAAAAGCCGTGCTTAAAACACATTATATCGTTGAACAAAATTTCAGCTTGCAACCGCAGAGAGGAATGCTTCCAAAACTGCCAAAGACGACACTGAAATTCTGAGGATAGCTGCGATCTATAGAGACCAAATTATTCGCATGAAGTATAAGGTAATATTTAATTATTTAAAATAATTTTGTGCCCATTTGCATTCATTTGTACACTTACACAGTGTTCAAAGATAAGAATTTTTTCAGAATTCGGACGGAAACTCTTCTGAGCTCAGCGATCATTGCTTCTGTAATATCTGCTGCGAAGGATATGGTGTGGATATTTATTAAATATATTCTATACCATTTGCCAATGAAATCATACTTTCCTGAATTTTATATTTGTTCATTTTCAGACTCGGTTCTGTATGCTCCCTGCATGCTTCGCTGCGGACACACTTTCTGCGGACGCTGCTGCAACAAGCTGAGAACCGGAAACACGTATGTTAGATCACGTCGCTAGAAATATGAGACGCCGTCTATTCTTTTTGATTAATGTCTGATCACTCAATTTGTGTGTACGTGCGAAATGAAGAGACGGTAGCTCATATTTCGAGCTCTAATAACGTCACGAACTTAGAAATACAAAATTTGTTTTCTGCAGGATTAAATGCCCCACATGCAATTGCGTATGTGTATACGCGTCGGGAGAACAGCCTTCCAAAAACTATTTCGCCATAAGTGAGTAGATTCGAATCTGCATTTTTGTCCAATATGTAAATAATGTTTTAGGTGTTTCCGAAGAGACGTTGAAACCGGTTTCGAAAGCAAATTGCGAAACATGCCATAAAGTCAGTGATATTTTTTCTTTTTTTGTGTGTCGAAAATGGTTTAAAAATCATTTCAGCTATCATTCGATCAGAAAAGAAAGGAAAGTGAGGATAATAAAATTGAAACTGAGAAGATGGAGGAATGAATGATAAATCACATCTTATTGTAACCATTTGTTGAATAGAAATGCCAAATTCGCAATCCTTTGAAATCACATCGTCGTTTGCAGTTGTTGTAATTCATTTCCTGAATTCCCTTTTCGAGTTGTTTTAGCAACATAATAATTTTTTTTTCTTTTTTTTTTCCTGATTCTGAACATTACCTGATATTGGAGCGATGTAGATACTAGAAATTTTCAAAGTTCACGCCAGCAAATATATTTCGAACATGCGCTTTCAGGAAAATACGATCTAAGCGTGATTATTATTTAGTTATTTTTTTCCAATTTCTTCATATGAATGTTCTCTGCTGGGTACTTTGTGCACAATTATTCATCTTTCAGAAATCGATTTTTTCGACCCAGAATGGTTCTAGATCATTTCCGGAGATGTCCAAATATCCGTGGCGGAATTTAACGTGTAACATCGACTCTATCGGTCGGGGACATAATACTCTGTTAATTACGATTCTTGATTTCGTGTATGCATTAGGAATTTTATCGAGAAAATGTGGCTTAAAATTTTGCGAATACATTCCTTCTTGTCATCTCTCACGTGATGCTCCACCGAATGGGTTTCAAGATAGATAGCCTACATATTTTTGGACGAACAAACAATTGGGAAGGTCTGCCAACGGGGATATTCATAATTTGCATTCTTCTCAACGGATTTATGCCAGAGGACTTCCAAATTGGGCACAGTGTGTGACATTCAATCAGAGCAGTACCTTCCGTTCGTTCCTCATTGTGATTTCCCTTTTTTTAAATTTATTTAACATTTTGTTGTTGCTAATATCAACAAATTAAGATGAATACTTCAATCGAGGAACTTCTGGCCAAAAACGACGCACTTTGCGAAGAAATGAAACGAATGGTCAAAGAACATGAGGAGGTTATTTCGATTATAAACTAGTATTCTAAGAATCATTCAACACTTCTATTAAAAAAAATCTTTCTTCTATTCAGACCATGAAAGAGCTGCTGCAGAATAACGATGAGCTTGCGAAACAAGTAAACCAACTGGAGCAAAGAAATATAGAACTGTTTGAACGTTGCAGTTTGCTGAACAAGGTAATAATTCACTCTAGATTCATTAATTATCACGCTACTTTATAGAACCGCTTTATAAATCTAGAGCAAGAAAAAGAAAATCAAAAACTCGAGCAAGAGATGAAAAAGATGAAGGTAAATTAGCTTCAAAATGATGCATACAATAAATTCATGCAAAAACAATTATTTCAGAGAAAAAATAGAGCCAATTACGGATTTGTCACCGAACTCGCCGATTATTGCTACTGCAGCATTTGTTGCGTTGTCTATGGTATCGTGAAATTATTTTCCGTTCCACTCGTAGTTGACCTTTGACTACCGTTCGATGGGCGGAGTTAGGAAGAGGCCGGGAGGAGGCTAGTGATCTACCTGCTCTCCTCCGCCCAACCTCTTCCCTTCCTCTCTTTCCCAGACAATCAATACGCTAACCAGCACATTGAGTTTGCTGAGCATTTGAAACGCACGATAAGTACGAAGAATTCTGATATCTTCAAATAATCTGCTTTCAAATTATACATTTTTATACATATTTTGATACATTCAGACTCTAATCTGTACATTCCTCGGATGCTTTGGTGCGGACACACTTTTTGCGATCTTTGCATCGAAAATGTGAGAGACACAGACATGTAAGATTTTTTTTTAATTCTACGGTAAACTTTTCTCCACTATTCACTGCTAATTGTTTCTTACAATTATAGGATCAAATGTCCTACGTGTACGAGTGTATTTGAAACGAATCTTAGACCTCCAGTGAACTACTTACTCAAAAGTGAGCAATTTCTATTGTTTTTTTATGAAACGAACATACCATAATATTTCTCGAAAGTTTACCTATTCACTGATAATATCAAGAATTTTTTAAACAATTACAAATGTCAAGTATGCTGAAGTAGAAAATAGTCCATAATTCTAGGCATGGTAGAAGAGGCGATGACACTTCAATCGAAATTCAATAACTGCGAAACCGTAAGATAATTTGAGATTTTTTCCATTAAATTCGGTCAGCTAGAATTTGTATTTTAAGGTTATCAAAGAATCGTCCCAGAAGCCGTCTTAATTATCTCAAGAAAATCAACACTCAATGAGTGCAGAAGCCATGGAAGAGCATTGATCAATAATAATCATTTTAATTATTTTTAAAGTGTATAAGCTTTACCGCGTGTTTAAGAATTTTTTTTGAATGAATTCAAATTGTACATTTGCAAATAACTATACTGAGCTAATGAAGAAAGTTAAAGTTAAAAGTTAAAGTTGCTTCCACAATCAAGGCGATTTTACAGTTGTCATGAGAAAACCACGCCTGGTGGGCCAAAAAAAACAACTTAATAAGAGCCAATGCCAGTCACTTTGAGTGTCACAAATTCCTTGTTGCAGCTTTGAAAATGCCAAATTTCATCAAATTTAGGCAGGTGTTTTGCCGATGTCAGACATCCAATTCGCACATTTGCGCAGTCAGACGAAATGTCAAGAAGCCAGGTTGTAATCTCACCTGTACGGTTAACGCCCATTCCATTCCACAAGCAAAAATCGTTCATTCTCGTCAGATATAACGTTGAGATGTCAACAAACATCTATTTGTGCAATAATGAGACGGAACATTGTTGGTATGATCACGTTTCGTATTGCCTGCATCCAAAGCGCACTCCGGTCGTGTTTACTGTAATTCGTCACACGATGACGGTAAACATTTTAAAATTTTAAGTGCAAAATTATTTTAATATTATTTTAGATATTTTCCATCTTGATGACGATAATGAGTTTATTCCTCGTGGTAACTTCGAAATCAGTGACTCCTTTGTACAGCAATATGATCAGTCTTCTACTGGTATGTCTTTTGAATGATATTTACAGAATGCATACGCCTAAATGCAAATTTATTTTTTGAATATTCGGTATTATTCAGTGCATCTGGATGTTAATGGACATTGTGATCCAATGGATTGGCGATCCGGTCTTCCTCTTTCCACAGATGTGCACGTATCGGCGTGCCCCGTTGATCAATGTTCCATTTTCGGCCGCCTTAGTATTGGTGAGTTATTTCTACCGGCTATGGTTAAATATGCCTGCAAGTAATGAAGAAACTGATTCGGGCATGAAAAGGGACGAAAATGCGCAGAGAAACCCATCTAGGCGATTCTTCAATCGATTGTCATGCTCGGCCTCGTCAACTATATCGCACTCTTCCTTTATCGACATCAAGTCAGCATCTAAGATAACAAATTGAATAATGTTTATTTTGCAAATCTATACAGATAATTGTTCCACTCGGATCTCGCTTCAAATTTGCTGTGAAAACTCAAATTGCATTTCTGGCCGCTTTGCTAATTCCTTATCTCGCACTTGGTGCTCAGTTTTATGTGAGTTTCTCGGTAGAAATTTTTTCATATTGATTTCAGAATGAATCCATTCCTGCAATTCCTCGTTATGTAAAGGTTAGCTTTTTAAAAATTTATTTGTTATAATGTGTTTGCAGTGGCTATCGCAAGAATTCTTTGGCTCTTCAATGCTGGCCGAGCAAATTGACTGTTTTCCGCTCGGAAATTTGTATTATGGAATTCTAGCATTCGACGGTCATTTTGCTTGGATCTTTATTGTAACGGTATTTTTCGCATGCATGACAAATTGACCATCCTTTCCACACAGGTTGCTTGGCATACTCTCTACATGTTGGGCAAAGTAAAGCAATTCAGTCATAAAACGCGGCAATTGCACCGGGTTCTGACTATTTCGTTGATTGCTCAGGTATGTATTAAATACAGTATTTCAAATTTTAAATTAAAATTGTAAACTTCAGGCACTGACTCCTGTCGTATTCATTATTCTTCCAGTCACCATTGCTTTGGTCATTCACATAATTGTCATCAACAATTATCCGAATATAATGAGTCATTGGTGTGAGCATTTCAAGAGTTACTAAGAAAATTGCTAGATACTGCAAAAATATATTTCAAAAAATTCGAGAAAATCGGGAAAGTCTGCTTCTATTTTTTAAATGAAATAATTTATTGCTTTCCTCAGCAATTATGCCGTTCGATCTTGTCATGGTCGCCGTTTCATTTCATGCTACCGCACACTGCTTGACGTTGTTAGCAACGACACCAGCATTCAGGACCAAGCTCCGAGAGGTTGCTTTTTTCTACTAACTTAAATTAAGCGATTTCTTGACAATAACATGCGATCAAGGTTTGTTTTGAAATATTAATTAATTTTTCAGATGCTGCCTGGCTTTATTCCTCGACCGAGCTCGGGTGTGCAGCTGTCTACAAGCGTTACAGCATCTTCCGTTCTTGCGTGATCCCAATAACAGGATCCTTGTATTCCATTCCTTGTAAACCGCCTTGTCCAATTTTGGTAATTATTATTGGCATATTTTCGCCCGATCACTATTCTGTTATTCCGAAGGATTGAACACGGAGAATCGGTAGAGTCGAAGTGAACTGTGGTGTGCGAAACATCTGTTCCGTCTCATATGAATGCAGAATAAGCTATTTTATCGTTGATTTACACATACACATCAGCTTCAAAGGGAAATGATTCGACGAATGTTTCATTTGTTAACCAACTAATTTCTTATTGACGCAGATGACGTTCAAATTAGCATGATCTTCCGTGTTCCTGTAAGTAGTCGGGATATCTTCATCAGGATAATCAGACGGCAAAAAAGTTTGCTCATTTTTAGCTCACTCTCACAGATCCCGCAACAATACTAATACATACCATCCGGGTCCGAAGATGGTCCACTCCGTCTTTCCCGTTTCGCACGTCACAGTATATGGTAGGAATATGTTGGAAGTCTGAGAATTATGAATTCTTTTGTTTTATTATTATTCCATTGCGAGGTAAAATATGCTCGTGTGATTCTTTTTTCTTTTCAACTACTACTGTAGATTATAGATAGCAAGTTTTAAACTAATGACATCAATCTACACAAATAATTGTTTGAAGTGGAAACACAATAAGGATAATGGGGGGAAAACGTACGCCAACAATCTGTACAAACAAGCTTTGGCCGGCGCCGCAACTCGCAGCAGTGGCGGTAATAGTGGCGGGACTGATTGTCTCCCCCGGTAATGACGATTCAACGTCCGCTTGACTGATAGCGCCCAGTGCAGTGCAGCCTCCCGAGGCTGAACACGATCAAACATATAACAGAACTTCTCTGTTTTTGGCCCAGGCAACAACCTCTCTAAATGCGTTGGGGGTAGAAAATGAGAATGACAGGGAGGGGATACTCTGCGAGGAATGGCTGGGCCAAAAAACAGAGAAGTGCCCATATAACATCATTGCACATCCTGAGAGACTGATAGATCCAATCCAGCTCATCGAATGCGGGTCTTTTCATGTCAAGTCTTCATCCACAGATCAGAGAGGCGCGAGAAAGTGTGCGAAATGACCGCCGTGCACCCAGCTCCACTATCATTCACTATCACTATCAGCTCCACTATCATTCATAGCAGAACTGATTTGACCACCTGTTTTGACTTGCGCAGTGACGCCAATTTCTTCTTCAAAAGTTGCTATGAGAGACTCCTAGCTATTATGCAAATTGCTGGGCAGAGAATATATTTGGAATTATCACCGTACCTGGCGGCGGTGTGGTCGTCGTTGGCGCCTGTGTTGTAGGTGGATCGATGCAATCGAAAGCGTAAATATCGCTCGTGGCCCACAGTTGGGCGCGCCCATCACATGAGAATGACAGCCATCCCTTGGTCTTCACGAACACCATCTTTTCGACGCGGAAGGAGCTGGTTCTGTTGTACACCTGAGCGGATTTTAGTTGTTTTTTTTTCTGCTGTTTAGCCCTGTCTAGACATAGCACATGCATAAAATATAGATAATGATTGTATCTAGGCTTTTCCACGACCTTTACTTGAGGCAGTACGCAGAGACAATCCTGCGCATGATAGGAATATTAGCAATACCTGGAGTTGCTTGCCGCCATCGCAAATAATCTTCGATTGTCCGTTGTCGCAACGAATGTTACGAGTATCCGTGTACAACTCGTCGTAGGCTCCGCACGCTTCTAAATTGGTTATTGTAAAATCGTAAAGTCTAAGAAATTATCTCACGATTCTGAAGACAAGCAAGAACAAGATTCGCCGGAGTGTCTTCGATTCCACCGTTGGCCCATTTTCTGAATTTGGACAACAATGTATTCACGCAAAGCGGAGCCCACTGGTACGGCCAGCTGTCAACTAAGGCGAATTTTAAAAGAACAAAAGGAAAAAACATTTATATCGATAGTGCGAATACCCGGATGACTCATTACTTTCGTAAAGCAAGAAAATAACGAACGCAGTTGAATCGCAGAAGAGCTTGCGTTTGTAGGTGTATTCCAATCCAGATACAGTAGTCGATGTGCCGGAGAAACCCTGAAATAAACCGCTATCGAAAAGGTTTTGTTGTGTCTCTCGGTCAGGTCAGAAAGTCTGCATGAAGGTCAAGCTCCAACGATGCCACATTCTGAAGTGATTATGTACCGCTGCTTCCTTCAGCACATTACCAAACTATTGGTAGCTTGTTGAATGTGGTGTGTTTGAAATAAACTTAGTGATAAAAACCCCACATATAGAGTGTAACCGGCTCCACACGCGGCCGCCGAGCAGGCGCCCGATGCCTTGGTCAGGTTCACCTGAAATAGTATTGATGTGGAGCACTAAACTATTTGGACAACACAAACCGCTAGCGCATTAGCACTACACTATCCCAGATGACGGATCTATTATTTAGAAGTGTACGTCTAACGCTAGATGGAAAAAAACACGAACCCTCAAGAGAAGTGAACTAAAATGGATAATGTGCAAACACTCTACTAAGATAGATAGATATCATAAGACGCACCGGCGCAATCGTGTATCCAGTTTGGAAGGAAGCGGGCAGCTGTGTAAGCGTTGTAGCCATCGTGGGATCGGGGCACTGCGCGCACGCTTAAATTTAAAATTCGAATTATGGTGTCGTCGGAAATCTTCGTTATCTCGCTCGCTTGATCCAGCTATTGCAATTGTAGATACCAGAAGCGTTATGGCACCTATTTTAGAGTGCAATTGAAACAGACCGCCAAATTCAAGGTATCACGTTTTATGCAATAAAAAAAATAAAATAAAAAATAAAATCTAACTGTTGGGCAGTACGCAGTTTGCTGTGAATGGCTCTGCGACTGCTACACCGCCCCCGGTAGTGCCATCGAGCGAGTAGTTGGACCTGCATTTCTCATTGTATTCACGACAAATTCAACTGCTCCCATTAAAACTCGATCTTCTTAGCTCTTGTGAATTCGAGCTTCTTTCAAGAGGGATTCCTCACCAAGTCTTCGCCGTCGTACAGTATAGTTGCTGCGCAGTGTTGGCTATAGCTGCTCCGGTGGCGTCGTAAAACTGCGAATATTATTAATTCACTAAGAAAAACTGGAAAGTAATATTGGAAATCAGCCGTTTGCACATACCTTGAGTGTTCCCTCGGTGCAAGCCAGTCGGCTGCAGCCGTCCGCCGCTGTACTCTTGACAAGGTTGGCCGGCTAGAAATATTCGTTTTTTTTTTGTTTTAGAAAAATCAATAATTTCAAAATCTATTGATCT
The DNA here is from genome assembly GCA_911812115.1 of Pristionchus exspectatus. Lineage (NCBI taxonomy): Eukaryota > Metazoa > Nematoda > Chromadorea > Rhabditida > Neodiplogasteridae > Pristionchus > Pristionchus exspectatus. The sequence goes on along the minus strand of OU461584.1, from coordinate 19,344,271 downwards.
TACATTGCACGTCATTCCGACGGGGCAGTTGGGTTGATGGCAATCGTGGAGCACTCATCACAACCTGAAGTTACGGATCAAGGATCAGAGATCAAAGATCAAAGATCAAACTCACGGGCTTTGAAGGCACAAGTTGGGCGCTGGAGGTTGTACACGGTCGCTCCGGCTCCGTTCGTCAGAGCCCCGGCGTTGCACGAGATCTTGTCCGTGTAAAGCCAGACCGCAGAGTTGTTGCGGTACTGAATCAGGAGATCAAAAAATTTGTTCAAAATATTTCACGTACTAAACGATTTTGAGAGCAGATACGGTAATATCTAATGTTGAGAATGGCTTTCATTCGTTTGTCAATATTACCTGCTGTATTTACTTACCGCAATCGAAGCTCGCGGATTGGAGCCGCAAGAGATGGTGCATGCGCTTTCCACCATGGAGGTGATGGAGCAAGTCGGGTACCTGAGTAGGATCAACTCTACTTACAAAAATGCCTACAGCTGTTTTGAAATCATTTCTCCAAATGAGAAATTATGTATATCTGAGCTCACGTCGATGTCATTGGACAGTACGCCGTAGTCGCTGTGTTGTATGTCTGAATGCCGGCTCCAGCGGTGCCACCACCGCATGCTCCTCCTGCCATTTTCACATTTTTCTACTCTCGAAATAACTATCAATTTGTCGAGCACTAAAACCCCGGTTCGGTCTCGTCTGTGGCAAATAATATAGAAACGTACCGAGCACCAGCGAGTACTCCCCAGCAGCAGAAGCTGCTGCCACGACAAGAGCAGCAAGGATTAAGTATCGAACCATCTCGATTCAAAGATCTCAAAAAAAAATTTGGTTTCGACACTGATTCGGAATGGGAAATGAACAGCGAACGTGGAAGAACAAGCCGTATTTCGAAGAACAAGCGGGGCTCGAAACTCAGGACACTGTTACGGGAGCTTGTGTGGAATGAATTGGAAGCGAAGCGATTCAGGCATTTCACTCAAAAGCAAGAAGTGATTGGGTGGGCGGAGTTATTTTGTTTATAGACCATACGAGGCGATTATTCTAATGGATTCTGGCTGGGAGTCATCGAAAACGGTGTGGATGTCTTTGACAAAGAGATTACACCGTTTCAATCGAATGAGAATCGATTTGGCGATTTTGTTAGTCTCTGCTTACTGTATCATAGTAGCATCATTTTTTTTCATCCTTTTTTCTCTTTTTTCAGATAGTGCAATTCTTGTTCGGAAGCTTTATTATTGAATTCAATTTCCCTTTCCAATAAAAACTCTTTTTAAACTCTAAATATTTGATTATGAATGAAAAGTCAAAGAACTCTGCATGCAAAAACCAAATACATTATCTGTATCCCCAAGAACTTGCAAGTGGACATTGTATGCATAATGATACTTTTACAAGCTACAACAGTTCTCCATACTCCATAGTAAATTTCAATTGATCTGCTTACTTTCATTTGGTCTCAATGCGAAAATAATCTCCTCTTTGTCTTCTCTTCTCATTTGCATACCGAGGGAGACTGTTTCACAAAGAAGATCGTCTTCTCTTTGAGAGAATAGCGGAACATGATTCATAGTGAGCAGACTAAAGAGAAATATTCCGTTGAAAATCCGTGAACAAAGTTGACAACTTTGTGGATTAAACAATTCTTATCATGGTGTGAACGTTATGTCGTTTTTTTATCAACCCTCGAACAGCTTTTCATAAACGCAGCTTCAAAGTCGACATAAACTCAGCTGGCTGGTCAGGGGATACGTTTTCAGCCGAAATAAACCCTAGGAAAGGGATCACATCTCTCCGTATTTTCCTGTAGTTATCAAACACCCTCAATTGGTTTCGGAAATCGGTTTATTGCAAGTCTCTCTTGCGGAAATGCACGTACTCATTGTATGCACGTAGTGGTTTAACAGGATTTGTTATTTGCCCCATGTTTTGAATTTTAATCCTCTAGAGGAGAGAAAAGTTTTCGAAAAGAATAGAGAGATCACTACGTGACGTATTGAAGAATTTCCCGGTCGTAATGTATGCAGATCCAGAGGAAAAGAAGAAAAGATAAGCCGATTTCCGCAAACGGAAGAGTTTTGCCCAATTCCGCGTGATTGGCGTCAAACGGGAGAGGCGGAAAGCAGATTACAGTATATGAGGGAACGAATCGGGACGGTTTATGGCTACCGTAATATTCGAACGTCATTGTGACTAAGAGTCATTGTGAAGAAAACTGATGCTGAATAAGTTTTATTTTGAACTTTCGAGTAGTTTGTAAATTCAGAAAAAGATTCATGACGACATTTCATATTAATTGTAGTTCATATTTTGAGCAGTAACTAGAGTTCGAAATACGGGAAATCGTCTCTTTATTTCACGCGCACTCTCACCGGTCAGAGAGGCAAGAGACAATTACCCGAATTTCGAACTGGAGTTGCAAATAATGGTAATTTCGACTTGACTAATTTGAAAAATCGAAAACGTTTGCATGGCTAATTCAGATCACCTCTTAAATTGAATCTAATGTTAGCGAAAAAAACAAGGATATCTGATTCCTCACTGATCATTATTAGAACGCTTACAACGGATACAAATGAAATGCGTATTTGCTTAGATAAACAAGTTCGATCAAATTCAAAATCTCGAAAATCAATTAAAATGCATTGCAAAACTTTGAGAATCCTGGTGAATAAAACGGCTCTATTTGTTTTCATAATCGAGAATTTTTAGAATTGTGTTAAATTAAATACATTTTGCAAAACAGCGAGAATGCATAAGAATTGTGCCCAAGGAAAAAGAAAAATCAGATTTTTTTAGAGAATTTTCAGTTCGTGTAAAAATGCATGTAACAAGATAGCATGAACCATTGTCCAAGGCTGGCGTAGCATCGATGACGAATTATAGCAAAAAAACAGCAGTAATCGACGATGACAATATCTAATCTATATTCTATTCTAAAGGTTGCGTAATAACGTCACTACAGTACCCAACGACGTTGTCAATTCGAGCAATGGAGTAGAGAAGAAATGGACCGATAATCCCTTCTCGGGTATGGCGCGAAACCGCGTGAAACATCCCGGAGAAATCATTTCCATAATTCCGCCGGTACGCCTACAAATACGCCCCTCCTCCTCGTCTCAGCACCACTCCATCTTCTTCTTTCTGATTCCACTCTTCGATGAGATTTCTCCTATTCTCGCTTGCTCGCTTGATCGAAAGGAGTGTTTTTATCGCGAATTAATGTCTGATTCATGTTGTAATTATCATCTATAATATTTATAAAGTTTATTCCATGTTGATATTCATGAAAAACGCAAATTTGGAATTGAAGAGAATCCTCTTCAATTGTTCGATTGAAGAGGATCCTCTTCAAACTGAATTGCCTCAGTAAATTGATTACAACAGACTGGAGAGGAAATCAAATGATCTGAAAATTTGAGATATTACTAAGGGATGGATTTACAATGTTAATTACCGATCCCACTAATTCCTATTCGACTGTGGATCACAGTTGGACAGTGGCAATTTCTGGAAGAAAGATAATGACAAGTATTTAGTGCTGGAACATTGTAAATCCATCCCTTAGTAATATCTCAAATTTCAGATCATTTGATTTCCTCTCCAGTCTGTTGTAATCAATTTACTGAGGCAATTCAGTTTGAAGAGGATCCTCTTCAATCAAACAATTGAAGAGGATTCTCTTCAATCGAACAATTGAAGAGGATTCTCTTCAATTCCAAATTTGCGTTTTTCATGAATATCATCATGGAATAAACTTTATAAATATTATAGATGATAATTACAACATGAATCAGACATTAATTCGCGATAAAAACACTCCTTTCGATCGATTTAAAATATCAAAAAATCGAAAATCACGATTTTTTCGCCATTTCGGCCGTATAACTTGCCAGCGCGGCCATATATTTCCGAGTTAGGATTTTTCCTATAGTATATCGAGTACGTAGATTCCGAAATACTATCCGCTTGGTTGAAATGGGGGGGGGTCCCCGTCCCAGGAAAAATTGTTTTTCGATTTTGACACCAGTTTTTCATTTTTTTCGAATTGAAGACGACCTCAAATTTTTTGGTGTTCAACATGAAAGTTGCTTAGAATTTTTTTCCGCATTTTTTAAGCCCGGAGCGAAGGTCCTATCTGCTCTGGGAGCTGAGATACGCTGGAGCCGGGCCCAGAGCCGGGAGGTGCCTAAAAGCCGGTTCTGGGACAAATGACCGAAGCAAAAAAATTCGTCACCTTCAATTCAGTCTACCAAAAATATCTCATGGAGATAACTGAAACTTTTGCACCTGTTCCTCAGGATCCTGCAATCTCTCAGAAGAGGCGTGATGGGAAATACACTACCGAAATTACACCATGGGGGGATACGGTAAGGGACACTGCGGTGAGGAGTAGAACCAACACAGCCGTTCGCAACCGGAAAGGCTAAATTGCACACCAGAATACACCGTGTAATAGTACTGCACAATAGTACTGTACATACACCACGACCAGGTCATACGACGTTACTGTAGCTCTAGTGACAGCTACAGTAACCCATTGATCGATCATCTCACTACAGTAACCCATTGATCGATCATATCACTACAGTAACCCATCGATCGATTGTCTCACTACAGTAACCCATCAATCGATCGTCTCACTACAGTAACTCATCGATCGATCGTCTCACTACAGTAACTCATCGATCGATCGTCTCACTACAGTAACCCATCGATCGATCGTCTCACTACAGTACGGATCAATCGATCATCTCACACACTGCACACATCCGCCCGGCAGCCACTGGTGATATTTTGCAGTGGTGCCGGGGCGGGTAAAATACGATGAGAAAAAAGTAAACAGTACGATAAAACGAGAAAGTTGAAATAATTCCAGCTTTCCCTTGAATCGCCTCTTCAGGGCGCATCTCCAGAAGGCTTCTCACGAAAGAAGGAGAACGGGGGGGGGGGGGGAAGAGAGACGAGCGACGAGTAGCCTGAATTTTTTTAATATTCTATTGATTCATTACGTCGTATGTGCTTCTAACTTATTGCAGCTATTTCAGAATCATTTACGTTTATGATGCTAATTCAAATTAGGAAGCACTTTTAGTCGCTTTTAGTTTACAGAACGGATATATTTGGTTATCTGGCCTAATCGGCGAATGAAACCTTGATTTACCGTTTCACTGCATTTTACAGTGTTTCAAATTAAAAATTGGCGATAGCCTCCGGCCACCCGATGGGAAAACAACGCAAAAATAATAGTAAAATGCAATAGCGAAGAGCTCACCTTTGACAAAGAAAAAACGCGATGACAACTGACGCCAACTGAGAGCTGCAATCACATTTTATTTTTAAAAAATAGACAAATCGGTTTCACGGTTCGAACTGAAGCAGGGTCACCCCCGTATCGGTTCCTACTTGCCTTTTTAGTGCATAATTAAAAGTAAATGGCCGAAGGGAACGGACCACGTGACAAAAACACCAAGCTTTTTTTAAGTTTTTTGAATTGAGCAATTTGAAAATTGGCGATAGCCTTCGGCCTCCCTATTGAAAAACGCCACTGAAATAATCTGAAAGACCAACCTAAACTGCCGTCGAATGGACGGCTCCAATTGATGGAAGGACGAGTGGCTGTTTGGCGGCCAGAGACACTCGTCGAAGAGAGCGAGATGGAAGAGGCGGGACAGCCAACCTGAAAGGACATGAAACATAATTTCAACAGTACATGAGCGTGGTTGTCTAAGAATCAATAATATCAGTATTGAAGTTATAATACGGGGAATCCTGTCATGGCGATTTCATTTTTTTTTTCAATCGTCATCTATGCTGTTCGCACTCTGGCCACACTTAGCAGTCCCAAGTGTTGAAGTTGAGACACCAAAATTTCGAAAATTGTGCACTGAGGTTCTCGAGGGTGCTGATGATCATGGTCTATTTCATTTCGCACCATAGCTGTCCAGCGACGGCGGCGACCCTTTTTTGACCATGAACCCGGGTACGTGGCGGAGCAGCCACGACGGTCGTGGCTGCTCCACCACGTACCCGGGTTCATGGTCCAAAATGGGTTGGTAGGTCATGGTGGAATTTGACCCTGAAACATATTCCAATGTGTTCTACAGTATATTTTGGTTACCGTAACCCTACCGTACCCCGGTTCGCGGGTCAACCATTTTAGCCTTGGGTTAAACTTTTGCCAAAGTGTCTGAAATCGATCGGAAAATTATTCTACCGTAATCTACAGTAACCTACCGTATCCCTGACTACGGTATCGCGGTTAGGTATCGCGAACTGATTTTTTTGTTTTTCGCTCTAAAAATCCGTTCTTTGTGCCTACATGCATAGTTCGTCGAGGAAATTATTTTTTGCGTTTCGTATCGAAATCTTTCGTACCCCCTACCGTAATCCTACCGTACCCAGCCGTGCCCTGGTGAATAAAACGTCGATTACGCATGTTGTTTATCAGTAAAGAGCGCATACTAGTATCACCGGGATAAATAAAACTTCGATTACGGAGGTTGTACTAGAATCACCGGGTTGGAAGAAACATCGATCACGGTGGTTGTTTACTAGTAAAGAGCGCATACTAGAATCACCGGGTTGGAAAAACATCGATCACGGTGGTTGTTTACTAGTAAAGAGCGCATCCTAGAATCGCCGGGTTGGATAAAATGTCGATTTCCCTGGCTTTTTTTCAAACCAGGTGATTGTAGGATGCGCTCTTAACTAGTAAACAACCTCCGTAATAGATGTTTTATTTAACCCGGTGATACTAGGGTGCGCTCTTAACTAGTAAACAACCTCCGTGATAAACATTCCTCCGTGATACCGTGAACCTCCGTGATAAACATAACATTCAGTAAACAACCATTCTAGGTAACGATAGTAACAACAATCAATAAAATATCGTATTTCAATTGGGCGGTAGTCTGCGAGCTACAACAATTACAATTGGCATGTGATCTGTCTGAATTTTAGATGTTCCCTATTGAATTTCAATACAAGCGTTGCTCAGGAAACAACAATTCAGTGGGAATCACTAATAGTGATGCTCACACTATTAGTGATACTCAAAATAAACTCCACTAGACAAATCAGTCGAATGATTTTCAAAGATGGTACCCACTGAATTTAAAAGTAAAGATGCTCGGAAACACACAAATTCAGTGGGCACCAAATAGATAAACTCAAAAATTACAACTTCTGACACACGAAACAAAACGGACGTTAAATGAAACAATTACTATCGAATGCTTAGGATATTGAATCTATTAGAATCGGAGAAGGCTTTTCTTTACAGATTCAGAATCAATTTATGCTCAATATCTTTCCAATCAATCTTCTTTATCACCACTCTTACCTGCTTGAGCCCATTGCTGCCTCCTCTCCTCTTCAGTCATCTCCTCAACGGAGGAATGCGAGAGAAGGACGAGAGAGAAGAGCGAGGGAGAGAAGGACGAGGGAGGCCATCTCTGAAACCATTCTAGGTAACGATAGTAACAACCAATCAATAAAATATCGTATTTCAGTTGGGCGGTAGTCTGCGAGCTACAACAATTACAATTGGCATGTGATCTGTCTGAATTTTAGATGTTCCCTATTGAATTTCAATACAAGCGTTGCTCAGGAAACAACAATTCAGTGGGAATCACTAATAGTGATGCTCACACTATTAGTGATACTCAAAATAAACTCCACTAGACAAATCAGTAGAATGATTTTCAAGATGGTACCCACTGAATTTAAAAAGTAAAGATGCTCGGAAACACACAAATTCAGTGGGCACCAAATAGATAAACTCAAAAATTACAACTTCTGACACACGAAACAAAACGGACGTTAAATAAAACAATTACTATTGAATGCTTAGGATAATTGAATCTATTAGAATCGGAGAAGGCTTTTCTTTACAGATTCAGAATCAATTTATGCTCAATATCTTTCCAATCAATCTTCTTTATCACCACTCTTACCTGCTTGAGCCCATTGCTGCCTCCTCTCCTCTTCAGTCATCTCCTCAACGGAGGAATGCGAGAGAAGGACGAGAGAGAAGAGCGAGGGAGAGAAGGACGAGGGAGGCCATCTCTGAAACCATTCTAGGTAACGATAGTAACAACAATCAATAAAATATCGTATTTCAGTTGGGCGGTATCTGCGAGCTACAACAATTACAATTGGCATGTGATCTGTCTGAATTTTAGATGTTCCCTATTGAATTTCAATACAAGCGTTGCTCAGGAAACAACAATTCAGTGGGAATCACTAATAGTGATGCTCACACTATTAGTGATACTCAAATAAACTCCACTAGACAAATCAGTCGAATGATTTTGAAAGATGGTACCCACTGAATTTAAAAAGTAAAGATGCTCGGAAACACACAAATTCAGTGGGCACCAAATAGATAAACTCACAAATTACAACTTCTGACACACGAAACAAAACGGACGTTTAATGAAACAATTACTATCGAATGCTTAGGATAATTGAATCTATTAGAATCGGAGAAGGCTTTTCTTTACAGATTCAGAATCAATTTATGCTCAATATCTTTCCAATCAATCTTCTTTATCACCACTCTTACCTGCTTGAGCCCATTGCTGCCTCCTCTCCTCTTCAGTCATCTCCTCAACGGAGGAATGCGAGAGAAGGACGAGAGAGAAGAGCGAGGGAGAGAAGGACGAGGGAGGCCATCTCTGAAACCATTCAAGGTAACGATAGTAACAACAATCAAAAAATATCGTATTTCAGTTGGGCGGTAGTCTGCGAGCTACAACAATTACAATTGGCATGTGATCTGTCTGAATTTTAGATGTTCCCTATTGAATTTCAATACAAGCGTTGCTCAGGAAACAACAATTCAGTGGGAATCACTAATAGTGATGCTCACACTATTAGTGATACTCAAAATAAACTCCACTAGACAAATCAGTCGAATGATTTTCAAAGATGGTACCCACTGAATTTAAAAAGTAAAGATGCTCGGAAACACACAATTCAGTGGCACCAAATAGATAAACTCAAAAATTACAACTTCTGACACACGAAACAAAACTGACGTTAAATAAACAATTACTATTGAATACTTAGGATAATTGAATCTATTAGAATCGGAGAAGGCTTTTCTTTACAGATTCAGAATCAATTTATGCTCAATATCTTTCCAATCAATCTTCTTTATCACCACTCTTACCTGCTTGAGCCCATTGCTGCCTCCTCTCCTCTTCAGTCATCTCCTCAACGGAGGAATGCGAGAGAAGGACGAGAGAGAAGAGCGAGGGAGAGAAGGACGAGGGAGCCATCTCTGAAACCATTCTAGATAACGATAGTAACAACAATCAATAAAATATCGTATTTCAGTTGGGCGGTAGTCTGCGAGCTACAACAATTACAATTGGCATGTGATCTGTCTGAATTTCAGATGTTCCCTATTGAATTTCAATACAAGCGTTGCTCAGGAAACAACAATTCAGTGGGAATCACTAATAGTGATGCTCACACTATTAGTGATACTCAAATAAACTCCACTAGACAAATCAGTCGAATGATTTTCAAAGATGGTACCCACTGAATTTAAAAAGTAAAGATGCTCGGAAAACACAAATTCAGTGGGCGCCAAATAGATAAACTCAAAAATTACAACTTCTAACACACGAAACAAAACGGACGTTAAATAAAACAATTACTATTGAATGCTTAGGATAATTGAATCTATTAGAATCGGAGAAGGCTTTTCTTTACAGATTCAGAATCAATTTATGCTCAATATCTTTCCAATCAATCTTCTTTATCACCACTCTTACCTGCTTGAGCCCATTGCTGCCTCCTCTCCTCTTCAGTCATCTCCTCAACGGAGGAATGCGAGAGAAGGACGAGAGAGAAGAGCGAGGGAGAGAAGGACGAGGGAGGCCATCTCTGAAACCATTCTAGATAACGATAGTAACAACAATCAAAAATATCGTATTTCAGTTGGGCGGTAGTCTGCGAGCTACAACAATTACAATTGGCATGTGATCTGTCTGAATTTCAGATGTTCCCTATTGAATTTCAATACAAGCGTTGCTCAGGAAACAACAATTCAGTGGGAATCACTAATAGTGATGCTCCAACTATTAGTGATACTCAAAATAAACTCCACTAGACAAATCAGTCGAATGATTTTGAAAGATGGTACCCACTGAATTTAAAAGTAAAGATGCTCGGAAACACACAAATTCAGTGGGCACCAAATAGATAAACTCAAAATTACAACTTCTGACACACGAAACAAAACGGACGTTTAATGAAACAATTACTATCGAATGCTTAGGATAATTGAATCTATTAGAATCGGAGAAGGCTTTTCTTTACAGATTCAGAATCAATTTATGCTCAATATCTTTCCAATCATCTTCTTTATCACCACTCTTACCTGCTTGAGCCCATTGCTGCCTCTCTCCTCTTCAGTCATCTCCTCAACGGAGGAATGCGAGAGAAGGACGAGAGAGAAGAGCGAGGGAGAGAAGGACGAGGGAGGCCATCTCTGAAACCATTCTAGGTAACGATAGTAACAACAATCAATAAAATATCGTATTTCAGTTGGGCGGTAGTCTGCGAGCTAACAATTACAATTGGCATGTGATCTGTCTGAATTTTAGATGTTCCCTATTGAATTTCAATACAAGCGTTGCTCAGGAAACAACAATTCAGTGGGAATCACTAATAGTGATGCTCACACTATTAGTGATACTCAAAATAAACTCCACTAGACAAATCAGTCGAATGATTTTGAAAGATGGTACCCACTGAATTTAAAAAGTAAAGATGCTCGGAAACACACAATTCAGTGGGCACCAAATAGATAAACTCAAAAATTACAACTTCTGACACACGAAACAAAACGGACGTTTAATGAAACAATTACTATCGAATGCTTAGGATAATTGAATCTATTAGAATCGGAGAAGGCTTTTCTTTACAGATTCAGAATCAATTTATGCTCAATATCTTTCCATCAATCTTCTTTATCACCACTCTTACCTGCTTGAGCCCATTGCTGCCTCCTCTCCTCTTCAGTCATCTCCTCACGGAGGATGCGAGAGAAGGACGAGAGAGAAGAGCGAGGGAGAGAAGGACGAGGGAGGCCATCTCTGAAACCATTCAAGGTAACGATAGTAACAACAATCAATAAAATATCGTATTTCAGTTGGGCGGTAGTCTGCGAGCTACAACAATTACAATTGGCATGTGATCTGTCTGAATTTTAGATGTTCCCTATTGAATTTCAATACAAGCGTTGCTCAGGAAACAACAATTCAGTGGGAATCACTAATAGTGATGCTCACACTATTAGTGATACTCAAAATAAACTCACTAGACAAATCAGTCGAATGATTTTAAAGATGGTACCCACTGAATTTAAAAAGTAAAGATGCTCGGAAACACACAAATTCAGTGGGCACCAAATAGATAAACTCAAAAATTACAACTTCTGACACACGAAACAAAACTGACGTTAAATAAAACAATTACTATTGAATACTTAGGATAATTGAATCTATTAGAATCGGAGAAGGCTTTTTTTACAGATTCAGAATCAATTTAGCTCAATATCTTTCCAATCAATCTTCTTTATCACCACTCTTACCTGCTTGAGCCCATTGCTGCCTCTCTCCTCTTCAGTCATCTCCTCAACGGAGGAATGCGAGAGAAGGACGAGAGAGAAGAGCGAGGGAGAGAAGGACGAGGGAGGCCATCTCTGAAACCATTCTAGATAACGATAGTAACAACAATCAATAAAATATCGTATTTCAGTTGGGCGGTAGTCTGCGAGCTACAACAATTACAATTGGCATGTGATCTGTCTGAATTTCAGATGTTCCCTATTGAATTTCAATACAAGCGTTGCTCAGGAAACAACAATTCAGTGGGAATCACTAATAGTGATGCTCACACTATTAGTGATACTCAAAATAAACTCCACTAGACAAATCAGTCGAATGATTTTCAAAGATGGTACCCACTGAATTTAAAAGTAAAGATGCTCGGAACACACAAATTCAGTGGGCGCCAAATAGATAAACTCAAAAATTACAACTTCTAAACACGAAACAAAACGGACGTTAAATAAAACAATTACTATTGAATGCTTAGGATATTGAATCTATTAGAATCGGAGAAGGCTTTTCTTTACAGATTCAGAATCAATTATGCTCAATATCTTTCCAATCAATCTTCTTTATCACCACTCTTACCTGCTTGAGCCATTGCTGCCTCCTCTCCTCTTCAGTCATCTCCTCAACGGAGGAATGCGAGAGAAGGACGAGAGAGAAGAGCGAGGGAGAGAAGGACGAGGGAGGCCATCTCTGAAACCATTCTAGATAACGATAGTAACAACAATCAATAAAATATCGTATTTCAGTTGGGCGGTAGTCTGCGAGCTACAACAATTACAATTGGCATGTGATCTGTCTGAATTTCAGATGTTCCCTATTGAATTTCAATACAAGCGTTGCTCAGGAAACAACAATTCAGTGGGAATCACTAATAGTGATGCTCACACTATTAGTGATACTCAAAATAAACTCCACTAGACAAATCAGTCGAATGATTTTCAAAGATGGTACCCACTGAATTTAAAAAGTAAAGATGCTCGGAAACACACAAATTCAGTGGGCACCAAATAGATAAACTCAAAAATTACAACTTCTGACACACGAAACAAAACGGACGTTAATAAAACAATTACTATTGAATGCTTAGGATAATTGAATCTATTAGAATCGGAGAAGGCTTTTCTTTACAGATTCAGAATCAATTTATGCTCAATATCTTTCCAATCAATCTTCTTTATCACCACTCTTACCTGCTTGAGCCCATTGCTGCCTCCTCTCCTCTTCAGTCATCTCCTCAACGGAGGAATGCGAGAGAAGGACGAGAGAGAAGAGCGAGGGAGAGAAGGACGAGGGAGGCCATCTCTGAAACCATTCTAGGTAACGATAGTAACAACAATCAATAAAATATCGTATTTCAGTTGGGCGGTAGTCTGCGAGCTACAACAATTACAATTGGCATGTGATCTGTCTGAATTTTAGATGTTCCCTATTGAATTTCAATACAAGCGTTGCTCAGGAAACAACAATTCAGTGGGAATCACTAATAGTGATGCTCACACTATTAGTGATACTCAAAATAAACTCCACTAGACAAATCAGTCGAATGATTTTCAAAGATGGTACCCACTGAATTTAAAAAGTAAAGATGCTCGGAAACACACAAATTCAGTGGGCACCAAATAGATAAACTCAAAAATTACAACTTCTGACACACGAAACAAAACGGACGTTTATAAAACAATTACTATTGAATGCTTAGGATAATTGAATCTATTAGAATCGGAGAAGGCTTTTCTTTACAGATTCAGAATCAATTTATGCTCAATATCTTTCCAATCAATCTTCTTTATCACCACTCTTACCTGCTTGAGCCCATTGCTGCCTCCTCTCCTCTTCAGTCATCTCCTCAACGGAGGAATGCGAGAGAAGGACGAGAGAGAAGAGCGAGGGAGAGAAGGACGAGGGAGGCCATCTCTGAAACCATTCTAGGTAACGATAGTAACAACAATCATAAAATATCGTATTTCAGTTGGGCGGTAGTCTGCGAGCTACAACAATTACAATTGGCATGTGATCTGTCTGAATTTTGATGTTCCCTATTGAATTTCAATACAAGCGTTGCTCAGGAAACAACAATTCAGTGGGAATCACTAATAGTGATGCTCACACTATTAGTGATACTCAAAATAAACTCCACTAGACAAATCAGTCGAATGATTTTCAAAGATGGTACCCACTGAATTTAAAAAGTAAAGATGCTCGGAAACACACAAATTCAGTGGGCACCAAATAGATAAACTCAAAAATTACAACTTCTGACACACGAAACAAAACGGACGTTAAATAAAACAATTACTATTGAATGCTTAGGATAATTGAATCTATTAGAATCGGAGAAGGCTTTTCTTTACAGATTCAGAATCAATTTATGCTCAATATCTTTCCAATCAATCTTCTTTATCACCACTCTTACCTGCTTGAGCCCATTGCTGCCTCCTCTCCTCTTCAGTCATCTCCTCAACGGAGGAATGCGAGAGAAGGACGAGAGAGAAGAGCGAGGGAGAGAAGGACGAGGGAGGCCATCTCTGAAACCATTTAGGTAACGATAGTAACAACAATCAATAAAATATCGTATTTCAGTTGGGCGGTAGTCTGCGAGCTACAACAATTACAATTGGCATGTGATCTGTCTGAATTTTGATGTTCCCTATTGAATTTCAATACAAGCGTTGCTCAGGAAACAACAATTCAGTGGGAATCACTAATAGTGATGCTCACACTATTAGTGATACTCAAAATAAACTCCACTAGACAAATCAGTCGAATGATTTTCAAAGATGGTACCCACTGAATTTAAAAAGTAAAGATGCTCGGAAACACACAAATTCAGTGGGCACCAAATAGATAAACTCAAAAATTACAACTTCTGACACACGAAACAAAACGGACGTTAAATAAAACAATTACTATTGAATGCTTAGGATAATTGAATCTATTAGAATCGGAGAAGGCTTTTCTTTACAGATTCAGAATCAATTTATGCTCAATATCTTTCCAATCAATCTTCTTTATCACCACTCTTACCTGCTTGAGCCCATTGCTGCCTCCTCTCCTCTTCAGTCATCTCCTCAACGGAGGAATGCGAGAGAAGGACGAGAGAGAAGAGCGAGGGAGAGAAGGACGAGGGAGGCCATCTCTGAAACCATTCTAGGTAACGATAGTAACAACAATCAATAAAATATCGTATTTCAGTTGGGCGGTAGTCTGCGAGCTACAACAATTACAATTGGCATGTGATCTGTCTGAATTTTGATGTTCCCTATTGAATTTCAATACAAGCGTTGCTCAGGAAACAACAATTCAGTGGGAATCACTAATAGTGATGCTCACACTATTAGTGATACTCAAAATAAACTCCACTAGACAAATCAGTCGAATGATTTTCAAAGATGGTACCCACTGAATTTAAAAAGTAAAGATGCTCGGAAACACACAAATTCAGTGGGCACCAAATAGATAAACTCAAAAATTACAACTTCTGACACGAAACAAAACGGACGTTAAATAAAACAATTACTATTGAATGCTTAGGATAATTGAATCTATTAGAATCGGAGAAGGCTTTTCTTTACAGATTCAGAATCAATTTATGCTCAATATCTTTCCAATCAATCTTCTTTATCACCACTCTTACCTGCTTGAGCCCATTGCTGCCTCCTCTCCTCTTCAGTCATCTCCTCAACGGAGGAATGCGAGAGAAGGACGAGAGAGAAGAGCGAGGGAGAGAAGGACGAGGGAGGCCATCTCTGAAACCATTTAGGTAACGATAGTAACAACAATCAATAAAATATCGTATTTCAGTTGGGCGGTAGTCTGCGAGCTACAACAATTACAATTGGCATGTGATCTGTCTGAATTTTAGATGTTCCCTATTGAATTTCAATACAAGCGTTGCTCAGGAAACAACAATTCAGTGGGAATCACTAATAGTGATGCTCACACTATTAGTGATACTCAAAATAAACTCCACTAGACAAATCAGTCGAATGATTTTCAAAGATGGTACCCACTGAATTTAAAAAGTAAAGATGCTCGGAAACACACAAATTCAGTGGGCACCAAATAGATAAACTCAAAAATTACAACTTCTGACACGAAACAAAACGGACGTTAAATAAAACAATTACTATTGAATGCTTAGGATAATTGAATCTATTAGAATCGGAGAAGGCTTTTCTTTACAGATTCAGAATCAATTTATGCTCAATATCTTTCCAATCAATCTTCTTTATCACCACTCTTACCTGCTTGAGCCCATTGCTGCTCCTCTCCTCTTCAGTCATCTCCTCAACGGAGGAATGCGAGAGAAGGACGAGAGAGAAGAGCGAGGGAGAGAAGGACGAGGGAGGCCATCTCTGAAACCATTCTAGGTAACGATAGTAACAACAATCAATAAAATATCGTATTTCAGTTGGGCGGTAGTCTGCGAGCTACAACAATTACAATTGGCATGTGATCTGTCTGAATTTTAGATGTTCCCTATTGAATTTCAATACAAGCGTTGCTCAGGAAACAACAATTCAGTGGGAATCACTAATAGTGATGCTCACACTATTAGTGATACTCAAAATAAACTCCACTAGACAAATCAGTCGAATGATTTTCAAAGATGGTACCCACTGAATTTAAAAAGTAAAGATGCTCGGAAACACACAAATTCAGTGGGCACCAAATAGATAAACTCAAAAATTACAACTTCTGACACACGAAACAAAACGGACGTTAAATAAAACAATTACTATTGAATGCTTAGGATAATTGAATCTATTAGAATCGGAGAAGGCTTTTCTTTACAGATTCAGAATCAATTTATGCTCAATATCTTTCCAATCAATCTTCTTTATCACCACTCTTACCTGCTTGAGCCCATTGCTGCCTCCTCTCCTCTTCAGTCATCTCCTCAACGGAGGAATGCGAGAGAAGGACGAGAGAGAAGAGCGAGGGAGAGAAGGACGAGGGAGGCCATCTCTGAAACCATTCTAGGTAACGATAGTAACAACAATCAATAAAATATCGTATTTCAGTTGGGCGGTAGTCTGCGAGCTACAACAATTACAATTGGCATGTGATCTGTCTGAATTTTGATGTTCCCTATTGAATTTCAATACAAGCGTTGCTCAGGAAACAACAATTCAGTGGGAATCACTAATAGTGATGCTCACACTATTAGTGATACTCAAAATAAACTCCACTAGACAAATCAGTCGAATGATTTTCAAAGATGGTACCCACTGAATTTAAAAAGTAAAGATGCTCGGAAACACACAAATTCAGTGGGCACCAAATAGATAAACTCAAAATTACAACTTCTGACACACGAAACAAAACGGACGTTAATAAAACAATTACTATTGAATGCTTAGGATAATTGAATCTATTAGAATCGGAGAAGGCTTTTCTTTACAGATTCAGAATCAATTTATGCTCAATATCTTTCCAATCAATCTTCTTTATCACCACTCTTACCTGCTTGAGCCCATTGCTGCCTCCTCTCCTCTTCAGTCATCTCCTCAACGGAGGAATGCGAGAGAAGGACGAGAGAGAAGAGCGAGGGAGAGAAGGACGAGGGAGGCCATCTCTGAAACCATTCTAGGTAACGATAGTAACAACAATCAATAAAATATCGTATTTCAGTTGGGCGGTAGTCTGCGAGCTACAACAATTACAATTGGCATGTGATCTGTCTGAATTTGATGTTCCCTATTGAATTTCAATACAAGCGTTGCTCAGGAAACAACAATTCAGTGGGAATCACTAATAGTGATGCTCACACTATTAGTGATACTCAAAATAAACTCCACTAGACAAATCAGTCGAATGATTTTCAAAGATGGTACCCACTGAATTTAAAAAGTAAAGATGCTCGGAAACACACAAATTCAGTGGGCACCAAATAGATAAACTCAAAAATTACAACTTCTGACACACGAAACAAAACGGACGTTAAATAAAACAATTACTATTGAATGCTTAGGATAATTGAATCTATTAGAATCGGAGAAGGCTTTTCTTTACAGATTCAGAATCAATTTATGCTCAATATCTTTCCAATCAATCTTCTTTATCACCACTCTTACCTGCTTGAGCCCATTGCTGCCTCCTCTCCTCTTCAGTCATCTCCTCAACGGAGGAATGCGAGAGAAGGACGAGAGAGAAGAGCGAGGGAGAGAAGGACGAGGGAGGCCATCTCTGAAACCATTCTAGTAACGATAGTAACAACAATCAATAAAATATCGTATTTCAGTTGGGCGGTAGTCTGCGAGCTACAACAATTACAATTGGCATGTGATCTGTCTGAATTTTAGATGTTCCCTATTGAATTTCAATACAAGCGTTGCTCAGGAAACAACAATTCAGTGGGAATCACTAATAGTGATGCTCACACTATTAGTGATACTCAAAATAAACTCCACTAGACAAATCAGTCGAATGATTTTCAAAGATGGTACCCACTGAATTTAAAAAGTAAAGATGCTCGGAAACACACAAATTCAGTGGGCACCAAATAGATAAACTCAAAAATTACAACTTCTGACACACGAAACAAAACGGACGTTAAATAAAACAATTACTATTGAATGCTTAGGATAATTGAATCTATTAGAATCGGAGAAGGCTTTTCTTTACAGATTCAGAATCAATTTATGCTCAATATCTTTCCAATCAATCTTCTTTATCACCACTCTTACCTGCTTGAGCCCATTGCTGCCTCCTCTCCTCTTCAGTCATCTCCTCAACGGAGGAATGCGAGAGAAGGACGAGAGAGAAGAGCGAGGGAGAGAAGGACGAGGGAGGCCATCTCTGAAACCATTTAGGTAACGATAGTAACAACAATCAATAAAATATCGTATTTCAGTTGGGCGGTAGTCTGCGAGCTACAACAATTACAATTGGCATGTGATCTGTCTGAATTTTGATGTTCCCTATTGAATTTCAATACAAGCGTTGCTCAGGAAACAACAATTCAGTGGGAATCACTAATAGTGATGCTCACACTATTAGTGATACTCAAAATAAACTCCACTAGACAAATCAGTCGAATGATTTTCAAAGATGGTACCCACTGAATTTAAAAAGTAAAGATGCTCGGAAACACACAAATTCAGTGGGCACCAAATAGATAAACTCAAAAATTACAACTTCTGACACACGAAACAAAACGGACGTTAATAAAACAATTACTATTGAATGCTTAGGATAATTGAATCTATTAGAATCGGAGAAGGCTTTTCTTTACAGATTCAGAATCAATTTATGCTCAATATCTTTCCAATCAATCTTCTTTATCACCACTCTTACCTGCTTGAGCCCATTGCTGCCTCCTCTCCTCTTCAGTCATCTCCTCAACGGAGGAATGCGAGAGAAGGACGAGAGAGAAGAGCGAGGGAGAGAAGGACGAGGGAGGCCATCTCTGAAACCATTCTAGGTAACGATAGTAACAACAATCAATAAAATATCGTATTTCAGTTGGGCGGTAGTCTGCGAGCTACAACAATTACAATTGGCATGTGATCTGTCTGAATTTAGATGTTCCTATTGAATTTCAATACAAGCGTTGCTCAGGAAACAACAATTCAGTGGGAATCACTAATAGTGATGCTCACACTATTAGTGATACTCAAAATAAACTCCACTAGACAAATCAGTCGAATGATTTTCAAAGATGGTACCCACTGAATTTAAAAAGTAAAGATGCTCGGAAACACACAAATTCAGTGGGCACCAAATAGATAAACTCAAAAATTACAACTTCTGACGCACGAAACAAAACGGACGTTAAATAAAACAATTACTATTGAATGCTTAGGATAATTGAATCTATTAGAATCGGAGAAGGCTTTTCTTTACAGATTCAGAATCAATTTATGCTCAATATCTTTCCAATCAATCTTCTTTATCACCACTCTTACCTGCTTGAGCCCATTGCTGCCTCCTCTCCTCTTCAGTCATCTCCTCAACGGAGGAATGCGAGAGAAGGACGAGAGAGAAGAGCGAGGGAGAGAAGGACGAGGGAGGCCATCTCTGAAACCATTCTAGGTAACGATAGTAACAACAATCAATAAAATATCGTATTTCAGTTGGGCGGTAGTCTGCGAGCTACAACAATTACAATTGGCATGTGATCTGTCTGAATTTGATGTTCCCTATTGAATTTCAATACAAGCGTTGCTCAGGAAACAACAATTCAGTGGGAATCACTAATAGTGATGCTCACACTATTAGTGATACTCAAAATAAACTCCACTAGACAAATCA
Organism: Pristionchus exspectatus; assembly: GCA_911812115.1. NCBI lineage: Eukaryota > Metazoa > Nematoda > Chromadorea > Rhabditida > Neodiplogasteridae > Pristionchus > Pristionchus exspectatus. The sequence continues at coordinate 19,324,373 of OU461584.1, read as the reverse complement.
GTCGAATGATTTCAAAGATGGTACCCACTGAATTTAAAAAGTAAAGATGCTCGGAAACACACAAATTCAGTGGGCACCAAATAGATAAACTCAAAAATTACAACTTCTGACACACGAAACAAAACGGACGTTAAATAAAACAATTACTATTGAATGCTTAGGATAATTGAATCTATTAGAATCGGAGAAGGCTTTTCTTTACAGATTCAGAATCAATTTATGCTCAATATCTTTCCAATCAATCTTCTTTATCACCACTCTTACCTGCTTGAGCCCATTGCTGCCTCCTCTCCTCTTCAGTCATCTCCTCAACGGAGGAATGCGAGAGAAGGACGAGAGAGAAGAGCGAGGGAGAGAAGGACGAGGGAGGCCATCTCTGAAACCATTCTAGTAACGATAGTAACAACAATCAATAAAATATCGTATTTCAGTTGGGCGGTAGTCTGCGAGCTACAACAATTACAATTGGCATGTGATCTGTCTGAATTTTGATGTTCCCTATTGAATTTCAATACAAGCGT